>JAWWES010000081.1:126746339-126781339 GCA_035583135.1 Lophotriccus pileatus
AGTTTAAAATCCCAGCTACTGGAAAATAACAGGGAGGAGGTCAAATCTATCATTTTGTGTATATTCTCTGCTCTCTTTTCAGTTTTCTAAAGAAAAGATATCTTTGTTATCCACAATAAGTCATTATGACCCGTTACTGGCCTTATGTATTTTCTACCACCTCAAGATACAGTAAGTTCTTATTGAAGTATCGAAATATGACAGTTCAATTAAAATCTTTGCGCATCTGAGGATGAGGAATTGGTTTCATTTTCTGTTGTGTTTTTGTTTCCGGAGTTTGGAGTTCAGTTTTAACGAGGAGTCGCCTCTATGGTGGATGGGGTTCCCGGAGTGGTGGACCGAGGAGTAGCTGCTGGTGGAGTGTCAATGGGGCTCCCGGCCCCGCTGCTGGGTGTCACAGAGGAGCTCACTGCTGGTGTCTCTCCTTGCTGCTGGGCTTGGAGGGTCTGTCCACAGATGTGATGGTGCTTCTCCCAGTCCTTATGCTGGCAAAATGAGCCACAGTATCTTGCTGTGTTGCAACCACTGCAGGTTTCACTAGCTTTCCGGCCACAGTTCCAGCAACTCTAGAAACAAAAGAGGAGGGAGAGAGATGGGAGAAATTAGCTAGTGTCCTAAATTTTATACTAAAAACAGCTGGCAAGGAACTGCTAGTCAACCCTCTGCCTAGGAACAACTAAGGCATCAGTAGGTGCTACACCTTGGGTGTCTGAACCTGTTCTACAGCAGCTCCAGTCATCTGGGGGATTCTGGTCCTCAGAAACTGGGCAAGAACAGAAGCAGCTATTTGCCAGTACTAATGATGCAAACTCCAAGTATGCTCTCACATCTAGCCACCAGCAGCAGCATATTCACTAATAGAAAATTTCAGTAAAACTTCAGCTAGCTCCTCTCACAGCTTTTTTAAAACTAGTAACGAAACGTGCACACAAAAAACCCCTGTTCTTCCAAAAGTGGAGAGGGACTAATGCAAGACAAGAAAGAGGAAAAAAGACTTAACACATATGTAAAACTTGCTACCCCTAGGAAAACTTCATTTTCAGTTGTCTGAGTAATGCTGTTTGACTCAGTGGCACTTCTGGCAGCGAACAGTTAAGCTAGAGCCTAAATGTTCAGCAGGATAGGGAAGCCACTGCAGAATATGTGTGCTTATTCACTTTAACACACTCCATAGCTCTGCCAGCTGGATGCTGGAACACAGCCAATCCTTAAGTGATATTCCTCAACTACTTTAAAAACTAATTCCTAATTTCAGAATCAAACAAAGACCTAAATCCAAAACAGCATTTTAAGGAAATTAGACATTTAATTGGAATCAAGTGGTTTCTTTAGGAAATATCCCTATGTCAGTTCCATATTCCCCCTTTTTGCTGTTTTTTGTTGTTTTGGATGGTTGGTTGGTTGTTTTTTTTCCATAGGTATGTACTGGCAGATGGGGGAAGAGTAACTGCCCAGTGCTCAATTGTTCTTTGAGATTGAAATCAAAGGTACGTGGCATTCTCAATTCATACTGATTAAGCACAGAGACTAAACCAGGTAATTACAGATACATGTGTTGGGGACTTTTTTTTTTAAATTCATAAAATTGTTCCCATCTTTAAAAACACTTTTAAAAAAAGGTGGAATTACCAACACACAGAAACAGATGTTTCTGGTAGTTGAATGTCGGGAATTCAGACTCCTTGTCTGGCATCACCTGGTTTTGATTCAGTGTTCATTGTTTTGGGTTATTTTCGCTCATACTCTGTCCAGTGCTGGAGAGGTAAATCCACCTTTGGAAATGGATAGCTGTACTATTCTTGAACACCTTTTCTTTAAAAGACCTTTTATCTCCACAATGAAAAATAACTATAAGTAATTCAGACCACTGTACACAAACATATACACACACACATATTTATGCATACACCAAAATGTATTAGCATTTCAAAGAGATACAATGACTTATCCTGCTACCAGAAAGATAACAAAGGGCGATGTACCTGGATTCTCCTTCTTTTGCTATACTAGTATTTCTTTACAGTTGCATCACACTAATGAAAGTTTCACTTTGACAGCTTGATGCTTGTACTGTGATCAGGAAACATGGTGTAATTCTGGTCCAATCATGCTTGCACAGAATTTCCACCTACTGCCATGCCTGCTGACCTCCTAGCTATTCGTTTCCAACTGAATTGCCAGCCTTGGGTTTGGTGCTTATTTCCCTTTATCCCCTCACCAGAAACAAAATTCACATGCACAAAATCTTCCCATTTAGACTTTTCCAAAAGAGCATTTTTCCCCACATGAAATAATGCTGAAGTCAGGCAGTAACTGCCCAGGTGCAGGAATTACTCCCTTGTGCAGATCTGTCACCAACACTGAAGTGCACGGTTTAATTGTGTGGGCATTACTATGAGGATGTCAAACTTGACCTGTTCAAATATCTTGTTTAGTTAATACAGGTCAGCTTCTGAGGAACCTTCATTTTGCTTCCCTTTTTCAGGAAAGCCTATCTGCATACACAGAACTGTCTCCAGATGTGACCAGAGTCACCATACAGTATTTCAGTATCTTACCACAAGACCTGTACTGATGTCAGAGAATAGTAATTTAATTTTAACAGTATGGGTTCAATGTTCTTATTAAAAGAAACATCAATTAACTATCAGCCTGTTTGGAACATGAAAAGTGATACATAGGTGCAAGATTTTAATGAAGTGGCAAAGCACTAAGCTGGCTCCATACACGATTCCTTAATGTGTCCTACATTGTTTGGTATGTGATTTTGTCCACTGGACATATTATTTCTAATTTAACAGGTCATTACAGCTGTCACGTAATTATGGGAATAAAAGCACACAAAATACAAGAATTTAAAAATAAATTTTACAGCTCACACTTATTCAACAACTTATTGCATTTAAAAATTACTACAGTGCAAATCAACATGCAGAAGAACACATGTCATGGGGAGCTTGTACTGTGATAGTAGCTGGATTTGACATGCAGAACCCTCTGTCCTACACAGCCCTCACCACTGTGGCCATTTATTGCTCCTTCCTGCGTGTGAGTAGTGAAAAACAGCAGTAGAGATCATGCTTGGGCACTGCAACCTTTGGAAACAGATGCTTTCTGTTCACACTACTGGTTGATAGCTCCAAATTCTACCAAAGAAAATCCAGGCTCAAGGTGCCAGCTAGCCTCTGCTGCTCCCGTATTTCAAACTGATCCAGCTATAGCAAACAGAACTTGAGCTCACTATGGATTGAACATACTCAAAGTATTTTCCCTCCTGGTGTGCTGTAGATGGTACCAGCAAAATGGAGCATCCTTGCTGAACTGTGTAGGCAACATCTTGGACAACAGGTGACCACGTCACGAGGTGGCAATCTTCATACAAGGGCATATAACCACAACTATGGACTGCTTTACACATTATTTAAGACTCTCTATCTCCTAGTACTGGCAAGATCCAGCCTGAGCACTGTCCAGGTTGGGATGATGCACTTGAAATACTGCAAATCAAGTAAGACTAGTAAAACTTGGAAAGGACCTGGAAAATGGAAGTCAGAATAATCAGAAGTCAGACAAACACAGGCTATGAGAAGAGATGGAATGAATTCAGACTTAAACCTAGGGTGAGATGGTAGCCTGAGAGCGGACAGTAGCACCCAAATATCACTGCAGTGAATGTCTAAATCCATGTATACACAGATGAGCAGAAGCAATGGGATCAAACGTCTGTTAAGGACAGGCACAAATCGCTTAGAGGTGCTGAAGAATCTCCATCGCTAAAGTACAGATCAAGCAGGTATCTTAGAGGAATGATTCAGCTGGAGTTGAACATGGATTGGGAAAAGGAGTAGGTGATCTCTCAAAGATTCTGCTGGTCTATATCTCCATCTTTAGGTAGTGACCTACTACACTGCACTTCCATCTCATGCTCTACAGAGTTCCAGATGTAGCTAAAACTACACGGAGGACTGGATTGCAGCTCAACTCTACACTGATTTGCCTATGAATCACTGGGGTTATACAAAAGGCCAGATTCTCAGACTACATAATTCAATATAACTTCTCTACCTTGAAAAAATGGATTAATTCAATGAAATTGGGCTAAATTGCACCAGATGGGAATCTCACTCTGAATTTATGCCACCGATCATATTTCATCCTCCTCTTTCAACTGACAAGGAACATCAGTCTTAGGTCAGAGCCTTATCTTAGGTCAAACTCTTAATTCTCATGAACTTAAGCTTCCATCTTCAAACAACACTACTAAGAAACTTCTGCTTGCCATCATGAAAATTTTTAAAAACAAGTGGTTTCCATTTCCATTACTGGTCTCCAGTACCAGAACACACACTTGTCAATAATTTTGCCCATCCTTTTGCTTTCATCTCTGAAATAGTCAACGACAATTGAGTATTTGCTTTCCTCTGACACCTCCAACTGAGACTTAGTATAGAGCTTGCTTAAATAAGACAAAAAAACCCCTTGCTCTGTCATCTTTGAGAAATTCTGGATTTCCCCAGTTTACCATGAAAGGAAGTATGGCTGGGAAGGAAGAATACAGACTTTTCCCCTTTCTGCAATGCCCATGGCATTCAGAACTCTACCACTGCAAACCACAAGAAAAGGAACATCTAGAAATCACTGAAACCACAGTGGCGTAAACAAGGACTGTATGAGCTGCTGAATAGCAGTAAAAAACTCAGCAAAGTTGTTTATGAGAATTTTATCCAAGACTCATTAGAAAGGGAAACACATTGGTACTTCAGAAACTCCCACACTGTGCAAAATGACATTTGAACCTTTAGATGTTTCTAGTAAAGTTACAACTATCACTGAACACTCCAGGCTTGCCCCAGCCACTGTTTATTGTGTGAAATACCTCAGTGTTCATTTAAGTCAGCAAAGAGTAGCTAAATCCTGAAAACATAAGTACAGAGCAGCATACGGAAGAGACATGCAGCTGGCTAGCCAGGCTTGGCTTAGCAGTCTGGGGCAGTGACAATATTCACATCACATCTGGACTGATCCTGCGCAGAGCACATGGCTCTGGTGCCTCTCTCCCACCCACCACTGCAGGGGATGATGTGATACTTTCCAAGAGACGCTCAGCCAAAAAAATGAAACATTAGCTGACACAGGTATTAAATTTAATACCAGCCTAAAAACTAGGCTTGCCTGAATCACGCCATCTGATGCTCAGAGTCAGCTTTGCTGGCACAGTCCTGGTCTCAATGGATTGGTCACCAGAGATTGAAACCAGCTGTCTTCAAAACGTCAGGTAAATGTGATATTCACATACAACATGAACTGCTGCAATATAAACAAGCCCTAACATTACACATCTCCTAAAAGCAGTGTTGGACCCCAGTTACATACTTGTTTTATCTGAGCAGATGTCAGCATCTGCTTTAAGTAGAGAGAACTGAAACATTTGTGTTCCTTCCCTGCCTCCAGCCCCCTATTCTACTCAAAAGTGAGGAAGAACACTGAGTGTCAGATTTTTCAGTGGCATTTTATACCACAGTAGAAAGACAGATGTTTTGAGGATCCCACCCCCTCTTACAATCTGGGCAGCCAATCTCTTTGCTAAACTGTTCACCCTTACTATTAAAATTGATTTGCAGAACAGTATATTGCAGCCAAAGCAAGCACTGCAGTCATTAAAGAGTAGGCTGCTCACACATGTTTCTGTACTTAGCCAAGTTAACTACTGATGAATGGGTCATCTTTTGTAAAGCAACTGTAAGAAATTGGTAAAGAAATAATTGTGGTTCAGGAGCAGCCATGCTGACAGGTAGGATTTTTCCTGATCCTTTTGCCTTCCAACAGCAGTGTGCTCTGTTAGCTGGTTCTTAACTAACTTCAATAACAGAAAATCATGAACACATCCTGGTCACTTGCAAGGCCTTATGTGAAGAAACTATGGAAATCTTTAGAAAGTAAATGCACAGACACTGAATCAGGGGCACTGCCAGTTAAATTGTGCTGAACAACTCAAACATAAGTAAAGAGCAATAGGTCAACAAGAGATCAGGTCAGAGTTAGAAATTCTAACTATACTATGTAATGTGGTGATTCTCAAAATATTACAGACCACTCCTTAAAAGTCAAGATACTTCCAAATATCACATGTCTCCTATTAGTCTTCTTACTGTCCTGTGCTCACATAATTTCGGTCTGGTCAGCTCAACATGCCCAACTTCACTTTTTTCTTGCAGACAATCTTGCACTCAGGGATGCTACTTTTTCTGGGTTAAAAACAAAGCAAAACAGAATATCAAAAAATCCCAAACAAAACCAGAAAAAAGGCACAAAATCAACAACATCAACAAAGAATATCAAAAGCCCAATCTACTTCTCCTTGTGAGACCTCTAAAAGGTCTCACAAGAGGATGAGGAGACTGCACATTAACCTAAAATTATAAAAATTACAGAAATCCTGAGTGCTAGTTAATCCTTGGAACTAGATATCACTTTGAGCTCTGGAGCAGACCGCAATAAAAATCATGACACAAAGTTCTCACACCAGAACAGCTTCAAGAAGCCTCAGCTAGGTCCAGGCTGCATTTTACTGAATAAAAGTGAAGAGCTGTAAGGGAGAAACCTTGCCAATAGACAGGGAGTGGCCATATCAGATGAAAATTATATCTGATACATTAGAAACCCAGTGCCAAATTCTCATATCCATTCATAGCTTCAACAGTCAAAGGAACAAATGACACCTGTGGGAGAAATATTCCCTGTCAGAAACTGCATGGAGGTTATATACCAGACTACACTGAGCTCTCTTGCAGGCCTGGGTGTAATGTCCCTCCAAGGATAAGAAATGAGGAGGGATGCTCAGCCTTCCCCCTCTAGACTTGTAAGACTGCAGAAACTGCATTTCAAAGGTCTCATATTTGAAACTAGAAATATTTTAGCCCTAGAGATTTTACTCCAGTGCCTTAAGTATACAGGCATCTGTGTTGCTGGAAGTGTTCTGCTGAAAGCTGAAAACAGAGAGAGGTTTATGGAGACTTATAACCTAGACAAATGGGGAGGGACATCCACAGAGAGATCTGAGAGAGAATGAACACCAAAGCAAATGTGGAGTTTTACTCCTCAAAAAAACACAAGGTCTCATCACCATAGAAACACTTTTCAAATACTGGTAAAATAATATCTTGTCCTCAAAGTTGAAGGAAAAGTCCAGTCCACTCTTGCAGGAGTCATCCATGGGAAAAAAAAGACAGCTTGTGTTAACAGGTAATCGTGAGAAGCATGACCCTAACTCTCTGGAGTTTGTCATAATTAGAAACTGAAGACGAACTACTCATACATAGACATAACTAACTCTCGAACAAGTATTGCCATCATCTCCCTTCACAGTTAATTAAGCACCTGTCAACACAAACTGAGCAAATCTGAGTTCTCTCTGATGTCTTACTAAAACTTGCACTTTTCACCTCAAAACAACCACCCCGTGTGGCCACTCATGTACCACACAGGGGTGAAAGCTGCAGGACCAGGACACCAGACTTTATTTGTAGGTCCAGGAGGTTTGTGACCTCCCTGAGGACACACAGCCCTGAGAACATCTATAACCTTACAAGACACATTTCATTAGAATGCAGTTAAAAGGATTGTTTGCCTAAAGTCCCATTCCCAAGAAGTGAAAAACCTCATAATCAATTCTGCTGGAGAAGAAGTAAAGATGTCTGTTGTTATACAGCTTTTTCCAGAGCTTTGAATGCTCAGGGGTTAATACAGTGCACAAACTCTCTATGCATTCCTCTGAATACACATTTGCTTGTGGAAAAATGGGCTGTGTGTATTGGCACATAAGTACTTCCTCTGTCCTGCTTACACTGTATCAGTTCACTAAACAGATTTAATTTGCTGTTTCCTCCAAAGGCATTTATCTTTGGAATTTTGGTTTTAACAATAGGCGTCTCTTGTACGCCTTGTATATGTATACACACACAAAATGACAGCTCTTTAATGATGCTATGTCAGAAAAATGCCCTTTCTATGAACAGTGCAGCAAAAATGTCCTTGAGTATCTTAGATACAAAAGGCCAATAAATTGAATTTATGTCTCATTTAATCTACAGTGGAACAGTTAGTACTTAAAGGGTACATACACTTCCCCTGGTCCCTTTCTTCCTGAGAAACTTTCAGATGCTGAAAATCAATTCCTTTTGTCTCCTTGTTATTCATCTGCTACACATTAAGGAGAAACTCTGGGCATT
Organism: Lophotriccus pileatus; assembly: GCA_035583135.1. Taxonomy (NCBI): domain Eukaryota; kingdom Metazoa; phylum Chordata; class Aves; order Passeriformes; family Tyrannidae; genus Lophotriccus; species Lophotriccus pileatus. The sequence continues at coordinate 126,754,568 of JAWWES010000081.1, forward strand.
CAGTGATCCCACAATGGTCTTTCATCTCCAGAGAAGCCTGGTATGAATTAAATCTTACGCTCCCTCAAATTACAGATGCATACTGCAGCATGCCACTGACTTATCTGCTTGTGATTTCTGCCAGTGTTCTCAGCGTGCTGCAGCCAGCTCATCTGCATCTTTCAACTTAAGTGACTCTTCTATAACACTGTCCATCCCATCCACAGAAAGTGTTTTATGTGAGTGTACACAAATATAAGTCCCCACACAACAGGTACCGCTATCTACTCTTTTTCCCAGCTCCCTGCTGTTTAAAATTTGCATTAAAAAGTGGGTGTACTACAGTCAAGATGCTAGTATAAGATAAATAAATACTTCATGAAGGTAATGCTCTTTCACTTCAGTGGTCTTGAGAAGCGGAGATTATATACAAAAACTTTAACTGACATAATTTCTTGACTATCATGTCTGTTTTTAAGGGCAGTTTTAACTTAGGACTCTGTTTTTCTATAAGAGGATAAAATTTAATTGCTATCTAGACTGATGCAGCACTGGTCAAACACATGCTGCTTTTTCAGTCCCAGCTTCCAGCCAGTCATGGTGTCAGATGTCCTGTAACACAACAATTCAAGGCTTTCAAACTCTCAGGTCGGAAAGTACATCAAGGCTTAGTATATTTATTCTTGTTTTACTCTTTGTTCTTATAGTCTATTTTTCCTCCTTCCAAATGCTATCCACTCCTGGACTCTGAAATACTCCCTGCAGCCAAAGCAACACATTCAAAATAAGGAAACAATTCCAAATTTACATTCACATTCTGTCCTACAGGAACCATCACCTTTTGCTAATCGCTTCTACTTCCAACACTTTCCCCAGACATGCGTTTGTTTAGCCACCTTGCTCTACAATTTCTTACATGTATAATTTCTTTGTTCAAGTTAGATTCATCAAATGTTTTCCACTGAGCAATCTTATCTATCCAGTGTGGCAGTTTAAGAAGCTTTAAAATGAAGCTACTGAAACGACAAGTTAGAAGAGCAACGTGCACTTTATGTGTAACCCTGAACCGCAATTAAAAGGTGAGAACACAGCTCAAGTTCACGAGCTATTTTGGGCTCAGATTACTACACAGCCAAGAAAATTTGGAACTCGGTGTACTCCTGGAATACATGTCCAAAGCAACTGTGCAAAGAGTTAATAGCAGGCACTGATCTCCTCTGTCACGCAAACAGCCTATGCCAGACTAAACCAGATCAGATACACCTGCAGTTTGCAGCCACAGGTGGTGCTTGCCCAGCAAGGCCCTTACCTCACTTGAATCCTCCTGCTGATTGATAACAGCTAGTGCGTCCTCTGCAGCCTGGCGCTTGGCTTCGGCGACAGTGCGCTCCATCTTGGCCCTCTCTGAAGTGATCATGTCGTGAGCTTTCCGCTCCGCCTCTGACACTGCCTTCTGCAACTCGGCCATCGCCTGGCGCTTGACTTCATTGACAGCTTCCTCTGCAAAGGAGGGAAGAAATCCTCATCAGCACAGGACGTTTGGCACAGGGCTAATGTGGGAAATGCATCACTATTACTATGCTGAGATTATTCCTGATTATGACAGTCTTCGTTCTGAGTAGAAGGACACAGAAGAATCTGGTTCCTCAAGAACCTTCAAGACCACTGAGGTGCTTTACTACTTCCCCATCACCAAAGTTTCTAACCCTTGTGATGATTCTTGCTATTTTGATTCACAACCAGTACTTCTTTAGGTACAGTCATTTCAGATCTCTGGCACAATATAATTGCAATCTATTTGAACACTAAAAACTGGTTTTGCAGCACAGATAAATGGGTTTGACAATAATTATTATTTAAGACATGATATTACAGACTTTTAAAAAAATTATCTTTAAGCTCTGGAAATTAAGATGGGATTTACAGTCTTTAACCATTTTTTTCCCCATATGTTAATAAACAAATATATGAAGTTAAAAAAAAAAACCAAGAGTTTACTAAAAAATTTTAAATCACTGGTCTATTATTCTTTCCTGGACATACAGTTTTATGAGACAAAATAAAAATTTGCTTATGAACATTCATTTGACCTCTTGATCTCTCCTTCAAATCCATATTTATACTTGAAGACTCCCTGACTCTGCTGAGCTCTGGAGCACCCCCTGGCCAGCAAGGCTTCGGCACACAATTAACACTGAGCAGGGGCACATCGCTTCATTAAACTGAAACCTTTATGTTTCTTGTAAAACAACTAATGCGTTTGAGCCCCTTCTTTGGTATATACTAGTGTCATATCTTTTATTCCAGAAAACATGGATTGTCTCAGATTGGTTATTTGAGTTTTGATGCAGGAAGGGTGCAAAGATTTTACTAATGAACAGTCTTTTAATTGACAACTAAAACAAGTAATTTCTTTTTTTTTTTTTAATTAGCTGCTCTAATTAACAAGGAAACCATCCTCCCCCTGAATTAGTTTATCTAATTTTCATCTTTATTCAAAGCAAAATGACAATGATTAATTGAAAATTTAATAAGCAGTAATTATTAACTTGGCAAACCTAGTACCAATTAACACTCTATTAAAACTAATTATGACATGTTTCATTCAAGTGTTTGCTCTTAATTGTTTCGTGCTCTTAGAAACCACCTTAATTAAATGTTCTGTTTAATTAAAAACATAGATTTCTATTAAAAATGTTTTACTGTAGATTAAAATCTAAGTATTACATCGGTGTTACGGGTTTGAATTTTAGTTCATGTATTTAGCCCTTGTATTTGTGTGCACCCACATGCACACAGACCTAACCCATATCTACAGGTACTCTGTCACTCTCTTGAGTTATGTCTGATAGCTCTGCACTTCTTGTTTAAAAATAAGAACTACATGAAGTCTCCATTTTCAGTTATTAAGCAAATTACAATAAAGCCTTAACTTTAAGCCATGTACTGAACTGAAACTGAACTAATTAAAATGAAGGAAGAGTTCCATTGAGGGTATGTGTGCATGTTACATGTGTGCATGTGTGCAAGAGATGTTTCATCTGAAGTTATCAAGGGGATGGGGAAGGATTTAGAGATAAAACTTATGCTTTTATTTTTATGAGGCTGAAAATATGCCCTTATATTACCCTACCATAAATGTTGTTTAGGGGAAAGCCTCAGGAGAGGAAAAAATCATACCCTTCAACCACACAGCCAAGGCTTAATTTACTTTGAATATTCAAGGTGAATTAAAATTCTATCTAAGTGGCAATACAGGACAATAATTTTTGCTTACGATCAAAGCTACAGCTAGTCTAATTGTATATGCAAATCAGGCAATTTATATTTAAATTATGCATTCCTATTCTAGTCCCACAGGCACACACTGATCAGCAAAGGGAATTGGTAGGACATTTGCAAGGTGCTTGAATATTTATTACCAACTGCAACCATTCACTGATCACGAAAAAAGAAATATACACAGGCAAACATACAGACGCAATTTTATTACCATTTTCATAAAAATGAGGCAACTTAAATACAGGCATTTCGTGTCTATGAACTGCAGTTACTAACAAAGTGGATTTCCGTAAGAAAATCTGTATTCTTTCTGGTATTTGCTACAGACAGAAATTATCTTTGTATGGCATAATGCACTTTCATTACATCAGATAAATTCAGTTTTATGTTTAGCTGTTTGCAGTGGTTAGAAATAGCAATTTCTTTATATTAGACAGAAGCAAAATATTCCAACATTTTCACAGGGACTTCTAATTTTAGCTTTTCATCCTAGCTAAGCTATTTCTTTTCAGTCCCAATATAGAAATTGAAAATTAAATTCTATCTTCTATATTGTGTAAGTTTTTTTGCAAAGCTTCTGAGAGCATGAAGATGCTGAAAGTGCTTATGAGGCCAGATGCCTGACTGATACTTTTTAATTGGCTTAAACTATGGATTGGATTTTAGTATTTCCATTAACTTTGATGACAGAATTCGTGTTGTGCTATACTAAGTGTGAAAACAAATAATTAAAATACGTGGGAGGTTTTGGTGACAATGTACCATCATTATTTCAATATACTGTGAACTCATGAACACTCAAACTAGACAAAATTTTGTATCACTGATTTTCTTCACAGCTTCTCAAACTAAATTTTTCCCCTACCTACTGATATTTTATAGACACAGAATTAAGGCTACATAGTTTAATATAACAATAAAAACTGTCATATCTGTACAGGAAAAGTTATTGGTGACAGTGAAGGAGATTTTATTTGCCTTCACAATGCTGAGGTATGAAGAGACGAATGATACTGGCACTGTTCCTTTCTCTGCACTTCCAGAGAAAGGAAGAGTGATTAGATTCCAAGATCAGAAAACATAAATCTGGAAGTTTTTAAAAAACAAATATCTAAGATGCATGTACCTGCATCCTCCACCTTCCCAACACACTAAGCATTCTTGACACAAACTCACTCAATCATTTTAGGAATGCAACTGAAATCTTTGAGTAGCGATAACTCATGAGAGAACCTCCAGGAAGCAAACAGCTTGTGTGGAACAGGCATTACTCAGCACAGTCTGAGGTCCTTGGCACAGACTCAGCAGAAGGTACTCAACTCATCCTTCACCCAGTGTGATGATTCATCAGCCAGCTCCTGGTCACCTCCCTCACATCATGGGTACACTTGGTCCACAGGACGATAAAAGAAAGGTGGAGGGCATATAAGCAGTCCTGTGTCACCACAACATTTTGCATCATCTCACTCTCAGGCTGACCCTGGTAAAGGCAGCCATCAGCACTTGGTGACAAGAGTTATCTCAGAATCATATCCCAAAATGCACCATCTCTTTCTCAGAACTAGTCTGTACAACGTGCAGGACCCTTATTGTCTTTGTACAACGAAGTATGATGATTTCTCACCTCCCTTGTAGCTCCAGAACTTACAACTGGACTGCCATGGACAATGGGCCTGGCTAAGTGACAGGGAATATCTGGAAGACAGTTTCTGCATGTCATAGAAGAAACTATGGCAGCACCCCACTCTCTCTCCCAGAGAGGCCTGGGACCCTTTCTGTATTTAATAAAGACAAACAGGTACTTCCAGAGAACAAGCCATCTAACCTGTGGTCTGACCAATCCTCACTACCTGTCTGCCTCCCTCGTAACTACCGAGGAGCACCAAGAACTTGTCTTGGACTCTTTGTCTCCATATCCATAATGATATGGATATGAACACTGAATGAATCAGGGCACTGATGACTGCTTTCTACTGACATATGAAACTGAATTGGGCTTGCATGACTTTAACTCACAAGGTACTGGAAAATATGCTCTTATTTCAACAATCACAAAAGCACATCTCTAACTTGGTATATTTAAATAATTACACTGGAGTCTATCAATCTCGAAGAGTTTCAAGTGAATCCCTTTTCCACATGCTTTTGAGATTGCTTATTAACTGGTTTTATGCCACAATCTTTCCATGCAATAGATTCAGCATCCCAAACAGACTTTCATACTTGATTCAGCTGTCTGTACACTGGTCTTTACAGATATTTGACATACCAAAAGATCCACACTGAGCCAGCAGAAATGACCTCTGAGAGATTTGTAGCCTTCTTAACTGGCAGTTGCAGCCCAGACAGGAAACTGTGGAGCATCTCAAATGGCATTAGATACCTATTCTCACAGAGCTGAATTGAACCTTTGCTGCCTTGATCACGAAAACTGTGGAGACCTCCAACTTCAGTGCACCCTCCTGAAAATGCAGGCCCATGATTTATGAAAGCAGTATGCTTCCTGATGTCTGGCTACACTTCGTAGCAGATACAAGGATGCATCCTGCAAAGAGTCACACTTTTTTTTCTCCAATTCACAGTTGATTTAAACCCACCTCAGCCTGAAAACAAGAAATTAGAAATAGGAAAAAAGGAAAAGCTTTCTTTTAAAGGAACTGATGACATAGATGTTCACAGGATGACATGTCACAGCTCCTGTGCACTACCATTTGTGGATACATGTAATGTGAACGCACATCCAATCTTACAACTCAAGCCAAAAGCCTCAATAAACTTGTGCTAACTACGAAGAAACTTTTGTCTTTTCTTGCATTGCACCTAGGAGATATAAATGACCTGATATGCCAAATGACAAAAAATCCTAGATTTTGCAAGGGGAATGAAGGTTCTGAAATTCAACTCAACAATGCTCCTCTTACTGAGATTTCCTGGCACTGCATATTTCTTTTGTATTTTTCATTTAAGATGTTAACATAAATATGGCAAAACAAGCTATAAAAATACTTTCAGGCACTGAATTACAAAGGCTACACTTTCCTTGGACAAAAAGAAAAATACGTACATTGCTACTTTTCACAGAAAATGCAATAATTCTAAAAACATTACCATGATAAGAAATGTAGACTTTTTATGACAAACCTGTATGATGCACAAAACACAACTTTTTGTCTGATGCAACAATATGCCTGCATAACATTTTTACATGTGTGCTCTGTATCTTGTTTAAAATACACTGGAAAGCAGCAAGAATTTACAGGAGATTTGATCAGAAAGCATCAAAACTGCTGCATATTTGCCATTTAGTCATTAACTGCTGCTCAAACAGGTCCTGTAGACTGCATGGTTATACAGGTGTTCAAAAGGAGGGGAGTGTGTGTGAGTGTACATGTAGAAGCTCAACTACCTCAGTGGAGTTCAAGACCTGCCTCCTGGCCCCTTCGAAAACAAGGACGCTCTGATGTCAGTGTCAAAAGAGCAAAGGTTCAGCTCCAGCACCACAGCAGCATCCCTGCCAGGAAACTCCTGTGCTCAGGTGGAGTTTCAAAGTGTTGGAGAAAACTTTGCACAATGACAACTTATGCACAGTGTGCTTTCCAGGAACGGGCAGATGCTGTCAGTGCCCCAGCAAACACCCAGCGCAGCTGCAGAGATGCTAACTTGCTTACTTAATTGAAAACTTTGCAGGTTTATGAGACCAGGCTTCATTGGTAGCTGACAGGAACAAAATCTTATTCAAATTACATATTGTTACAATGTATACTTGAAGTTTTTTCTCTAACAGGTGTCCTTAGGTTTTTTCATCTCCTTTGGGAATTATCTAGTTAAGGTAAGACCTTGAAGCTTAAATAAAAAAACAACCCCCGCCCCCACTTTCTTTTAAATTGCTAACAGACTGAAACTTTAACATATCAAGTTTCAGCCTGAAACCATTAGAAGCCCTGAAAATAGGGGTTCTTATTGGAAGTACTGATATTCCCCTAACTATAGCAGCAGATGCTTGTATTATAAAATTATTTAATGTCCCAATCAGTCCCAGTTTAAGATTATTAAACACCATTTCTTCCTGTTACCAGTAAGCCCTTCCCCCGCCTCCCCGTTCCTCACATCAGTACATTAACAACTGCATACAGCTGCCAGAAGACTAGGCTGGTGTTTTTAAACAGTTCTTACCAGCTTTCTTCCAGATCTCCTCTGGCACATATCCAGACGCAGGCCTGTGAAGGAATTCCCGATGAGATTCTGCAGGAGGAGAGGATGCAGAGGGAAAAAGAAAGAGCATCATAAGCAATGCTTGCTTATTGAGAGCTTAGAGAAATAGTTTTCCCTTTACTTATTGCTCAGACAAAAAAATCATGTAAGGTTTTTCTTTCCTCAAAACAAAACGGATGCCATGGCCACAGCTCATGAATGTCACATAGAACAGATCAATGTTTATAACTTGGATGTCTGATCTTAAGCCAAGCTAAGACTAGTTCACTTTATTTTTATTTTACAGTGTTTCGAGTCAACTCTGTATGACAGTTTGCACACTTCTGAGGCAGGCTTTGCAAGATGAACTGAGGGAGTGACATGCTTTATCCTTTGTCATTATACTTATGAAAAGGAAGAAGAAAGAGGGCAACAGTGCGGGTTGGGCACTTCTGCTCTGTGCAAACAGAATGGCTACTGACAAGCGCAGATAAAAGCCAAGATGTCATTCCAGTGATCAAACAAGCTGTCCACAGAAAAAGAGAGGGGTGTTTCTCTATGTTCAGAGAATGCTTTCCTATATCTGTGCTTTCCTATATCTGAGCCCGTGTTGGCAACTATAGCTCCAAGAGTTTGAAAAACAGAACCTTTAACTTTAGGTTAAGCCCTAAATACATGTGCTGCCAAACAACCTCACTAGAGCTGAAGCTCATAACTCACCCATACATTTCAATCACATTTTGACAGCTCTTTCCCCTTCTCTTTTTTTTTTTTTTTTTTTTTTTTTTTAAGAGGGTTTAACCTCTGGGCCTTGGGCTAAGAGCTCTGAAATCAGCAAGATCCCTTCCACACAGACTTCAAAGATGTAAGATCACACAATACAGAAAGAAAATTCACTTTGGCCTGAAATTTAGCATATACATCCTCAGCAGATGAAAAGATGTTCTTTTAAAATATGAATTAAAAACTGATTAACTTTTCTCAAAGTAACTGGGAAGAAAATAAAAAAGAAACAACACAAAAATACAACAAAAACAAACAACCAACCCACCCCCCCCCCAAACCAATCCAAACACATAAAACTAGTTCACTGCCATGATTACTATTGCCTGTGTCACTGCATTCAATTGTCTAAATAAAATAGCTCAATTTGGTATATTAGAGATAGTTTTGAATATTTTCAGAGATGCTGCTAGAAATCAAACAACGTATCTGAGCTTGCACTATAACAAAAGTACACATACTAGTCTTTGAATACTATTTTTTACCAAATATATTATTTTTTGTACCTTAGCTATTATTCACTAACTTGGTCAAAAAGTAGTATTTTTAAGAATAAGGTTGAATCATCAGGTTCTGTAAATAATTTTTTACACCACTATATGTATGCATGCAGCACTGTTTACACACAGTAGCCTACATAACCTTAAATGCATTTAAAAGATGACACTTAATATTGCAGACAGATAACAAAGGTGGAAATGACAGGCTGTTTCAACTACACAGAGAGCAGGGAATCCCAGCCCTTGCACAGGGTTTCACAGATGCAGTTTCCATCACGAGAATCTGCAGACACCAATGGAGCTGACTGAATCCTCCCATCTGACCAGCAGCTGAGTGGATTTCCCCAGCTTTTCTGTCTGTCGCTGAAGTATGGGACGACAATAAAATTGATTTTTATCGGCAGAATTTCACACCTCTCAAGTATAAAATGATGTGTGTGTGAGTGTGTGTGTGTGTGTGTGCAGATTTCCCAAAACAGTTCTTTATATTGGTTTAATCAGCTCAGTAGAAGACTTCAGACCTGATACCAAAAATGGGAAAATTGGCTTATACAATTCTGGAGATGACAAATATTCTTGTGTACACTTCTTTCATCCCTTAAAGGCTTTCAGACTTCTGGGCACAGTGCCAGTTCTGTTTGGGGGACAGAGGCAGGAGCAGAAAAAATTGCTTGAAAGCTCAGAAAAACTAAAGGCAGAAAAATGAAACCACTCTTATTTGCTCTTCATGCAACACCTGCAGGAAAAGACCCAACCAGCCTCCAAAGGTGGCAAAACAAGGGGCTTATTGCATTCACGTCTTGTACTTTGTGTTTGAGTTTTCCTGTCTGCTATTTAAGGTACCATCCACTGCAGGGGGATCATAACCTTGATTTAAGCCTGTGGTACTTAGTATTTATAAAAAAAAAAAAAAAGAAAAAAGAAAGAGAGAGAGAGAGAGAGAGATGTGGAACTGATTTTTTGGTACACATGACTTTCTAAAAATGGAATTCAATGACATAAATGACCAGATTGCCAGCTAATTGTTAGAATTTCCAAAACATAAACATCAATCAAGCTCTTATTCCAACCACAAATTATTTACATGAGGAATGAGATCCTCTGCAAGAAGAATTAAATCAAGAGCTTGTGAGAGACTTTCCCATAGTTTGGAATGGTGCACAAAAAAAAGACAAGAAGCACTTATGAAGATAATAAAAACCATATTCTCTAAGCAAGAAAAATATTATTAACATGGCTATTGTTTAGGCAGTGATGATGAGTCCATGAAAACAATGTTCTTTCCGAGGCTAAACTACAGGACTTAACCAGAGGATACAAGTCTTATACTATTAGTATTTTTAAGGTAAGGTGTTCTTCAGCTTAAGAGTCACAGAACTTGCTCATGAAAACTACAGCAAAAAAGTTTGGTATTAGATATCTTAACTTGGATATCTACAAAATTCAAATAGGGAGTAACATAATTGAGCAAAGTCTCTAAAATACTAAATGTAAAAGCAACTGCAAAAACCATAATGAGGAAAACATATTAACTGACTGACTGCAGCACCTAGAAGTCAAAGTAAATGCTGCCTGGGAAGAAACAGAATACCCTGAAGTTATATGGCAGATCACACAGTAAAGGATAACAGAAAAGGCTTTACATGTCAGACATAATAACAATGGTTTTTTAATGGTGAAAATGCAACAATGTTATTATGCAGACCAACTGGATGTACTATACTGAATTTATTTGAAATTCGATGGCAAGACACAGTTTGAAGGTGCGTATTGATAATTACTCCAGTTCCTACTGAACCAGATGAAAAAGCACATATACAAGAGAGTAATCAGTAATTGTCTGTGAAGTGCTTAAATGAAATAAAATAAGAGAGATTTTTGATACAAGAAATGGTTTTGACATTTTCTATTTTAATGTGAAATAAACTTGTGAAATAGCAAGAACGTTGTTGGACTGGTATAGAACAATACACATGAGGAAAATACACAAAAATTGGCCTTGGTTTCAGCTCTCACATTCTATTAATCATTTTTGGTGGCTTCAAGATAAAGAGAACAGGTGCTGAAACTACTGAGAGACCTGGAGGGATGTGCAGACCTGGAGGGAGGTTGTAAGAGCAGCAATATATATGGGTCTGGGAAGTGAAACTGAGATGAAAAGCTAGCTCCAAATAAGGGATATGAATTCATAAGGCCCAAACCCAAGAATCACAGAACAGAAAGACTTAGAAGGAAAAGACGTGTTCAAAACTTTCAGAAGTCTAATCCATATTTGGAAAGAAGGACCAAAGATGGGTTGGCAATACAAAAGAATAGACTGTTTTATCACCGGACAATGACATGCAAGCCTATAATACAAAGTATTATGAAATGGAAATGAACAGCTGGTCTTCTGAGGATCTTTTAGAATTCACTGTATTAATGAAAACCTGGCAGGAACAACAATACCCATATATGCCATACTGAATGTTAGGGCTCAAAAATAAAAAAAGCTACATATAACCAGCCCTGAATTACGGATTATTTCACAAATGAAATATATATGTATTTATATGTTTTTCATATTTCAAACAAAAAACTTCTCAGAGCAATAAATATCAAAATATTCACTGCCTTGTTTGTAAGAGTCAAGCTCAGAAGCATGCCAGTTCCAAATAATACATAAATACAGATCTGAAGTGTAATACTCTGAAGTGTAATACTGAATGAGACTACCTTGCACCTAGTTGGGGGGCATGTGTTTCCAGTATTTTTATGCACTTCTTTGCCCTCAAATACATTTTTGTGGCCATTACAACACTCCTTGAAATTGTGCTAAAAACATAGTTGAGTTCTCATTTTAAAGAAATAAGAAAATTAAAACCACATAGGTACTGTATTCTTGAATCATCCTCAAGGAAGGCCAAGTCATAAGCAAACACTGAGCACACAAACGCGCAATGATCCTGCAGCTGGAGCCCTGTGTAACAGCATGCAGTTCGGTACACCGCAATCTAGCCCAAGCCTCCCGTGCAGCGAGTGGATTAAGAGCAATACTTAATATCATCAGTGACCTGTATTACAGAGGCTTTACATTCCAGAAATGCAAGTTATAAATGTTACTGCGGCATTCACAGCGTTATGGGTAGTCCACGTTGAGAGTATCCTGCATATCACAGCAATGCTGATTAACTGCAAATGGCAAAGGAACCGTTTTATAGTCGCAGCATGAATAGACATGTATTGGCAGGAATGATCTTGCTAACACTGTTCATGACGGTGAACAACCTTAGGTAAAATACAAACTAGGTCTAAAAGGGTTAACACTTAAAAATTTATTAAGAAATTGCTAACCTACATGGTTTTGACAAATTCATATACTTCTGAGAATCCTGGTTTCCTAGGGCAAATCCTGCAGGTATTGGCACTCTTCAGTTGGAGATTTCAAACTCTATTTTGTAAGATTTCCATTCAGATAAATTCAGCAGACACAAAATACCAGCAGTGCTGCAGACCTTCTGATGTGTGCCTACACCACTTATCTAGAGCCACAGCTGCACTCAGTAAGGTTATAGATCTTGTTTATAACCTACAGCATCGAAGAACCCTCATCTTTAATTTATCTCACTGTGTGTATTTCAGTTTTCAGTGTCTGATATATGTAATTATTCATTATTAGGATGAAAGTTGAAGTCTTGCTGCAGTATGTAGTACTGAAATTCTTCAGCAGAAATGAAGGGAGTTGGATGATGTATTATTCACTTCATAGACCATCACTGTTAATCAAGTGAATATATATAAAGTCTGAGTCATTTTTAGACTTTCATAAACATGTATTATTCAGACTGAAAAGAACAGACTCACCTTAGACACACTTGGAGAATAATGGCAGCTTGTAACCTGTTCTGGATGACTAATAAGTGTATTGGATTACATTGCATTAAAATGTATGATCAAATGGTCAAATATTTCATTTGATTTCTTAATTAAAATATCAGCAGAAAAATATTGATCAGATACTGCAAACTGTCATGCTCAACATAATTTAAAGGAATGCCAAATTAAAAGAAGCACAAAATTCTTTGGCAGAAAAAAAGGGCTACTGGTTCGAAAGAACAACCAGAATTTTCTTCAATTACTTTTGGACTCAAACTATCAGTGCTAAATTTCGGCTCAGTTTTTCATCAAGAGCTATCTATGAAGACTGTGGCATACTGTTTATAGTGAGAAGTTATCACTTCAGTGATGATATTTTAATTGTAAAGAAAAAGAAACAAAGGCACAGACAATGTAGCCATATGGCCCTCTTTTTTCCCCCTTGGTAGTGGAGATGACAATATGGATTTAAAGGGTGGATTACCTCACTCAAAAAAAAAAAAAATTACAAAGGGGAACCACTGATATTAGAATCACTGCAGCAAAAACACCAATATTTACATGTTGTGGCACTTTAATTAAAACATTGTATGAATTTTTCAATCCCTTCCTTCTCACTTCAAAACTAAAATAAAAAGCCCTAAAGCATCTCAAGGCTCATGGACACTGCTTCAATTTTATTATATGTTTGAATTTTAGGAGTACTCATTTTGTTAACTAGATTACTACCAGATTTGAGGCACTATAAGGGTTTCTCTTCCACAGACTCCAAGATAAGTATTTTCTACCTGTCATGTTAGACATAAAAGCATTTGTTATCAATATTTACGATTGACATGAATGCTACGTCACTGACGCAAGCCAAGTTTCATGTTCATGAGTCTAAGAAGTATTTTTTCAACCAAATAACCAAAATGGACATGTTAAAATTGGCTGGATTCACTCCAGCCAGTTCAGTTGTACCCACAGGACTGCAGAAATGACTGATGTGTCCAATACCAAAGGCTGTGCTGTATAACGTCTTTTAAACGAGCAGACTTTGCTGTTTCCAAGAATTCATCTTGACAATTACATAAACAATATGCTAATATAGGGATCTAATTGTATGTTTGATCTCCATTTTATCTTTTGTACCTGTTGTTGCAGTGAGGAGTATTTTTCTTGGATTGCAGTATTATCTCAAAGTTTTGATGAATATAATGAGTTCCAGTTTCCTTGAAGAAATATAAAAACTCTAGCTGCTTCTCATTTTTTTACCTACTAACTACAGTTACAAGCACCATGGACTGGCTCTTTTTGCATCACAGCTTTACTAGAGAACTGTGCCACTGCTTTTAATCTAGGGGCTTACTCACAAGTGTCCTTCCCAAAGCTACAGATGTGATCAGCATTCCAGGTGCTGTATTTAAGAGTCTTTCTTTACATTACATTTAACACTATTCGTACAAGCTGTTACCTCAGTGCTTCTTTCTGAGAACAGCTCCTCTAGGGACTAGACTTACTAGTGAACTTGGGAACAGTCTCTCCATAACCCTTCCTTCCACTGACTGAAGCTAATTTATAGAGGTATTGACTCAGATAATTTGACACATACACAAAAAACTGTTATCAAGAGGCACTAGATATTACAGTAATAACTCTAGAGATTTACCAAGCGAATGACAGAGAGGGGATTAGATTTTTCCGGTTTTCTATTTGCAATTAAAGAAGTTTTTTACTTAATAAGTTATTCATAAAGGCAAAAACAAACCACAGCTTTAAATAAAATATACTGCAAAATAACACACATATGCAATTCTACTAATGAGCACAGTTTACAATCATTTTAAGTAGAGGGCATTGGATACAGACAATTAATTTTTTAAAGATAAATATTAGACAAGCAAGCATAGTTTGCTGTTCTCTTCAAAAGAGCAAAGAACAATAAAAAAGGCATCACCAGGATGTGTTTCTTTACCATAACTGCCATGAAAGTGAGGGGTAGAAAACAAAAAACCCACACAGTAAAAGCTTGTTTTTATACAGCAGAGTCCTCTTGGAGTAGCTGTGTGAGATACCACGTGAGTGTGACTGTGAAGGTCTGCAGGGGGTGAAGGGCCAGCTGCTTTGTCGGTCCTTGTAACGAGGCTCTGCAACTTAAGCCAAAGCCTGAGCGACTCCAAGTAACTCCACAACAAGCAGCACCCAAACTGCCTCAGACACACCTGCACAAGCTGCAGCAGTGGACACAGACGTGCGTGGCTGTAGACATCCCAAATCTTCTTTCTTTCTTAAACAGAAACCAAATACAGCTAAGAAGTGCCCCTATCTTTATATCTTCATTTCCTTAGAAAGACAACTTCCAAGTAATTTCATTCAAGATGTTGAAAGCCCTCAGTTTGAAAGTGCAAACAATGCAGAAGCACCTGCAGATTTACTTAATCAAGCAGGCAAGGGAGGGAGTCAGAAAGGACAGAGAGTCAGTGCACATGTCACTGCTCTGCCACCCCTACACAGCAGTTCTTCCTCCCACCCCACCAGTCTCACACTTTGATGAATGGAAAACGAATTACCAAGCATCATCCAAAAAAACTCAAGCCATTCCATGCAGAAATATGGCTATTGAGGCATAAGAGTTATATTTAATTCAGTAGTCAGCAGAGAGGAACTACCACAGAACAACCAGAAGAACAAATACAAACTTCATCTAGCACTTAGCTGAGCTTAAAGAGAATCTGTAAAAAATTCTTAATGAAGATACTGTACCTAATGAAACTGGATCTGGATTCACTGGACTTTGTTGTCTGGAATGACTACTGCTGCTGTTTCCACCTTTTTTTAAATCTTCCGCATCACTGTACCGCCGTATCCAGTAATTAAGCTCCTCACGGTCTGCTTCTTGACATCGCCGTAGTACAGTGAGAGATCTCCTAGTTTTTTCCACCATGTCCATTATACAGTTCAACAACTATTCACAGTGATGGATGGAGCAGAGAAAAAAAAGGATGAACATTTTATTCATAGAGTGACATAAAAATAAAGAAAACATTAATGTGCTGAGTGCCTGGGTTTTAATAATGAAGTTCCTTCCTCTCTGTTATCTCAAATATAGCTGAAAAATTCTGGACTTGTTTTAAGAATCCATTTCTTTTTAACTGGTGATCCTAAACTGTACAAATAGGGATTCACAGGAGAAAGAGCAAAGACAAGGAGGAAAAGACTGAAGAGGCTGTAGTCCTACCACTAGTAGCACAAGGCACCACAGAGGTCAGGACATCTGGTCAAGAACTGATGCCTACAAATGTTACAAGAGCTAATAATTCAAAGAACAAGTCCAAAATGCCCCAGATCCAATATTTATAGAGAAGAATCCATTCCTCTTTTGGCAGACCGTAATAATTAGGATACTGCAGAAGGCAGTTAACAGTAAAGCCTCGTATGAGCTATCTAACGGGGAACATCAAGCCCTCTGATTTAATCACCAATGCTTTCAAAACTTGTCCTGGGATTCAGATTTGTTTTAAAAGAAAATCTTTAAAGTCCTATCTTAGAAGGGCTCCTTTCAGACAATTATACATAAAAGTATATTTAGCCCTTACATGGTCAAGATGTTTCCACTCTTCTGCCCATTCTCTGTCTGTTAGCCTGTGATCAATCATTTCTTCTTGACGTGTGCCATGCAACCCTGCCAAAAGGGAGCAAATCATGTTTACAACGTTGGGAGTCCTCTAGGGGAAAAAAAAGGCAAAAGAAAAAGGAGCCTATAGACAAAAACGTCATACATTACCTGTTCTAGCATACAGAATGCCACCACCACAAAAAAATGGAAGCTTAAAAACTTCGCTCTAAGTTCTCTCCTTTAGTACTTTTTAGTACATAAGATGCTACCTTTTTGTTCAATTTAATGTCTTCAGTTCTGCAAGTTCTATAGGTTGTAAGATGACCTTTCAAAAATGGACATAATGCTTTCTGACTATATACAATTATTATATATATAAATATAACAGAATACAATATATAATTTTTCATTTGCACTACTTGAAGTCAGCAAGGCAATTATTTGGTAACTCAGTGTATCGAATACTAGCTGTACTTTAGAGAATTGAAAAAATATTAGTATAAACTCAATGTTATTTCACTAAATGCAGTAATTACTACCATGTCAACAAAGCGTCATTAAGGGTTCATTCCTTCACAGATGTTTAAACAACATGTGGTTAAAATGTAGCACATATATCAGAGCAGCTGACAACATGATACAACCAAGCCAGTATTTATTATCAACACTCAAGGAGAACCAACACTTGTTCTTTGTTTAGCCTCCTCCATACAGATGCTGAATATTTGTAAGTGTTCCTCTTTTATTGAAGATTTGTTTAAAACAAGGAAGAACAGTAAGTGCAGATGCGAAGCAAGCCAGGCAAATCCAAGAGCATCAGACATCCCATTAAACCAAATTGTGCTGCACAGGGTGTGGTTGATGATGCTTCTGTTAACATCCTCTGCAGACATCCCTATGCTACACTGTGCTCTTCAGATGTCACATACAAAACACTTCTCCGAAACATAATAACTTTTTTCTACTCTAAGCTGAAATCAAGATATACTGCGATTGTCATCGTTACAGATTTGGCATTAGAAGAACAATAGAAAGCTCTACCTATCCTTGCCTGACATACACACGAGTGTCCATGTCACCTATGCAGCTCTGAAAGCACAGGCTCCTCCCTCTTCTGACTCTTGCTTAAGACACAATTCAATCTCCTTTTAGAAATGTAAATTTGAAATAAGGCCATTAGAAGTAGCTAGATGGACAAACAGCTATAAAGACTATACCTGAATGGCAGGTAAAAAAATCCTGTTCACAATACAGAAATACAAGGAAAACAGAAACCCCCAAAAAACAATGCAGAAAATCAACGTGCCTTACCCATAGGTCTATTTCTGTCCCTGAGGTCCCTGTGATTGGGGTGTCTGTATGAGTCCCTGTAGTGGTGGGCAATGGCCATATCATCCAAACGATAATGCTGAGGTGGAGGTGGGGTGGGATGAGGCAGACCATTGGGCTGATAAGATAAGCCGTTATTTGGACTGTACCGCTGGCCTGGGCTAATAGTGCAGGGCCGCTTGCTTGGATGCTCTGAGTGCAAAGGCTCTCTGTCAAAGCCATTTTCTTTGGTTCTGAAAAATAAAGCAAAGGAACTTTAATTCACTTAGTGAGCAGAGCTCAGGAACACGCACCCCCATCTACACATCCATCTTCAGGAACTAAAGTTTGTTCTTTCACTTTGCTCCAAGTGTGTGGTGTTGCAGAACATTCATAACACTGCACGTGTGAAACGTACAAAGGGCTCATTCACCTTTTCTGTCTCTCTCTGTAGCTTGAGAAATACTAGCAGGGTGAGCCTTCAGATGAAGCCACCTAAAAAGAGGCTGGAGAGCAAGCAGCCTTCGCTGAATCATTGGCTGATGGGATGGATACATATGTAATTACAAAGCCGAAACAATGAACAGATCCGTAAAGCTACAGGCCAAGAAATTCCTACTTTCAGTAGTGCTACAGCTTATAGTGATTAGGAGAAATCTGCAGGTCAACAAATGTCTTTTTCAAGAGGACAGCAGACAGTCCTAAGGTGAAGCATGTCAGTGTGCTGAAGCTCAGCATGCCATGAGCTCCCATCAAGATCAGTGTCACATTGAGATTTCAGGGAAGAACGACTCTAGATGATGAGACATGCTTCCTTCAGAGATTTTTGTACTGTCTGGGCTATTCCAGTCAAAGGTGATGTGACTGTAATTAATTTTGCAGGAAGATGTGGTTAGACTCAAGTCCTCAATAACATTCAGGATTTCCCGCTCCATTACTTTTAGATAGGAGTTTTATGCTCAGGCAACTTGGAAGAGTTATTGGGAAGAAGGACAGTTTCTTTATGTTCTAAGATACGCTATAATTAAATTCATAATCAGCTATTTCCAAGGAAGTCTCTACTTGACACCTCTGCCTGAGAAGCTCGAACTCACATTGAACTACTTTTCCCTTTAAATAAAAAAAAAATTTAAGACTAGAGTCAATTCAACAGCTTCACAACTCTTTTACGGAAGTTTTGTTTCACTGAAGTATGGTTTACTTACCACGGGAATAAACAAAACCTACAAAATATTAGCTTTGATCAGAAAGTTTATTAGATATAAATATTGAAACTGTTGAGGTTTCATTCCTCCCTCCAAAAACCTTTATTAAACAGCTGATATATTCCATTTTTTAAAAAATATAATTTTATCCTCTCTAAGAAATGGGTGACATAATGTATCTTTCCTAGTTATAATACAATTTTTTGTCACTTTGACAGAAAGGTAAATTAAATCTAATTTTCTTGCCTGCTGTTAAAACCAACTGCCTTACAAAAAACCCTCCCCCGGGAAGCAACCAACCAGCTTCCAGGAACTGTCTGTGGGGAAACACTCTGTGTATTAATGTTTTGTACTTAATGACCTTAACTTAATTACCTCAACTAGAAAGCACTGCATTAGCTTGGACAACACACCAGCATATCCACTGAACTTGAACTAACACAGAAATTGACATGACCATTGAAAACACATTTACCGAAATTAAAGCACATGTGATGTCTTTTCTGGGTGTTAAAACTTTAATTCTACAATTTACCATTATATTTTCTGCAGTTAGCAGAACACCAGAATGTGACTGTACACAGACTCATTTTATGTTCCTGATCATATAATATATACAAAAAGTAACAACTTAGAAAACCTCATCAGAACAGGAATCAGTGCCAAATTTACTATATCTAAATATATTGAACATAGTGATAAAATACAAAGTACTGAAAAATGCCATCATTCAGATGTTTTGAACTCCACCTCCTAGTCTGCTTCTGATCTCAGTCCTACTCATTCTTTCAGGTCTCAGCCATTGGGACAAGGTGTCAGCATTTCCCCAGGTGCACGAGGAAGCACTCCTGTTTTCCTGTTTCAGTAACTGGCAGACCCATGTGAATACTAGTTGCAAATATAACACCATCACAGTTTTAATCTGTTTTCATCTGATTTTTATCTGATTCATCTGATTTTGCAAAGCAACCACAAGCTGTAGAGAGGAAATAACACTGTACAGGAAACCTGACACCTTTTTTCTTGCTCCTGCTGGGCACATTTTCCCTGATGTGCCCGTAAATCAACACCATTGCTTGGAAAATTGGCAATATTATGGGTCCTTCAGCTATGAACACATAAGAGGTCATTTAACTTGGAATTATGATTTACTCGGACTAAAGATAGCAGAAGAGACAGTTGTCATTAGTTTGTACCCATTTAAAAGAATTTGTGTTGCTTCTAGGTTATAATTTCAGTTTTAAATTATTGCAATTTATGGATAATTTCCTGAGTACAAAATCTGACCATGCAAAACTGCCTTGGCTGGAAAATTAGGTTTCACCTGATCCAGAGTGTTACACCAATTTCAAAGAACACTGAAGTTAGCCTGCAAGAAACGAGGCAGAGCTGTTTATCTGCTATTTGTGCAAGGTGCTTGGATTTAAATTGACTTCCACCAGTAAAGGTTTGATGACCAAACCAGTGATAATGTTTTGCTGGAAGAAAGTACTTGTTTATAATACTGTGTTACAGAAAAGATTACTACCGCCTTGCTAACAGTTCGTATTAACAAAATTCTTTTAAAATTCCTCATAATTACACGTGGCTTACCAAGGAGCATAGTTGTGAGAGCTGTAAGCATCCCTCACCTTGCTGAAATGTGGAGAAGCCTCTTCAAATAAGATTTACTTAAAAGTATTCTCAAAGTTGATCTATGTGCCCAGGTACCTTTGACATGTATTTCTGGTTATGGGTGCCAAGTGTACAGCAATCACTTCTAAAGTCACAACACAATCATGGCCACTTTTGTTTTCTTCTCACTCAAAATTAATGCTATTCTAAGAGAGTTTTGTGCTATCCTATATCCGCTCTGTAGGCAGCTGTCGCACATGTAGAGTCACTATATGACATGCTCATGCACCATACAGCCTTTCCCAGCAAGCTCAAAAGATGACTAATTAGCAAAAAGTTTTTTGTGGTTAATGTATTTAAAATCATGTCCTTTGTAACTAAGCATTCATTCACCAAGATAAAATCTCACATTGGTCCAAGTTCCTTTGCTTTACTACAGTAGAATGTCAACTCCAAAAGTTGTAAACAAAATATAGTGAACACTTTGTTCACGACATGTCATGAACAAATTACCAAAATGTGTTGTCTCCTCAGGTGTCAGTTTTCCCCTCTTGCAGTGACTGATGGTTCCCAGTGTTATTACAGAAACAGATTGATCTTTTTAATGAGCTAGTTTAATAGACTCCAAAATCTCACCGTGGCTGCTCATCCATGTCAGACCATATGCACCATGAAAACATTCAGTAAAACACGAAGCTCTGCTGTCAGATTGCTCTATAAAATCTCACATACAGTAGACTTGAATACGCAGATAAATAACCAGAATTGGAAAATGCATATGCAGAAAAGGTTCTGAAATTATAAGCAGAAAAAAAATACTGTATGTGGATTTTCTTTAACAAAGAATCATGAGGCAGATGTGGTTACATGTAACACATGCTCCACTTCCTTTGCCTAATCCCATACCATATTTTACCTCTATTGGAATCAATGGTATGCAGTTAATGCCCAAATAAAAACCTATATATTATAAAAAAAAAGTATGAATGTGTGGATGGACATATACACATACACATCTATACATGAGATATATATGTGTGTGTGTATATATATATATAACATACACATTATATACAATGCTTGTGTGTGTGCATATATGTATAGATAGATAGATAGATAGATAGATATATTATATACCTTGGGAAGTGAAAAAGATGCCACAGTTTACTTCATTAAAGAGATATATTTCCAATCAAAATTACTCCAACTGCATTTAGTTTCCCTGGAAAGATGTTGCCTTTTAGCAATATTTTCCATATGCTAGCCACAGAGTCATAGAAAACCCTTCTCTTAAAGGATGTCTGGTATCTTCTGCTGTATTTTTATTAGTATATTTGAAAATTACTTAGATATCTAAACAAAAGGTATACATATTTCCAGATGTTTTCTCTTGCTTCTCTGTAAACAATTAAAATAATTAATAGTGTAATGAGCCAGACAAGTATTTGGCTTCAATATTCACCCAGTTTGGGCATTTTCTGCCTCTGAGGACAGCTTTTTGTGGTTGTTTTATTTACATTACCCAAATTAAAAGGTATGCAGACTCCCATTAAGTAAATTTAAGAATCTCTCCAAAAGGAACTCCTTCTTTTTACTAAATCTGTAGTATGAATGTTCCTTAGTGCACAAGACAACTCCACTGAAATTAGCTCAGCCAAAATGACTGTATATTTTTTTCTGTATAGCTTTAATCACAGTCATAGTCAATGGAGAAGTAGGTGTGAGTAACCAGTGACAGGGTTGTTTGATACTGAAGAAAAACCAACTTATTTTTTAAGCTCAAGGTACGATTCCAATGGGCAAACTGGGCAGTCTCTTTTCAGGTGAGTACTCCTCATGACAGCAAAAAAATGCAGAGTCAAAAAGAACGGATGAGTTTTTCTGAAGTGCCAGGAAGCTAATTTCACCTTTGGAAAAATTATCTCTCTGCACAGAGTAAGAGACGACATGTAAAATGTTTGAAAATTAATCATCTTTCTGGGGTGCAGTTAGCAGGTTTGTGTTAACCCCAATGGCTGTTTCAATTTGGTCTGGTTGTCAAGGAAAAATGGTGAAAAGACGGTACAGATAAAAGAGCTTCTCTGCTGGTATCTTCCTTGCTGGTCGATAGTGATTCCTGAAACACAATCTAAGACGTGCTAATTTCAAATACTTTCACATTTTTGTCTATGTTACTTTGTCTATCTGTGTTACTTTAAATTTTACAGTTCAATTCTTGCTATGAGGAGCTTCAAGTTTTACTATGAGCTTTCATTGTTTTCTCTTTATTTTTGTGCTATTTCAGCCTGTTCCTACACAAAAATGTCACCTTTACAAACTTATGTGGCTTCTTGAGTTTGCAAATGTTCAGCTTCTTCATTTAAAGGATAACTAGGATGCTTGCAATGCCTTAGGCATGCAGCTAGTGGCATTTGACAGAACAGCATTATAAAAGTTATCCACACTATAAAGTCCATGGCAAACAAATCTATGGAAATACAATATTTGAGTCTCTTCAAGGTAAAATGTAAATGCTAGTTGAATTGCCAACATTAGCATGGGAAGACAGTTGAAAATAAATAATCACAAGAGTCATTTTCTTGTAACACTGAACAAAGGCCTTTATTCAAAAAAAGAAAAACTGTTCCACAGCCCTAAAGCTACTGCAGGTTCACACACATGCACTCACTTGCCTCATTTCTGCATGGACTCTTTACTCAGCCTAACAACAAAGCAGATTTCAGTGAGCATTTCTCCTGTTTGGAAGATATATCCTTACGCATATTGGATATATGGATATGGAAATGTGGCACAGCAGAAGGAATCAAAGCCCTGACTGGTCTGGGGTTTGCCTTATACTTCCCAACACAAATGCCTAGCCGCTTTCCTCATATTTACTGTTTAGTCCAAGAAAACCTCAAATGCAAAGGACTTTCATATGGAGATGGCACGATCTGCTGCTTGTCACCTCATGCTGCACAGAAATATTATGCACAAAGTATTACAGTACTGGCTGGCCTTACTTCCACATGGATATGACCACATGGTGTCCTCAGGTGATTCTCTTGACTGAATCAGTGTATGCATATATTGTATTTATATACACAGAGATTTGTATGTATATGTAGCTCTCTCTCTCTATATATATATACATGTATGTATGTATAGGCAGACATGCATAAGCAGGGCCTGTTATGATAAGGCATGGGATAATGGTTTTAAACCAGTAAGAGATTCAGATTAGATATAAGGAAGAAATTTTTAACAATGAGGCTGGTGAAACACTGCCACAGGTTGCCCGGAGAGGTGGTAGCTGTCCCATCTCTGGAAACAGTCAAGGTCAGGTTGAACCTGAAGGCAGGACAGCACCCGCACCCAGGGAACATCATCTGAGTTTCCCCTAGGCATCCACCCACAAGGTCCCCTCTTCATGGTGGAGGTCAGCACATCGGGCCTATGGGAAACTCTGAGCAGGGTATGGAAGGGCAGGAGTGCTCACCTGTCTGGAGTTCGCCTCTTCCCGTTTTCGTTCACATCGAGAAGCAGCTCCGAGGAGTCAACGGGTGAGGTGGTGCTGGCATCCAGAAGCAGCTGTTCGTGCTGGGCGAGGTACTGGGCTGGGTTCTGCTTGGCTAGCCTTGCACAGTGCAGCAGCTCCCGCTGCAGCAGGGGCAGATTGGCCTGCAAGAGCATGGCACACGTTATGAGGGCAGCTGGCAAGCAGTTTCAACAGAGATGATGAAAAACAAAAACCAGAGCTCTGAGATGAACCTGTTGCAAGCATTCCCGGTTAGGTTTGTTGTGGTTAGCTGCCTGAAAGCAGGCACTCTCCTAAAGTGGTTGTGTCATGGCTGTGCTAAGTATGTATGGAAGGATGGAAGTTTACTGAAAATGGAAAAGAAAATTGTAAATGTTGTGAGAAAACCAGGTCTGAGTTCCCCATGTTTAAAGAGGGAAAAAGCACAGTCTTGGCTGACTTCATCCCCTTTCTTACTATCCAAAACCTGATCTCCTATAGAGCAGCTGTTTTCAACAAGTTACAATACTTCTTCAGTATTTGTTTCCCATTCAGACAGCAGTTAGTAAGTACTCAGAAATTGTCTGAAACGTGGGATCTGCAACTCTATAAGCTGCCTCAGTCATCAGCCTTCAAGGGCCTTGGGGAGAACAGGATTGAGAACAGGATTGCCCTCAGCTTTCCCATTACACTTGCAGTTACACATTAAGATAAAGATTACAACAAAATCTCACGTTCCAGAGCTTCAGTTAATCACCCAGAGGGCTACAATCCTCCTCCTAGCCAGATGTAGCTTGAAGGATTTCTAACTGTTCTCTCATGGCCCCAGTGGGACTTGGGTCATAGGCTGGAGATTACCATGACTCAGACACAAAGAACTGAAAATGCTCATTGATCCTTGGGCAGCACATTTTGCCCATACACTGGGGTCATACTTAGTCACACTTTTGCCAGAGTTGGGACCAAGGTGGAACTGTACGTTCCTTCCCTCTGCAGAGATAGTTACACAACTTGGGAAACATTTTCCTTTCTTTGCAACACATGCATACATTCAATACTAAGATAGGCCACTCATTTTTTACCTCATATTTTTTGTGCCTTAAGGTGGTGTACCTTGACCTCTTTTGTTCCATGAGTAATGAATAATGATTTCTTGCCTCGCAATTTTCAAGTATTGGATTAAATTTCATGACTTTTAGTAACTACAGATAAACCAACAAACTTCAATTGTTCTGTTTTGAAATAACTCCCATTTAAAAACAAAACAAAGCAAACAAACAAAACATAAAAAAACACCATCTTTTTTCTTTTTTAAAAGGAAAATATTTCTTAAGTCAAAAAAGTTCTGAAAGTAATATGCAGGGAATCAAGCACAAAAAGCAGATGTTCTGAAAAGTTTTGAGCCCAGGATCTTGGCAAATTAATTTGCTAGTATTATAACAATGGAAAATGCTCTAGCACCTCTTGCTGTACCATAAGAGCAGATCCACTGTGTAACAAAAAATGCCAGAATAGGTCAGTACATATGAACTTTTCAACAGCAAAGAAAAAACAGCAATTGCTATCACTTATTCATCTTAGGATGGGAATACACAGGCACTACTGGAGACAACCAAATTTTGAACTGTCTAGCAAAGCTCATGATTTATTTTACTTGATTTCCTTCTCCTAAAGAAATGTTCATTCTTGCTTTTTAACTACAAAGATGAAGATCTGCAGAAAAATTTATCTAAATAAATTGAACATATTTTCTGTGCACAGAACAAGCATATACAACTTTTAATATGTTTATTAAACATGGATATAGTTTCCTAATTTTTTACAAATTAGTATAGAAAACTATGAATGATGCCTTATAAGTTTGTAATGGCATAAAGAAATATTTGGACAAATACTTAACTCAAAGTGAAGAAAAGCAGTATTTGAAAATTTATAGTTCAGCACAAGTACTATCAATCTGCTCAAGACATTACTGTAACCAATCTTTATCAAACCATATGTTAAAAAAAATAATTTGTTTTGGAAGAAAATTACTCAGGACCTCTCTATAGCTAGATCAAGTGTGCAGAGTGCTTCTGGTCACTGTGGCCCTGATACACAACAAGAACTAGTTTTTGGGAAGATAAGAAAAACCAGTTTGGTATGCAGAATGAAACACCAATATTCTCTCTACTGTGAGCAGGAAGAGAGGCTCCCAAGGCAATTCAAGCACACTCACATAGACTCTGAAACCAAAACAGCCTTGGACACAAAGGATTGCGCAGAGCTTCAGCGCTGACAGCAAAGGCAGTTCTGTACACCTGCAGCTGCACATTTCTCCCAACACTGCTGCTGATGTCTGCAGTCAGACTTCTCTATACCTCTGCATGTGAGAGGTACAAACTAGTTCTCAACCAGAAAAAGACTGACTGTAAACAAACACGACATTTCTGGCTTACAGGACCCTGAACTGTTGCACTTCAGTGTCTGAAACATGCTCCTACTCTTGTGTTTTGTGTTGGACCTTATATCCTTCAAGATTTAGGCAGTGTTTTAGAGTCCTCCATTAGTTTTATCATCACAAACAGGAAATGGACAATATGTTTCTGACCCAGCTCTCAGACCTGTTTTCCACTTTGAAATGGACTGTTCTAACCAGAGAAGAAAACATTATCTCTGCATCTGCAAAAGAAGCTACAGGTCCAAAAATCTGTTTTATCATTTCAGTGCTCGCTCCAGGTAATTTGATAAAAGTTGATAATTTTACGTTGTTGGATGTTCCTTCTTTCTTCTGAACTTTAGCAACAGAAATATTTCAGTATTTTAATTTAAATTGAAAAGGTTTCATTAGAACATAGTACAAAATTAGGCTTTGGCATTTTTACAATTGCGACTTTAAATAAATTATTTACAGACGTACTTCAAAAATAAAGATTTAAATTGAGACAGAATTTGTTCAGAGACCCTGAGTAACTAAAAATC
>JAWWES010000081.1:126786339-126793670 GCA_035583135.1 Lophotriccus pileatus
ATTCTTCAATTGTCAAAGTAGAATTCTGTTGAGAAAAAAAATTTTGTCTTGGTGACAAAATAATGAAAACGTTCAGCAAGAGAAACGGTAATCAAAGGACTCTGAAACTGCTTAATAACTTGTTCTTGATATTGATAAGAGAATAAAGAAAAGCATGCTGCATATTAAAATTATTACGATATTAAATTACTCAAAGGAAACAACCAGCATCTAAGATATTCAGTGCCTGTTGCTTAGAGTACAGTTTAAGCTCTCAGGTGCAAAGCATGCACATGCTTTCATATTTCAAACATCAGTTAAAACTGCTTTCCTCAACTTTTTTTTTTTTTTTAAATTTCATATTTTTCAAGTATATTCTTCTATTATCATATTTCCTACTGGTGATCTGCAATTTTGTTCCCGGTACAAAAGTTACAATTAACGTGCACAGACAAAAAGATCCACTTCTTAAAGGCACATTCCTTTTTGCTGAGGAGGAAGACTGCCTCTTGTACTGATAAAGAGAACTGTTTACTATATTCTAGACTATATAGGGAAGTTATTACAGCTGAGGTCACAATCATGAAGACCACATATTGACAGGGCTGACCAAGGGAATAGTGTGATGTGGATTTTCTCAAGGGATCCTAATTTGCTCTTCAGATCTCATATGAAGGCAGAAATCAACTATAGTTAACAGTGGGGAAGCAGTTTTGATCTGAAAATCAACAGAAGGTGGATGCTCCCAAAGCCACCTTTACCTTCTTTACTAGTTCCCCTTTACAGAGACAACCATGTGACAAGCAAAACCCCAGTAAACACGTATTTAGAATATAGAAGTAAATCAATAGCAGGACTTCTTGATGTTACACTGCCTACATTAGACTTCTTTTTGACACAGACTCAAGTGAAGGGGCATCCACTGCTGTCAGGTAGGGTTTTGTGAAGGTACAAGCAGAGGGCCCCTCAGCCCTAGTTTAAACAATGGTGTCAGTCTCTAGTCCAAGTGAAGTCAGTGGCAACTGCAGCTGCTCACAACAGATGTAAATTAGAGCACCACAATAGCATTTTTCCCAGTATATCTAATTATTGCTGAAGAAGATACATGGGAGACAATGATGTCTGGCAGAGAGAGGACTTTACTGAGAATAAAAAGAATCCTGGGCCAGATTTACAACAGTTTGCACCTAAAAAGGCAGCCCTACTTGACAGATGTAGGTAAGAAAGTGATGAAATTTTCATTCAGCTATACCATCACATAAAGATAACCTTATCAATAAGGTGATTAAAGTAGCAGCAGTGCCTAATCAAGCTCATAATTTTGGGGTTGGTGTAACTGAGAAAAGGTTTTGCACTGCATAACTGCAGTCCACACGTACTCAGCTCATCCTTTTAACCAGTATTCTGGCACTATATATGTAGGACACTCTCCTTCCCCCATCCAATTAAACTAGGCAGGTCAAACCACTTTACTACATCTCATAATTTAAGGTATGTCCACATTAGAAGTACTGCCAGTGTAGAATAAAAACTCCATCACAATATTACATCATAATACTGTACTGGCAAAAAGAGTCAGGCTATACCTGGCGGGCAATAGCTGCCACTTGTGGGAAGCTAGTCAAGCTACACATTATCTCTGGCAGCAAGAGCCAGCACTTCACTCTTGCAAGTTTGGCATCCTCAAAGCATAATGTATGCAGTGTATCTGACCAACAGGTTTATATAATACACACATCAAGCAAGGAAGAGGGAAAAGGACAGAGAAAAAATATCAGGTTTTTTTGCTTACCACAAGTCCTAGCACAAGGGTACGCACTCTCTCCCCAATCTCTGGTGAAATGTCATTGCCAAACTGCTGTAAGGTTGTAAGAAATCTCTTCAGTTTGCTGAGCTGCCTAGCTCCACAAGCTGGCGGTAACTGCTGGTTAGCCAGAGAAGAGGAAGAGGAAGAGGATGGCCCATTGCTAAAGCCATTAGGAGGAGATGGAGCTCCATTTAACGCTGTTGGTGAATGGCTAGTGCCATTGGTTACTGAAAGAAAAAGAGACAGGAGGATAAAATAAAGATTGGGGTGGGGGAAGAGATAGAGAGAAAAAGGAGACAGAGGGGAAAATCCCTCAGCTTATGTTTTTTGTGCTTGACCTCAAAATTAATTAAGTTGCACAATCAAAGACAATTAGCCTTTTGACAGAGCGACAGTCTGCAGTTTATTTCCCAGTAGCTGGTACTGAACAGTGTATGGATTGGAAATAACAGCAGCTGCCTCTCACATATCCCCTTCAAAATGGTCCTGGACCTAAAAAGCACCATTTGAGTACCAGTCATTTGTCAGAGGATTTTAAAAAGAGAGAGAGGGAAACAGAAAGAGAAAAGGTTTGAGTGCATGTATGATTGAGGACCCAAAAAAATTGCTCTTTTGGATAGAAAAAAATGTGCAGACATATTTCATGAAGCCTCAGTTTATCTCTGAATATTTTTACTTGTGTTTTGTACACACAACTGACAGCTGTGTTTATAAAACAGGACTTTCACGTTTTAACCTTACACCACCCAATGAGAAGGTTATTTTTTCCAATACAGATTTCCTAGCTGCTAACATATGAAGCACACAAAGTTGTCTGTGCAGGTACAAATGCTGCCATGCTCCCTGTGGCCTGAAGCCTTGCAGCAACAGCATGGAGCTAGACTTCAGAAGACTTCTGAGAGACCACAAGCAAATCTCTCTGCTTTCATGTACCAACACCATATCTCTGTAAAAAAAAAAAAAAAAAAACAAAAAAGGAAAGCATTTCCCTCCTGTTGCAAGGTTGCTGTGAGAATAACTATCTGAAGTACTCAGTGTACAAAATTTATAACAACAAGACTCATGGAGACATACTGAAGACAACACAGATTCTGGCAATGATTTCAGTTTGATTCTTATCCACACTACAGAAGAGAGCACAGAATCAAACTGAGGACATCCTTTTCCACCTGGGTTAGTTGGAACAGCAACACTCAAACACATGCCATTGAGGTTGTTTGAGTCCGATGTGCTAAAATGACAGCAAATGGCAAGAAAAAGGATGGCTCCCTAGGAATACAAGTTCACCGGCACACTGGCAGGTGTGGGCACACAACATGTGACTGCACTCAGCAGCAGCTGTGCTCAGCTGGCCATTGCCCCAGAGAAATTTGCTGATTTCTTTTTGGGGATCAGTCAGAACCCTTCCAAAAAAACCCTCAGGAACTTGCCTACAATCCAAAATGCATAGAGGTATTAGTATAAATTGCTTTCTCTTCAAAAGCACAGCCAAAGCAACCTAGCAACTTTAAGTACTGTCAATGTTTTTCAGTGACCAGCCCTTCTGAAGCCAAACATCCCATTTTTGTGTCATTTTCTTCATCAGTCATCCTTACTTTTAGTCAGGAAGTCCTTTTTGAGGGTGGACACCTATTACTACATATAAATCACTACCCCAAAACTTTGAAGGAGCTTTTGTTGCCCTAGTGACTGACTGCCTTGTGGAGGCTCTACAGAAAAAGCCGTGTTAGTTTCTGCTTCTGTTTTATCCTAGTTTTGGTTGCCTGTTCTGGCTGCATGGGCTTGGGAGAACAAGAAGTGGAAAAAGCAGAAATAGAAAGAAGTTGGCCTCTGCAAATTCAGCTCCACGTGTGACTCCAAGCCATGCTCTCAGTACTACAGTGTGAGATATCTGAGTAAACAAATACACTGTGAAACTTGCATAGCCAAAAGTCATCATGCCATGAACTTAGTAAATGAGCACTGGGAAGAATAGCAACATGCCCCGATCTAGCCTGACACTATCCAACAACTCTGTAACCAGTAAGGGGCTGCTATAGGCAGAGGGTCCTGGGGCTGTAGTCATGAAAGCACAGAAAGGCAGGTAAAGATCTCTCCAAAGGAATATAGAAATAGTCCCATGATTTCATCTCTTTCTTTATAATATTTCAATTTGCCAATTGGCAGAGATCTACATAATTTCTAAAACAAAACCACGTTATTAATACGAACGAATTTAGCATTTAAAATTTCAAAATAAGACACGTCAAGAATTTTTAATCGCCTAAACCAAAGAAAACAAAGATATTTTAGATCAGAAAACAAGTTTGATCTTTCTAGCCTGCAGGCATTCCCGCTGTAGTAATAATAAATTCAACAGACATTGTGACAGACCTGGCTGTTTACTACACAAGCTGGAATCGCTAAGGCCAAAATTCAGAATCTGACAGAGTAAAAAGCAATTAAAATCAGACTTTTTTTAGACTTTTAGTCTTCAAATAGAGAGGTCCAAATATGGTTCAAACACCTTCCAAACTGCTGAACTCAATCATACAAACCAACATCCAAAAAATCTTTTGAGTACACTGAGGTCTGTGTGATTAAAGAACACTGTCATATTCCTTTTATGAGTTCCAAACATTATCCTGAACTGTGGCAAGGGCATCACACTGGAAAGCTTAGTCTGCAAGAGCCCAATCCTGCAAAAACCTAGAAACAATTTAATTTCAGACTGGAGCAGCTCCAGTCGGAAGCTCCACCCAGGATGATTCAGGTGCTGGAGTTAAGCAAAACAGACAAATCTTTGCAGGATCAGGGTCACTGGGTTAAATCTGAGTTTATGTGAATAGCTGGCACAAACCCTCCTCACTGTTTAAGTTCAACATAAATTGTCAGAACAGGGTTCCTTGGGATAAGTAGTACAAAGGCCTCCAGCTGGCCTTCTGCATAGAGGTGAATTTTAAATAAGGTATCTAACAGACAGAAAGGGACTAAACAGACACAGGCAAGACAAATAGAAGATGCTGCCTTCATTCTGTTTAGGCATATGTATTCTACTGTTCTAAAAATGTTTTATTTAAAATGTGAAATGTAAACACATTCTCATGTTTATACTATTACAAGGCAGTATAAAAGAGACCAAAAACTTTGCAGCTAAATCCTAGTAAGAGAAATGCAGATCATTCCATGGCTGTGAACAGAATAGTCCAGACAGCATGCCAGATTCAAATCTTAGTTACACTGATACAAATGCAGAGTAATTCCATCAAGACTAGTAGAGTTTGTTATGTGTTTGTATGAATACACTGAGACAGTGATGCAGCCCCAAGTGATTTAGAGAAGTGAAATGGTCACGGACTGGAAACCTCTAGAAAAAAATTATGCAAGGGCTTTAATTTTGGTTTTATATCAATATTAACTAGATATTATATAGCACTTAAATCCGAATTCTTCATTACAATGTAAGTGGGAGGAAGACAAATATTTTTTCACTATGAATTATCCCCACTTCAAAAACAATCAAACAAACAAACTCCCTGAAGTTTCTATACAAAAGAGAACAGGATCCTTTAAACAACATAAGGGCATGTAAGAGAAGGTTTTCTGTACTTCTGACAAGGGGACTGATCTGAGCATTAAGTACCACTGCTTGCTGTCATTTGACACTGTGGCCAAGTTGTCAATGAAATAACAACACAACTCCAAGCTGACCATCTTAATACCTTAAAGATGTATTAATCTGTTGTGGGCTTAGTTTTGCTTAATTACCTTATTGCAGTGCAAATTGCAGAGCAATTGCAGAGCAAATGCTGCTCCCACCACATCATGCACAGTTTCCCTTTGCATATTTTCATTTCTTACACACAGAATAGAAAGAAGATGTAAGAAAAGGAAGAAAATAAGACTAATTACACGTTGTGGGCGTGAATGAACTGGTTCTTGGAGCTCCTTGGGTAGTGGGAGGAGGTGGCATGGTTGGAGGCGTCAGCCTGGATTGTGTCTTCACATCCACAGGTGAGTCTGGCATTGTGGAATGCTTCTCAGTGCGATCTGCAACACACACACAGGAACAAACTGGTTTATTTCCCCAAGCACACCCCCTCTAACAAAAACTTAAAAGCTAATGCAAGAAGTGAGCCATTTCAGCATCTGCTGTGAAAGATTACACCTGATTATCTACTCCAGTATGCCCTTTCCAAATTACATCACCTAAACCTTACTTAAAAAGGTGTAATGCAGATGGTAAGACCTCACTGGTAGCGGTGCTGCATTATCTTTCAGGATTTTTTCTAGCATGTACAGATGCTACCTCCCAAGCACTCCTGAAGCTGCAATAATGCCACCTCCCTTCAAGGCTCTGATGTCAGCCAGGAGGAAAAAATAGATGAAGACACAGAAAGGTAATAAATCCCCTTATGGCAGCTCTTCCAGAACTAAAACCTGAAACTCTTTAGCAGAGGTGAGATACTGGGTGGTATATTGGTTGAAGCCAGCTCTCTCCGTGTCTCTTCTCTGTGTCACCTGCTGCCCTCTCCATCACTTCTCCTTGTAATTATGGAGAGATACTTATGGTAAATACCACACACCTCCTGGATCACTTTAGCACAATCCCACTGGATATTTCCACATTCACCAGAAAAATAAACACAACATTCCAAAATGGTAAGTCAATATACACATATACATACACATATACACACCACTGTTTTTAAATAAGCACGTAAATTTGCACCATCACACAACAAGAACAACGTTCATTCAAACCTACAAGATAAGCAGGAACATTCCTACCCCAAGAAAACAAAACAAAGAAAAGGCAAAACTAGGCAGAAAACTTAACACTTCTCTTGCAACTAAAGATCTAACTAAAGGTGCATGACATTTGATATCGAAGCTACAGAAGTGCAATCTTTCTTCCAAAATGTTTTTGAACACCTTTATGTTAAAATTTTTTATAAACCATCTGAGCCCTTATGTTTCATTTATTAAGCATGGGCAAAACTTGGCAAAATTTACCAACTGAAAGCAAAATTAAGGCTTCCTCACTCATGGCAGGAATTTAGTGAGCCATCTTGAGTAAAGATTAGTACAATTGAGTTTAGGTTTTAATGGGCATAAGTTAAATTCTTCCATCTCTTCCTTGGACAGTCACAGTTATTTATTTATAAACTGCCCTACAGAAGTCTTCCCGAGCTTCACGAAACTATTTTGTAAAGCAAGTAACTGTTGCTGCTAATGGAGAAGCATGTAAGTCTGTGGTTTTAATTCAAGACAATAGCGAAGCCCATCATGTTCTATAAACTCTGTCACTCCACTTTGCAACGTGCTATCCATGTTCTTACTAACAAGATACAAACTTCAATGACAACATCATATCGGAAATTTTTCCCCAAGAGACAAATAAATTTGCCCCAATAACAAATTAAATACAATGCACACATTTAACAAATGAAGAGTATGTTTTAAAAAGACTCAAAATACTTGATTAACAGAAAACTTAAATATATGAAAATTACCAAAACGGGGGGAGGGGGGGGGGGGGGGCAGGAGAGAGGAAGTGGGGACA
>JAWWES010000081.1:126793680-126810779 GCA_035583135.1 Lophotriccus pileatus
TGGCTGTTCCCGTTGCTTCACTATAATCAGCTGAAAAGAGAGTGAGATTTTAAAATACAGTCATACAAGATGGCAGTAGTTTTTCTGTGTCTATTAGTAGATGCTCCTGAGGTGGGGAAAACCCCCAAAACATCCACCCACCCCCCAAAAAGAAATTAACAACACATAGCAGATACCAATTTTTAGCTGCCTGAAACTGAGGAAACTGAGGAAGTAGGTCCCAGAGGTGCAGTCTGTCAGGTACTGCAATTACAGAAGCCATCTTCACCCTTTGTAGAAATGCTTACAGGCAATGTTTCAGTTCTCAGGGAAAGGGAGTAATTTCATATAGAATTTAGAGATGAGTCTGGGGAAGATGAGCAATGAAACACCCCCAGATTAGGATGAAGGGAATACAGATACAATTTTATAGGATGTGTGGTGTTGATCTAAGGTTAGATCCCTCCACTTCAGATGTGGAGGGAAAGGTATCCACAATGATTAGCTTAAATATTAAAGCTGCTACATAGGTAAGTGAGGTTTGATTTGCAAATCAAGCAACAGCAAATTATTACATGCTGGAAAACAAAAGCAAGTTTCTAAACATATTCTATACACATCTCCTTTCCATATCACTATACTAAAACAGTTAAATCTGTATCTCCAACAAGCCATTAATTTAACATAAAGAACTACGAAAACTCGTCTTGAAATGTTAATTGCTTCCTTAATAGCCGAATTCATCTTGCACTCACCTCAACCAACCTCAGCAACAAGGGAATAAATAGCTTTCAGCTCATGTTGCAACAGAGGGAAAGAGGCACAGCAGTGAGCCCCAGCCCTCCTAAATAAAGGCAAATATTTCTGCCATGCCAAGAAAGGAGAGAGAAAGGGAGGCTTGCCAGAACTGGTGGGGAGATAACAGTGGGAACTGCTGGTCCATCTGGTTTTCATTCTGCTAACACTCACATTGAACTGTTAAGGAAGGCAGTCCAGGTACACAGATTTGAAGCATGTGGGAGCGCAGACACAAGCACAGAGGAGATGGAGGTGGGTGGAAGAAGGAGTGAGAGAAATCGAGCTCCTCTAACAGACTGCTGCTCTCAGCAAGCAGGCACAGCCTGTATCCTCCAATTCAGCTGGTGATAACTAAAAGCGATCCTGAGCTGTAACCAACCGCATGGCTTCTGTTCCCTCCTCACTGCATTTCAAAGTTCAGGTTTGATCAGAAATGCATTCAGATTGGAAGAGGGAGACTTTCCCAAAAAGCTGGCAATGTTTTGTTACTTAAATTGAACATGGTAGTGAGAAACAGTGTTTTGGTTTTGCCCTCCAATTTCAGGTTGCCACTCTACCATCATCCAAATGGTTTCTACTACCTTGAATAGTGTCTACCACCCAGTCTTCAGACTGCTGAACTTAGACTTCTGTACTTCTCTTCTAAATCTAATAACATTAGGCTTAATTTTTCCTAATTACCTTTCTCTGGACCTCATAGGGGTAAACATGAATACCCTTTACAGACCACTTACCTTTTCTTAACCTCTCCCCCTTGCAAAGACCTAAGCGCCACTCTCCCACTGTATGATTGCAGGCAGACGGATTTATCTCTGATTGTCTGTACGTTCCCTAGCCGTGCCTTCCGTAAGGAGATACAAATAAGGCTTCTTTCAAGCACAACTCAAAACACTTCTTACCAGAGTACAAGGTTATCTTGTCAGAGCAGAGGCTCTCCTTGGGGGCGGGGAAAAGGGGCTTTTGAAGAAGTACAATGCAAAACGCAAAACTTTTCCACATGCTTGGAAGACACCACCACACTACCCAGGAGAAGAGCCTTTGCATCCCTCTTTTCCCCTTTAATAGCAAAACCCCTGTGGGAGCCATTCTGCTTCTACTGCTACTTGTTTACCTGTTTCTTGCCTTTCCATAGGGCTCCCTGACCTCCAAGGGAGTGATGGGACTGGGAGCACCCGTCTACAGAAGCTCTGCACCCACCACTGCCCCACCACCCAAATGGTCAGAGAACCTCAGCAGCTCTTTAAGACATAGATTATTCAGGTGATGAAGCGGTGATGGAGTACAAAGCGAAGCGACCACAGATAAAAGCGTTACCACTTCTTGCTATCTGACCTCCTAAAGCTTGTGGCATCTGATATTTAGCCTAGAACTCCAGCTTCTACAAATCATTATTTATTTTTTAATTAAAAAAAATAAACAAAACAACCAACACTTTTTACTGTACTGGTTGAAAAATAGGCTGATGATATGAAAGCTAAAGACAGAATGGTATTTAAATCATATTCACAAGCCAAGTTTACTTTAATCCATGTCATTCCATGAAGCTTTTTATGTATGGGCATTTTTTATACACACTCTCAGTGGATATTCTGCTATTAATACATTCAGCAGTGATAAGGGTTTGGGAGGGGAAGAAAGAATCCCTTAAGAGGAAACACAGTAATTTTTACATGTGAAAACCTGTCTGTGCAAGATTTCATGTACATTTGCTCCAATTTTATAATACAGGGACATACACATTGAATTTTGCTTGAAATTTGGAAGAACTTTCACCATGTCTTAAAATTGCCCAATTTCTTGAATTCAAAAGCATTTTCATGCTCTTAATTCAAACCAAACTCCCCATTTGCAAAGCTATTTCTATCTTTTTTTTTTTCTGATGGACCCTGACATTTCAAACAATAATCCTGAATTAGCAGGAACACACCAGAACGTTTCATACAGGCAGTATCCCACAACAACACACATTTCAAATTGTGTACATAGAGGGAGTAACTTCTTTCAGGTGCACAGATCTTTTTCCACTGGATCCCTCTAAACAGAGACAGACTTGCAGTCCTTAGCCCAGTTCGTATCAAATGGGGCTGAAACCAGAGGTCTTCCAAACTGGAAGGAAAAGGAGGCATCTGGAACTCATTCTGTCGTGTTCACTGCAATCAGTTCAGGATGGAGAAAGATGGTGAAATAATGGTCTAGTCCTAATCCATACACACAACCCTCTGGTGCAGCAAAAGACTTAGAATAAATTCAGAAAATATGTTTCAAGTATGCAGAGATCTAGTGCATTTGCTTTGGATTATATTTTTTATTTAAAAAAAAAAAAAAGGCAAAACATTTTGAAATGCACAGTCTTGAATCTCCTCTACAGCCCAGAATGAAAAGCTGTGATTTAACCACAGAAGTATTTTGCACCATTTAAAGTTAAAGAATGTTGTAAACCCAACTTTAAATTACAATATTTCTTCTGTGGATTTCTTGTTTCATGAAACTGTACTGTTCTTGTTATTCATTCAGTTTTTATGGTAGAGGTTATTTTTATCCTTGTATTTAGCTGTTAGGTGAACACTGATATTTACTGTAAGCACAGTCGGCTTCTGAAGCAAACAAGGAAGAGACAAAGCAAAACATGCGGGAGAAGGGGCGAAGAGAGATGTGCCTGTATTCAACCTGATTTACTTTACTTCCTGTACCCTAAAAGATTTAGACCATTTCTCAAACAAGGCGGCCTTTCATAAATGGCAACATTTCAGCTCACATGGCACACTTCCAAGTCTAACGCATCAAGGAAAGCTGATGTATGGAACAAAATATGGAATATATAAATACTTTACTGATACCATTTCAATAGCCAATTCAATGTCAAGCATTTCTAGGAGTGGTGTGTTTTCAATTTCCTTTTTTAAATGAAAAAAATTGTGGTATAATACGCTCTGGCATTTATTTTAGTTTTAGTTAGTGCAAACAGTTCCAGATGTATACTCAGGCACGAAAGATTCTTAAAAGATGCTCTATATTGATTGCACAGTACTTTCAACTTTGGTGCCAACATGTTAAAAATAAAAATAAAACTTGCAAAATTAAAAGAGTCCATTGTCTTTTTTTCTTTAAACTCACAGAAAGAGCAAACCCCACACATGACACAAGAGATTAGAACCTGCCTCCACCACCCAAACTATATGAACTGAGATCTAAATCTGTGGGATTTAATACTGATGGTTACCTAGATGCATTGGACTAATTTTGATTATTTTGAGGGAGATAGCATAGAATTTGCCGGCAGGTAACCACAGGTTATGAGTCCCAATGGTTATGAATTGGGAGACGGACAACCACAAGTCCATCTAAGAGGACAAATTCCATAGCTCTTCCATCCATAATTCCATCATGCTGCAGTCAGTAATAAACCTTTCCTCTTTCAGATATGGCCAAGCCATGCAGAACCATTACAAAGCAGTGTTTGTGGAGACCCACAGCTCCTGACTCACGGACCAGAGCAGAAGAGTATTGCAAGGTAGCCTTTGTTGAAAAGGACTTGTTTAAGAATGCCCAGTATAAGCCTGATATATATGGTAAAGTCTATCCACTCCATGCACTGAACCCCTGGAGAAGCCTGCAAGTCATACAATGCAGCCATAAAATATGACATTTGGACAACAACCCTCTTCTAGCCAAGCATGTCTGGGATTTGTTTGAGATCGGTACAGTCTTCCATTCACCTCCTGGCCCTTCGGATTTTTTCTTAATGAATAAATAAGGTCCTAAACACAGTGGATGTTTTTGTGCTAGAAACAACTCATCTGAAGCAGGAATAATACGGACATAACTTTCTGTCAGCACCAGATGCAGTCACACTATTGGCCTAGAAAGGAAACATCACCAGGTTTCCAGTTCCCCAGTAGAGAACTTTTACTTTCTGGGTGATTTGCAGAAGTGCAGTATCAGAAAGCAGTTCAGATGCTCAGACTCCATCTTTTGTCACAGAACATTACCCCTACAAGGCTTATCCACCAGGAATGAGAATCTGTGTGGAGTGACTGATGGACATGCACAGTAAAGTTTTCAGATGACACAACATTTCACTGCTCTTTTGGTGCACTGGGTATGAAGATCACATGCTGAAGATGACCCTTTAGCAAGAGCAATATCAAAATT
The DNA here is from genome assembly GCA_035583135.1 of Lophotriccus pileatus. NCBI lineage: Eukaryota > Metazoa > Chordata > Aves > Passeriformes > Tyrannidae > Lophotriccus > Lophotriccus pileatus. The sequence continues at coordinate 126,798,610 of JAWWES010000081.1, forward strand.
TTGTTGCAGTCCTATCTCAGTTCTCCTCTGCTCAGATAGTTAACAATTCATATCACCAGCTATTCTTCAGAATAAATGAAAGCATACTCAATTTACCCATTTCTACTCATTTAATATGCAATTGCTAGAAGAAATTCTGTATCCTGGCAGTTCACTGAAGTTATCTCAGGCCAAGTTATCAGAGTTTTCTTCAGATGTGCTAAAAAAAGCCCTGAGAATAATGTAATCTCCTCTGTTTTCCAAAAGCTAAAAGGGATTTTTATGATAATGTCTCTCAAGTTTTGGTAGAGCTTATGGATGATGTAAAGTAGGTGAATGCTTTGTCCATAATGGTACCTTAACTGGTTCTACCATCATGACAATGAACCAAAACGCAGAAGCATTCTCTTTCATTTCAGTTGTCTAGGATGAGAAGTTCTGACTAGCAAAAAAAACTTGGTCCCACGCTCAGACTAGCACGGCTGAAGGCCAGATAATTACTTATATTATAATATAAGCAACACGTGAGCTCAATCTCAGAGTTAAGACAAAAATGTTATGGCTTGCTTTCCTTGGACATATTATTTTCTCCTGAAAGAAATAAACTCATCTTACCACATAATTTCATTTTAAAAGTGGGGAGGGGGGAAATAGAAAAATAAACTTTTCTCTCTCGTTTACCAATCTGACATGTTTTGACAGTTTCAAAGCTATCATAAATTCACTCTCTAACAGTTATTCAATAAAAACTGACTCCTGTCAGAATTGCACCTTTTTTTAAATGCCTCTTTTCTCATCCACCCTCCCTGGCTTTGCAGATTTTACCATGTAAAATTGCTTGAATGCAGGAACACAGGGAAGACAAGCAAAATACGGGCCAAATTGTGGTAACTGCCCCAAGGTTCCATAAGCCCCCAGAAAATAAAGTCCACAAGTTCCCTCATTATGGCTGAATACACACCAAGTGGCCTGTAACAAAGGTGAAGACAATGTGGATTTATTCTAAATATCCCACCAAGCATCAAGAAAATGCCTCCAAGTATCAAATAACTAACTTCTGTAGTTAATAAGGAAATAGTCCCATAATCAGTAATAAAATACTACTTTTCAGTTTACATTGTTTCCAGGATCTTTCCTTTTGTTGACAAGCTACCAAACTAAGAACTGTGTGTTTTGAGGGGTTGTCTTGTGTTTCACATCACAGGAACTATTACAGCTATTCCAAAACCAGCTTACTGAACACTGAGGCCCAAGTGAAGTGACAAAGTGGTGCTCGCTGCCTTCAGCACAAAGGCCTGAAGAACAAGCAGAGCAATTGCTGGCCAAACCCACACCCCAGCTTGCCCTACAAACTATAGGTGACCACCTCTCTACATTAGCAATCGCTCCCTTCACTCAGAGAAAACCACTGGCATGCTTTCAGATGCAGTTTCCCAAAGGTTTCCTGACCGTAATTCATTTCCTTTCTGTACCATCTTCTCTGGAACACCTACCCTCATCAAGATTACATGTTACTTGGCAAACTACAGATGAAGGTAGACTGATATCAAAGAAATGCAAATGCTCTCAGCATCAAATTGGTATTGTTTGCATGCTTTTATATACTCAACTACACAGAGCACACACCCTTCCCACCAGAAGTGAGATGATTTTCTCCCAACACAAACGGGAGTTTCCTAACTTGGTCTCCAGGGGCATATTTATGGTTTTAATCCAAAGTTTGTAAAGGCCTAAATTAACAGTAAATCATAGAACCATAGAATGGCCTGGGTTGGATGGGACTTTAAAGATCATCTGGTTCCAACCTCTCTGCTGTGGAGAGGAACACCATTCCCTAGACCAGGTTGCTCCCCATCCAACCTGGCCTTGAACACTTCCAGGAATGGGGCATCCGCAACTTATTCGGGCAACCTATTCCAGTGCCTCACCACCCTGACAGTAAGGAAATTTTTTCAAATATCTAATCTAAACCTACTCTCTTTCAGTTTGAAACCACAGTTTGTTACACACAGCTAAAAGTCTGAAACAAAATAATCATGAACTCTTTTACCCATATGGACCTATATAAAGTGTAAAGCACAGACATACTCACTTTAGAAAAGTCCTAGGAGAATACTGATACCAGTATTTAATTAAATTTAACTAGAACTGAAGTCTCCAATATAGACTAGATAAAATAATCTAAGTTTGCTTATTTAGATTCAGGGAAACTTTAGATATTAAATTTCTCTGCCAGCAAAAACAGTTATTATGGTAGTATTTTTAAGAGGCATTGTTTATATTTATAAACATGCTAGAGGTTCTTTAGGCTCAAAAAGAATCAAACATGGGTGTAGCTGGTGGTATCTTCCATGGTTATACAACTGAAAAGATGACACAGGGACTACTAAGAAGGTAATGTATATACGTCTGGCTTTGCTTGGTTTTAAACTGTGGAATTTGTCATGGACAAGTCAAGATCCTGCAAGGTGTGAAGTGATGTTGGCCAGCCTGGGGCAGGCTGCTCCTCACCTTGTGGATCAAGGTCCCAAACCCCTGCTCTACCAAACTGTGCCATTTTACCCATCCAAGAACCCAGTTCCTCCCACTGATATTTTAAACAATGGAAAGTCTGTTCCATTAGACCAGATGTGCAGGTCTGGGGAGCAGGACCTTACCCTAAGACCAAAAGCATGGCCAGCTAAATTCCTTCTGCACAAGTACCAGTACACTGTGAGGAAATCTGCTAATTTCTGTCATCTAAGACAGACAGCTAAATTAGCACACTAGACTTTCCATATAATCAGTAAAGAATTAGAACTTCTAATTTTTTAATCCCTAAGGCTGCTAATCACACAGTATAAATATTCCTGTATATATCTAGGTCCTTTGTCTCGTGAGAACCAGAGGCATTCAGACTGCTTTTGCAGAGTGGCTGTTGTAGAATTCCGGTCCTCAGTCACCAGGCAGAATAACTCCTTTGTTTCTATTCAGCCAGGTATTATCCACCAGTGAAAATATACAGTAAAGCATATTTCCCCCAGAAATACTTGCTCAGATGGTGGCACTGTTACTGCCATTACCAGCAACACAAAAGTGGAACTATAGCCTTTCCCCCATCTCAGTATTACACACTGACAATCTTCAAGTAATGCAATTTATTACCCTGATCAGTACTGATCAGTACTTCAGCATTTCTGGAAATACACACTTTGAAAGACTATCATTTCACATCATCAGATGATGCCATTAAAGACATCTTGTATTTACATGACTGACTGTCTAGACAGAGTGTGAGAAAATACTCATTATTAGTTACGAGTCAGTTCCTTCTCGATGCCGCATGTCACACCAACTGTCTTTTATTTTGGGCACTGGCTCACACCTGAATGCAGCAGTAAGGATGTACGAAGTAGGAAAGAAATTTTCAGAAACTTCACAAGAAATTAAGACCCACAAGAAATTAAATACCTTCTTAGGTGAGGCAATACTACTTATTGACAAATAAGCACAAAAGCAAAACAAATTATACCACTAGCAAAACCAAAAGGGTACTTCGAATCATCTGGCCTAATATATCACACACATACTTAAATGTGAATATGAAATAATATAAGTATGGAAAGGAAGAGGGAAAGGAAGGAACTTGTGTATGTCGTGTAAGACTAACAAAAGCAAAACCAGATTAAACCCCCTTCCAAAGCCAGCAAATTCACACAAATTCACATTGGCACAGAAATCAAGTGATCTCACCCAAGAAGAGACATGCTGGGTTAGCCTTGCAGGGAGACTCTAGCCCCAGAAACACTCAGGAATATGTGCTTAACTATAGACACTGAAAACAGCTGTAGGTAAACTAATGAGACCACTCACTGGGCGTACAATTACACAAAGCACATTCAAGACCTTAAAGCATCACAGCAGTCTTAGTCTTGCACAGTAAAGATTAAAACTTCCTTCTTTCAAAGTATCTTCCCTATCCTTTGAATTTTAAATATCAGACCACCAAAAAAATCAGTCAGCTGAAGCCTGAATTGAAAGAAAAATCAGCAATTATTACTTATCCCACAGAAAATATAAGCAAAATTTTAAAAACAGTTTCAGGTATCATAGCATTGCCATGCTTGACACTTGTACAAAACATGCTTCCTTTCAAGCCCAGCAGATTCAAATTAAATGTTTTGGGGTGTTTCCCCAATAAATACTTTAAAAAGGGTTTTATATTTATAGAACCTTTATTCATCAAGCCAGCTAAATCATTACTCCAATACGGCAATTTAATATTGACCTTTGTGGATCAGTGCAGCTTCCATGGATTACTTCTGTATATGCATGTGTGTGTATGTGCACATACACTTACACACATATGTGACCAAGTTTTACTTACTTGGTTTTGTATATAAAAATACTTAATTCGATTTTTTTTTTTTAAACGTTCCGATTTAGAAAACTGTAAGAGGGAAAGAGCCTTCAATTACACTGAAGAGAGTGAAATGAAGGGGAAACTGCAGGGCGAGAAGTCAGACACCAGAGAGAAACCACTCAATGCTGAGTGCAAGAGAAATATTGACAAAGTAAAAAAAAATTATGCATTTGGACTCCGAATGTTCAATGTGGATGCATTTAACCCTTGGTGATATGGCAAGGTTTCTTGTACATGAAAAAAAAAATCCTATAAAATGCAGATTTAACTCTCTGTGCTATGAAAACACCCAACATTTGGCTCTGGGTCCACGTGGGCATATACATTTTTCGTCCCTGAGTTAGTGCCTCTCTGCATTAACCAGAAGAGAGGCCATTTTTATGAGAAAGAGAAGATTCCCGAGAAGGATGGCAACCCTGCTGCGGGGCAGAGGGTATCCGAGGGGGCTGCGAGGTGGGCTGTGCCCGCGGGAACGCGGCGGCCCCGGGATGCCCCGCTGGAGCACCGGGTACCCGGGCAGAGCCGGCGCCGGCCGGGAGCGTCCACAGGTGAGCGTGACCACTAGAGGGAGCCGACACTGTGCGGCGGCACAGGGAAAAACTCCCTTCCCAGACGGAAAATTCAAAATAAATGGCAAGGTACTCAGAAAGCCAAGAGGAGATGCTTTAAGAAAAGTTCTTTCGGATATCTTCAGCCACGTGATACAGGAAGGAAAGCCTATGATACCGCGTGTGTATGTACACATCAGTATGGACTACTCTATTCCCACAATACCAAACACAGCATTAAGTATTTCTCTCTAAAATTCAGCTATAACCATTTCTTTCTCAAAAGAGCCAATAGGCAGCACTGGTTGCAACAGAAGACCTTTTTCAGTGCCTCCTAACATCACCTCTCTACCCCAGCCAAACAAGTTAGATGTTCCCCACTCCTCCCCAACTTACGCCTCCCCCCACACCTACCCGTTTTGGAGAAAGTGGAATTGCAGCAGGCAGCACAACAGCCAGTGTCATGCCTACAGCTACACACTATATCCAGTCATAGGAACCTGGATTGTGCTCTCACAACTATAGCCACATGATGATGCATGAACTTGAAAATACCCTGCCAAAATTTAACACCATTTCTTTTTTGCACCAAAACAGAGAACCAAACAAAACCTGGTATTTTCTTCACATCTATAATCAGTCAGTGATATCAAATGGCAAGCAGGGAAGAAATAAAGAAAAAAAAATACTAAAGCGGTTCACATAGATCTTTATAAACATCCTTCCAGCACCCACATACGTGTTAAGAAAGCTAAATCCCAAGGGCAGAGACAATTTAAAAAGCACAGAGAGATAGTGACTGCACTGGGATCTCCTGTGAGAAGATGTTTCTTTACGGTCTTCCCTTGGAACAGAAGATGTGAAATACATCAGTAGTTGTCTGGTAGGCTTTAAACTGCTGGGATATGAAGAAATTAAGAACTGTTTAACTGCAACAGCTATCCCCTACAAACTCCAAAATTATGCAAGTAAAACTAAAAAATGAAAAAACAGCAGTACTTGGATGAAATACTAAACAGTTAACAAGAATAACTGTCCTGAAATGAGTTCCCATCCATTATCTTTTCCGTAATTATTGCAATAGAGCAAGTAGCCTTAGTAACTGTGCATACAAATGACTTATTAGAAACTTAGCAGGTCATTTCCAACGGTGATTATGAGCCCTGACTTACAGAGCTACTGGGGCTTGCACATAATTCTGTTCAGTACCAACAATCTGCACAAAATTAAGATAAAATGTGTTTTCAAAACATCAGGTGGAAATAAACTTTCAGAAACTAGAAGGTAAGAGGTGGCAAACACCTGATGAATCAAATGCAGTAATTTCCACAAATGAAATGTTAAAAAATTTGCTTTTGCCTGCACTCTGATGTCAGGAGAGTGGAAAGGAGGTAGCAATTATATGTTAGAGTTCTTACAATGCTCGATGCTATAATTAAATAATGATGAGTGTAACAGTGAAAAGCCTAAGATGAGACAGAATAGATAAAAATCACAGAAGGCCACCAGAGTGGACATCTGCTATAGATCACAGTATGGACAGCAAAAATGTGGGGGTAGATAAAGATACCCCAACAAGCTCCTTAAAAGAGTTATTGCAACGACAGCATGCTCTTCATCCCAATGGTCCTTCTTGGCCTGCTTGTGGCCAATGGGTAGCTGCTTGTGCTATTGCTATAAGTGAACAAGCAATAGGTTTTGGTTTAGAAAATATCAGAAAATTATTCAGAAGCACCATTTAAGGAGAGCAATAAAGAACAGGAGCATAGATGTGCAGCTTCCCCAGTTGTTGAGGTTGTTAAGAAACAGTAGGAGACACAGAAACAGATACTGGCACTCCCACTGTGAATGGCTAGGCCATGTTGTAAAGAAATTAACTGAGCAAAACCAGAATAGCTCCACTTAAAATGTACAGGGAAAAAAAGGTTAGAGGAAGCATACCAAGCTACATTAACCAGAGGAAACAAAAGAAATATCAGTTTTTATTAATATCAAATAGATAAATAAGAAAACAAAACTATACAAATCTTCAAACTTAGCTGAAACTGAACAAAGATTGTGACAACTAATAAATATTGACATAGCTTGGGTTTAAATCTGTCTCAATGACTGTGAAAGAAATGGGCAAGGAGGGTACCAAACTTGGACAAAAAATCCTGATTCTGGAAATGTGTATGTGATGTTTTTACAGGAAGGAGCAAAACTGAAAATGAGATTTCTATACTGATAGCTCTTCTCTCACTTTCCCTTCTAGCACAAAGAGAGAGAAGAGGTAAAACAAACACACTGAGGTACTACTACAGTGCTCAGTCAGGCCCAGGATCTCAGGAGTTTCTGAACACACCTTTCCTTTCCTCCAGCAATCCCAAACCCTTGCAAGAACAGGGACAAGGAACTGCATGGCTCCATTGGTTCTGCAGGGAACCATCAGCCTTCTATCTATTGCTCCTCCACTTCTTCTGTTTCATTTTCTTATTATTTAAAACAATCTCCCCTTTTTTTAAACCATCTCAAATGTAGACTTTAAACACATGCTCTACATCGTGTTATGTCATACTGGAACAAACAGCTTCTCCAAAGGCTGAACTTCACTTATGATTATTTATCTAAAAGCTTTGTTTTCTTTTCTTTGAAACTGTGTGTATTTTGTTGGACTGCATCTACTGACAGCTAAACTCCCAAGCCTTCAACCTGCCATCTCAAAGAAGCTGATTCAAAAGAGTCCAAGTAGAGTTTACTGTTAGTCTGTAATGAGAGTAAAATTACAAATCTCTGTACCAAAAGCCAGCTGCTTCATTCTTAACTCTGATCCCCCCCTTTTCTTTTGCATTCTAGCTAGCATACAGCTGCAATAAATGTGGCTCTTCTCACAAGCCGTGCAGATGTTAACAGTTCTGTAGGACATCAAGAAACATTTCAAGAATCTTGTAAGTGCTGACTAAACTTGCTTGAATTACCCACACTACCTCCTCCACATTCCTATTCAGTAACATTAGCCTTCCTGAATGTATTATGGAAAAAAAATAATTAGCATTTAAGCCAAAGCATTAATACCTAGGTCTAAATGCACTATCAATAAACAAGGAATGTTCTTAAGCCATCAGACAACAGATATTCAGATAGTGTACAAAAGGAAGTCAATTTATTCTTTGTCAAGATGAGTAATGCATTTTTTTCATTTCTTATCTGTGCAAGAGTAGCTAAATGACTGTCTGAAAATACATATTTATAAAAGTCAAGGCTGCATGTATTCTGAATGGATCAGAACTAGAGCAAGATCTTTTCTAGTAATCAAGTGGATTAATACTAAATTAGAGCGAAGGAGTTCAAAGTGCTACCTAGTACATTTTTATTAAAGTTATGGTCATATGCATTAAAGATTAAGCTAAAGCCTCAAACCACAGTCGGTTCTGGGCAGCTGAAAGAGTCCAGCTGTGCAGGTAGAGGACTAGATACCAAATGCATTAAGTGGGTCTGTATTAGAGATGCTGTTTTAATATTCTTCCTTCTTCAAGCAGTGTGCCGATTTTGGCTGGGGTAGAGCTAATTTTCTTCCTAGCAGATAGCGCAGGGCTGTGTTTTGGATTTGTGCTGGAGCCAGTGCTGGTAACACAGGGATGTTTTAGCTATAGTTGAGCAGGGCTTACACAGAGTCACAAGGCCTTTTCTCCTTCTCACCCCACCCCACCAGCAATGAGGCTGAGAGTGCACAAGGAATTGGGAGGGGACACAGCTGGGATAGCTGACCCCAACTGACCCGAGAGACATCCCACACGACGTGATGTCACACTCAGCAATAAAACAGAGAGGAAGGTCGGCTGGGAGGCTTCTGCATGGGGACTGGCTGGGCATCAGTCAGTTGGTGGTGAGCAGTTGCATCGCTTGACTTTCTTGGGGTTTCTTTCTTTCTCTTTGCTGATTTACTTTTCATTACAATTAACCACTATTTTTATTATTGTTGTTGTTGTGATTGTTGTTATTATTATTATTGCAACTATTAGTACTATTTTATTTCAATTATTAAACTCTTCTTGCCTCAACCCACAGATTTTCTCACTTTTACCCTTCCAATTCTCTTTCCCCCAACCTACAGGTGGGGAGTGAGCAAGCAGCTGTGTGGGATTTAATTGCCAGATGGGGTTAAACCACGACAAGCAGCAAGTCTGGTCTCCTTTTTTGGGGTAGGTCCTTCAAAACACGTGAAGCAGTTTAGAAGATCAGTCATCAACAAAGCCAATGAGACACGTACTCATGTATTACTCCAGACACTTGAAAATCCCACATCAAATACCCTACCCTGTGTGTAAACTTCACACTTTGAAAACCCGCTGGAAAGAGGGCTGCAGAGCGATTCACAGCACTGAGCCATAAAGAGATCACAATCTTTGACAAGTTCAGAAACAAAATGTGCAGTCAAGAGTGTCTATGGCACAGTTTTGAGATTGTCTCCAGTGAAGTGTCAATCTCAGCAGAGTTTCAAAGAGGACAGGGTAAGGAGAAATAAAACGAACATATCAGTACATTTCCTGCAAGGAATCGACAAAAGACCTCACTCCTACAAAGACTTACATAGCTGCTCAACTTCAGATACTTATCCTATTATGTAGCACTCTTGAAGTTAAAATCAAGTCTTTGAAGATGCAGGGTACAAATAATTTACCATGAAATGTGAAATTTGGGGTATTGTTTGCCCTTTGATTTAGCAATACAGGAAATCTGAATATAAAGCAGAATTTCAATGTGCTATTTTCTAAATGCTTCATGACACTGCTTTTAGAGTAATTTCATCAAAATATCATAAAAGTACATTTAAGCATTTTGAGATAAGCAAAAAGACAATAGACTACAACCTTAAAAAGAAGTTAATGTAATGTTAACAGAAGCTCTGTAATTAGCTAGTCCAAAAACCTCAAGCCATCTTCCAGCTTCCCCAAACAAAACAAATTGGAAGGAGAGAGCAGGAAGAAAAGAACTAAAAAAAGGAGGGGGAAAATAAAGAGAGAGGAAAGAAAAGCCACACGAGCCAGAGTCCCTCACTGCTGTTATTTCTCCACAAGCGGAAATGCTCAGTTCAGTCATGGCTTAGGAGGCATAAACATCATTGAAATTCAAAGGCAGCTCTGAGAAAGAGGACGCCTCAATTGGTATGCAAGTGGTGTTTTCTCGCCCTGAATACATTATGAACTTGCAGCATGCTAATATGCCATGCTATCATAAGCACCAGATGGAACAGTAGGCAGTATATGTCCCATCAAACCTCAGGAAGATGTATTAATGTTCCTGCTCTTTTTTTTCTTCCCCTCCCCTCCCCCTTCCCTACTACAACCCCTCAGCTGTGTCCCCAGACTGGCACATTTCTTAGCATCAGTCACCTGCTCCCAAAGCACAGTTCTCCAGGGTTGCCTCATCTTCACCAGGTGGTGCCAAGCATCTTTTCAATCTTTTTTATCGCAGAAGGTAAAGGCCACAAGACGTGTCAGGCTGTGCTTACTGAAGGGTATCGAGTACAAAAGATAACATCATGAGATAAATGATAGATGAAGAAAGACTTTGGGTTTAAAGCTAGAAACAATAGTTTTAAATTATATATAAGCAGTGCAGCACAAATTTGCCCCTCAGTACTATTGGTGAAAGAAGAACTGGGGGGCAGCAGCAAAGATGCAAATAAAACAGAGGAAACTGGATTAAAGATCTTTGAATTTAATTTATTTTTTTACCACACTGGAAACCTTTTCAGAGGAGATGAACTTCAACAGCCATTTATAGAGTAGGGGAAGGGTTTAATTTTAAATCAGACTATGAAAATGGAACACAGAAAAATCAGATCACATGATTTTGATTTTTTAAATATATATATTATTCTAATGACATTCCTTGGCTTTTATGGCTAACAATTTTCTTGGAACAGTATGTATGATTCTACAGGCGTGCAGAATTTTTAATACCGCTTCATATCATTTAATAATTCAGTCCCAAGCAGGTTTTATATGACTGAAGAAAAATGTAATCTAGTATTCTGTAAGAAAATATGTGCACACACATACAAAATTAAAGCACATGTTTTCTGGTATCATCTGATTTTTTCCTATCTATTCCTAGAAATATGCCTCCTATTGAAACATATGGTTTGCAAGAAAATTTTCTTTTTCTTTTCCTTTTACTGGGCCCTTCAAAATGCAAAATTAGGTCCTCAAGACTGAAAAGTAAGAGTCTGTGAATTCAGACACAATTATAAAAGACCTGAGATGGCTGAAGACAAAGAAATCAGCTTTAAACATCTGAAGTTTCAATGTTCAAGTATTTTTAAACAGGCTTGTTTTTCAGAGAGAAGCCACATCACTAAACATTTTGCTAATTTCTGGTATTTTAGAAACCACCTGCTGATTTACAAAAAACTATCACTATGCATGTAAATCTATTATTTTTCTAACAATATTAGCCTTCTCATAAATACAGTCTAATTCTGCAAGATGCTGAGTATTCATAACTCACATAAACTTTTCTGGGAATTAACATTGCTCAAAACCTGATAAAAGCTAGACACAGAATTTATCTCTTGCATGTGTAAGAAGGGTTTTTCCAACTATTAAAGGTCTAGTTGACAGGGATTTCCCACCACACATCCAATCCTAACTAAAATAAAAAACAGTTCCCTTTTTCTTTCAAACAAAGCATATTATGACTATTATTCACAAATAAAAGGCATTATTTTAGCATCTGTTAAGACCAGATAGACTTTAATATAAGGATATCTTAGAGACTGACTCAGAAATGAGACCAATTTTTTTTCTTTTTTCTCTTCCTATTGAATATTGGGGGGCTTTTTTGTTTCTTAATATATAGCCTTTAAGTGCAATTTGCTGGATTATGATTTGCATTGTGCAAATAAGTCTATTTAAGTCCATTATCCTGCCTTATAAAGTAATTTCTGACACCTTAACAGCACTCAATTTAATTACAACACACTGAAACAGTAGAGCTGACTCCCAAAGGAATCAGTTTGGATCACAAGATGATGATATATACTACTTGCTGATCAGCGTTCAGCATCAGATCCACAATCAGCTGTTTTAAAAACCAGCATCAGAACATCTGCATCATCGTATTATTTTGTGGCAAAAAGCCGTCCAAAAGCCAACAATTGCATGCAACAATGTGCACATATCCAGACTGGTAAGCAGACATACTTAAAACCCAGCAGTTTTACTGTAATGACTAAAGGGGGGGGGGGGGGGGGGGGG
>JAWWES010000081.1:126810805-126965801 GCA_035583135.1 Lophotriccus pileatus
AAAACCCAGCAGCTTTACTGTAATGACTAAAGGAAACAAACAAAAAAAAAAAACAACAAAAAAACCAACAAAAAAAGGCTTGATTTTGATTCAGTAAGCATCAATTTCTGCAGCAGAATCCCCATTGGGTAATTCATCAAGGCATCTATTCTATATCTAGTGTGGCAAGACAGCGAAAACACTTACAGGCTCCAAAAAGAAAAACACTTGTGACGAAACTATTTAACATTCCTGGTGATTAAGCAATAGACACTCATTATTTCAAGACTGTCTTGAACCAATGCCCCAGACAAAACCATGCAATCGTATCTGCTGCTGTCAGGATGAAATCAAGGCATGATGATTTTCTATATTCCTTCAAGAAAAAGCAAGTTATTTAGCAGCATCCACAAAGCTCTTTCTGAGAAAACACAGAAGTTAGCTAAGGAAAGAGTGTATAATTTCTCTTGTGACTCTACAGAGAGATACAGGTCGATACCTGAAATTTAGGTAGTATTTTTATCTTCGGAGCTTTTACAGACTCTTGAGAGCGGTTTGAAGCAAAACCTTTAAGGCAGCATAAATGAAAGGATTCTGTTTCTGCTGGTCTCTGGAGATTAAATACCATTACTTTCCTTCCTAAAAATGAAAGCAATTGGAAATTACTACTCTACCAATTAACATGCCACAGGCAGAAGACGGGCTGGTCAGCTGAGAAGCAACCATGCAAATCCAACCCAAGATGCGGTTCCATCTATGCAGAGGAGTCTGAAGAGTGCAAAGAAAGACTGTAACACCAGCTTTCCCGGCAGAGAATTTGCTAGGCACGCTCTGTAGACTCTGCTTTCATACCAAGGTCTCCGTCAAAGTTTCATGCACAGATTCATCTCTTGTGCAGCAGCCTCACTTAATAAATATAGTAAAACCAAATACATAATGTAAAGAGAGATGTAAGTAAATTAACAAAAATAGATAAGCATTCTTCAAAATACTTAAAAAATTTAACATGAGAGACAGAAATAATATTCCCAGAGAGGCCACCATCTCACTTACTCCATTTGCAAGGGGACAATGAAGTGCTCATATTGACTATTAGGAATTCATAAAAGCAAAATATACATTTGTTACTGCACAGATCCCTTTCAAAATTGCAAAAGACTGTGTTTTTGTTTCTGAAGTTACAATGTAGTGAAATGTTGATCTTGTAAAATAATCAAATATTGATTTTAATGAAGTAATTTAAATTACTTCCAAAATCTAACACGGATGAGATCCACAGAAGCTCTCTCTCTTTTGGGATCCTAGGTGAGGAGATCCTACAGTGTCATGGAAGGATGAACTCAGCCAATGTGGACCACTTGAATTCTAGAAACTGAGCTGCCCTTCCTCTGCCAGTGGAGAAAGAAAAACTAAAAACATCAAGCCCAAAGACACCGTAAACAGTTGCAAACCAGTTGCCAAGAAGAAAACTGATGACTTTGAAAGCTATTAAATGACAGTGCCATCTGACCTCGCTGGATATCTAATTATACTCTTTCTTTTACAGACATAACCACAGTTACTTTAATGAGCATCTTTCCACTTTCTTTACTGCGTTAGTAATACTCAAGGTCCCTATGGCTCACTCAGGATTTCACTTTCAAAAGTGATTGAAATTCCAATTCTTTCTCAATAAGTTTATTGCATATCCCTGTTTTTTAAAACCATTTTTGTACATTGTAGTGTTTATAGTCTAAAATGTCAAAAGCACTGTATCTAGTACAGTTCCAGCCAAAAGAAAGTAGCTATAAGAAACAGTAACTCTGTCACAGAAAATGACCCCTTCTAAATTTCGGTTAGACAAACTTCTCTTAAATAGAATACAAATAAGTGTGTGCAAATCTAGCAGATATAATTACACAATCAACAATTATGCAGTGAAATGGGCTGGAAAAATAAAAATAAAACAATAAATTTTAATTTGTATTTGCTAACCACGAAAGATGTGGAAGGTGCTGTGCAAGGCACAAAAAGATTCTTTTAAAAAAACAAGGAATTATATAGGAAAGTCACATATAGGAAAGTCTATGTAGATGGCATTCATTTGGATTATAAAACAGCTACAATGACAATTGTAGCTGTTTGTGTACACATGCTTATTGCTTTGGCTTAAAAGGGCCACCAGAATATACTTGGAATGTACAGTTCAGAAATAAGAATCAAATTATGGCTGCATTTTCCTATGAAGCGAGTGCACACATTTTCCAAACAGTAATCTTGTGGCAGGAGAACTATTTGAGTCATGTGTGCTTGCATGACTCACAAAACACATACTAAGGAGAGATCTGAAAGAAGGGGGAAAGCCCTGTATCACTAAATGCAGAGATTATTCCTTTAGCAGGATGTGGTTTCAAAACAGGAGGACAATAAGACAGTGAACCCAGCATTGTTAGAAGAATCAAAGAGAAAGGGAGAACTATAAGAATCTGCACTTGAGATGCACAGGAAGGTTCCCAAGCCTCGCAGAAGAGGATTATAAGTACATAAAGAAAATTCTAATAAAGTATTAGAACTGAAAGGGTAACAAGTCAAATTTTAGAGACACTTTCTAAATGACTTACAGAAGACAGAGTAGTGCCTTAAGCCCCAGAAAAGATGTACTGATAAGCACGAAAGGGCAACGGACTTCAAAAGGTAAAACATATCCCTGCTTCTTGAATCATCATTTCAAACTTCACTGCAGTTCATTAAGCACATGAAAATCCCACTCCCTCAAATCTCAGTTCATTACAGCAACCCCCTTTTTAAAACCAAGAATGATACCAGCCTGACCCTACAGCATATCAGCATGAATTTGCAGTACGCTTGAAGGGTTACCAAAATACATTTTTCTTCCTTAATTCTCAGCATCTCCTCCAAGAGATGATCAATACCAATTCCTTTCACTCTTCTATTTCCACACTTCTTTTGGTCTTTGGCAGCTCAGTACTGTCGACATGCAAAAATGCGGCAGAGCTTGTTACAGTCTGCTTCCAAAGGGATGTCCATAATGAATGAGAACCATATGAGCAGTACTCTTAATAACTCTGTCCACTGCTGATGGTATTTCCTTTTGAACTTCAGAAAGATTTCCTGCCACCTTTGACTTCCACTATGTGCCCATTTACAAGCACAGTTAAGTTGCAGGCGTAGCTCCAGAATATTTATCTACATTAATACCTAAATAGCTGGCTGGATAATTTAAATTCATTCAGATGTGTGGGTGCTACCAGGTAATTATTCCTCATGAAAATTTCACAAGATTGCCAGATCCCAAGAGAAACAAGAAGAAGAAATAAATGCACAACTAATTACACAATATCATGTAAAAGCTCAAGTAAGGCTGTAGCTTCATGCCATAAGAATTTGGGCAGGAGATTTTTAGAAGTTGGATTGGTTCAGTGTCTCTTTTGACACTGCAGCTTTAAACCAGCTGCAAGAACATTACTAACAGGTGGTGTGCTGGAGCACAGGGAGAAAACTAAGGTCTGTGAACCTCCAATTGAAGAGTCTCCTCTCAAATCCCAAGGTCTCCAGCAACTTATTGTCTCAAGTTGTTTTGCAATTAAAGCTCACAATGAGGCTCTTTCTTCACACTCTGCCTGTAACTGGCAGTAAACAAGAAATTACTAGTAGAGAAAAAAATGAAAATAGCAACAGCATAGGGAAATAAACTCAGCTCTGGTATGTGGAATACAGCTCCATGAGCTATCAGAAGGAGGTGCAGCCCTTTCAAATACCACCGAGCCTGACAACTGTGCTCTTCTACCAGCATGCAAAGTTCATTTGTAACATTACAGATCAAGTAATGGTTTCAGACAAGTAATGCAATGAATAAGTAACTCCGGATGCCCAGAAGCTGAACTCTGCTGAAATTTCTCCTGAAACACAACACAGAAGCCAGTGCCATGGAGTGTTCTGCTCTCCCCTCCCTACAGCACACAAGGCTGAAGCACCTCAGACTGGGTATCCAAAACACTTAACGGATCCAGTAGAACAAAGAATCACCATGCAGGCTGAAGTGACCTCAGGATCAGACAGTCCACGCGCTTCTGCCACAAAGTATGTGCAGTTCAGATCAAATTCCCAAGGGGTTAGGATCTTCAATAATGTAAATACCACTACCTTTCTGGACAAACTATTTCAGTGTCTGACCATCCTGGCGGTGAAGAACTTTTTTCCTGGTATCTACTTGGTCCATTACTTGTGCCTTTTGCCTCTCATCCTTATCGTTATGCACCTCAAGAAGAGTTTCGCTCCATCCATATTCTCTACACCCTCCCATTAGGTAGCTGTAGACAACTCATGACAGAAAAGATGATATAAAATTAGTTATATTTAACTAGCAACTGCCTACAGCACACCAACACGAAAATACTGGAGACAGGAGGCTTTACTCCTGCCTTTCAAGAGCCTCAGTAACTTGGACACATGGGATCCACAGCATGACTACCTCCTCCAGAAAAGATGTCCATCTCTTCACCTTCAGAAGATTGGCAAGTAGAACTGGTTTGTGTAAGACCAGCTAGGGATGGAAGAGGTAAGCTTTGAATTTATTTATTTTAGTCTTTGGAGTGGAAGCCTTACTCTGGAAGTAAAACACATTAATTCAAATCTTTCTTCTGCTTGCTCAAGCTCAGGTTTCAAATGTATTCTGTTAGCAGGAGGGAAAGCTACTGGCAATTAGCAGCTTATTCTGTGATTGGGAGTAATCTCCATCGCTCTTGTCCTACAAAACATGTCAGGAGGGAACATGGCCCAAGATCAACAGCAGCAAGGGGGAAGCAGCTCCTGCACTGGTCCTGCTCATTGTCTAGTGACTCTAACATGAGGCAGAAAGCTCAAATGTACATTGTAAAACTGCAACTTGGTGGGAAGACGGCTGAACTCCTGGAGAGTTGAGCCTGTGAACATACACGGTATAGCATGGCAAGGGCTTCACCAGCTTCACAGAGGAACTGCGTGAACACGGAGTTAGCATAGCAGAATACTGAAAGAAGTGTCTTGCCAAGTGGGCCAATATGGCTAGACTGTGTCTGCATGTAAGTGAAGATCCAAGCGCTGCTGTGCCCTATGGTTTTCCCAATTTAATCTCTACTTGCCTCAGCATTGCTGGCTCCGTACTCCATTTTACACCACACACATTTCTGGGAACAAAAAGTAAGTCTACACTTGTGAAGAGACCAACATTTTTGAATATATGTTGGGCTTCCTCTGAGATTACCTACCAGATCCAACTGTGTGAACAACTCAGCTTCAACTCCAAAAATTCATAGATGTGAACTGAGCACTGGCCTGCTTAACGCTATCGATACTGAGGCAGATCTTGGCATGCATAGATGCAGCTTGACATGCTTGGGAAACTTTAAAGCTGTAATAGTGGTGCCTCTGGAATCAGGAGAGTTGGGGTATGGCACTTTGGATTTGGAAGGCAGTTACTGCTTCAAGAGCAGAAGTTGTTTTGTGCACTTAAGTTTTAGTCTGTGAGCTGGTAGTGAAAGATCGGGTTTCAGCTGATTTTTTGGTAGAGTTATCCTTAATGTACACATTTGGAAGAAAAAAGGATGAAGCAAACAAACCAGAACACTGGTATAGGTATATGTACATGTCCTGAAAAGGACGAGATATTGTGTCTTCTACTCTTAAATGTATCAGTTTCTCTGTTTGGACGTTAAACTGGCACATCACATCCTTTCATTTTATGCAAAATTAGTATTCAAGTCTCCTTTTTAAATTGCATATACACAGATCACATTGATTTGCAAGCTATGACGATGATGCCTTAAATATGTGAGTGTGGAGTCCAAAATCTTCAAATCAAGATGTGGTCGTTTCTAAACACCTTAGGCACACCAAGGAAGTATCAGTCCTGAGAAACTGATTTGTTTGTTGCTCCCCAGCTATAGGTCTAAGTTACAAAGCACTAAATCTTCACAGGAAAAGTGTTTGGGACCCTGATTAAATATATATATTAAAGCTATTTCTGCAGCACAATCTGCATTCCGTGATGTATTACTTTCCATGCATGTGTAGCAAGACGCAGTTCACAGCCCCATGGGTTGAAAATAAGAGCAATAATGTTATGCAGATTTTAGAATTTATTACTCCCATAAAAGACGAAGAAACTTTAATACTGCGAAAAACAAGTCATCACATGCCACCTCCCAAACCCCACCATATGTATTTGAAGAAGCCAGTGATCCATAGTCCCCTTAGAGAAAGAGCTTTTCACTCAATAGCTGAATCCTGAAGAAGATAAAGTCATTATGCAGGATGATTGGAATAATGATGCAACGTTAAAACTTAGACTTAAGTATTTCCAGACACATTTTTCCCATTTGGCAGGAAACTTGTTTTGTAAGACACAGAATTATCCTAATATAACAGCATAGCAACTGCAACTTAAAACAGAGCAAGTTGGTTAATGGACTGTTAGGAGACTTTTGCTGTGTAACAGCATTTAGATGCATGTATTTAAAAAACAGGTGGATAATCCAAATGTTCAGTTACTGGGACACTAACAGTTATGTCCATGGCAATTTTGTTTCTGTTCTTTAAACAAATCATCACTTGCAAGCACTAATGTTAAAACCAGAAAGCCACTCTAGTACACAGTGGCTATAAATGCCAAATCAATTTTCAGCAGATAATAAAGTCCATGTTTTACAATCAGCAATACACTGTTTTACTACCCAAAATGTAAGCTAATAATATATAGCTCTGCTAAATGGAAAATGCAGATATGCTGTTAAGAAATGGGCTGGCTGTGAGATGATGGATCATTTCTGCCGGGACCTTCTTAAAGCTATGTGCAAATGTTTTGAAAATATCACATGATGTGGCCATGTGTTAAAAATTACAGCCAGTTAAGTTCTCTGCTAAGAAAAATATGTGGGCAATTTATGAAATGCACTCTAGGATGGAGATATCTTAAGTAAAACCAGATTTTGAAAACAAACCCTTTTTTTTTTTTGAAACATGAACTTAAAAAAAAAAAAAGAGGAAAAAAAGTTGCAGCCACATCTGGAGAGCAGAAGTGAAGAAAGGGTGGTCTGACCTAATACCAGGCCATCTTCTGAAAGAGCAGCATTATTTCTGGGCTACAATGACTGTGATCACTGATTGTCCTTTTAAGGAAACCATGCTGAATACTGCCATGGGCAATAATAAAGCATTTTGTAGGCCAACATCTGTTCTTTGAAAGTACTATAAAATGACTGATAGATTTGTAATGTTTCATAAATAAAGTCCGGAATAAACAATACTAAAAAAAAAAAAAAAGAAAAAGAAAAAGAAACCAAGCACCACATTCACAGTAATCACAGAAACTGGTGTGTGGTATTAGATTTGAACACTGTTCCCTCAGGAACAATTATTTAGAGATAAACACTTCCTAGAGTTCACTACACAGAATGACAAAATGGTTAACTTGGTTACAGCAAGCTGCATGTTAAGGGGATTATCTTTCTAGTGACTTTTCTCAGAGTTGCAGCAGTGCCTTAACAGAGGTCTGAATGGCTTTTGCAGTGCTTCATTAGCCAGCCTCGCTGCTGTCGCTTTGCCCTGACAGGGAAGCAAAGAGGTGAGCAGTGAGTCACAATTATTACAGTACCAGCAATTTGTCTTTGAAGGGCAAATTTAGTTTGTGTAAGTGTTATCACCACACATAAACCAGAACTTGTCTTTATTACTTCCTGTTCTTTCTCCCAAAAGAAGGACTTCAGATGTCAGAATCACTAAAGGGATGCTTCTGAAATCAAGACTTCACACATACACAAAAGGCACTGACATAATATCAGATTACATAAAAATACACATCCTTTTAATCTCCTGTACATAATGTGCTTACTTTTAAAATACAAAATCTGCCCCAGATGGCTAATAATGCCCATTTGAAAAAACACAACACCACAATATTAAAGGGCTAAAATATGCTGTGAACAGATTGAGAGGCAGTTCATCCTAGAGGAGAGTAAAAAAGTGCAGATGGGTGTCAAAAATAGCCAAGTGTCAGATCTGTTCAAGTATCTCCATTCTGGCACATGCTCCCAGTCACAGCTGTTAGTGTATTCTCTGTATCCAAGTGCAAGGTTTTCTAACACTCGGAGCTGACATTAAAACACACTTCCTCCTCGCTACTGCTTTAAGAGAATGCTGAAAACTAAAGATTTATTTAATGGTAAAGCTTAACAAGTATTGATAAGGGCATACATACTTGAGTGTAGCACATGCCATTTTGATTAAAGATGCATGAAATTTTAACCAGCAGGTAGATTAAGTAATTTAAATGCCAAAGGCTTAATAGGTTTTCAAAAACCTCCACTCTAGGCATTCCAACGCTGTTTGCCAATAGCCCCAAAAATGCACACAAAGATCAAAACTGATCAGAATGTGTCATTTTAGTACCTTTAAATATCTTGATAAAGCACAGAAATAGTAAACTCCATGAGAAGATGAGTTTCATACAAACATAAGGGAAACATCAGTGTATTCAAATTATGCACAATGCAGTTTTCCTAATTAATGAATTACCGTGGTATTTCTAATGAAGACCACATTCCCAGGAATGCAATGCATGCAAATCAAATTTGACATTTAAAGGGTTAAACTGACCTTTCATAGCCCTCAGTAGTTATCTATGCAAATTAATTTGCCCATATTTCAACCATATAAATCCTCTTAGCCTTGTGCTTTGAGCAAACAGAGACCACTTCCTTGTTACAACCACAGGATCAGCAAACATACCAGCAGTAGGGTATGACCGTGTATAAAAATGCTGAAAGGAAAACATTCTTCCAACAACTGGCAATACCTACATGCAACTGTGGCTGCAGCAAACTGGCAGATACTGTTTCAAAACACCATCTGCGAGGTGTACAGACTCTCTGTGATCAAGCGTAGCCTCTTCTGCCTGTCCTACCCAAATAATCCACAAGAACCAGCCAGCTGTAAGATCTCTAGTCCCGTCTCTTTTTTTATCCAGAACAGAGGCTGTTATAATCAGGCACATGGCTTTTTCCAGTCCTTACCAAGGGGGGGGGCGGGGGGGCGCGTGGGGGAAACACAAACAAAACACACCAAATTCAATCCACTCAGTCGTGGTCAAGCATCTAAGAAAAGGCATCAGACAAATCAACCTGCATAGAACCGTTTTTATTGGCAATAACACTTATCAATTAGACAAGCGATCGTAAGATCCAAGGGTAATATTTTCCTGAGGAAACCAACCTATTACAACTCCCAGCTCCACAGCAATTCCTCTAATTCAGCAGATTTTTTTTATTGTTTTATTTTGAATCAACATATTTCAGTGATTTGTCTGGTGACGGTGAAGGACTACAATTTAGGACAAGGCTCGAATAATTTGTTTTATAAATCTCCCTCACTTCTCCAACACAAACAGCTTTTCACAGAGATAATTTCGGCTGATGGGTGAATGCTGTGAATGATCTCTGCCGATCAAATGTTTGCAGATTCAAGGTGCAGGTGACAGTCATTTTTCTTTGCGAAAAATGATCCCCCGTGCAGAGACCTGCACCCACAAAGCCGGTGACTTTCTGCTATTTCTCTCCCTTTTCATTGAAACATCCAGTCCCGCTGTAAGTATCATCTCTGGCAGTTCACTTGCACAAATTCCCCTCCCCCAAACACATACACAACAGAATTAGCATCCGCGATCGCTCCATACCCGTATCAGCTTGCAAATCACCCTCTATATTAAAAGAGAAAAGGAAAAAAAGAGAGAGGGAAAATATACTATCAAAAAAACAATTAGCATTTCCTCATTTAAAACCGAAAGAGCTGCAATAATTTCAACTCACCAGGCATCCTTGGATAAAATATACCACACTGTAAATGGCTCTCTCCTAAAAGCAAGCTTATTTAGGGCTCACTGCCTCCTGTTCTGGAATGAACAGAGAAAAGCGAGGAGGGCCATCAGAACTGGCTGTGGCAGCGTAGCTGGAGGCAGGATGCTGGGCGCGTGCGTTTGCCAGGCAAAGACAGATGGAGAGCTGACACTCTGTATTGCACTTGGAGCAGAAATGTGAATGATGACAGGAGCACATGTGGCCTTGAACCCAGCCCTGTCTCTTCAGGCAGAACAATGACAGGGATGTGTGTGCAAATTATCACAACCCCAGCTCCCCTCAGCTGACTCCTTTTACTCTACCTTTCACACCAAGTTCCAGATGACCAAAGAATAGAAACTAAAATGCAGAGTGATAAGCCAAACACTGAATTATTCATTTTTTCGTTAAAAGTTAACCCTTTCCTCTGCTGATAACAATTAAAGAAAAAGCATCACTCTGAATCAGCTCTCCTCCAAAAGTAGAAACAAATTCATTCTTTAACAGCCATAATTTTGCACTCCACAGGACTACGTTTGTTTATTTAGCCAGAAATTCAAAACGTGCATGAGAACATACAAGAGAATCCCCCCTCCTCTTCCCACACTTTTGTCATTATTATTCTCCTTTACTATAGGGAATGGAGTATCAAAATCACTCCCTTTCTCAGATTCGCAGTAGTATGTGTAAAATAGAAGACACTTAGAAAGCAGACCACTTATATTTTACTATAGTGCTTTTAACCCCCTGGGATTCCTCCATTGATATGTTCCAAACATTTGCAGCTTACTCTCCTTTACCTTGCATGGTGATCCACGGGGGATGAAAACAAAATTTTCCCTGTAAAGCTTTTTCAAAAGCTGAACAATCATGTCCTCCCAATTTCTGATTTCGGGTACCCCTTAAATGTTTATCCTTCACATGAATAAGGTATGCCTGGCTAGGTTCAATTCACTCTTCCCTATTAAGCTTTAATAGACACCATGATACATAAAACTACAAGTCTTTGTTATAGTGCTTTATCTAAAGCTGGCTATTTTCTTCTCAGCAGTCCCTCTTTAGTCCTTTGTAAAACATCTTTGCTTCTCAGAAGAAACATACGCCTGACTTGCATGCCTTCTGTAGCACGTATAGCCTTGCACAAAATTCCAGGCACAAGGAAAAATATCGTCTTTTTTAAAACTCTCCTCCCATTCAGCACTTGCAAAAGATTCTCCCTTTAGTTAGGAGCATTTCTCCAGCAACTAGCATCTAAGTCCTGGTTAGGAGAGACTTTGTCTTTGCAGTATACATTCAAATCCTTTATGGAAAGGCAAAAATTCTCAGTAGATCTTGTCAGTGTAAGGTTTGTCCTTGTGTACTTATTTATGCACACCCCGATTTTGCGTTATGCCATCTTCTGCCTCTGTTACGGAGAAACAACTCTGCTTTTAGGCCTTCCTCTTCTTTCCTCTAGCTGCCACAGAGCCTGATAAAAATCTATTTAGGAAAAGGACACACATGCCAAATTAAGCAGAAAGTAACAGTCCTTCCAATGTCCAGACTGAACTCACGAGTATTTCTCACTTAAAGAAAATGAGGCATTTAATTTACTGATATTTCCATAATAACTTTCTAACACTATCTAAGTGGCATCCTTAACTTTCACTTAAACAGGAGAGAGACTCCAAACACAGGACTGGTAGATCTAAGACTATCAAGAAGAAAAGGAGCAGCTTCCCTTGCCCCAGTAAACACCCCAGCACTAACACCCTCGTGTGTCTGCTACTTGAGTCAGGTTTTTTCTTCATCAGATACCTATTGTAATGAAGTTCTCTGTAATGGATTTTTGAGAGAGCCCAAGAGAAACACCAAAACATGAAAACACTTTCATGACAGCCCAGTTTCCTGAAGTGGAGAAAAGCAGAGGGGGCAAAGGGAGACAAGCAAAGTCTGTGCCAACAAGGCCTTTAAGGAATTTACTGTCCTTATGGTTTTATTATTTGATGCATTTAAAACCAGTCAGTTAGTACTGTATTTGCTGTGTTGTTTTTCTTTCGTAATTCTGTACTCTACGTGAAAGGAAAAACATTTTCACAGTTGGAAATGCAACCTTTCATCAACATAGATGCAGCCTGAATCAGCTTCAGAGTAGAAAGTAACGTGTCAAAGGTATGACTCATTTTAATAAAACCGAACAATATTCACTCTTAAAAGAAGGTCTTAATATCAGTACATTGTAAATCCACAGACCGTGGCTCACGAAATTGAACTTCCATATGCTGTGTGATTATGCATCTTTTTTTTCTGTGTGTAAAAAGCCTTTTTAAGCTGTTATCTGACTACAGTAATTGCCACTTAAATTGATCCACGTCAACAAAACCTGGATCCCTGGAGATTCTCACCTAGAAGTCTGCTCATGGAAGGGGCTAACAGAATGCCTGTGCATCTGAGACTACTTCAGCATTTTCTCAAGCAGCCAGCTGCATGAATAGTTTTCCCCTCTCATTATTTAATACACTGAGGCAGGCTGCAACCCATTTGGCAGTCCTCCCTGAATAAATATCTGTGGATATTTATTCACTTTCCCCAGCCCCATTTTTAATGCAGTCACTTAAAGCTTGCCCTAAAAGTTTTCGCACCAGGTCTGAAATTTTAGCAGGCCAAGCAAAGGCAGAGAGTCCATTCTGTAAAATGGTTTTATTCTCCATCAAGAAAAGAAAGGCAGTGGTTTTAACACTTGTGCTGAAGCACAAGAGTCAGTGTTACATGTAATACCAAAGTGAAAGGGATAAAAGGGAGGGGAAAATCCAGAAGATAGAAACTTTAGCCAGTTTCTTTATGGTGCACATTATGCTATGCAATCCTAGGTGGGCATCAGCTCCCTCTCTGACGATGACTCAAAACACTTTACAAAATAATTTTAAATCACCCTCTACAAGTTCTTATTTTGAAAATGGGTAAAGAAGGTAAACCAGTCTCCATATTGATTTGTTTAAAGGGAGGGAAAAAAAGATTTGTATGCAGTGGATGATATAAGGTAGCCAAGACATGGATCTGATGGAAAAGAGAAATTCCAAATGACCACCACTAAAAAGTACAGAGGTTGCCTTTTGTGCAAACCCAGCTTAATAACAGAGACTGGAAGTCCACTGAAACACATCTGTAGTTAATGAAAGCTCTCTATTAACAGTGAAGGAAGAATTTAACTCAAAGCTTTTCTGTAGGACTTCTCAACTTCCCGCTCTACTTATAGCAGACTGTTGTGATACATTGTGACTTCACACAGTGGGTATTAAGTGAGTTAATTCAAAGGAGCTGAAACCTCATTGATCCTAATTGAAAGCAATACACCCAACCAAATAGTTTTCTACCCCATCTGCTCTGGCCTGCCACCAGCTATTCAATACAAGAGAATTAATAGTTTCAGATATTCTAACAGACCCAATAAAAGCACTCATTTAAGCAGGACTGCATTAACAAAGTGAAAAACCAAGGGCAAAATGGGTTCAAATGGAGCATTTTACTCCTAGTTGGCTTTAACAAAGCTGAATAATGCTTATTCTGACTTTTTATGTGCAAGACTTGATAAACTGAATGAGAAGGCACTCAATGATCAGTCAACGAGCATTGATGAATGGTCATTAGGACCCCCCCAATCTCAGGGAAGGCCATTCCACAAAGTGGCACACCAGCTTGAAAGGGCGGACTCACTAATGTCCAGATTTCCCCGCTTGCTTGTTCCACTTTCACTTTCAGACCACTGGCCACCAAATGAGGCTGACATATTGGAAAATAATCTTTTATGGGCGAGTGGTAAATAAAAATGAAGGCATTAGCTGGGCTTTCAAATTCAAATCTACTAGTTTTGTCAGCCCCAAAACGTTTTGATTTTCCACCCAGCTGGAAGCTATTAGTGTTTTCTTAAGGCATCCCACTGACAGGGCAAACCCACCTAATGTGTGAGCTGTAGAGCTGATGTGAGGGACAGGGTACAACAACTTCTGGATGCTTTCTGAACTTTATTCAGTTGACTGTCCAACCAAAGTACAGTAAAGGCAACACCTTCAGGAGAAGCTCACTAATTTCTCGCTGCCCAAGTATCTCCTACTGCCTGGTGCAATGGTAGCCCACCTAGGCCTGTAATGCACACCCTCAGTGCAACTTTTTCCGTGACATTGTACCTAGCCTTCCTTGGTTTTACTGCACTACCACAAAAGGCTCAAGCTATCCAAGAAAGGCACTTCTTTATAACCTAATTCTTTGTTTGGAAATAGAATTTATATATTCCAATAAGATATGTGCTTATCTGTTAACAGCAGCTCTGAATGCATGCAACACAAAACATTTGCCAGATAACACTAAACATTTCCCAGAGCATTTCCTTATTGGCAAGGCTTTCTGGACTTCTGAAAAAAGACAAATGGGACATTTAAAACATACACTGCTCTGTGAAACACAGACTAATTGAGATTACCTACACAAATACTCAGCAGTTGAAACCTACAAGGTGGGAAGAAAATATTCTTGGTTGTCTAAGACAAGCTGTTCATCATGTTACTCTGAGTACTATATTAAATTCATTGGAGGTGAGAAAGCATTCATGTATTTTCAGTTAAGAAAACTTATCCGTCATATCCATATTTCAATAATGCTCTAAAGAGCATTTAAAATCATCTGTTAAGGAAAGGGAACCTTAACAGTGGATTAGACTTAACAACTTAAATTGCCTACTGCTTTTTGATCAAAAAAGAACCAAAGACATTAATTCTTGTTGAGTACTGTCAGAAATTCAGGGACATTTCAGCCACTTTTCATGTTTTAAAATGATGAAAATATACGTAAAAGCCTATCACTGAAGAATAGTTCCACAGTATTTAATTGACTTAGAATGGGAGGGACAACAGGGCTTCAGGTCTTTTGTTCTATATACACCTTTTAGTGAGAACACTCACATGGACAAACTCCCAAGTAAGTACCCATTTTGATGTCTATTTCTTTCACTTGATCTGGCCTGAAAAAATTTTGCCTCACATTTTTATTAAATTCTATATTTTTTATAATGTTGGCAAAGTAAATTAGAATTGACTGTTAATTTCTATCATCATTTGACTTCAAAGGAAATTACCACACCATCTGTGCATAGACATCACTCAAGCACTTTAGAAAATTTGATATTGATTTGATATTATTTCTGAAAGGACACAAGAAAATACCGAAGATGCTGTCTCACCAACAGAGAAAGAACATAATCAGTGTGACCTAGAGAAGCCTGGACAAGAATATATGCTCCTTCTGAATTAGGGTCATATTTTAAGGTACAAAAAGAAGAAGGGGGGAGAAGGGGGAGGGGTAAGAAGGGAAAAAGAGAAAAAGGGTTTCAAGCTATCAGATGCTTTTTGACTTGAAGCTCAGAGTGTTTGCTCGTTTAACATGGGTAGGGAAACTCCTCCTGCTGTAGTATATTAACCCTACTTTTGACCTCTAATCGATGTCTTTTCAATGTATAGGATCTTCATAATAAAGATAACATGAGAGCATATGTGTGTGAAAGCGTATCTACCACTAACCATAAATTCGAGCCTTGCATTTTTCTTTGTAACATGTCAATATTTGTGACACTAACTAAACATATTTTATTCATTTGACAAGGACTGTTACATTATATTGAAAACTTTTGTTTCAATGTCACCACCTCCCCGTTTTGACTGATGGCGAGTTAGTTTTGTTAAAAAGCACGGGGTGATAGCGTATGCTCCAGTGAACTTTCCCTCCTCTCAGCACCAGAGACAAAAACCTGCAGTTCTGCTCTGTGCTGGCAGCCATCTGGCCAGCTTTCTCTCAATGCCTGCCCCACACCACACTGCAGGCAAAATTTCAGGGCTCTAGAGCTCTGTGGAGCTATTCATGACATACCAATTTCACATTTTCTGCTTGTACGCTTGCAACAATAAATGCTAATGAGGACTATGAATGACATTTTTAAAGACAATAAAAAGGTCTCCAAATCCCTTGCATATGGAGACACTATTTTCTAAACTTCACCTTCTGTTAGGGAGCCATTACACTCTAAAGAAAAAAAATAACCTAAGGAGAACAATGAGATGATCAAAGCATAACCAAGTCCTTAAGAATTCCAAATAAAACAATGTTTGCAAATCTAGCTTAATGACAGACAGATTTTATGCTGATGTACAGCACTAACACTTAAGCACAGTAACTCTTTTTCTGATAACACTTCTTCTCATCAGGGGGCTCAAAAACTGGGGGCGAAGAGAGGGAAGCCACAGCAAATCCTCGCTTTCACTGACCACATATAGTCCCCACAAGCCACAGACTTGGACTTAGCAATTACTCATCTCTAGATGAGTGCAAAAATACTCTAAATGAGCCTAAGAATAAACTGTTATTACTAATGGATTTGGAATCCTACGTTCTCATAGAGATCACTGTACTGATCAAGTGTGGCCAAGACAAATATCAAATTATATTTTATTTCCCCAAATCTGCCTGCAATGCTATTGCTAATCAAAAAAAAAAAAAAAAAAAAAGGCGCCTTTACTCTGAGTAATGTCTTTTATATTTAATTACAGACAGCTTTCCCTTATTAGGAAGATTAAAAACACTTTCAAGAAAATCCACCAGGTGGAGCAAATACACAGCAATACAAAACATTTATTTATGCTTGTACTGCCATTTTCGGGGGGGGGGGAATGGTTTATTATGCAAATATTCTTACCTCTTGACCTCCCTTCTTCACCCTTTTGTCATGCATTGATCAACTTGTACTTTTTTACTACATTTTTAATGGTACAAAAGCTTCATTCAAAGGGACCTTCGTACAAAGCTATTGCTCCTGATGAGCTCAATATTAATTTGCAAACCAAAATAGACATCATATATATAAGGGAAATTAAAGAATAGTATTCTTCAACACACACACACACACACACACACACATATATATTCAACAATATACGGATAAGACTGTGCTCATAAAACAAATTGACAAGTACTCAGAAAACAAAGCTTAGTCTTATATCAGGTAGCAAAATCTTTGCACTGGCCTCCACTGTAATGGGCTGGAAACCTGGCTATTCTGCACATCTAGTTATGTGTTTATACACACAGTAGTGCTGGTGACATCACAGCAGTACTCTTGCATGGTATGTTGGTGTTTACTATTAATGCCTTTATTTGAGTATGACATCCATGAACTACTGAGTAATTTCAAGAGGGCAAGTGAATGAGGGCTGTAAATAAATATTTCAGCATATCTAGGACAGCTAAGCATTATTTCCCCATTTAAATTATTTGCTTTCCAGAGCTAGGTGAAAAAGCCACCTTATCATCAAATATTTTTACTTTCCTTGATAAATGAGGGGGTCCTAATGGTAGAGAGGCACGGGGGCACAATTTTACATGAAGAGAACTGCGTCCTAACAGAACAGTGATTCCTTCTTCTATGGACAAGTCTTCTCAAAGTTATAACAGAACAATCCACTAGCACACCCTGTAACTGCTAAAATGGCAAAGCAATACTACCAAGTGAACTGCTCTAATGCAGTTCAGCATCTGGAAACAGAGCCAAGTCAGTACACAGACTCATTCAACTCTTGATGATGGAAAAGCATTATCGTTGTAGGTGACAAAGAGGTTTTCTTTCCATTGTTTCCTTAGGTTACACCTTCCATCACCTTTTTCTCTCTTCCATTCAGTCCCCTCTATTTTCTCTCTACCATCACATCTGTTCCTAAGTTCATGGGACCATCTCCTCACTCTGCTGAACATCTCCCTTCGCCAGTTCACTACATGACCTGTTCTCTGTTCCAGCTGCCTTGGACATTCATCCTCTCCCACCTCTGCTAATCCTGAAAGCTACAAGTTCCAGGATTTGAAACTGGGAGCACTATCATAATATATTATCCACAATTAACATACAAATGAAATTGCAACAACCAGCACTCTATCGCTGAGGGACAAACACTGTACCAGTTAGGTTTCCACTACAAAAGCCAGAATGGGATCCACTTAACGTGCAATCAGAGGAGCACACCACACTTCCTGGTGCTTCTAATCTGACTCAGATGAATTCCATCAGAGCTAAGGAAAATTAATATACAAAATCTTTGTTTCTTTAGGAACTGGGAGGAGCCTTGAGGAACACAGGCTTTTAAATGTATTTTCTTTTTACCTTGCAGTGTTGTACTACACATGGTGCTTCACTGTAACCATTCACAAGAGAAGCAGGAGAAGAACACAGAGGTGATTATGAAGTATAATTTCATACCAAGAGCAAATTACACCACTTGATACTAGGAGAACATCTGCAAAAAGCAGCAGTAAGTGTTTGGACACAGTACAAGGTGTCAGCTTTAATAAAGCCCAAACCATTGGGAACCATTATCTGCAAAAACTTTCCTTAAGCAAGATTGTCTTAGCACAGACTTGCAGCGATGGCCAAGATAAATATTTTTCAAGCAAATGCTGACTTAAAACCATTATCTCTGAGGCATTTTTGAGTGGCAACCATGGTCTAAGGGCTATAATTTGCTGCCATTTTCAAAGAGGCATTAGACACCCAATGAGTAAGAGGAAAGACAATGTGATGGTTG
The DNA here is from genome assembly GCA_035583135.1 of Lophotriccus pileatus. NCBI lineage: Eukaryota > Metazoa > Chordata > Aves > Passeriformes > Tyrannidae > Lophotriccus > Lophotriccus pileatus. The sequence continues at coordinate 126,829,245 of JAWWES010000081.1, forward strand.
TCATTACCACACGCCCAAGAACTCTCATTTAATGTGCTGCTGGTTGAGGTGGGCAATGGTGGGCACACTGTCATAGACAGTCCAAGCACATCTGGTTATGTGTTGATACACACAATAGTGCTGGTGACATCACAGCAGTGCAATTGTACAGTATGCTGGTGTTTACTATTATTGCATTTATTTTAGTATGACATCTGTCAACTACTGAGTAATTTCAAGAGGGCAAGTGAATTTCATCCTATAGATACAAGCAATGCTTATTTAAATTATGGCTTCTTTACAATATGACAGGATAAAGACATGTAAAACTACATGTCTAAGTAATCCACTTTTACTTAAAGGAACCTTTACACCAGAGTAGCCTGAGTAGTTCGTAATAAAGAAAGGGGTCTGACTCTAAAGGTGAAGGATTATGTACATATTTAAGAGTCCATTAGATCACGATTATCAATCTGATAACACTGTAACAGCTCTTTTGTTGTACCATCCCCTGCAAATCCTTCTCAGATAGAGGATTAGTAGCACAATAGATGGCAATGACTCTTTTGGTTCCACTGCTCTATTGCTGACTCCCAACTGCATCTGTGCATTGAAGGCTCTCTCTCTCAATGAAGGATCCTCACAAACCTTGCCTGGTGATCTCTGTATGAAAAAAGAGAAGTATGCCCTTAAATCTGTATTGCAAATTCCTAGTGAAATATTAGCAGGAAAAATCTAAGTTATTGCTTGAAAGATTTCAATCTCACCTACAAAGTACCCAAAATCCCTAGTACGTGAGTATGTTATCCAAGACTGCTGCCATAGCTGTATAGACTGGACTGAAAGCTTTCAGCATGAAATAAAAATTAAACCATTGCTAATTTTCAGCTCTCCTCTACTCCTACAACCACAAATATCTTTACTGGAACAGCTTCTGCCCACAACAAAAAAAGGCAATAGTCACATGCTACACTCATTTTTGCTGGAAAACCTTATTAATTATGTTCCTTCTCTCTACTACTTGTACCTGGTGATATTACTTCTTCCAGTACAACTATTAACACCACTATGCTATAAACTCTAGTATTAAAGTTGTACAAAGAACAGTAATATTCTTCATTTATCATTCTTCACAAACACACACACACACAAGCCCAAACAAACCTCCAAACACCTATTCAAGGTCTTTGCCTAAATAAACATTTGGTATCTTTCAGCTGTAACCATTAGCTTTACATCCCAATGAACACTTCCAATCTACTGACTGCAAACCTGAGTGATGCACAGAGCCTTGTCTGCACCTTCAGCCTGTTGAGTGACCTCAATAAACAGCAGCTACAAGAAGCAAGGGCTATAACTGACCCTAGCCCAACATTTAAAATTGAACACCAAAGTGGATATCTAAGAAAATCACATGAATAATGAGAATGGCAGTACTGATAGCTGACACTACTGCTTAATGGGCCATGCCAGAAACAAACACTGGCTTGGCTTGAATCCATGGGATGAAGAAAAATAATGTTGCCAAGCACGCTGAAAATAATAAACTTAATATACCAAGTATGATGATAACTACAAAAAAATTACCATTTTCAAAAGTTTAATTGCTGCATAGCACTAACTACTCCTCAATTTGCTCCTCAGAAGACTTATCTCTGAAAATAAAACAGGTCGAGCAAGGGGAGGAAGAATCAAGTAAAAGAAAAAAGGCACAAATTCAGAAGCAAAGGGGTTAACCGGTTTTGTTTTAGTCGGTATTATACCAATGCCAAAATTACAAGGCAAAGACTAAAAAGTGCCAATTTTTTTTTTTATTATTATTATTATTCTTTAAAAGAAAAAAGTCAAGCCTATCTGTCACAGGGTTGTCCGGGCTGGAAGAACCGGCAGGAACCTCAAATTCCTGACCAAACCCTCTTCCACACAATGCCTCCTGAATGGAAGGAACCGAGGTCCGGCAGAGATAGCCCGCTGTCAGGAACCAGCCCTGACGTTTGCGGACAGACGGGGCCGGCCTCGCAGGATGTCAGAGCAGCAAACTGCTGTTCGAGATACTGGGTTTTCACACACTCCCAGTCTGGATGTTTTGCTCTTCAGGTAATTAAACAAGGAAACAGGGCTGATGTGTACGAGTCTGACCTCTGCGCTGCGGCTCCGCGGTTCTGCACATCAACTTCCGCACCAACCACCCCAAGCATCAGCAGAGTCTTCTATTGCTGCTCTGCTTCTCCTGGCTCTCCTTCACCAGGCTCTAAAACAAATCCTCCTCGAAATATCTGCAGCTATTCCCTTCCCCACCCCCACTCATCCCATTTAAGAAGGGCTAAATTATTTGCTCTGTTCTGCACACCTTGCTGCTTTCTCACAAAAAGAAGGAAGAAATTAAAGAAATGGGTACTTTGGGGTAGCTGTTCATCAGCCAGCCATTCAAAATATTAAATTTATGGGGGAGACGGCAGGGGATGAACAGACAGAAAAAATGAGGCAAAGGATTCCCAAATTAATGTTTAGTTTAAGGTCATTACTCAAAATGAAAAAGATTCTGAAAAGTCTTGCCAATTCATCCAACCAACTGCCAGACATTCACTTATTTAGAAATAAAGTATTCTGATTTAAGCATTATTGAAGAGTCTTTGTCTTACAAGCAGACATAAATCACAGAACCAGGCATTAGAAAAATAGACCAGTGTTTTCTCTTTTTTTACAAATTTAAAAAATGGGAAAAGGAAGTTGTTACCACCTATACTTGGTGAAAACCCTACATAGGGCTGCTCTGTGACTGACCTAGTTTCTATGCTCTTTAGAGGCTATTTAAACAAAAATGATTTTTAAAAAAGGCAACACATTGCTATTTCTTTCTGAAAAATCCACAGAATAGAATATTGGCTGAAAAGAGAAGAGCCCAGAAGAAAGAGGAGTACAAAAGCATGCCTGCTTGTCTGTGTTCAACACAAAGAACATTAAATGAAAACAACTGGCATGCTGCCAAATTCCTATACAGGCAAAGAGATTCAAATAAATTGATTTCACGCATCACACTGACCTGGGATCAGTGAGCAGTGGTACAATACACTTGCTGCTCCATGTGGGGCAAAGCCCATTAACGTTATCAGAGCCACAATACACTGGGGGGGGGAAGGAGGAGGGAGAGGAAGGGGGGGCACAGAGAAGGAACCCAAACCTGCAAACTCAGAGGGAAAAAATCATTTTGAAAAATCATTTTGGAGTGCTTGGTTTCAGTTTACTAATATCATAGTGCAAGAGCTCATCCTCTGCTCACCTCAAAGGCTTCAAAGATCATGCTTTCAAATGAAAATAAATAGTAGTGTCACAAACACAGAGTCCCCCTACATCATACTTTTAACACAGTTGTTCCGAAACTCAGTTATTCTCTGTAAATTTCCTCCCTTCCCCATCCGCTAGCGTTTTATATAGATTATGGGTTATTTTCTTTGTACTTCAAAACCTGGATTCTTGCCCAGGACACTCTTACTGGCTCCGAAAGTAAGCTGGAGAAATCGCCCACTGCTCTTAACTTGCCCAAATCAACCTGACCTACGGAGAAAAGTGCCTTATTTGCAAGGTAGCAACGAGTAGGGCAATGGTTCCCTTTGCAGAATCACCCATGCACACTCTCTCATGCCAGAGAACTCTCTCCAAACCAGCTACTTCAAATTTCACTTTCTGACAAGGTGTGAAGTAACCCATGCATGCCACAGAGTCTCTCCTTGTCATCCAGGCTTTGTTTTTTATTAAGCTCTCTCACACTCCAATCAAGAGCAATGCCAGCAAGCCACAGGTGTGCACCATATGAACAGATGAAAATCTGATTGTAAGGACAATTCGCTGTCTATAATACACTTGTCGTCCTCTTTTGCATCTGTGGTATGTTAGAAAGGGGGTTATTATTTTCATTGTACTCTTTAAGATACACTGGTAAGCAAGCAATTGTTTTGAAGATAAAAAAGGAAACCAAGAAAAGACGACTTTGAAATAGCAAACAAAACAAAGATGAGGATGCTTGAAAGGGGTCACATCAGCAGAGGTAGTCAGTGCTACAAGAGGCTGTTACTTCAAGGAGGCAATAGATTCAAAACACCTTTTATTCCATTTTGGTTTGAAATAGCAAGTCAAATCTCGGTCACAGCAAAATCCATATTAAGTTAAGCTCTAATAGTATTGGCTTCACCTCAAATCACTCATTCAAATTAAAGAAAAAAAAACTCATTGAAAATGTGGAGCTTCTTGGGCCATTTAAGACTAAAATTTTTGAGCATGTGACAAACAAATACATCCAGACGTAGGTACCTTATCTAGTCACCTCAATTCAAGTAAATATCAAAATGGGAATGCCCAAAGATCTAACAACAGTTCACCACCACTGATCACTCTGGAAGAGCTACAAAGCAGTTTTGGAATCGTCGTTACCACGGTGAAAACTATACAGTACCGTTACCTCCGTAAGATGTGTCACAGAGAGCATGTGTTTATTTAGGTATAAGGCTACACTGATAGAACTGCACAGGAAAGGGAATCAATTAGTACACAGCAACTTCACAATGGCAGAGATATGCCTGTACCCACACGACACAGGCACAGCGGTGAATAAGTGAGGTAAGGTGCTATTCCCTCCCATTTATGAATACTTCAGTAGTACCATCAGATCATTTGGCTTTATAAAGATTAAGTGAATTTTAGTCATATTAATTCCCTTTCTATAATAATGAATGGTATTACAAAACAAGCCCTTCTCCCAAATTTCCATTATCCTGCACGTGCTCTGACAGCGATAAACCACAATAAGCTTCCCATTAGTATGCCAGCACTACATGCTTCAGGCATGACATCTTTAGTTTTACATTTATTTATTTTTAAAATCCTTTATGAAGATCCATATGGCAAAAGAAACCAACCAACAACCACATGTACCGGGTACAGTTGCACTTTGAAAAATAGACTGCAGATAGTAACAAGGAGAGTTAGTCAGAAGCTACACACTGCTAAATTAGCAAACTAAAATCGCAAGAAGAAACACTGCTAAGATTATTCATTTTCTTCCAATGCTGCATGAGTACAGGAAGGTCCCAGAGAAGCATTTACTTGTTTTAAATTGAGCTAGGAACTCAAATTAGAATGCAAATTCATTTTTAATATGATTTAATTTTTTAAAAGTATGTTCACACTGGTGCACAAAACCTCAGGCCCAGCCCCTTGCCACAAGGCGATGAGCAGAGGCTCCCGCTGGCACTCTCAGCTGTTCTTCATCTCTCCACACCCCACAGACAGAGCAGCGTGGGCCACAGTGTCTCAGGTGGGAAAATAAGTGATATCATCAAGGTTTAGCTACCTTTAAAACTAACCAGAGCATAGACTAGAGTACTCAGACACTGTTCACCTTATTCTGGTATCATCCTCTATCAAAGTTATGTCAGGCGATATGGTCCAACACCGAGAAAAAAGGTTATCCAAGTGTGTTGGAAAGCACTTAAAATCAGTTTAGCAGTTTCTTGCCATCCAGACACACCATTTTAGGAGAAAAAATGTAGTTACAGTAAAAATAGGAATGACAGTCATGCATTATTTAGAAATTTTGTCCTACAGTAACAGATTTACTTTTCCAGTTTGGTAAAAATCTTTACACACAAGAAGCAGAAATATCCATTCTCAATATCATCTCAATCAAATTTATCACAGATTCCCAATGCAATGAGTTTACCAGAGGCCTCCACTAAATTACAAACAAGCATTATGCCAATGTGACTACAGCTGTCCCTGAACATGGCTGCAAATACTGTTCCACCTCACAGTTCAGGAAACTTAACTTCATTATTTCCACAACCCGTCCAATAATATTTACATGATATTTACATGATATATAAAGAGCAACTATGTCATCAAAATCACAAAAAGAATCCAACAGCTAAAAATTTCACATCTACATATTTAAGATTTTAGAAAAGTCATCACTGATGGCATATTATAGGCATTGATGTACCCTTTCTCAGTGATATTAAAACGAAGATAGCACCTTTACTGATTTAGGCAGACTCTTTGGAGGCTAAAAGTAAAGATTTCTTTTTAATTACAGTTTACAAGGCAAGGTACAATCATTAAAAATTACTTCTAAAAGGTATGCACAAAATAAAATCAAATATTTTTCCGTTCCTTACCTTGACAAAATTCAAAGTTCCCTTTTTTCCGGCAGTCACCTATCACTAAACTCAGTGCTCTCCAAGTGTTTCTTTTGACAGATATCATTCTCCACCAATCGCTCTGCTAATTTCCTCTTTCCTTTTCTGACTGGGACAGATATTATGTTCACCAGCCCAGAGATCAATCTTTTCTATTGACAACAACAAATGAAAAAAAAAAAAAAAAAGCATATATCACAGCCAGTTTGAAGCACCACACCCCTTCATTTGCATTATAATAGTAGTCTTTTAAATAAAAAGGGAAGACAGCAACATTATCATTCTAAACCAATCAACCACATTTTCGTAGCTAATATAAGGCAGCACTTTAAAACTGCATCAATTCTTCGACAAAGGCTGTTTCACAACTTGCTCTGTTAAAAAAGTTGACATACAGAAGGCAACAAACTAACGGCAGCCTATATCACACCTATTAGTCAATTCTATAAAAATGCTTGGGTTTAAACACATTTACATAATATAAAATATTATATACTTTACCTGGTTCAATAGAAGCTCTAGAGAATCATTTATTAAATGAACATGGTTACTAAAAAGAGAGACCTTCCAATTTAGACATTGCTATACTGATTTGTACTTGTAAGTCATAACAGCAAACACATTTAAACAAAGAAAGGCAGATCAAAAGCTATTGATATATTTACAAATCATCCTCCCACTTTTGAAAAGACAATTTCCCTCCCACTCCAGCACCCACACAAATTGTTTATTTGGGTTACACAAATACTCTGTCATTTCGTATGAGTGTGTATTACAGTGTTGTCAGTTTTTCCAAGACATTAATATGCTTTTCAGGGGTTCATAATTATGTCAAGACAGAAAGGTTTTCAGAGCCAGGCACACACAGTTATGTACATGCTTCAGTCTGCAACTACTACTCAGGTATTTCGGGACATCAAGTTAAGCATGCATAAGGAGCTGCCGCAGCTGCATGCATGAAACCCAGCTCAGCCCTTTCCTGGACTAGATCTTTCTGCAAAAAAATGCATCGCCCAAGGGCATTTGTAAAAGAGCACTTGTGTTTGTGCTAGAAATTGCAATCTATCCCACAAACAACCACCCTTCCCAAATCAAAACAAACCTTCCCACATTAAGGTTACAGAACAAAGAAGTTCACCAAAGTCTGTCCTCTCCAGTGGCCCGCAGCCCTGACAGAAGACAAAATTCCACTGATTTTAGTGAAAACAAGTGGCAAGGATTGCAGGACTCTACCCAAAATTTGGCAACTGTTGAGCTTTCAGTGTGACACAACTGCCTCTGGTATTTGGAAAATAATCTCCAAAATGTGGTTAGGACTCCTCAACTTGCGTACAGTAACTATTTTTCTAAAATTATTTTTATTTAGTATAAAATTCTTGACTTGTCATAATGTTCTTAAACAGGCAATAAATTTACCTTTCAGTCGTGCCTTACCATGAACTGTGTACTTTTCAATTGCCCAGACTTTTGCATAACACTTTACATTTCCGTAAATACATACAACATTCTCTGAACTGTTGTTATTGTTTCATCTGATTTTTATGGCAATAAACTCATATCCCTACCAAAACTGAAAAATCCTTCACTGACCAAGAGGCCCTATTAATTTCACTGAAGTCACTTAAACATTAAGTTTTCTACCAAGTGACAATAGCACAATCTGGTTGAAATACGGTCTTACAGTGGAACATTAAATTAACATCATATTTTGGATTCAGAATTACACACAGCAGTCATCTCTAAAGATGTATTCGTGTTTTGTTAACCTTTACTATTTAGCCACTAGAAACAATTACAATCAAATATGCTAAATTATGTAACATATAACAATTCAATATTTGTGTCTGCTGAACAGCATACTCCTTTTTCATGGCTGGTGAAAGACTTAAAATGTAAAAAAAATCTAACTCCAAAAAATAGTACCCATCTGTCATCCACTTTACAATGAAGACATCACTTCAACTTACTACTCTTTCTTTGTTTCAGACCCATGTTCATTTTTTCTATATGCCACGTTTTCAAAAGAGATGGATGCATTCTGCTATACCCATTCTACACTAATCTCCTTTCTTAAACATATTTTTGTTTCCTGAATTGTAAACTGCTGCTGTTGTTCAAATGTACACACAAAATTGTCCAGTATCTGAACTTCACTGAAAGCAGAATGCCTCAAACAATTTGTGGTCTTACAAGAGTGTTATAAAAAAGGATCAACATGTTGTATTACCATGGAAATTTTGAAAAACATACTTTCCCAAACAAATATTACTTTTTCTCAATGGTATGAAGTAATGAAAACCACATGCGTAAATCTGCGATCCGTGCAGTAGTTCAAGCTGCAGCTAATAGAAAATACAGAGAGTGAACTCTGCCATATAAAGGATTCTTGTTACAGAAATATAATGTGAAAACCAGATGCAGACAGAAAACCTTAATCACAGATGGGAATGTAATCACTGGCATACAGAATACTTTTTTGATCAATCTCAACCATATGAGAAATGTATTTATTTTCTAAGGAATGCAATAACTCTAGAGAGTCTTCTATTTGAATTCAGTTAACCTCATATTCAGAGTGCTTTTATCTTATATGTGGAGAGAAGGGGGATAAAACCCGAGCCAAGACTTTTAGAAGAGCCATTGGCTCTGGCAAATCAGTCTTGTATCAGCTTATCTTTCAAGGAATTAGTAGGATGTAAAGACTACAAATATGAGGATCAGCCTCAAAAGAAATCATTCATTATTGTACTTCCTAGTTACCGCCAGAAATCCCTTCATCACTTAGGCATTTCTCCACTTAAATTTTTCCTTTAATATGTGGTTCTTCAGAAATACAACACTAAGAACAGCACATTGTCACAAAGTTCTGCGGCTCAGAACCTGAGCAAAGAATCTCCCTTTATAAAAGCTGAAGAGTCATCAGTTTAAAACTAAGTTTACTTGGGGCTTCCTTCTAACTGCTGGAAGTCCCTTCGAATGTCCTCCACCCACACCACTCCTGGGGGTCAGCAGGAAACTAAGGACCACAGCACACCACAGCTATGCAGATACATCAAATGTCTAAACAGCAGACTGCCTTCTACAAACTATCCAGACCAAGGCAGGGCCAAGTTTTCATTGCTGGCGACATTTCTGCTCAACTTTTAAGAAATGGAAGCACCACAGTAGTAGTAAATGCATCACATAAAACATGGACTATTACATCAAACTGCAATATACTAAAAAAAAAAAAAAAACCAAACAACCAAAACCAAACACCCAATCAAAAACAAAAAAACCCAACCTGTGCCAGAAAATAAAACTTAAGAAGGAAGAGGCATTCAGAGATGACAAGCCTCCAGGCTCTTGGTATCAGCAGTGGCTGGCAGTTTACTTCCTGGCAGTCCTTGATCCCTGCTGCACCCACCTCCTGGAGATACCCAGTCTACCCAAGAATAAACACCACGGCCTGATTGTCACAGTTCACAACCAAGCCTATTAAGGTAACCTAAAGTTGGTATTCATTTATTTTAATAGTACTAAATAACATAAACCACAATGACTTGGTAGCTGGTACACCAGCAGACAGAGGGAGTTACAAAAGCCTTTGATAGGCACGGGGTAGGCAGATTCTCCTCTCTCTTACTCTCTTAGAGCCTGTAAGTCCCATTACCATCATCTCATTTTAAGTATCTGCAGTTAAGAGGACACAGTCACTTCACTACCCTAAAACAAGGTTCCCGGCAATGGCTCATCACAGGTGTTCATCAGACTAATTCTGCTGAAGTTCCTGTAAAGGTGCTTCCTTAATTGAATGCCTGTAATGCTAGGTGAAATTTGAAGTTCATTACTTGTTTTTTGCCTCACATTTTAACAACTATCAAACCATCTGATGAAAATACTTTGATTCCACCACTGACACAAAAGCTTTTTTAAGTACCTTGTATCTTCTGCCATTTAACTTTAAATTTTTGAGACCGCAGCACTGATAGATTGAAATCAACATTTAACACTTAAGTAATATGGGCTGAATATGCTTGTCTTATTTCTAAACAAGCATGCCTAAATTAATAATAAACTTTGGCCAGATATATATTTTCATTTGCATGTTTTTCATATAGCATCATCATCATCATGTGTGTAAAGTGCTAAAAATGGAGTGAAATCTTCCAGCTGTAAAACAGTTCCACGTGACAAAACAGAGAGAAATTCTGAAAACTCCTGCTTCGTGTCATGTGCGAGTGTGTATGACTGTGTCTTTTTTTTTCTCTCTTCTCTCATCTAATTTCATCTGTGAGAGACTGTCCCTAGAGGACAAGAGAAGAGAGACCCAATTATATCGAGCGGTTGGTTTCTCCAAAATGAAGGCATCTGTTCCATGCCAACGACTTCCACATGGAAGAAAAACAGAACTTTGAAGGCATCTGTGTTCATGGTTGACAGTTGCACATCTTAGGGTCTACTGTAATTGCCCAGCTGCAAACATGATTTGGTTGCTGCTGTTGTCAGCTGATCTCCTTACATTGAAAAGGGAGCTTAAATAGCAAATAGCTGGATAAAAATTAGATATTCTTCTGCAATACTGACACCTTTTCCCTTCTGAAGGAGGTATTTTTCCTGGTACAATGGGTTTGATGTAAATTTCAAAGTGGTTTTTAAACTAACATGTTACTCTTTAAATAATGCACCAGTCCAAGCACAATCTATTTATTATCTGTTAGTACCTCAGGCTGGTATTTTGTAGGAGTGATTCAGAAACCAGCATGATTCACTAGCCACATAATCCTGCAGCACATCTTCTTTAGGCAAGTAGTCTCAGTAAAACCAAGAGCACACCTCAGCTCAGAATTTTCACCCCAAATGCGCCTGGCACATAAATAACTAATATGATATTTATTACTCAAGTCACTTCCAACATGGATGGATACTTTCCAAAAGACACTTCAAAGAAACCTTACTGGTAGTTCAAAACCTGGCTTACAGCACTGGATGTGACACAGTGAGATACTCAGCAACGCTGTGCACCTTCACTGCTAAAAAAAATATCAAGCAGGCTGTTAACAAGAAGCTCATCCAAAGTAGCAAGACCCTAACTGATTTTCAAAAGCATGGCACTGAGTGCCATTTAGGGATCCCAGACTATTCCTGTTGCAGTTGCAACAAAGACAATTAAAACTGGCCTAAGCAGAAAATGCACTTACATTCCTTAACCACGACTCACCAGATAAAAGTGGACCATAGATTCCAGAAATACTCCACGCACCTAGTGAGTTTTAGTAGTTTTCTTACCTAGGATTTGTATCAATAGCTTTAAAGAAGGAAGGCACTGTATGATAGGGAAATACCTTTTTTTTTTTTTAATAGAATTTTTTGTTATTCTCCTGGATTCCAGCTGCAATCCCAGACACACTCTGCAGCAACAGGCATTCAGCCCTCCCAGCCAGGTAGCCACACAGCTTAGGAAGGATGGTAAGGATTCCCAGGCACTTTTCCTTGCCTGGTACATACCTCATATCATTATGAATGCCTGAAGTAGTGAACCTGGGGAGACACAGCAGACCTGACACTTCCTGACCACTTCTAAATTACCTCCAGGAAGGACAAGAGTTGGGAGCGAGGACAATTAACGCAGCCACCTGCTTCCTGTGACCTCCTAGGGGGGCAGACACAGCCACCGATGATTTGCTCTGGCAATGTCACTGAGGTCCTGCCCATCCTTCTCTTCCCAGAGAAGTTATGGGATAATAAAAACAATAGTGGCCAATAATAGCTCTGTAAGAGATGGTCAAATTTAGGCCTGGACTTCAAAAAAAACCAAAGAAATTTAACACCAAAACCTGCTCACATGAAGAGGATGGGACAAATAAAACTCAGAATGTGAAAGGAAAATTCTACATTGATTCCCTCCTTAAAACTGTTGTAGCTGTTATTTACTGTAGCTGTGCACTTCTCTGGAAAATCTGGAGCAGGCAGCTGGCTTAAACACAGTTTAAAACAGCTCTTGGGATACATAAGTTGAGAAGAATCCTGGCCCCATGGGCTCAACAGAGATCTCTGAGTATTATTACGAAAGCAATAGGCTTTTTCTCTCCTCTATATGGAAGTCTCATCAGGTAAGTCTGTGATTTACAATTCAAAAAGAATGCCTTGCTTTACATTAAGTCCTGAACTAGCCCACTTTATTAAGGATGTATCTGAATCTAAGTCTCAGATTTGATCCAACAAAGTACTCTCAAGATCACAGATGTGAGATGGGAGCATAGACAGCCTGACGGTCCAGATCCTCACAGTGGCATTTAAACTAAAGAAACACTATCTTCAGTAAGAATTGGGTATATGAATACCAAGGAAATCCTCAGCTCCAGTATTTTAATTCAATGTTTATAAGCTCTTCTGATCCACAGAGTTGCATTAATTTATCATGGTGCACATAAGTGCATATAACATTCAGAAACTGTGCTAGGCTATTCAGTTCAGTAGGATGTTCACACCTACAGCATGCTTTTATACAGGTTGCAGCATGCCTTTCCAGCATTAAGTGGTTTGCCATCAAGCTTTAAAAATAATAAATAGTACAGTCATGAAATAGCTTTTGCTTAATTGTTCCTAGAACTCAGTGACTTCACTCACTAAAACACTTTCTATAACATTATCCTTAAATACTTCTAGCAATGTCACCATTAAAATAAAATAAAAAATCACCCTGGCACTACCATCCATTGATGGCAAACCTGCAGATGCCATTATCCCCACGTTTGTTGGCAGCTTTCTCTGGCACCCTTGTGCTTTAATGGCTCTGGCAACAAACCCCACCTGGATATCACTGAAAACACTTCTTTGGAGCACTCTTTCCAAATATCCTTTGCAGCAGTATCATTCTGTCTCCTCTGTTGCACTCTAATCATCTAATTTTCTGGAAATAGCCTCACCCGCCCTCGCTGCCAAAGCCTGAGATGGTCAGGAGGAGTTCCTGAACTCGTCTAATGCACTTGTGATTCAATGTTACAATTTCCAAGAGGATTTTGGGACAATGTCTTTGCTGCTCAGGTTGGGTGTTCACTCATAACCCAGCTTTAAAATTCATTCTATTACATACTAGTAACTCAACGTAACCAAACCAATGGCCAGCAAAGCACAAGTACAAAACCCTGTGTAATTTGATGCTTCATTAGAGAGTTGGTTAAACCTTGTTGACTATCAGAAGGCCACACAAATTTACTCAACGTGCCACACAACCCGTCATGACAGCATGCAGAACCAGCATCCTCATCCTGCCATTACAAAAATAAATTAAATGAAAACATATTCTGAAAAATAAGTAATTATGGGAAAAAGTGGTGACATGGGGACTGAACTGGGGGTTTTTGCCCAAGCTACTTAAAATGACACCTGGGTCAGAACCATAAAGGGCACCTGTGTGGTCACCATCAGAAACCAAAAACTGTAGACAGTAGGTCTCCAAATAAAAGGCACCACAAAAGAAAATGGCTAGTGGTAATGCCTACTACTTATGCAAACTGCATCTTAACATCCAACAGGGTAGACACACATAAGGCTCCTAGAGCTTCGGAAGTAACTACAGTCTGGTACAATCTGTAATGGTCATACAACAATCACCCCAGATGCTTGTCAAAATTCCTGAGGTTTACTCTGTGCATCAACTTGACTTTCGATAAATGATACCTTTTTTACTACATGCCACTGCCTGCCACCATGTGCATATTAATTCCACTCCACTAGGTGGAGTCTTCTGTCTTTCCAGACTGCAACCTAATTTCCAAAAGAACATATTATCTATTCTCCATGAACTTTGCATATTTACTTTACTGTAAGCACCAGTCTACCAATCTTGATAGATATGAAAGTGGCGATGAATCAAATGCCTCCTGAAATGATTGAAGAAATCATGAACTATCCCATGACGATCCCATATCAGCATGTTGCAAATCAGATCATTCAGGAATATTGTAGCTGTACAGTTCTGTAACACAACTGTACTTTTATGAATACTACATTCGATAAATAATACTGAGAAAAAAAAGGTATCCCTTAAATAAATCACCATATCACACATGTCCAAAAACTATATACAAACAAAACTAAGTTGCAGAACTTCTATTAGATTCACATGTGTATTATGAAATATTTTGAATATTTAGGATGTCCTTCCTTTCCATGCATCCCAAACTGTGTTACAGAAAATGAGAGGGAACATTAAAGTATCTCTTTCCATATTCACATTTCCATTCACAACCACTGGCATTAAATATGGCAATTACTCAATAGGAACAGCAAAACTGAACACAGCATTTTTGGCAAAGAATAAGAAAAACGGAGCACTCCCATGAATGTGATCAGAACATTTAGATAAGGAAATCTGCATACCTTGCATCCAGCTATAATCTTTCTTTTGGGGCTGGACTCCACCCCAGCCTCTGTGAAAAGTACCAGAAAATCCCATGACCAGAGCAAGAAGCTCCATTATTTAAAAACTCTTCAGGTAGACAAGTATCTCCACGGTATCTCTGAGACAGAGCATTTGCTCAGCAATACTGACGAGCAGAAAGCCCCACGCAGGCACCGAGCACAACGTGAGGCTCCCAAGGCTCCGCCAACCCCGGGTCAGCCGAGGTAGGGCCTCCTCAGCACGGCTCCTGCTGTTGGCAGATATCACGAGCTATTTAAGGCTACAGACATTTTGCCCCAATCGGCCATGTTTTCTGTAATATTTACTTCTCGTACATATGTCTATAACTATGTATACATCCCACAGAAGGTGAGGTTTAACAGGGTTAGCTTTGTTGGGGAAAAGAAGGTTTGGAGGAAAGGAAACAACTTTCATGTTGAGAAGATTTGAATCTAGTGACTGTCACGGGATGTAAACACTCTTCTGGGGAGGGAGGCTTTTTGTTATGTTTCAGGAGTACACCGAGTTTTGGATAAAATCTGTATAAATAATTATCTCTCTGTCATTCAACATAAATTTATGAACACGTGTGCATAAACTGTCCCAGAATACAAACTATAAAGTAGACATGCCACAGACTTCTAGACAACCTACCACAAGCACAAATCTCACACAAAATCCATTCTATATTTAAATTTTAGTTTATTGAATTTTAATTACTTCTGATCTTAGATCACTTTGAGAAAAATCCCCCCAAGGTCAAAAGCTTACAAATTCAACTGCAAAACCAAACCAAAGCATCAGTAAGGCACTTTCCCATACAGACACCTACAAAAAAAATGAGTTCCTGACTACTAGATTAGGATTAGAATCCAACAGCTAAAACTCATTCTAATATTAAAACCAGATAATTCTCTATGTTGAAACAAAGCAATAAAAGCTCTCATTCTATTATGTACATTTACTCATGTTATGTACACAGAGCTCCACAGATGTAACAGTGAATCGTCAGTTCTTCATTTAGACCCTTATTTATAAAATTAACAAACACATACCCTTTCTATTAGATGGTTGATGGTTTGTTAGGGGGGGTTGTTGTTTTGGGTTTTTTTCAATAAAAAAGCAATAATGTTATTTTCTCCAGAGATGCCTGTGACAGAAGATGTATGCTCTACCAGTACTATGCTTTCAGATCATAAAACTCACTTGGATTAGCAGCTCCACAGCAGTGAATATTTGTGTATATGTGTATTCAAATCTAATTCAATCGTTTCATTTACCATGCAGAAAGTTACTGCAAAATCCCCACTAACTACAGTGTCCTTGATTGGCCTAAACTTAAGATTTGCAGCTATATTAGGAATGAAACAAGCCAAAGAATGTTGTCATACTCTGAACATCCTTTACTTCCACAAGGTCCTCAGTGGTAAGTAAAGCTGTATAGCTGCCATGGGAAAATAGCCACCATTTTAAGATACAGTCATAGTTTTTTAATAAAATTATTTTAAATGTACAAGTTAAATCCTTTTACCAATATAGTGACATTCAGCTATCATTTTTCCAGTCCAAATAGATACAGTCCTAATTGTATAATACCATTTTATCTGCTGAAGATAAAAGTGCCGATAAATAAAAATGCACATTAGGCAGGAGATTTTTCAGAATAGGTTTTTCTTTTTCCCAAATAACCCACTTGCATTAACAAAAGATTGCAATGGCTTCCAAATTATAGGGTGTTATTTTTAGTGGAAGTAGTTCAATATTCATATTGGAGCAGATGTAGCAGTTTAACAAAACAGCTCTTCAAATCCTGCACAAATTGAAAACAGGAAAACTGATTGCATTTTCTCTTATCACTTTCCTTTTCTGAATTGACACTTTTGGCCTTCTGAAAATTTACACATGGCTTTCATCTCAACAGCACCTGCTGATCAAACAGAAACCTAACATTTTCAGGAAAATGGTATAAAGGGCTAGTTTTCTTTTTACCATCTTAAAGGGCATCAGCAGTCCACTCAATGGCAACAGTTGTGGAGTAGATGGCACACTCAGAATACATTTTATATTTTCATTCCACTTTTAAAAAAATTAGTTCAATCACTAGTGGCTTCTCTGTATTTGCTCTTTGTCTCCTTTAAATTAATTTCAATCTCTATCTCTGCCTTACCCTGATGGGCTTCATTCTATAGTCAGCTAGATTTTAAAGATGATCAGAAAGCCTTTGAAATACTAGACACGCTGCATGTTCTGCAGACAGTGGGTCTTCTTTATATATGCATTTATATACAATCATATAAATTGATATATACAATTATGCACACAAATGCCCATATTGCACAGACATTTCTTTTTGTGGTGCTTACACTAAGGAAAAAAAATGTGTATACGCATATCATTCTGCTATAGTCTCACTGCATTGAATTCCCTGAGCATTATTAATAGAGCATGTTGAGGGGAGAGAAACTCAGAGACCATTTATTTATTTCAAAGTTTTTCTTTGTTTTCTTTGCAATCTGCAGACTGGGAGAAGGTCTAGCAGGTGCTCTGGAACTCGAGCATCAAGAATGGGTTGAGATGCTGCCATTGATGCACATGGCGAGCACGCAAGCAGCACAACCAGAAACCCTCGGGCTCCTGCAAAAGTTAAAGGTATCAAGTCACGTATATAAAAAATGAAATATACCTCTTTATCCTGTCTGCTTCTGAGCCTGTAAACTCTGAAGTGCAGCAGCAGGTAAGTAGGACCATCTTCCCTTGAACGTAATTCTAGGTGTAATTAAAGATACTCCTGAAACCTGCTATGTGTCAGGTTCTTAACTGATAGAGCCTTAACCCCTCTGAAGTACTCTGCTGCCATCCATTACCATTCTGCTTCAGTGATAAGGTAACCTGAAGGCAGAGATGACATACAGTAATATATGTGCCACTCCAGACAGTTGGTTCATGAATTTCAGTGTTTCATCGTGCTCACTGAGGCAATCGCAAACCTGAAATGTCAATATGTTCAGTCAATGGAAGTAAAATAATGGGGCTCTATTGTCTTACCCTATCGATCTGCTGCTGTCAACAAGAATACATGCCCCCCTGGCTTTAAACAAATTTTAATTAGGCTTTTAGTTACCGGATCATATCTATATATCTATCTGCACAAACACTTGACAAAGTGAAACGGCAATATAAATATTTCAAACTTTTAAATATAAAGGTAATTGTTTAATGTTGCTTTAAGATATGACCACTGATAAAGCCGTTTCCTAAAGCGGCGTGCGTGCACACACTTAGCATGCAAGTCATCTTAATCTAGGAGAGAACTCAGAAAGCACCACCAAAAGTCCCTCCAAAACAACAACAAAGTCCCCGTCCTCCCCAACACCACGAAAAAAAAATTTAAAAAAAGGAGCAAAGAGGCCACTTTTTCTTCCTAAAGCCCGCTGTCATCCTCTGCGGGGATTTTGTAAGCCAGGAGCATTCACTGAAACCAGTCCGTGAGTGAGCGCTGGGTGCCCAGCCGCGCCAGCCGCGCCGCTGTCAGCGCCCCTCGGCCCCGCCGCCACCCCAGCCAGGGCTCCCCCTCCCCGTCCCGTGAAACACCCACGCAAGCCGCTCTCCGCCCCCCGGGTTGTGTTTGAAGGGGAGTCCCTCAGTCCCCTATTGTTCTGCGGCCACCTCCTCCCTCTCCTCAGCGCGGCCCGGGGACGGGGGGAGGCAGCACAACAAAAGGCAGATCCCCTCTCCCCACCGGCTAATCTCTGCCCCTAAATACCCCGCCCGCTCCGGGGGGAGACCATAAGTGGTTACATCTTCACTTCTCCCCGCGCCTATCGACTTGTGCAGCGCCGAGGGAGCCGCGCCAGGCGGCGTGAGGCGGCGAGGAGTGCCCCCATCCCGCCTCTCCGCCTCTCCCGCCCGCGGGTGGAGATTTTACCTTCCGGCGGCGGGAGGGAGGAGGAGGCGCCGGCGCGGCCCGGGCTTTGTGCGCCTCAAGCGCCTCGGAGCTTATCTGCGGCGCAAGGACGGAGCATCGCGCCTCCGCGGCCCCGCCAGCGCGGGGGGAGCGGGACGGCGGCGTGCATCGGGGCGATTACGGTATCAACGCGGCCCAGATGGCGGCCCGAGGATGTGCGAGGCAGCGGGGCCGGGGTCGGCGCGGCGCGGGGTCCCCGGGGAAGCCGCGCCCGACACGAGGAGAGGCGCCACCTCCGCGCCGCCCACCGGGGGAGAAGGCGGCGGCGCTCGGGGTGCCCAGGTCTGTGCGTGTGCCTGACCTCTGGCAGGCGTTCGGCCCGGCTCTGGCCCTGCAAGTTGCCCCGACACCTCTCTGGGATAAGGACTCTGCCAGAGACGCGGGAACGCGCAGCTCTGGCTCCCGCGGGCTCCTCTGCCTGAGGTCGCTTCCAGTCCCACCAAGGCGATGTTCCCTTTGGTTGCCTTCAGCCCTGCTCCCACCTCACAGACCGCACCTAGGTCCTGCACGGAGCATGACTGGTCCTGGCCCAGAAATTCCCAGAGCAGTGAGGAAATGTCCCCGCTCCCCGTTTGGCCAAGTCCCGACCGAACTCAACCTGCTCAGCCTCGCCAGTGGCGTAAAAGGCTGAACACAGCCCTTCCGCTACAAAGCGGTTGTACCATTCACCAGAGGATGAGTGGTAAACCGGAGTAGGTCCCTACACTTCACAACTCAGGTTCTGAGAAAACAGAGGGGCTATTTTGTCGGGAGTCATCAAAGAGCACAGAGTTAGCACGAGGTACCGGGAGGGGAGGCAGCAAAGCAGCCTGGCCTGACTACCAAGAACAGAGCTAGCCACCAGAATTGGTTATGCCAGCAGCAGGCTGCCAAGACAACTCTGTGTGCTCGGGTTTTAAAGTTTTTAAAACGTTTCTCCCGAGGAATCAACACTTATTTGGAAAGGAAACGTATTTCCATTGTGCGTCTGCGAAGGAGCACCGCACAGACTGGGTGAAGACAATGACAGCACGCTGGAGTGAGACTGGTATTGTTCAGTGCAGAACTCCTTCCAAAATCACTCGTCCAAGATAGCAGGTTTTTCCACAAGAAAAGAAATAGAGGGAATTTGACACATAATACAAAGTGAAAACCAGAACCTAGATGGGGGAAGGGCATGTGTGTGAAAATCGTGTCACCGCAATGAATGTCAGATAAAAAGGGGTCTGTCACAAATCCTCCACTAATCCAATAATGCGAAAACCTCTTGGTATCGCTGAGTTGTAGCACAACGTATTTTTTTTTCTTATTTTTCATAAACCACAGTATATGTTTAGCCTTGGAAAGAAAGCAATTGGGCAAATGTTCCTATTGCAAAAACGGGACTTTGATTTTTCAATAAAGGCAAACTGATTTTCACATGTCAAAAATTTACTATGCATTCCTCAGCCAGTATTTTTTACCCTGAAGAAGGGCCACTTCTCCCTCACCTTCCTCCAGTTGTCAGTTTTGTGACAACCACATTTAGAGGTAATAGGACAGGTCATATAACAAAAGTTAGTCAACTCGTTTGAAATCTTAGGTCCTAAACTTAATGGTATGTTCTATGCGTTTCTAAATAAAAGTTACTTATTTATTCAACCTGCAAGGTTAACACAGAGCTTTCTCTCTGCATATGTTCTTTCAAACTACACGAATGAGAGACTGTTCTTTTTTGATATATTTCTGTTACAGAATTTTTCCTTGAAATACATACATAACTTTCCACGAACTAATTTAGGATCAGTCAGGTTCTCATCTCACAGGATCACCATGTGCATCTAATATCTATGTCGGCCATAGTTTTGTTACTCAAATCACAATTTTCTAAAGAAAAACTAATCCAGGATCCTTTCTAATGTAAGCAGTTTGCTGTGAAAACATTCACATTTAAAAATAAAACAATGTGTGTTAATAAAATAAATACAATCAGAGTACAAATGTGTAACAGAAGTGGCATTCCATAAGCACAGCTGTCTCAAAGTCCAAGCTGCAGGCTAGAAATCTTAATTTCAACTGACTCTCTCATAATAATGGGTTACCTTCCTCTAAAGCGTAAAGTCCATCTGCCCCAGGCAGATAAGTTTTGAAGCATTAAAACAGATAAAAATCTAACATTTTCTTTCTTGCATTGAATATGTGAATTCTAGTGTGCTATAATGTGAGAATTCCAACATATGACCATTGTGGCATAATATCTCATAGCTCAGCTTGTCATTACTTCAGTTGTAATTCTTATGTTAATTATGTTCATAATTACTATAAACAGATGTGGTAGAAATTCACGTGACCTTTTACTGCAGAATGCATTTCTCCCTCTTTCCACTTTATTGTAGTAATATAATGTTAAACCAGAGGAAAGTATTTCTGACACACTCTGCATGTATGTGTGTTCATATTTAACATGAAACCATTTCTACCTCATATTTCAGCCAAAGGACCACCTACCTGCCAATACAGTGACATGAAAATGATGATAACTCAAAAGTCTATCCTGAAACATACCCCTAAAGGACTATGCTTACAGGGAAGCTTTTTGATTAAACCTAGCTAGAGCCATCACTGAAGCCTAGGACTTAAATGGACCACTGCATTTTTATTCAGCACTTCTGTTAATGCAGCAGTATCCTGCTTTACAACTACAAGTACATAACAGCCATACAGCAATTTATTTTACTCACAGACCAACCATCACCGTCTGTACACAAAACACATTTACAATAAAATCACTATGGATTTCATTAAGAGAGAGCCTGCTCGAATTTCATTTCTTTGGACCTAATCTATAATTAGTGTGGACAGACAGGTGCAAACCCTTCTCCTCTACAGATGGCTACTGGAAATGGTGCAAAATAGCTCCTTCTGTTTAAACAACACACAGATAACCTGCTCTGCTCTTATCACTTACAATTACCTCCATTATACTAAACTAATGTTTACCTTAATAAAATGTCCACTGTTCTCTAAACATTATTTGGAAACTTTCATATCAATGGCAGAAAAAAAAATGAAGATGGAAGTCAATGTCTGTCAGATGAAAATTGGGTGGGGGACAGGAAATAAAGCTTTTAAAGAGCAGGATATTTTGACTTGGATTCTATGTCTGCTGATCATTTTTCTTTATCCACAAAACCACATAGTATAGTACTTCATGATGTATTTATGCTACCATATATTTATCAAGTTTATAGTAAATAAGAACATAACTGCATTTTTAAAGCAGTTCTTTAAAAAGGTTCATTTATGTGTAAAACCAACACCCTTTACATTAAAAGTTCAGTTTTTAAACTAATTCTTTTAGAACTTTCACTTGAAAAGATGTGAAGGCAATGTAATCTGGAAGCCAGTGTTTTAAGAATTTACACTCTCATTACTTATGCTCGATTCAGTGTCAGTTTTAACTTTTTAGATTTTATAGGTTGCTCTTAAAGACTGTATGAAAAAGAGCAGATTGCTAGTAACTAAAAGGATCAAAGTTTTTAATGTATTCAGATTAAAAATAATTATCTTTTCACATTTCTTTAGCCAAGCCATGAGAAGTAACCCCTTCAGAACACCAAATTCACGTTTTATTTCAGCTAATAAGTCTTCTTGATATCCGCATGACAACTTAAGTTTCTACAGAACAAAGAACAAGGTCTTCTCCTCCCCCCTCATATAAAAAATCTGAAGCTCCTGCAATACCAACATACTAATATCCTTATTCAATTAGCTAAAGATTTAACAGTAATGGACTGTGGCAAGTGGATTTGAAAGATGAAAATGACAATTGCAAGCCCTTTCTCCCATCCCCAATGCAAATACTGCAGATGCCTATTTCACCCAAAGCGTCTGGCAACGAAGAGTTTGCAGCCTGCACAGAACCTCAGTGAGGCAAGCTTCGCATTCAACGCCTGTCGTCTGAAGTTCATTTCAGAGACGTGAGAAACAGGATTTGACAGGGAAGAATGTCCTGAACTGACTAGCCACTGACCAGCACTCCAGGTGGAGCTATTTTTCTCCCCCTTTATTCTATAAACAATACTCCCAGTATAAAAATTCATGTGCGCGCAGGCATACATAGTGTTAAGCGTACACAGATGAGAGACATCGTGTGATGTTTTACTGGTCCATTATTTAGGCACAGAACAAGTTAACGTTAAGGTGG
Source organism: Lophotriccus pileatus (assembly GCA_035583135.1). NCBI lineage: Eukaryota > Metazoa > Chordata > Aves > Passeriformes > Tyrannidae > Lophotriccus > Lophotriccus pileatus. The sequence continues at coordinate 126,851,930 of JAWWES010000081.1, forward strand.
TCAAAAATGGTAGAAGGCAATGCTTTACTTAAAAAGATTTTGGAAACTATTTAAAAGCTCAAAGCCTTTGAAGAAAAACAACTTGTGCAGCAGTTGCCAGGAAGCAGTGACCTAACACTGCTGTCTGCATTCCATTACAAACAGAATGGTTCTTGTCTCCCTACAGCATGCACACGGCTTGGGAACCCAGCCTCTCACCCTTCTGCAAGCACAGGACTGAAGGAAGAAGTCCTGCCATCATCTCCTGTATGCCTCGCCTGGCTCCAGTTTGCCAGAAACATCAACGGTTTTAAGGGTGGGTTGGGTTTTTAGAGGAGTTCAATGTTTTCTTGCGCTGCTGTGTGGTTGAGTTCCCCATGACAGCGAAGAAAAATGACTCATTAATTGAAAGGAATAGCAATTATACTGAAGATTCAAATATGATGAAACTGACCATCAAAAAGTTATTATCAAACAGCGAAAGTTCCTAATTAAAAACCTTTACAGCAAATCTGCAGTGAGTCTCACACCTAACAAAGCCTTTGCCAACTTCATATCTTCATAGACTATACAGTTATGAATAAGCTATATTCAGGTCTTTTACCTATTATTCTTCCTATTGATTGAGAGCCACAGAAACACCTAGTGCTAAAACCAGAATGCAAAAACAAGATGGACTAACTTTTTTAACATTCAGCTGAGCTAAAGGAAATTCTCTGATCGTATTGGATTTCCTAAGGAAATCAGCCCAGAATAAACTGAATGAGGTTTTCAGACTTCCCATGGAAAGGTCAAGCATCAGCTTTAACAACCATTGGAAACCAGCTTCAATCCTCTGTCTATCCAGATTCGCTAAACCGTTAACAGAAAAGCAGAACAGAAAACCTGGATAATAGAATTCAACTCTAAAAACATCTTTCATATCTTGCCTCAAACTGCAGTTAACAAAGTTGCATATTTAAACTTTCCATTGCATATGTCAGGATGCAGAAATGGAGACGGAAATGTAAGGCTTCAAGAGTGTAGCTAAATAAATTATATTCACCCTTAGCCCTAACATATTGTGTTTACAAATACAATAATTGTGCTTCTAGCTACATGTCAAAGGCAAATAATTTCTAAGTCCTTCAAAAGGCATGCAAGCATTACTGTAAGTAGGAAATAAGTCAAAACAGATTAGTAGACCAAAAATGGGGAGGGGAAAAAAAAAATCCTGCTTTGGTCAGCAACTCAGACCACCATCAGGGGATAAATCAATTTGCAGCAGCTGTGGACAGCCATTAAAGTCTGAGGCCTGAACAGATTAATTAGGAGAAGCGATGTTAAAAGTTAAAGGGGTCAGCGTTACATTAAGCACACCAGTATTTGCTGGAGCAAACGCTTGGTTGTACATACCAAGACTCAGAAGACATCCTTGCAGTTAGCCAGGGCTTTGCCAATAGCCAAGCGTTTGGCACTTGCTGCTTTCCCAGGCACAGCACGGCAGCTCCCGCAGGCTGCTTTTAAGAGGTCTATACCCATCCTTGCCCAGCCCCTGCCGCGTCGTGCCATGCCCGTCACCGCGTCCTGCTCTGCCCGCGCAGGCAGGCGCGCAGCCGTGCACGGCGCACCTTGGGGCCGCACCGCCGAGCGGAGGCAGGCGCTTCCCGCCCGGCTGCTGTTGGCAATGGAATATTTAGGCACATTTTTCGGGCAGACTTGCTGCCTCGAACTCGGCAGATCGCAGCCCGCTCCCGAGCTATCCGCAGGCGGGAGCTGCCGGCTCAAGGCGTCACGGCCGGGCGGCTGCGAGAGACGGGTCCTCTCTGTGCCGTGATTTAGGGCACGGCAGAGGTAGGAGAGGCTGACAGGCAGAGCCTGCTGCGGACCGGGAGATGGAGGGCTACTCTACCAGAGAAATCCGAGCGGCTTCGAGGCGGCTGTTCCCCACCGCGGCGATGGCGGGGAGCCCCCGGCTGCGGCCGGGCAGGGCGGTCCCGCTGCGCCCGGCTCCGGCTGCAACTTGGGGGGCAGGAGGGGGAGGCTGCCTCAGCGCCTCGTACCCTTACCCTCCCTCCTTTAAACTTGTCAGTGAACTGAAGGAAGTAACATTTTAGATCCTGGTTGGAGGAGAAGCGATTTAAAAGCTGCGTCTGATTAGTTACTTTCGGTTTCTCTCTAACATTTAGAAGAGCAGAGTACAGGAACGACAGATATTTCTATATAAATTAATTCCTCAAGGGAGTGACGGGTGCTCCTCCTAGGGCAGCAAATCCTTCCCTATCCCAAACCCAGTTTCTCAACTTTGACACTAACAAAAGGACTCGAACTCGCCAAAAGTCTAAGGCTCATCTAAATAGCCGTGAATGTGATTTTCATCCTTCCAATCGTTATCGATGGTCTGTTACGAATTTATAGAATCGAACCATTCAGCTCAGTCATACAAGATGACACAGTTACATTTTATTGCAGTTCTGGAAATGCAATCTCTAACGTTATCCCGTTGTTTTAGGAAACGAGATACTTGCAAGATCGAGGTGCTGCTAAAGGCGACGTGTACCACTTGAAATATTTCTTGCAAAATAGCCCCAAGTAATGTTACCAGTGCTGCATAAATCTATGATTGCAGTGAAACAAACAAGCGAAACAAAACAATCCCATCTGAAATATTTCAGGCACTCCGACTCGCATTGGGCCGGAGCTAGGGTCTGGAGAGAGGAGAGGCAAGAAAAAAAAGGACAAGCCCTAAATCCAAACAGAAATCTAACGCTATTGAATAATATGTGCCTGGGAGGGTTATTTTCTGCAAAACTCTGTTATTTGGTTTCTGAGCTCTTGAGCAATATCCGGGGTGCTAGTTTGTGAGCCGGGGACAGAGCGTGTAAGGCTGCATGCAGCGCTAAACTGGCCCGGGCACAGCGGCAGCCCCATTCCGCCTGGGTTAGTTGCAGCCACGGGAGCCCTTCAGAGCCGGGGGAACCCTGCAGAAGAGGAAAATGGGGAAGAAAAGGGTCCGGGGCTGCTCCCGCCCCGGCGCGCCCTGCCCAACCCTGCCCGCGCCCGTACTCACACTGCAGAGGACCGGAGATGCCCACCATTCGCTTCGGGCTGTGAGCTGCAAATAAAAGTTCCCTTTCTGGTCGGGGGAGAGCCGGCAGCCCAGGCTGCTGGAGGGGCGAGGGGGTGGGAAAGAGGAGAGGAGCGCTGCGCGGCTTCCCTTCGCAGTCCAGATGATCCACGTCCACAAAAGTCAAAACGAGCTGAGGAGAAACTCCAGCTGCTCTCTTCCCCCCCACCACCACCCTCTCTCTCTCCTTTTTTTTTTTTTTTTTTTTTGAAAGGCGGATCAGCTCGAGAGAGACTACTGGTTCCACGGGAAAGGACAAGAACCAAAAATAAAGCAAAGTCTCCAAGTCGAGATAGTTAATGCCCAAGTCCTTCTCCTTGTTGCTGCCGCCGCCGCCGCCGCCTCCTCAGACAAGCGTGATGTGGAGCGCAGGGAGCGGCCGCTGTCAGTGGCGGGATCTCTGCCTGTCCCCAAGCAGCCGACGCATAGCTGAGCCCCCGGCGAAGCCGAGCCGCGCCGGTGCCGTGCGGTGCCGAGCCGAGCCGAGCCGAGCCGCCCGCCCGCCCGCCCGCCCGAGGCTGCGCCGCTCTGGCCGCTCCGCTCCGCTCCGCCCGGCTCCCCGCTAGCAGGCAGCGCGCGCGGCAGGCAGCATACTGCCGGCAGCCGGGCCGGCCCCGCTACCCAGGTGCAGGGGGGGAGGGCTTAAAGCAGTGGGAGGTGATAGAGGTAGGAGACATCTGTGTCGTGAGGAGGTTAGTGGGGGTCAAGTATATGTTAACAATAGGCGAGCGCGGTCCCTCTCGGGCAGCTTGCCTACTCTTTCTTTCTCTCACTCGCTTTTACTGGGTGGACATCTAACTTGCTCCCTAATGATGCCTCCCCGGCTTTAAGAGTCCAGACTGCCCTGCAGTAACCCAAGACAAACACTTTCTCTAGCCATCTGGAGAGCTCCTGGCTGCTCTGCCTGTGTCTCATCACTGTGTGAAGAGACAGCAGTGCTAGAAATCAAGCCACTCTCAGATCTACTCTCTAATCCCCTTCTGTTAGCTGATTTCCAGTCAGACTGTTTGCTTTTGCATTAGATAATAGCCTTAGAGAAAACAATTATCATTTTCTTTTTCCCTTTGTTTTTTTCTCTTTCTAAGGTACAGTATCAAGGAAGGCCTCCCCCTCTTATTTTAAAAGAAATTTATAGTCTTTCATGGCTTGCAGAACCCAGATGCAATTTCACACTTTCCTGGAAGGGGATTCTGGATTCTTCTGAAAGCAGTGACACGATCGCAACTGCAGCGAAAATTAATTACTGTCATCTACAATTAATAGAAGCATGCCACCATTTGACTTCGTGTTTCATTACATAATCATTTCAGTAGGCATCCATATATTTTCCAGTTCATCAGTTATTTCCTTCTACATGTTACAAAGAGTATTATTGTCAGTCATATAACATACAGCAACAAACTGGTATTTCTGCTATCATGTTGACACTATATAAAGAAGACATCTCCACAAAAAAAAAAAAAAAAAAGCCCATCCACTTCATGTATTTACTTCAGAGTAAAAAAAGAGCATGGTTTTTGTTGTTTGGGGTTTTTTTTTCAGATTTCAGATAATGTATTGGAAGTGTTAGAACTGCCGGGACATTTAGCTTCATTTTTTCAAATGTCAGGTGTTAAGTAAAATAGTGAGCATAGAATAGAACTTCTGATCAAGCTGTCTTCTTTATTCCTGTACATACACATGCACACACACATACACATACACTATAGGCCTGATCTTGCAAACTTACAAATGCTTAATTTTAAACATATAAATAGACCTATTGAATGCAAAGGGTCTTTCCATGTGTTTATCATAAACACATACACATTTCCAGAAGGGGGGGGAAAGCATTTATATGTATATTTATATGCATATTTATAGCAGTATTTGTCTGCCTCTGCAGCTGGCTTTGAAATTTTGGTTGATTTTAAAAATATGTTTAAAATATGTTTTATAATCTGGATAAATCTACTTTTTCTGCAGATATTTAAGGACATGGACCTTTAATGAACTGGTTTGCATATTGTAGTACATGGTCAAATTTACCTTGAAGTAAATTCAGGTCCACAGATCATATACCAGAATATGTTTTGGTCTGCTGTGATTTCAATTTACAAAGATGGTGAGCAGCCATAAGTCTGGCATTGATTTCTAATTCAAAAACTATCTATTTTACAGAGGTCTATTTCAAGGCCAAAATTATGGGAGAACCTTCAAAAAAGTATTTTCAAATATTTCAAAATAATCTAAAAATAGTGAGTTTTACAAGGCTTCTTTTTTCTACAACAGATCTAGAAACTTTAGTTTGAAAATCTTTGTGGTGTAATACTTTCATTCCAGTTGTTCTATGAGTATGGTGAAAAATAAAGAAGAGATTTGCCAGTGGCCTCAGAGCATGTTTTGCTGAAGTGTCAGGGACTGAACACCAAGTCCTAATTCTCAGTTTACAGCTTTTAAAAAAAAACTACAGTGCTTCCTCTTCAGCATGTACCTTCACTCTAAAAGATCAATCAACTTTCTAGGTATTACAGGTCAAATTAGTGAAGGAACATCATCTTAGATTTAGAAAGTAAATCTTTGGAAACTGTAATCTGAGCCATTAACAATTTAGTATCCAGAAAGTTTACAGAGTTCTGTGTTCTCTTTCCATAATGAGAAAAATACAGAAATCACCTATTAATCCCTTAGCCCTGGCTCATCCTGCATGGCATTTCTCACTGATCCCAGTAAGGACCAGACAATGGAGCGTATTACAGAGTGGTAAATACCGACTTCTTGGTGGCAACTATAGTTTTCTCAGACACACTGGGAGAATAATTTGGCATGATTCCTAAATAATAAAAGATTGTAACCATAAAGTGTTATCATTATATTGCAAAGCTGATGATTAAATGCTGGCTTATTGCAAACTGCTCTTATTCATACCTTTTTTGTTTCCTCTGTTTATTTCCCAGAGAAAGTAGATATGTTTTAGTGAAAGAGGAAAAATAAACATGTTCTTCGAAAGATGAATTCATGTTTCAGGAAAGAAAAAAAAATGCAGCCTCACAGTAGACCTCACAAATACTTGGTAACTTTACACCCTACAGATTTTTTCTGCAGACTGTAGATGCCATGTCTGATTTGACATATGAAGGATTTACACTGTGTATCACTGTGTGACATTGTGTGAGAGGAAGGCTGGTAAAAGTATAGTTGCACATGGAAGTCAGAAATATCCTGCTAGGCTGTCCAAATCTGACTATGTTTTGATTGTACAGAGACCGATCAAATGTTCAGAGCTGAAACATGGCTCACTCTTTACTGTGAATAATTATACTATGGGCAGTCATCTGCACTGAAATTCTTGGAAGAGAATTTAAATATCAACTCACCTCATTGCTGTTTAAAAATAGAGACAAGTATGTCCCTCCTAATTGTCACTGCCTTGCAGCTCAGAGTGTTACACATTGTCACATGTTCCCATCCAGAGCTCAAGCTCCTCGCTTTTCCAGTCAAACTATGCAGACTTTAAGTCCATACTTGGTTTTTTTGGGCGGTGTTTCCTATAAACGTGTCTTCCACTTCTAAAAGCTCACTTTCACCATCCGTGAAGTGCATGAGAATCCTTCTATTTTCTTCTGCTGAAGCTGGATTGGGCCTTGGCATCCGGATCGGGGCTGTAGGTAGCTGCTACAGCATTCATTTGACAAGCTGCATTTGGATAGAGCAGCACAGTAAACATTCATATAAAACTAAATAGTCAGATAGAATGCTAAGCTGGATCCTTGATAATTTTAACTCACAAACCTTTCCCATAACCATACTTTTCTGATTTCCCCTCTAATTTACAAGTATATTTTACATGTTAGCGTGGGCTCTGCTTCGTTTCCGTCTTGGTCGGTGTACGCACCTTTTGTAGGTTGTGTGATGCAGAGGGCTGCAGTGGGATGGAGGCTGCTGCAACATTCACACTAATGTTGCATGCATTTTCTTCAGAGAATTCTTTTCAGTTCAGCTGGGAGTACAGGCTATATCTTACTTTGACCCCCATACAGAAAAGCAGCAAATACATAAGAAATCACGTGTTGCAGAAATGCTGCCCCTGCTCGGGGCTTGTCAAGGGCTGGGGCAGGTGAGCCCTGAGTTGTTTGGTGTGCTTTGCAGCTCCATATACTTGGAAAACATGCACCAGGACTAACGCTTGAAAATGTGAGCAGAAAATGTGCAGTAGCAGGATAGATCCCCACCCTTTAGTATGCAAAGCATGTCCACTAGGTGATGTACATGCTGCAAGAGCTGACATATTACCTGCCTTTCTTTCTGCTCATACTATTGTTTACCCTTTGGTAGTGAGGAAAATGTATTAAGTTATTTCCAAATTAAAACAAAAAGGACAATCTGCTTTCAGGTCTTTATAAGCTGCTCTGATATACATTTTGACACCTTCTCCTTTTTGAATGTGATAGATTTTAGCTTTGTTTCATGTATATTAATATGGCATATTCCTTAATATACTAGGGACAATTTTTGTTTTCTTGGTTTCCTTCTGGAATTGTCAGGAGTCCTAAAACCACTTTAATATTGCAGCATTCTGAAGCACTTTGCGGAAGAATATATGCGTAGTGACAGAAAAAGGGGAGCTGGGTTATTTTGGAAAGATCATATAAACAAAAATTATGTATTGGCAGTGATTTGTGGGAATGCCAGCTTTGTCACTCATTTTCAGTGAAGTATGGCTTCTTATTAAAAACCACATCTTTTCAAGAGAAAAAAATTCTACTGGTTAAATAAAGCATACCAAGCAAAAAGAGAGAGATAAAATTATTTGAAAACTTTATTTATCCTGTCTTAATCCATTATCTGTGTTTTAGTTATGCAAATAAATATGTATTGAATATTCATCAAATCAATACTTAAATGTATTTTAAATCGAAGATATTTATTTTTAGTGCTGAAATATTTTTGTCTGTGCTGAAGCCTAGGTAATGGACTGTGCTGAAATAATCCAGGTTTGGTGCTTCTTCTCTAACAAACACGAAAACACCAAAATGGAACTAATAAATTTGGGTTCCATCAATGTTGAAGTGCAGGAAACATTTCACTGTTGAGGTTCCTGGAAGCAATAAGTGCTGTATTGACTGCCACGCAGCACACACACACTCGCACACAGGATACCTCGTCTAACAGGGCGAAACCGTTGCCCTGACACACATGCATACAGTTCCTTAACTTCCCACCTGCTGGGCAGCCACCTGCAATAAACAATAGTGGTTTAATATTAGACAGTAATAAAATAAGCAGCCATGAAATACTTTACCTAAACACCACCAGAAGTCCCTCAAAAGTTGAGCTGCAGGCTGGGGAATCCTTGCCTCTGAGGCGGAAAGGGGACCTCTCTTAGGACAGCCCTCTGAAGGCCAGCACATTCCCTTTTTAAATATACCTACTGTTTAACTAGAGACAGCAGCCTTCTGTAATGTACATAATGGTGCACAACTACCATGAGGTAATGGATCCAAGGTGCATGATCTGTTCCAGGTTTCCTTTGGTATATACACAGTCCCTCAGTGCTACGTCTCCTAAAAAGCACGGTGACATTTTGTATGTGGAAGGCTAACAACATAACTCTCTTATCTTTTTTACTGACATGTTGACAGTACATTATTCCACTTACATCCATGCTTAAATTGGGAATATAACTGCATTTCCCTGCTGACTGCAACTAACCAAAACCAAAATACTGCTCCTGCTCCTGTATTGAAAATCCAGCTCAATTCAGATTTCATAAAGAGGGGTAAAGTCTTCTCTTGGTATATCAGATCACCATGTCTCTATCTGTAAATAAAAACAAATTGATCTAAGCTGGGAACTCTATTAATATCATGACCTCAGTATGATGTAACTGAAACCGCATTTTCCACATCCCTCCTAACCACTGTTTATATTTGCATCAAACTAAGTCAAACAAAGATAGGTTTTAAAGCCTCCGTCTTGAAAAAAAAAAAAAAAACAAACACGTTTGTTCTTGAAGACAGATTTTATTATAGTGATTGATTCAAGATGCATGTATAACCTGGGAAACCCCTTACAGAGGTTCAGAACTGCTCTAGAGGCCACTTATATATTTTGGTATTCTAGTTCCCTTTACATTTATTTACAACTGTGTATATACTCATATATTTTAACTGTTCATATGCAAATCAAAAGCCAGTTTAGACTTTACCTTGCTCAGTCCTTCCATGGCTATTTTAGAATTCACAAGACAGCAATTCAAAAATCAAGTTTTAACTAGGGTTAGTTTGCAGCTTAAGCTGAAAAATGCACATTAATATGAAGTAGGTATTTTATTTTTAAAAAACTCTAACAATCAAGTATCATAGTGAACAAAGATGGAATTTCAAAGTTTCAGTCTGCTGTGGAAAAAACTCAGCTAGATAATTGAGTCTGATACTACTTCATTTGTTGGACTCTATTTAAAGCCTGGTCTATTTTTAGAAAGAAACTGATGAAATCTAGTTTGCTCAGGAATAGTTATTTACAGATCAATAGCAACTTAAAATGTTGTCTCATATGCACATCATTACAGGGAAGATGCTTTGATACATCAGTCACTTACTATTTCTCCTTTCAGACAAACAGGAAAAGTAGAGTAATGAAAAAATGAAGCCTTAGAGAAGAGAGAATTATTGTTCTCCTTTTTCTGGCAAAAGCTTTCTTTTCAAAAACTTTTAAAGATGCAAGTTAAGAGGACATAGGAAGTAAATAAACCAAATTCAGAAATATTCAGAAAGAACAAAACACAGTGTGAGAGATGCTTTTTATAGAATAATGAGGAAATAAATATAACACTTTTAACACTACACAGTGCAATGCACAAAATTACGTTTAAAGGGAAAGCAACAATGAGGATGTCTTAGAAAATCCACATATTGTATGGCTAAAGAGCTAAATTGAGCTACCTCTAGTTGAATTCTGCTGCATGTTCTATCAGTTTGTTGGACTTTTCTTGAAATTAGGTGCTGCTGCATGTGTCAAAATCTCATCCAAAGTGCCATAATAATTTATTGCTCATCTGCAGAAACAACCTGATTCTGTCTTACTGAAATAACTGACGTGTTTGGCCACTGATTTCCTAGGAAAGGAGCCGAACTAGAACACTTACAGACCTTATTACTAAAAATACTCTTCTGTTAAAATAATGTATTTTTAGCTCAAACTTTTTTTTTTCTTACGTAATTACTTGCCTTTTAACCATGGGCAAAAAAACATAAACAGAATGTATTTGATAGTTTTGTCCTATATAACAGAAAACAAGTAAGTCAAATTTAGAAGGCGTTTTAAAAAATTTCAGAACTAGAAACTATCCTTAGTCTGCAACACATAAACATGTTAAAATACATAAAGGAGTTTGACTAGAGTTTTTTTCACTGCCAGCAGTGACACAACTTACAAACTGTGTCTAAATCATCCAAGACCAAGAAGCTGGGACTTCTGGGACGCTTTCACCACCTACGGGACATGGTGCTACAAAAGGTCCAGCTTATGACAGCCCCTGCCACTTTGCAAGCATCTTAACAAGAAAATAAGCTTTTTGGAAGGTCCCATGTCAGAAATTAACATTTCTGATTAAATATCTGCATTTCTGATGTCACTAAGGTATCTGTGAGTTTGCAAAAGGGTACTGATATCAGTGTTGGCAGAGCCGTGTTAAGGGATGCCTGGCTCTCAGTCTTAAGACTGTGAGATCTCCCCAGGATTTGCAGCCAAAGGAAGAACTTACAGTTGGTTCTGTTCTTCAGTTCTGATGTAGGAAATCTGCAAGGAAAATTAAAAAAAAGGTTCATATTTTAAATTAGAACTAATGAATAATTTGTATTTGTCTATTTGATGACAAAGCATGAGCTTCCACTTTGTCATTTTGAATTTTGTTTGTTTATATAACAAGAAGGTTTTTATAATGACCAGATCACTGTGAGAAGGTGAATACCTTCGTGGTTATTTACAGAAGTATTTCCCTCTTCTCACAGTGAGTAATTATTCAAACTTTATTTAACAAAAACCTACTTCTCTTAACCTCTTCTTGCCTGGAAGCTTCCTAGTCTTTTTTGTTTATCTTCTCGTACAATTTTGAGGAAACAAGGAACAATGTACATCTCTGCAAGCCCTCCCTTTACCTTTCTTGGTCCATAAACAATGTTCCAGTGAAATTTGTACACAGCAGCAAGTTGCAGATCCTGATGAAATGTAGGCTTCAGTGATTTCAAGATGAAGTCAGTTTCTCTATTTTCTGTGACTTCTGTGAAATTGATTCCTTCAGATTTCCAATTTCAAAGCTGGAGATTTCTGTTTATTAAATTTAGCGTTCTTCAACAAAATTATCTCCCTATTGGCATGGCTGTCACATGATCAGCATTTCAGAGACCAGTAAAAGACAATGAAAAAAGCTGAAAGGGTCTAATATACTTGTTCATTCAGATATATCAGAACAAGGTTTCCTAATGAGTTTGCATAAGCTTTGGGATCCTCTCCAATAGTTAAAGAAAGTTAGAGGATTCCTGGAGTTAACATCTGTTCATCTGAAGGCCTTTAAACAGAGCCATATAAGATGGCAGATTTTCATGAGGTTGGATGTCATGTGTTGGGGGTTATTCTACATCACAAAAGCTATTGAATAGGCCTCGCAGGCTTTATATATCTCACAGAGTATCTAGCTCACATATATATATATATGTATATATATAAACTTTCCTGTGTTCTACTTCTGTGTGGAATGACTGAGAAGCAGGATAGCCACACATCTTAAAATAAAATTTAAAAAAAAAAGGAATTAGTAGAAAAGGAAGAAAAGAAAAGGAAAATGAGAAACCCAAGAAACCAACCAGATATTTTTCTGCTTTGATGCTACTTTCACCACTCTTCCCTAAAGTCTCCCATTTAATGTTGTGTGTATGAGGTTTCTCTGAATTCTTTCTTTCTACATATCATGAGATTTGTGATTTTATCTCTTGGTTTTGGAGCTACTTGGAACTCTTGTACCTATATGCTACTCTTCAGCTGGGTAAATATCAGTGTCAGACTTCATCTGTCTGTCTGCCTGCTGAAGCCGTAAAGGGTCACTGATAAATGCCTGAGCTAGCAGGGTTAGATCACTGCAAATCTGTGTAGCAGTAGTGCAAAAGCCATATGTGATTAGTTTAACACACCTAGTTTCTGCAGAGATACCAGTGTGTCAAAAGGATACCAACCTGCACTTTGACCTTGATGACTGCTTCTACTGACAAGAGTGATCCCATAAGTTTCCAGATGAACTTAATGTGAGCAGATTTTGCAATAGGGAAAATTGCCTGCATTTCAAATGTGTGAATGATCTCTACAGTCTGAACAGCACCTTATTAAAAACGTGGGAATCATGGGGCTGTCATTAGACATTATCAAGACCAAGAACATGCTATATCATTCTTTTCTGTGTCCATATGGTTGTCCAGTATTCTCTCTCTATTGGATTGTGCCTGGTTTTGGCATCTGAAAGCTATCTGGAACAATAAGCTACAGGTTTCCAATCATGTCCATGTAATTGGAGTAGCACCATACCAAGACCATAGCTGCTGGCATCTGCTGAAACAGCTGTAGACTGAGAAATATCATAAAATGCCAGAACTGGGAGTGTAGTCAATAGAGTCTTTAAACTATCAAAAGCACACTCCTGTTCTTTATCCTGTTTCTTTTCAATGTCTGCTCTAAGCAGTTAATAAAAAAGATTGGCCTTTTTAACAAGTGTTTAAGTATGAATTTGCTTCAAATTTTATCCTGCTGATGAACCATACTAGTTCTGATGCATTTTTATATGGTAGTATTTCAAATACAGTCTTGATTTTTTTCTCACTCCATTTTACTTCATGTCTGTCACATACCCTGACTGCTATAGCCTGTATTTTCCTGCTATTTTAGTCCAGCAGCTTCCATCACCTTCACAACTTGTGTTAACCTTAACGTTGCAATGTTTCTCAAACTCCCAATAACCTATGATTATAATGATATACTCCCTTCAGGGCTCACAGGAAATCCTTTGGAATCATTCTGAGCTCTCTGTGATGCCAGTCTGATGGTCAAAGCCGTATTTCTGAATGATGTCACCATTTCAACATTGTCATGATGTAGTAGACCTTGTCTGAGTCCTTACCTGCCTCTTGCAAGGTTGTTGGTATATTGGTTCACTTTGAATTAGATCTCTCTGCTGAGAAGAATAGAGTAAGGAAATAACTCTTAAGTCTACCTGTGTGGTATTTTCACCATAACTGATGCCAAAGAAGCAAGTCAAGTAGCTCGTCAGGTCTGAGTTCTAATCTGTAAGTTATCAAAAAAAATTTTCTTTGAATTGTGGAAAATACAAATTTATGCAGTACTTAGCATGACAGAAACATTGGTTTAAACCACTTTTTCCTGAATTTGACAGATTTTACCAAACTGGCCTTGTCTCCTCTGTTCATTGTGAAAAAGTTATTTAAAAGACTTACCTGTAGTGACATTATTAGGGGAAGAAAAAATCATCGGAAGAGGATCTTTGCCTGAATAACCAAAGCAGACATTGATTCTGTGTGTGGTATGTCTCCATCCAACTAAGCTTTTGACTGCTACTGTGTAGTTCTTCACTGTAACCCTAGAATTTTAGACTTATTTAGAAAGAAAAATCAAACAAAAAACATGGATTTATTTTTCATTGTTCTTAATGGAGACATAAGGAATTCTTTCCAAATTACTTCTGCATTTCTACTGGTCTACACTGTAAATTATTTCAAATTGCTCATGTCCCAGACCTGTCTCACCTTTTTGATGCTTAAAGCCAAAGAGTCCCACTGAAACTTCTAGGACCAACCTGATTCCTCATCACCAAAGCAAAGTGGAAATTACAGTCACTATCCTCAGGGATACCAGGACAAGGAAACCAAAACTAGGCTTGGCAGTATCTGCTTCATTACATTTTTTCTGCTTACCTGTCCTCAATTTCTTTGTACTAAGGTTCCTATTCCATAGTAAAGATAAAGCACAGCTGGAAAATAAGGAGCTGCTTGAGAGCATGCATCCTTCCTGCATGGCTGAGGGTCAGAGCTGTCACCTTCTTTCTCTGTGTGGAAACAGTCACCCTGGGATCTCTGGTTTGTGTACATGTTGGTTCATGTCCAATTTCCTTGATAAGGCTTGATACAGCTTACCTCCCTCCCTCCTTCCCTCCATCCCTCCCTTTCTATCCTTCTCACAGAAACTTTCGTTTTTCATAAGTTATTATTGCTGTGCCACTTATCACACATTTTTAAAAATTTATCTTGGCTTTTAACTGTAAGATTTCTGTGAGACGTATTTGTCAGTTCTTTACAATTCTACATATCAGGCACTCTCTGATGTGTTCATTCTTGTTGGTATCAAAGCCACTAGGCTTTCTGTATTCATTTTGAGTCTGTCTAAAGGCTTAAATCACACCAGAATGTGCTTATCAAACATATTAAGGGCAACATCTTAGCATCACCTTCCTTTAGAAAGACAAATGATTTATAAATAATTTCTGCTTGACTTCACATTGGATAAATTGATGTGCTAACGTATACATCACCACTCCTCATGCTAAAGTGTACTTCATCACTTCTTGAGCTAAGTTTTCTGTACTATTAATTTCACACATGCCATTTGATATATACATGTCTGGAAATCCGGACAGCATTGCATTTTGTTAAACAATAAATTTCTGATATGGTGTCATAAAACAGTACAAAAAGAGAGAAAGAGCTACTCTGTTTTACAGGTGTAACTTCTAGAGGCCAGTGACAATGCTAGGGACAATGTTCAGTGTGTCATGGTGGTATTTCTTTAAAAAAATCTGTCATGTGGTTTACATCTGTTTCTAAAATCATATTCATGCTTCTGGCCTTGTGAATTAGGAAATAAAACTTCCTTTATTGTATTTGCAAATGCTTCTCCATTTTACCAAGTACTTATATTTCCCATGAGAACCAGAGTAACAGAGAACACAAGACTGGGGGAGGGGGTGGGAGGAAAGGGGTGCAGGGCAGGGGGAAAAGTGTGATCCCTTTTCTCATCTCTTTTATCAGTCATCAAAGTCATTATTGTATTTTAATCAGAAATATGAAATCTCCCCGTTTATATGTCAGCACATTGGTTAGTGGCTGTATCAGATTCTCAGTGCTGAGGTTGAGATCTCAGCACAAACCTGTCTGCCAAAACCCTCCCTTTTCTATATCAGCGGGAATATCCAGGAGAGACCCCACTGCTCTGCCCCAGCTACCACAGAAATGTCCTTCCAAAATACACTGTAGTGTGAATCCATTCAGAGCAGGTGAGACTTTTCAGCTCTGCTGTCCACAGTCAGATGGGATGGAGTTCACTACCACTGCCACCAAAGCTGGTCAGGGGATCCTGTTTCTTCATAGGAGGCTCAAGAAGACCATCACCATCTCTGTTCTGGTGACACTCTAGGCTTTGTGAGCTCTCATTTTACCAGTTTTGATAAGGCCAAAATAGTGCCCTCAGCTCATCCAACAGTAATCATTTTGTTTCCCTGCTGAGAGCCAGACTTCATTATCCCACCAAAACCAACTCACCATAGTCGAATTTATACCACCCAAAGCAAGCATTGTGCAGTAGCATCTGCAGTCTTGCAGAAATAGGGTGCTGATAGCAACACAGCATGAACTGTGCATGTTGAAATATGACTCAATTACCAAAAAAAAAAAAAAAAATTAAAATAATCTTCGGAGAAAGTAACAGGAAATATATGTATAAAAATAAAAGGAAAGGTGTCCAGAGCAAGTCTTCTGGTTCTTCCCAGTAGAGGGAGTTGGGAGTTTCCTTCATTTCCCTCCATCGTTTCCTCTACTCATGTTGTGTAAGTATGGGACTTAAAATTACAACAACAGAGAAGAAAAGCTCTGTCACCTCTTTTATTTCTGTACATATTAGCTTCCCACACAGGGTGTAGCATTCTTCCAGACTAACTGAATGTCTTTCTTGGAAAACTGTTTACACTATTTGGATGTCATTATGCAACACTATGGGATGGGTATCTGTAGCAAAAATACCACAGATCATTTCAAAGGTTACTCACACTATCGAGTATACTATTTTGAGTCGCCTGCTTTTTCAACCACTCAGCAGAATTGGCAAGCATAGTTTCTTTAAAAAGGAATCAAGAATAGGTCTGGGTTTATGGCAACTGTAGTTCTTGGTAAGAAAGAAAATGAGGGGAAATGACTCACAGGATTTCAGATAAGAACAAAGTGTTATAATGGTTCTATGTCATAAAGTACATGATCATGGTATTTAACACTACAAATATTTTCTCAGATTTTCTAGTGATTATCATAGTTCTCTGCTCTTACATAGTGGTTTTCACCTGTGTACTTAATATTAAATTAAAAAATCCCGTTAGCAGGTGAGAAAACAGCGACGCAGTGCAATCAAGAGTCCCAACACCCAGAAGGTCACCAGCACGGGTTCGGCCTCGGACCAGTACACTGTTCTCAGCTCCGGGGAGCACAGCTGGCCTCCCACCCCATCCCCACCCAACAAATGCAGTCTAATGATAGCTCACAAGGAACAAGCATGGAGGAAGAATCCCGTCCTTCGCTCAGTGATGGACTCTATTAAACACAAGCTACTAGCTTTTCTTCCCAATGAAAGAAGATCTCAGCAAAGTTACATACCTTCTGTACCTCCCAGTAAATCAAAACCTACTCTGGGACATGTGAGGGTTTATCACTGAAAGGAAAGGGCATCAACACAGGGCCATAAACACAAAGGAAACACTGGCAGCTATGTGGAAATGCACTTTCTTTCAGACTGAGCCTGTCCTACTGTAAAATGATCAAATTTGGAAAACCTCTCCAAACCTCTTAATAAGCTTAGGAGCTGCAGCATCACAGAAATTAAAATAGTCTCATGCACTAGGCAGACATGGTTTCTTTCCAGGGTATTAATCAGTCAGCCTTAAAGAATTTTAAAATGAGCCTATTATTAATTTGTGCTGTGGTAAATTTTAGAGTAATGCTAATTGCTTAATATTAAAAGCCAAGAGAAGTACAGTGGCTCACATTGCTAGCTTTTGTAATTTTTTTTTTCCACAAGAAAAACATACTATGGCATCTTGATTCTATTTTTATCAACTTCCTTTTGCAGTTTTATTGACCTGAGATGCAAAGGTCCACCATAGAGTACTCCCTAGCTGATAGTACAAAAGAATATTTAATCTGGTCTGACACAAATACTGAAATTTGTCACAATTAGAAGCTCTTTTGAGTCATAAAGGGAAGCAGCAGTATTCCTTACAAGGGTGTTATCCCAACCTGTACCAAGGCTCCGCAATACACATGCAACATGGCAGGACAACATCCTCCTACTTTTTGGACTTCTCCCCTGGTATTTTGCTCTCAGCAATATTACATGAGCACAGAATGATAATCTGGGCCTGACATCCAAAATGTTAAGTTCCTTTGTACTTTCCCAGATTACATTCTCCTGTTGCATTTGATTCGATAGAAGTTGGACTATTGATAGCCTGCCTTTAATTTCTCATGGTTAATTATTTTTTGCATATTATACAGCTAATATAGTACAAAGACAAATATGAAAAAAAGTTTGCCAAAGCACATTCCATACAAGTCCTACCTGTTGCTTTGGTCAGGGTCTGGAAGGTTCAAAAAACAGGCATGGCTTACTGATAAGGGATTTTTTGGCTGCTTCAGCACACACCTGCTCTGACTGTGTTGTTGTAGGTACTTTTCGCTTGTGACATTGTCCAGCAAGTCCAGGCCAGTCTAACCCTGGCAGTCAGTGCATAACCTGTCTCCTATTTTGGTAGCACCAAATTTTGTATCACTTTTAATTTGGGTTTCTCTGGTTTTTTCCTCTTGACTGCCACTGCTTTCTTGATAATGCATCTCTTCCCTTGATGCGTTTTCTTCCCTGCAGTTTCATTTCATGGCACTGTTTTGAAACAGATGCTCTGGCTACTTGCACAGTCAGTCCTGCCAGCTTCATGATTCTTCCTTGCTGTTTTTGACTGTAACCCTCAATTTACTAAGGCCTAATTGTAAGAGATAATGGGAAAAAAGACCAAGTAGGCAAAACATAAAATGTAATTTAAGACTTTCAAGCATACATTCTCTACAGCATATTTGATTTTTCTGTAATAAGAATTTCTGGTTCTATGCTTTTTATTTTGGATGTAATGAAAACATATTCTTTTTGTAACTTAGTGGAAATAAAATGAGCTATCTGGTATGACAGAATCTCTGGGAAGGGAATTGGAAAATAGCCTTTTGTTCCTCATCTGCCCCTTACATATTTTGGTAGGGTCATCATGGTTGCTTAAAGCTAGGTGCATAAGTCTGTATGTAAAAATACAAACAGATTGCTGACTTTATGTATAAAATTTGTACATAATATTACTTCAGTAAGGACTCTGTAGTTAGGATCTCTGAATACCCAGCTGTTAAAGAGGTATTGCCGTATGTCATAGGTATCTAATCTTAAGCATCCAGATTTTACATTTTCAATCTCAATGTTAATTTTTAATGCACTTAAAAGTTTCCCATAAGCACAACAGAAAACCAAGTAGTTATCTATGACAATTTAATAGTTGAAACTCCTCGGATTACTGCATTTGCGACTCAGTATTTTTTTTACTGTAAGATGTCAGTACATTTGGATTTTAAATAAGATATGGTCTCCTAGAAGTGTAGTGGACTAGCAAGCTTTTAGCAAAAACTGTCCATTTCATATTTCTCCTTCTGTGAATTTGCTCTGTCTTCTACAGAGAAGAAATTATTTCTTTACACAACATTTCAGCCAGGATTTCCAGGAAAATAGAATGATATCCCAGAGAAAATCTTTGCTCAACAGTTTGCGCTGGCCATTGGAATTTATGATCCTTAATGTTAAAGAGTGTTCATTGCGTATAAGACCATTTATTGGTCATAAGGTCATTACATACAGAGCATTGAGTGTGCTTCTGTCAATTTAATATGAGAAGGTGTACTTAACCTTGATGATTAGAGGTAACATTACCAAAAGACTCAAAGGAAGAGATAAAGATAAACCCTTGTATTAATTACCTTGAAATTAGCTCTCATGACAATATTTGTGCCAATACAGCAAAAGCAGGAAAGATAGAGTGAGGCAGACTTTTTTTTTCTTTTTAGTGGGAATTCCAAAGGTTAAGGCAGAAAGAAGGCACAAAGTGTTTGTTAAGACAAAATCATTGATGGGGTAAAATAAAACCACAGATAGCTCCAAAGTTTACATATAACTCAAAAAATCCTACACAAGTATGAATTTTTAAGACTATGTTGTCTGATAGGAAAAGTCCTGTGAAATCAGAGAATATATATAATTGTGAAATGTCGTTTGTAACTCTCAGTATGTCAAACTCCTGTAGGATTAATTAAGATGGGTCAATTTTTCAGCAAGTCTGGAGTGACTTAAGACTGCAAGAGTTTCATACTATAAGGTTATGTATGCTGTAATAATTGAAGTAAGATGGATAGTTTAGGTAGGTTGGATGATTTTGACCTCAAACTAAGAAGGTTCCTTTTCTTTTTTTTCACTGGGTTTTGGATTTCATTCAAAGCTGAAACTCATGGCAAAACTCCAGGGTCCTGCTTTGTGTTTTCTTGACCTTGGGCCTGTTGTGTTAATATGTCACACGGCAGAGCAGTCTGAATGAGTTAACCTCTCCAGACTCCTATAGGATTTCCTGATGGTAGCCAAGTTACAGGGAAGAGCATTACCACCCACCCATGCCAAAATGAAATTAGAGAAGTCCTTTTTGTGATGACCAATCCCTTGAACAGGCCATGCTGTATTTAGGAACACTGTATCATGGCAGAAAAAGCGATGCCAACAAATAGAAGGATCCAGGCTCAAGAGGACAAATCTGTATGCATGAAAAATAAATGAAAATTGTACACAAAGACTTGGTGAGTATAAATTAACTGCAGTGTTTTAACTTTACTGTGAGAGAAAACAGAGTCAATAGATTCTTCATAGTGCAGACTGTAGAATCAACAGCTGTGTCTGAGCTACCCTCAAACACCATTTCTCTGCATCTCAGGTGGATTGTAGGGCTACAAACCAGATAGGAAAGTTGCAAGAAAGCTTGTATGGTGGTGAATACTTCACAGTTTGTCATATTATTCATGGCATTGAGAATCATTGCAATTTTAAAATGGACTATATTTTAGTTTGAAATCTTGAACAATAGCAAATGTCAGGTTCAGTTATGTGCTCTCAGGTTTGAGTTGTAAATGGCCTTTTATACCCACAGACACACTATTTTGATAGGGTCTGTAAAACACACGTATAACATGAAATATGAAGAGAGGAAAACATAAATGTCACACAGTTGTACTCTGCACTCTTGCTGAAATTTCAGTTTTTCACAGAACACCCACAATCAAACATCTGAAGTTTTCTTTGGAGTCTTACAAAGGGTTAAGACAGCTTGTTTGGCATTAGATATTTGTATAATGAGCTTTTACTGAAGTAATTAAAATTTGTTTATAATTAATACAGATGAATTGGTTTCTGCACAATAATAGTTAGGAGATTAACAAAGGCCACATTTTGGCAACAGGACTACATTCTTTTCCAAGTGCTGTGGGACTTTATCCAATGAATGTCTGTCCAATCCGGCTGATTCTTCAGAGATGCCATATGGCACTGCTATGCATTACAATTTTTTTTCTAAAAGGCAGCCATATGACATAACTGATCTTCAAAACGTTGTCAGAAGGCATTACCTAGGTAGGCTGCGAGCTGCTTTCCAAAAACTTAGCAAGCACAGGGGCTATTAATTATGAGCAAAAGAAATGTGCACACACACGCTGGAAAGTTGGCATCCATTCCTCTCTAGTCACAGCTGAGCATCTCTTAAACTGCTCGAGCTAGGAAAGTGAAGATGGATTTATCTTTTTTTAACTTTACACATCTTCTTCTAAAATTTTAATGCAGCAATTTCACAATAAAGTTATCTCTGAAGTGTCAGCACATCTGACCCCCGGTGCCCATGAACATCTTATTTTACCAGCAGCATGTGTTCTTATACTGACTCCACTGCTTTCACTAGCACATTTTCTTAGATCAAAAAATTGTTGCCTTTTTACACCCTCACATATGTCCTCTCAAATCAAGACGATACAACCATCCCTGAAGTCAACTATAGTATTTGTGTTTTATGTGTATATATATATATATATATATATATTCACCTGCTACTAGTTATACCATTTGCCTTCCTAGAAAAGGGACTGGAGGCCCCATGTCTTTCATAGCTGGTATGAGCGTTGCTATGAATGACACCTGAAGACCTTGATTTTGCTCCTTCTTGCAACACATAAACTGCAGCATGCCTGTAGGTGGTTCGTGTTCTTTTCTATTCTCTTTATTATTCCAAAAGGCATAGCCATACTCATTCTCCTCTGCCAAAGCTCTTGAGCACTTCAGCTCATGCTTCTAGGGGTCCAGCAAAATGACTCTCCAAACCTACTGCCCTGGGGACCTTTGTGGTCATTCTCAGATTATAAGATTTCTACAAAACTTGGAACATTCTATGGGTTTGTGTGCAGTGTGACCCTATCATGGCATCTCTTCCAGTCTGCTTTCCTATGAAGACAAGCTTTTTGCCTAAACAGGAAATAATTTGTCATGTATTTACTTAGGAGCTGAAATAACATCTAGGCTTCTGTGTGTAGTCCCCCTCTTCCTGGTTGTTATAGCATTCAGGCTGCAGTTCAGTTTTCTGTGTGATTTTCTGATATTTCTCAAAAATATAAAATTATCTGTTACACTGAACTAGTGATCGCTCTGAGTGGACACACTGTATCACTATTGTCCCCTTTGCTGCTTAGCA
Organism: Lophotriccus pileatus; assembly: GCA_035583135.1. NCBI lineage: Eukaryota > Metazoa > Chordata > Aves > Passeriformes > Tyrannidae > Lophotriccus > Lophotriccus pileatus. The sequence continues at coordinate 126,873,895 of JAWWES010000081.1, forward strand.
TGGAGATATTATAGTGGAAATACTCTGAATTCCAATTATAGGTCCTATAGTATCTTCCTCAGCTTATGTGCTGTAGTTCATCTTATTTTCTACTGTAGGAATCGAATAGGAGGTAGAAAAATGTAGATTAAAATTAAATTATTGTTGTTGTTTTTCTCTCATACTTGTTTTTTTCAGGCATTGTATAGCCTTGTAGACTAGTATGTTATTCTTCTGGTGATTAGCAAAAATAGGCTTCTGCAAGGATATCAGAAAGTTATAAAAGGGATTGCAGAGCTCAGGCATGATCTTGAAAAATGGAGACTAATGTCAAAAATCACACACAGAACTTGTTTTGAGATGGCTTTGTACTTTGCACATCAGTCAGTGGCAAAAGGTTGCTGTGGTTGACATTGCATGTCTAGTGACAGAAGTTTTGAGTGCTGGAACGTCCTTTTCTAACAGGTTCCTGGAGCAGTGGATAGTAGCTCAGATAGCTACAGCTATCTGAGAGCTTGATATTTCTCATAGCTCCGTACGTGGGTAAGGAATTCAGTGCTGGTAAAACAGCTTGTAACACTGGTGTAAAGGATTCAGCAGGACAGTGCTGGACAAAAAGACAGGAAACCACACGGAAGATTTGGTTTCCTAAATTGTTCAGTGGAAAGTCATGAGTTATCTATGCTTTCCTTTTGCTCTTCACACTGCACTTGTGAACTCATAAATGGAAAGTGTTCTTTTGTGGTGTTTAAAAGCTGGCTAATGACTGCTTGGAGAGACCAACCATACTGATAGGCACTGCTCTGAAGTTCAGCACTTTTCACTTACTAGATATTTTCTGCAATAAAAAATGAAAATTTTGTCCCCCTGGTCTATGTGTGTATTGCTATTCACTCAGCCTTTCCAGAAGTTGTGGCTTCCCTGGAGATGATTTTCCTGGTTACCTGAATAGGACAACAACCCCCTGAATATCTGTAAAAGAATGTAACTTACATTTAGGGGACTGGTGGGAAGAGAGGATGTCTGCTCAAGCCAGTTATTATGTAGAAACCTAGAAATCAGGCATTTGCCAAGCTTCAGGTTGGAAGCTGGTCATCCTCTCTGAGCAGTATGTGTTTTAATGTTTTTCTTATGATTGTAGTACATTAAAATAATGTGTAATACTTGTAATGCATGCACCTATTAATGCTTCTTATGTGAGTTTTAGTGTGATGTAACATATGTGAATATTCAAAGAATGCATGTTTGGACTTTATTGATGTGCTTGCTGAGGTGCAGGGAAAATATAAGGGTTCAATATAAGAGTTCATAAAAATAAGAGCAGAGTAGGTGGACATTGCTATTGATCAAGGAATATTCAATAAGTAATGAACACACATTTCTAACTTTGTCAGCAATTAAAAAAGTATCAAACAATCAACAAAAAAGTATCAACAAACAGTAATTCAGAAAGTTCTGAAGTATAAGAAGTGTTTTGCTGTTAAAGTTAAAAACACACATATGTTCTCTGCATTGTGGCTGCTGGTAAAATGGTATATCTTTTGATAATGTTAGAATTGAGGAGAATTTGCTATACTCAGAATCTTCTTTATTATTTTTTGACACAGCCTCCTCACAAAGGGATTCCTTAAGGGGTGATGGAGCAAACAGTGTGTTAAAGAATGCATATGCTTCAGAGATAAAAGCCTGGAGGGAACATGCAGATGACAGCAAAGCCAGAGACCAGAGAGCCCACAGCTGCCATGTTCTCCAGAGTGTGTGGTCATCCAGCCCAGCCGCTTTGCCTGGTAGAGCAGACTGTTTGGCTGTGTTGTCTTATTTTCTCCTTGTCCTGTTTCAAAAGCCCTGGTTAAGTGTTTTTCTGAATCACGTCACATCATGACTTTAAACAGGGAATTGTTATAACAAAAAAAAAAAAAAAAAAAAAAAAAAAAAACAAAAAAAAAAAAGAAAAAGGCAAAACAACCTGACTGTAACAGCTGTTTCATAAGTGTGAAAAGTTTACCATGAAAGCATGAATTAGGGCAGATTTATGAATATGATATTTGTAACATCTCTTTGGGATAAAAACATATTTAGAATATATGCAGCTTATGAAAAGTAGTTATTTGACATGTAAAAGACACACTCTCCAAAGTTTATGAACTTGATATTTTTCATAATGCAAAAAGCAATTAGAATATATTATGAACTACTGTCAAACTACATCCTTGAGCTGAAGAGATGCTGATTTATAGAAAATTTAAATATGTCTTGAACTGATAAACTTTCCTTTTATACAATTGAAAGACATTTAAAACAACCAACTCAAATCACTCTTAACTTCAAAAAAAATTTTCTTTTTTTTTTTTTTTTTCTGGTACCAGGCTTCATCTTGGAGAGAACTTTTCTAGGTGATTTAAAACACCGTAAAAGAGGATTTATAATGGAAATCTCTACCCTTGCTATAACAGCATTAGCGGGTGCCAGCCTCTAACAAAAGTCCATACTCTGCCAGGATGTACTGAAAGTGATGTGAATAGAATGCCATTATTTGAAGTGAGAGGAAATGAAATTCAATTCATCCACCTTAATAGAATAGTCTTATACTTAAGAGATAATGTCAGCAGAATAGAACATTGTCACAGGGAAATTAACTGCTGCTGCTACATGAACACGAGGGCAAAGCTGAGGTACTTAAAATAAATGTAGGGCTAAGCTGATGGTTACTTCTGAAATAGGAAATCCTGATCCTGTGACAATATTCTGCTCTACAGACGTCTTGTTTATCCTGAACTATAGCAGAACCACAGGACCAGGGATGCTTCCTTCCTTAGGGGCCAAGTTTGCAAGGTTCCCATCTATCCTTCCTATTCCAGTCGTTCAGTCTCTCTCTATCTGTAACGTGCACTCCTTTCTTGGCAGTTAGTTGGTGGAAATCAGCGTGTTGATCAGTGTTTAAAAATGCCTCCATCCCAAATGTGGGCTTTTGTAAGAGAAATAATTTTCTTTTGCAAATTTCCAGGTCTGTTTTCTTCACAAGACACTGTGTGTTAATACAGCTCACTGTGGGATGGGGAAACAGGACCAGCAGGGACACAAAAGCCTTCAGCCATTAACATTGCCTCCAAAGTCAGCAGTGATGAAGTGACAGCCCCACTGACAGATGCAGACATGATCACCCTGACTGGCAATGTGTGTTGTAGCAATGGTGCTTTCTTCAGTTCCTGCTGACCTCCTGTTTCTGCTTCTACACATGAGTATTCTGAAAGGCAGTGCTGGAAGAAGTCCAAGGTGTGTTCCCTCAGCTCCTCTCCATATGAGAATAGAGCGCTGAAGCCAGGTGCAAAATTTTTCAGCCAGGTGTTGAATTCTGTCTTGGGACATTTAATCACAGTCTAAATAGCACTGGGATTTGGAGGTGTATAAGCGATGTCGGTGCGATTTTAATTCTGCCGCTGGTTGCCACCATGCTGTCCCTGCAGAGAATGGAGGAAGATGCTGCCGGCATGGAAACGGCTTGGGAAGGGAGCAGAGGTTTTCCATTCCTGCCTTCCCTGACCCCACTATTCTGCTCCTTGCAAGAGTGTTTTGAGCTTTATGCATTCTGGTCAAAGAGGGGAACAAAGCCTTTTCACCTTCATACTTCATATGTTTAACATACTATGTGTAAAGTTGTTTCAAATAGTGTGTTCTCTTATTATTCAAACTTTTTTGCACTACGACATTCATTAAGACAGGTCTGATTCTTTCTCAGTGCACAGAATGATGGTCAAGTCCCCCAAAATGAATGAGTCTTACCATGTGTAGAGCGGCAAAATTCAGCTGATAATGATTAACCTGAAGGAAGGCAATTTTATATCATAGATTCCATTTATTTTAAGGCTAGAAAGAACCATTATGTTAATCTAATCTAGGTTCTTGCATTACAAAGGCCACAGAACTTCACTAAATAATTGCTACATATAGTTCAATAACTTGTAGTTGAGCCAGACTACATTATTTCTCTCAAGATAAGCAGACAAGGTTCCACAGGCATATACCTGAGCAATTTCTGACAATATTCAATTAAACTCAAGTAAAATTGAACTCAAGCAAAATTATGATTTCTAACAGGACATATAGGTATTCCTGATTGTTACCTTCAACATTCTCGGGTCGACAAAAATTACTTCTTTCTGTAATAATAAAAAGGTTGAATACAGATGACAGATATTATAGGGAAACTTTTATTAACCTATGTTAAAGCAGAGTTAGTCAAATATAAAGTGCTTCAACATGCCATGTCTCCTCTGCCATGTTATTAACAATTAATTAAAAGTTTGTTTATATTTAGTTACCAGTGAAGAAAGAACTTTATGTCTTCATAACTACAGCGGTTTGCAAACATCTGCAAGTAACCTGCTGTTGTTTTATTTTCCATGATTCCTAGCACTGTTCCCAAATATTCTCTTATTCAGACAATAGCAGCAAAAAATGTCATTTAAATCAACAACCACATGAATCAGTGTATTGGAGTTTGTGTTTCTGCAGAATGTTTCTAGATGCACTTGCAAAAGCAAAACCCCAGATATCTCCAGATCAGTTCTGTTGAGAAGGGAGTGTAGCAGGGCAGAGAGCACAAGGTCTTGCTACCCATCGAGTGAAGGTCTGCAGGTTTGGAGAGCTGGGCAGCTGCCTTTCAGTGTCTCGCCTCCAGAGATCTTTTCCTAGAAATTTTGAAGATGTTTTGCAAAAGCCCTCTCTCATTCCCTTCCAGGAAGTTACTCCAAAACTACTGGACCTGAAGCAGCCAGTCTGGGCTACAATGACATCTTTCTCCTAAAAGTTGCCGTAGTAAGTAAGGCAATAAGAAATAGATAAAAAGGGCCTAACTCTCCTTTCCCCGTATAATATTTTACTTGATGCCATTTCTGCTACCATGATCAAAAACTAGCAACAATACAAGAAAGACTAAGCCTCAGGCAGTAAGCAGGTGAGATTAAAAGACAAATAAAAAATATGTCAATGAACTAAGCAACAGCAGCATTGAAGATGATAGATTAAAATTTACGTTTTCTGACTTCCCTCCCCAATAATTATTAATGCCGTGGCAACACATTGTATAAAATTGTTGAGTCACATGATTTTGGATAAAATTATTTGACAATTTTAAGTTGTTTGAACAGTAACAGATAAGTTCCCTTTCCTCTTGCATGAGGACCAAGTGAGTGAACTAAGACTTTTATGGCTGGAGAAAAACATTAAAAAAGTCATGACAAGAAATTTGATGCACATGTCCAAAATTATGAGGGGTATATTGTCTGGGAGGGTAATAGAGGTATCATGTTAAACAACAAGTTAAAAGCAGACAAATGAATGCAGTCTTTCATACAACTGATGTCCAAATTGTAGAATTCCGATCACAGAATGAATGTGAAAATATCAAATTCACCCAGGTCTGATGCATTAAAAATTATTTTTTAAAAGTATTTAATTAAACTACTGTACCTGCATCTCAAAATGCCCTTGAGATACAGGTTTTTGGTGACCGGGAGCATACTTTGAGAAGATATCACTGCATTTGCCATGGGGGTTTTATTTTGTCTTCAAGCAAATGGTGATGCTTAGCTTACTCTCAAGGACTAACTACTAGGTAAAATGGACTTTTGTTCTGAACTGATAAAGCAATTGTTATTTTCTTTATTCGGACCTGAATTCTTCCATTTAACAATCAGTGCAGTACATCTAAGAGTAAATAAAAGTTATAAAGAACAAAAAAGTAGCAGAATTTAAATGCTTTGTCTGGTAAGGTTGTACAGAGCCCACTATTATGGGCAATGCATTTTTTGGAAATGTGGTTTTTTTAGTTTAGCCTTTCAGACCCACTATCAAAGTGAGAACTGGCATAAATATATCACCAGTGTAAAACAATGGGCCCTCAATCGCTTGTCGAAAGACTTGAAATTACGGCTAGATCATATCTTCCTTTATCTGAGAGGCCTCCTAGATCTGTGATTCAGAGACAGGCAATTACTAGTCTAACAGGACAAGAACAGTTACAAAGTTAATTATCTGTGATTATCCTACAAAAGATGGTGATTATATAGCTGAATGACAAAAGAAGAGTGTTCATGGAGACAAAAACAGACGGTACCATAAACTGATAAAAACAGGACCACCCACTGTTCAATTAGAAATTGCCCACTTTAGTTTATGTTGCTATTACAATAACACCTTCCCCATTCTCCTAAACCTCCCTCCTTTTTCTCAAAGGAGATACTAACCTCATGAAAGACCTACAAAGCTTCCTTTTCTTAAATCTCTTTTCTGTCTTTAAAGTTCCACTGAAAATTTTAAGGGCTATTAAAGTAAGAGCCAACACAAGGTACGGCACGGAAAGGGGAAGCCAGCACCATGCCATCTCCTCCTCAAAGCTTCTTTCCAACTTTATCTTAATCTTCTTGACCTTATCATACCTCCTTGGCCCATCCTTTAGCCTACTGAATAATTAAAATGAGCTCCAGCTGCTGAATAGCAAATCTGAACCTCCTTTGCAGTCCCAGCCCTGATAGGGGTAGCAACTTTTCTGAAGAATTTGCTTCCTAGAGTCACACTCATGGGTTCCGCGATAAAATTTGTCGACAGCAAATTTTATTTATGCAAGAGCCATCTTTCCTTAGACAAACTCTCTTTGAGATTTCACAAACTTTTTGCCTCCTGTGGGATTTTTGCTTCAGTCCAGGAATCAGTTTTCTTCTCTCCTCAATAGTTAGCATTTTGGTAGTCATAGGTTCATGTGCTGGAGGTGTTAGCTGTTGCCTAATGGGGAAAATTATCCATAAGCATTGATGTGAGTCAGAACTTGCACACACTGTGTTAGCATTCCTTTGGGTTTCCTTAACATTTGTGTGAACAAAGGTTGTATTGTACAAATATTAATAGGATTTCAAATGCATGTCTGTAATTTTTTGGTCTTCACAGTGTCCTTGGGACTTCTCAGAAAGATACCCACAGTGCTGCAATTAGAAAGACTAGTGGAAGCTGTGTTCCTAATATTCAAGTAAAAAGACTTTTATAAATGCATTTAAATGTGACCAACACATAAGTGACTCTCTTGTAGCTGAGATCTGAAAATATTCCAGCCAGAGACTGGGCACAGGAAATTAAATAAGGCAGTATAACTAGTATAACTATACCATTCAAGATGGGACTGCATTATGCTAGCTATGGTCACACTTGAAAGCCTGTGATGGTAAAAAGAAGACTTTAAAATAACACTCCAGCTGTTAAATAAGTATCAAAGCTTTAAAGTTTTCTATCAATGAATTTCTATGATTAACTGCTGATCATGGAGGTAAATGAATGGTCCTCTCCCTTTTGGCCCAGTTTCCATAGTACAGACAGCTTTCTGTTGGAGGTTGAGGCTGCATTGCCCCATTGTAAAGACAGTGACTTTGTAAAGCTCCCAGCCTTTGGATGTAAATACCCTACAAACCCAGCACTCTGATCCTTATAATTGCTCCAGTCTACCTGTTGTGCCCTCACTGTCATGAGGGTGTCATGCCTGAGACATTTCATTTCAGTCAGTAAGGATCCAAACAAATTCTTAGGAAAGCTAGTCCACTGAGGACTACAGAACGTGCAGTGCAGCTTCTGTCCCAGACCTCCCAAAAAGGAGCACTGTGGATGGGGAGCACCCACTGCATAGAGAAGGAAACGTCATTTGACACTCTGCTCCTCTGCTCTTGCCTTCAGCTCCCTGGCTGGCCTGTGTCCAATGTGCCATCTTCCTGGATGGGAACGGAGGGGCCACGACAAGGAAGCTTCATAAGCAGCCAGGGAAGGGAATGGGCTCAGCCAAGGCTGATGCCAGCCCTGCTGCACAGTGCTCCTGCTGATTTCAGTGGGTGTTGGATGAGCAACTTTGAAGGGCAAATTTACCTCCAGCTTAATAAGCATGATAAGTCATAGATTTGCTGGGAGTAGGAGCAGAAGTCCTCCCGCATCTGTTAGCACATTATTAGCACAGCTTGTTATGGGGCCTCACGTGAGGAAGCCCTGGTTGCAGGATGCAATTACAGATGAATTCCTGCTCTGCCTCCCCCACTGACTCAGCATCACAGCTGGAGCCAGCCATAGTCACATTGCAAGAGGTGAAAGGTACTCTGAATTATAGATTATCTTTGACCTTTTTTTGGTTTAAATTAAGGACAACATCCAGGAAAGTGCCTCCAGCCAGGACACTGCTTAAACATATGCTTAACTTCCACTGGGGGCTGGTGCTTATCAATGGAGATGAAACGCTTGCTTACAGTACTGTGTGTGCACAAGATGCTACCCCAATGATGATTAAATATCTTTCTGAATAGGAGCTTAAATGACAGCTTCCTATTAAAACGGTAACTGACATAGCTCTTGAAACCCAGAAAAACCTTCAAACCCATGAAAATATTCACTTAAAATTCAGAGCAGATATTAAATTTCAGCCATAATGTATATATATATGAAAGGGGAGTACTGCAAAAATTATACATATTTTAAAAGATAAAAGAAACAAAAACTGTTAATGGAGAAAATAAAAACTATAGATATTAGTATGCCATCACACAAGGATATCTATCGGAACAGGCAAACTCCCTTACAAACCCAGTAAGAGGGAATTAAGGTCAACAGTGTCTTTTCATCAGAGTGCTTTCTATGATAACTTTGTAAGTGCTCTTAATATATAACAAATAATCTCAGGGCAAAGATCTGTTCGAAGGAGATATGATTGATGACCTATCATCCCTAATTCACTGTTTATACTCGTAGTGAGCCTATTGGGAAAATACCTCATTCATCAGGGTATTAGTGAATTCAACCAACGTATGGCACCTTCATTTTAACAAACTAAAGGAGAAAAGCTAAATGGGGGAAAATTGACAACCATCTCTGATTCTATGATAATGCAATTAGGCTGCTCCTCTCCAGAGCTTTTGCTAATTCACAAAACAGCTTCAGTCGGCAGGTCATAAATATATGATCATTTTTCACACTTTGAAAAGTAATGATGCCTTGACATGAATCAATAAATCTTGGTGAAGTCATTTATACTTTTGTGCTGTGCATACAAATCAGTTTTAAAACAACTATATATTATTTTTGACTTTTATATAGTCTTTGTTTACAGAAAATAATTTTACAGAGGCTTCTGCGTTCCTTGTGTGCCCAAAACCCAAACTTTCAGGACCATTTTCAGGACCCAGCAATCCTAGATTAGATCTTACAGCTCTTAAAATCTGATGGAGATGTAAAAAGAAAGGCGGATGAGAGGGGAATAAGGCAAAATAGCATTCTCTCTTTATTCCTTCTCGCTTGGCTTTGAACTTCCTTCTGAAAATATATTTGGGGTTTTCCAGTAATATTGAGATTCCTATTGTGAATTCATGTACCTCCAGCCCTCTCCAGGGAAGAACAGGTGTTAATCTTGCCATTATGCACTGCAATGTCACCACCAGGAAGAAAAGGAGAGCAACAGCATAAGAAGAAAGGATATCAGAGTACCAAAACTTGTTCTTTGGCCTCTTGAGAGATGCAAGAAGAACCACACCTGGTTGCTGCATAACAAATGAACCCTGCCACCTGTCTCATTTAGTATAAATTTTAAATCCCGATGATGTTTTTTATGTGAAGTCTGTCTTATCATTGGATTGCGACATATTAAGCTGTTAAGGTAAGTACAATAAAACCCTGAATATGTGTCTATGCTAATAGGAACATTGCATGTCACTGGTCTGTAACACAGGAAAGTTATCTCCTTCTGCCTCCTAATTTTTGTAACTGAATAAACCCAAATACATTCCCCATGTCATGAGTATGATAGAATTTTACCTGAGGCAGACCTGTGCAAAAATAACCAATAAAATTGAAATGCTAGCCACTGATTCAGTGATAAAACTGTGTTGTACAACTTAGCAAAACATAAATCCTGTTGTACAGTCTCTCTATACATCTGGGAGCATACAAACTCACAAATATGTACTATGGTACACAAAGGAATGATCAGGAATGACCCACAGTAAATGTAAAGATGCACAGGCTGATAAATACCTGAGGTAGCTGCTGATGTTGCCTTGTTAAAATGACTACACATTTTGTAGTCCCTATGTATTCTGCCCCGTCTCCATTATTTGATCTCTATTGTGATAAGTAGCCAGTTTGCAATACTATGAAACTAAGCCAAACACAGTACATGGATTAAAATTTAACAATGCATTTACGTGCAGACTCCTGTGTTTAGGTAATTTCTATTTCACAGGTTGAAGTAATAAAGTAATATTTTAAGAGAGACAGGATGTATTTTTTTGAATAGACATTAAATACCACATTATGAAATGGTACTTCAGTAACAATTTTAAACAGTGTTAGTTCTCAGTATCCTGTAATAAGTATTTTAATAAAATACTGAGGACTGGGTCTCAAACTGATGGCAATTAATCTGACTTTGCTAAAATTAGAGGGAATTTGTCATGTGCTTTAAGTGTACATGATCTTCTGAATCAGGGCCAAGAGATAATCTAGTTCATTTTATCTCCCCCTGATGTTTGATGTTCAGCCTCATGATTTTTGAATTTCAAGGGAGCAAGAAAAAGTGCCTCAATAATTGTGTCACTGCTCACCAGAATCATTTGTAATAGACCTGCCCAGCATCTATAACTGCATCATCTTCTGTCAACTCAGCCTGGTTTCCAGCCCAGCTGAAGGTGTGGTATGCATTTTGTGAAGGTTTTTAAAAGGAAAATATTTAGAATAATTAAATATTTTAGTGGCAATTTAGTGACACTAGGTCTCAGTAGAGTGACAATGGGATTGAAAAAGTAAACCAGTGGGATATACTTGATTGTGGCTGTTGGGCCGGCAGCAGGGAAGCTGCAGGGGTCACACTGATTGGCATTGTCACTTTACCCATTCATCAAGCAAGGCCAGACTTCCCAAATCATTTACCAGATGGGGCAGCTCGTCAGTTTAAACACCTGATATGAAGCCATCCGTCATCTGATAACATGATCGTCGGGCTGCAGCTGGCTCGGTGCTCTGCAGCCTGAGTGCACATGTGATGGACTGGAGCCAGGGAAGCAGGCTTAGCAGCGCTGCACTCCCCTGATAGGATTTGCAGCCCTCCACTGGACCATGGAACAGGTGGAGACGGAGAGAGAATGAAAAAATTACCATGTGTTGCAGGGATTAGAGAGCACACACTTACCACTCCACTTGAATACCAATCAAAGGACAACCTTGAGCCAGACAAATTTAAAGCCATCCATGATGTAATATGGAGAATATAGGTTCTTGTGTATGCTGATATAGCTTCGTTTTCCTACAGGGTTTTGAATAGATACTTGGCAATGCTGTAATTTGCCTTTCATTTTCTAATGTGGAAGAGAGAACAGATACTTGGAAACAGGCTTTTTCTATTTTATTTTTCAAAGCACATTTTAAAACAGGAAATCTCTTACAAAAAGTAAAAGTGTATTTCTAGAAACTGACCACAGATCCTACTAGTTTTGCTCAGCAAGGCAAAAGTCTGACAAGATGAAGAGGAAGTACTATGAATTCAAAATATGAAGATGCTTACTGAAAGCCAGTCCCAAGCTCAAATTCCCCTAGTTACTGAAATGCTCAGATCTCCCTGATTTCAAAGGAGTTGGGTGCCTAAGTGGCTCTAAGGATCTGTCTTTCGGTGCCTCCTCTGGAGCAGTACTTCAAGTCCTTTCTCAGCGAGCAGGTACTATGGCTTTGATCTCAAATAAGTCCCTCCTGGGAAAACCACTCTGGAGGAGAACTTCTGTTACAGTGTTAGCAGGTACAGTGAATGGCTTTGATATGCATAGGTACCTTCCAGAAAGTGATCTGGTTTTCTGTCCCAACATAATATTCACCAGCCTCCCTGGGGTTATCGAAACAACAGGGTTTCTTTCATGGAATCATAGAATCATAGGGTAGTTTGGGTGGGAAGGGGCCTTAAAAACCATCTTGTTTCAGGACCCTGCCATAAGCAGGGACACCTTCCACTAGACTAGGTTGCTCAAAGCCCTGCCCAGCCTGGCCTTGAACACTTCCAGGAATGAGACATCCACAGCTTCTCTGGGCAGCCTGTTCCAGTGCCTCAGCAATGTCTTTTCAGAAGTGTGTATCAGTTGATCCCGTTCAGGTGCACACATTTGAGTGCATGCTTTCTCCTTCTGCACTCTTCCTCACCCTTCCAGCCTGCTCTCACAGCTGCACTGCAGCTCTGCTGGGTGTGGAGGACCAGAAACAGCATTTTGGTGGACAGCCTCTTGGTGGAGGGACTGTCACCCTCCCACAGCAAGCTGTGGCCTGAATTGGGCTCCTCTGCTTCAACACAGGCCTCTCTGCATGTGACTCGAATTATAAGAATAGGAAAACTGTGTCCTTTCTCTAAAGATCCAAAGACTGGTGTCTTTAGGAGCACTGAGTGCCCCTTGGTTTTCAGGACCCAAGGAATAAAGACCCATGAACCTGCCTGTGGTGGCAGTGCTGCAGTTGATTATTCCAAGATGGAGACAAGAGGGAACTAGCCCTATTGGAGGATACATATGGTCAAGGGCAGGACACAACATATGTACTATGAATGTGTATATGCCTTTTCTTTCAAAGACAATCACTTGGGCAAAATTCTTCCCTTGACTGTCCTTGTTTCTTCCTGAAAATTGTTGCCTGTGACAGATCTACTTTTGGGTGAAGATTTATTCCTTTCACTTCTGCTGAGACATTAAGAGATGCCCTTGAAGCAGTTTTTGGTAGAATTGTTCCTTTTTTTTTTTTTTTTGTAATCTCATTCTAGGCTTTGCTACAGTTATGTGAACTGAGCTAAATACAAGTTTAAAGTTTGTTTGGTTTTGCGTTTTTGTTTCTGGGTTTTTTCCCCAAACAGAGGCAAAGGAGACATGGCCACTTCACTTCTTGAAAAGTCTCATTTCCCCTGGCAATTAACCTGCAGTTGCAGTGTGAATTTTGACTTTTGTGAGAAGGGAACACTGTTTTGTCAAAAACTCATTACCTAGCTGTAGAAACTTAGAGGCATCAGAGATACTATAATTGATATTTACAATTAATGGAATAAACTGTAAGCTATTTGCTGAAAAGCAAGTGGAAAGATTGTAATTTGTTCATTATACACCTTCTTTTGTCTTATTTTGACTTTCTTATTTATATATGCTTAAATACTCTATACTCATACTCAGATAAATTCTGCTTCCTTTTCTATTTCAATGAATGTCTTTTTCTGAGGTTGATAGCAGGACACTATTCTCAGAGATAAGGAAAGCTTAAAAGACATGCAAAAATTATATTTAGAGATATAGCATTAAAAAGGTGAAAATTAATAAAAAGATTATAGGAAATAATACCAATTTTGAGTCAGATATCTGCAGACATACAGAAAGATCCCTTGTTCCAGAGAAACGTTCAGCAGAAACCTGAGAATGAATTACTAAAAAAAAAAAAATACCCCATGGCTCACTAGAGCAAACATTTCATGATATGTTGCCAATGAAACAAAAGGTTTTATGCTGGCAACATACCTTTAAATCTGTTTCTGTTACCAACTGCTTTTATCTGTCTATAGAATAATAATTAGCAACTTCAAACAATAACAAGGCTATTTTATGAGAGGAACCATGACTTTATTCCCAGCATTAAAAAAATGGGGAAGCTGAGACAAATGAAGTGAGTTTATATCCCTGTGAGGGTTAAATCAGGTGATGATCAGAACTTAAGTTTTAAGCTGTAAGAAAGTTTTGGTTTTGAGGTCGTTTTTTCTCCCTCATTTTTAATTTAGCAGTTAAATGATACTTATGGGTGAAGCACTTACAAGAGACTTGTGAAGAAAGCTTAATCTGCTGGTAACATGAATAACATGGATTGTTATAGATGTAGTGAGTGGAAGTACAAAGCAGAAAAATAAGATAGAAAATGACAGAAAGTGGTAGATAGTGACAGAGGGTTATTTTCCAGCTAAATTTGTACAAGTATTTAGAAGAGCATCACCTTAGTTTTTTGTTTAGTGTATGGGTGACTTTAAGTGCCTTAACTGCCTAATTATGGTGCTGCGTTTATTTAGAAGCAAATAGCTGAACTAATTTAATTTGTTTTCTTAATTTTAATCTGTTGTTGATAAACAAATCATTCTCCCCCAAACCACCAGATATTGAAATGAAACCCCGAATTTGAGAGGTAAACAAAACAGAAAAATATTCAAGTTTGTAACTAGCTGTCTCTAAACACAAGGCATACCAGGTTTTCAAATCCTTTTCTCACATCTTTCCTGTCTTCAACCACCTCCCTGTGAAATGAATTATTTTTTTCCCCCTGAATCCTGAAGCTTAGCTGAGTTCTTTCTATACAGTACATGGAGAAATATAATCATAAAACCCAGTAATAATACCAGTTGTCATGGATGTACAGAAAAATTTGTAGAAGACACCCTGAACACTTAAAATTACATATTTACATGTCTTCTCTGCATCTTTAACACAGAAGTAAAATTCATGTCTTGCTGATAACCTTGGTGCCAGAATGTCACATTCTCTTTTTATTCTCATTTCTTTTGCAGTTGAAAAAAAAAAAAAAAAAGAAAGAAAAGAAAAGCACATTACAATCCTCATATGTAAATTCTATAAGCTTTACTGCTCTCCTCAGGTGTGCATGCCAAGTTTTCATTATGAAGGCTCCCCGCTGTGAAAAAAAGGTACATTTTCACTTTCATGTGTCTGTTCCTTTGTGGTAGAAAGGCTTGAAACATTAATGAGTAAACTAAACTAAAACTGTACAGACATTCCTGCAGGAAATTGGGTAAGTTTCTGATTCTGAGGGGAAGAAATTCAACTAGGTCAATAAAATCGTGTGATTTTGACACTGTGAAGTCAGTTGTCACTAAGGAGTTACCCGTGCTATTTTTATTCATGTTAATGGCATTTTTATGCCCTGGTGTTTTGTTTTGAAGATTTTATCCCACTGATCCAGAAGACACAAAAAAAAAAAAAAAAGAAAAAAAACCCAGCATGGAAAAGAAAAATAGTTTCTTCACGAGTTCATACCCTTGAAGACTGATATCTGGGATGACTATTTTCTTTCTCAAACAATTTTACTAAGTCATCATATCATACTACCTTTAGTAATGTTCAGTAAAGCATTAGGGGTAAGTGTGGTATCCGTATTAATCATTATTTATGGCTATAAACCACTGTACAATAGGTTAAATGGGTGGACTAGTGACAATATATCTTAGAGTCCCGTGTATGTATCAATACTCTTAGATATGCAAATTAAAAGTAATGCTTGTTTGCTCAATAAATATTAATACTTTTTGCTGAAAAAAAAAAAAAAGAAAAATAATTTATCCTTTCCTATCGGTATGATGTTGATGTGGCTCAGTGGAAATCTTATGGTAAAACAGATTTAATTGATAATGGGATACTGGTCAACTGAAAAAAAAAACCAAAAACAGAGCAACCAACTCTTCCTAGAAACTGTGATTATTTTTTGAGGAAATTCCTTTGAGATGAACAGCCAGTGGAAAAATAACCAATTGTTTCACTCTTGTAGAAAGTGTAAACCTTTATTTTTCAATTTAGTTAGGAAACCAACCTTTATTTCCAGCTAGATCTAGTCTTTTGATTTTTCCAAGGATGAAGCAGAGATCCAGCCAGAGATTCAAGAAAAAAGCTTGCTATAGACAGTTCAGTCTCACCAAGCATATCATAGCAGAGCATCATGAATTTATTCCAAAACATAACCCAGATTCCTCACTCAGAATGACAATGAACTCTTGCCTGAAAGACAAACAGTCAGATTCTTAAATGTTAATGAAAACAGGTTTTATTAATGTTTCCTAGAAAAGGGGAAATTTGATACAGTATTCAATATTTGGGACAACTGGAAGTCAGTCATCACTCTGTGTTATTCTGGCTAGTTCTGTTAGCTAAACCTGTAATGGAAGTAGAAGAATGGTCTTTTTTTAAGGAGAATGGTGGTTTTTGAGCTCAATGGACTGATAAGCAGTGGGGAGGTGTCAGGGTGCCCTGCTACCCCACGCCCTGCTCAGTCTGTCCAAAAGCTGGTGGCTCACACCCAGCCTTCAGGCACAGCCCCCGTGTTCGGCAACACTTGCTGGTATCCAACAGCAGCAGAACTCTTTCACTGTAGCCTCCTGCTGCCAGTCAGAAAGGACAGAAAATGCGATTGACCTCCCCCTTCATTTCTCTTAATTAGGTAAATATCTTTGATAAAAAGGGAAACTAGACCAAACTTTCGTGCCATTCCTTCAACTCCATGCAAGTTTCCCAGTTTCTGTGTATCTCATGCAACAACCTGTTTCTGAGTGGAGGTACCTGGTCACAGACACGCAAGGATCTCTCTGATGACACTGTTTTCTGTGATGTGATGTGATAGAATCACATCTGCTAAATGTTGTAATAGTATAATTTATGAACTCAGAATGCTTGACAAACACTTTTAATTACTCTCCATATCACCATAGGACAGCTAACTTTAATTTTCCACATTTCACATATGGAGAAAATGAAATGTAAGGGTATTAAGCAACTTGACCAGAAACCAAATAACTCCAGGAGCTGGAAATAGAGGCCCTCATACAGGAAAGCATTGGAGCAGATGCTTAACTTCAAGTATTGAAACATTTATTAGAAGACAAACACTTTAACAGAAGGACAAAATACTGCATGAAAAATCTCCAGTCAGCCCATTCTTCAGCTACTACGAAAAAGGAATATTAGCCTTAAGTAGCCATCTAACAGCTTGCAAATAGCCCCTGATATACCATACAAAAATGTTGTACTTTCTATTGTCTGTTCAATTTCCCCAGATAACATTGATGCAAGCCCTGGAGCCCTGTTGGATCTGGTAAAGCGGGGAAAAGAGACTAGAATTTGATTTTTTTAAGATTTATATTAGTTTTTGGTAAGGAATGAGTCCATCCTTAGACAAACATACTGCAAGAAGAATGAAAGAGCCTAGAGAATAAAAAAAATCAAGTGATGTCATTAGTGATGTCATTAGTCCTGTGAGTGAGTTCCTTCTCTGCCTACTTGTGTGGACTATTTTTATCAACACTCAAGATTCCATTGGGATAAGCATTCCATCTTGATCAAAATCTGTACAGCAAATCTCCTCAGGAGAAATTTTCATCAGATCTGTGGTATACTGTAGTATTTGCTGGTCAGAAATACCTGAGATTAGCTTCTTGATATTCTCAGCCTTTGGCAAGAAATGTTAAAGAGTATTAACATAAGTCAGGCTCAGACTTCTCAGTATTGAAGAAATTATTCAGTTTAGTCACTGTTCAATCATCCTTTTGACCCTTGCTATAGCTCCAAACTTTTCCTCGATATATATGTCAGTACCACATTTATAAATGAAATTTTGTGAAACAGAAGACTTGGCTTGGAATTATTGCACCTAGGATCTACTCTTGAACATGTTAACACTGTTTTCTCTCTTAATTCCTAAGGCTTGATTCATCTCTTCTAGCAGAGGTATGGAAAAGAGATGCCCTATTTCGACCACATAGAGTGCATTGTTCCAGAGCATCTTTCTGCCAGAGACCACCTCTTCAATTTGTCATCTCTGATGGGCTCCAGTTTTGGTTTTCAGGGGAGAACCCACTGTGGCGCATTTGCCTGGGGCAGCCCCACCATCCTCAGCCAGTACTGCTTGTGTGTCAGACAATGCTCATGAGGACGGCAGCATGGTGTGATGGCAGCGTGGTGTGACAGCAGCATGGTGAGATGGCAGAGTGGTGTGATGGTAGTGTGGTGGGAGAACCATGGCCAGTTTGCGCCACATCAGCTTCCCTTTAATTCCTTTATTTTCAACAGCCTTTCAAGGTCTCAATCCACAGATACAGGGGTCTGCACAAAGAGCAGCGAAATCTGGCTTATGTGATGTGCCCAGAAAGAAATATTCCTTTCTGATATTTGGATCTGCAGATGAATCTTGGCACTATTCATAGCCATATACAAGGAAGCAGGCTGAAACAATGTGTGTAAGTGGGGGAAAAGAAATTCATATTCTGTGCACAAAGAGTAGATTTGACCATTTTCTTTTTAGACTACTTACTAAACACACTATATTGCACCTTAGATATTCAGTAGTTTTAAAACTTATTTTAAAGTTGGGTACACTGAGATGGCCTCCTGAGTCTGTCAGTTGTTTAATACAACACCAATTACTGAGGCCAGTGAAGCATTAAGGTTAAGGATAAACTATTATTACATGTGTTTTGATGGCTATCATTACAAGAGCAGGTCCCGCAGTATGGGATGTTGTGTCCCAGCAGTTGAAACTGTGTTGTGAGAATAGCTTAGAAGAGAGAATGGATATAACAGTAGTAAGACCACAAACTGCTTAAAATGCCTAACTTTGTAAAACTAAACCTATACTAAATATTTGAAATGCATAAATAAATATTTACTCTTTTCCAAAATGTTGCATGGAGAATGATTCTGACTACACACTATTTCAACACAATGTCTGTATTTAATGTAAGGGTTTAAATACCCTGGAACCCTGAATAAAGAGGATATGGTATTCCTACCAGAAGTATTGCTCCTTTGTTACCTCTCCCAAGACTTTAGAATTAATAGGCTGCTTTGATCAAGAATATTTTCTTTTTTGAAATGCAGTCTTCAAGTAACACATGTGCTACTTCCTATGATCTTGATGTATGTTGGAAAGCAATGACAAGTACTAGATACTTATTTTTGGATGATAAAGTAATTTTAGGAGACAAGTGCAATTAATACTGTGCAGCATGTACTCTAACAATAAATCTGTTGATGAATGTGACTAATTTCTAATAGCAGAACACAGTATTTGCTGAAGTTGAGGTCTTTCCTGGAAAGCAATTCAGCCAATATGAGGTAAAAAGCACTTTTTTTGCACTTGCTTTAGAAAAGAAGAATTGTAAAGTGTTAAACCTCTTCAACCTACATGTGTAAAAATGTTTTCTCCTGTAATAAGGAGTCATGTTATCCCAGTTCTGCTCACGTAAGGTACAAGTTTGAGCAGAGGAATATTCAGAATAACATACTTTATTCACTTTGTCTACTTAACTGTATTCTTCTCTTTTACTGCTGGATGAAAAGTCTAATTTGCCGATGAATATAATTAGAAGCAAATGATCCATTATATTAACTTTAATGAGCTGCAGCAGGTCACTTGGTTATGGATGGCACGATGCAAAGGTTACATTTCAGGGCAATACTGAATTTCTGACAGTCATCCACAAAGCTTTTATGCAGTAGACACAACAAGCATCAAGTCCTGCTCACAGAAGTGACTATGTTTCATAGCCCACTGCTGTCTGCTGAAGCTTTAGTTCTACAGTTCAATAATTCATAATTAGCTCCTATAACTGACAGCCACATAATAAAGGACATTAACTTAGTGGTCTTGTAGTATTGGTGTTTAGAAGCAGGTTTTTCACATCTAGCATATTTTCTCAGATAAGGGTCAAAGAACTCATTCCAAATTTACATTTACTTCTCAAACTAGGGGAAAAAAAAAAAAAAAAAAAACAAAAAAAATGCCAAACAAACCGGTAGAAGAGGCCAGAGAAGTCAATATAACATATGATCTCATCTGTACTCTCAGAAGGAGTTTGACTCACAAAAAGAATCTTACTTTCAGAATATTAATATTGACAAAATTCTAGAAGGTAAAAATAGATGAATGACTGTCTTAAAATAGTGATATTAGATAGTGATGTCTTTGCTTATAGTATTTTCTGTGACTAATATCTTGCACCTCTAGAACTGTGTTACTAGAAGAAGTAACACAACTCTGACACTTTAATCCAGATAGTCTAGATATTCAGTTTATTATAAGGCTTACAATTGTCACAATCAGAAAACTTCTTATGACCTCAGTCTGAGCTCTGTCAGAACTCATGATCCAAGCACATTGCAAGCCATGAGCTGAGCCAGAGGATCATGGGAGCCACCTGCCAGACCTCACGTGGTCTGGGATCCCAGCTGGATCTGATCCGACCTAGACTGAGTGAGCGCTCACTTCGGGTAGTGCAAGTTCAGACAGTTCATTCTGCAGTTTAGCTCTGGCAGAAGGAGGCAGGCAACTGGCTTCTTCTATGCTAACACAGCTGTTTCTGACCAGCAGTGGAGCTGCAGCCTTACTCTAGATTTGGGATTTCTCTTTCTTAGTTGCACTAAAAGCATTGCTCTCTAGAGTGATTGCAGATAATTATAGATTTGGGGAGTACTCATTCATGCACTGTCCTTTTTTTCCCCGGCTATCTATGAGTTGCATTTACTTTGAAAAGGTTACATTTAATAGATGATTAACTATTTTTAGACCATGATGAACTGCCTAATTTGACTGCTTGTTACTCTTATTTTTGATTTGTATTTGATCACCTAGGTCATGCACCTTGAGTGGACAACAAATACTTCAAAAAGGGGAATAATGGTAGAGAAGCACAAATAGCCAATGGTGAATAAGGAACACCCTTGTTCACACACAAATGCCCTTGTTTGCACATGAATATGGGTTTTTGTATGAAAAAGACCCATTCGCCAAACATCCATGTGAAGAGAAACCCATTCAGCATGAATGTTTGTGAACATTGAATAACAAGTGGATGAACAAGCCTGAATCAAACAGCCGTTCAGACTTTGAACCAATGTTCACAAACACTGGTTTGCATTATTCACCCAGGCCTGTGAACAGCCATCTGTTCAATAACTGATAATGGAGATGAAAGTTGGGTTGTTGGGTAGATATGGCTCATCAGGGAGACAATGGCTATCTATTTGCAGGATTTCTCCTTAGTCTGTTGCAGGAGCAGCCTCTGTTTCTGCTGACCTGTGATACTGTGTTTATCTGTTTCCTTTCCTGCTAAGATGAGGTTTTGCTTAATATATAATGAAATAAATTTGTGTATGCAAATATACATAGGCACGAACATACCTACACACACATACACACATATATTTTCCATTGCTGTTTTTTACTTAGGATTAAAAATATATGTTAGTTAGGTGCATGAGTGTCTTTGTGACAACAGTTCTGAACATATAAGTTTAAGATCTAGATACAGAAAGATAAATACACGGCCAGTTTAAAAATCAGTCTTAGATGTCTTTAGACTTAAACCCAAATGAATTAACATTTTCCAGAGCTATACACATCTGCATATAGTAGAAAATAATCGTCACTTTCCTTAGGATTTTATAACTGTAATATCAAAACCAGGTATCAAGACAGACTTTGAAACGAAAATTTTTGTGTCCTGTGTCTCAACCAACACTTCCTCTCTAATATCTCTTATCCAAGAGATGTTAATTGTGCTCCACCTTTTAAAAATTGCTTTTGTGTGAGAATAATTAAATATTATTTTACTTATCCGGGTTGGTTAGTTGCTGCAGTATATTTATTCCAGGTATTTCAATGAATAATGAGCCTGTTTAAATCTATAGGGAGGTTGTAATTGCTTTTGTTCTTCCTATGACAGGTTGGTAGCTATATTTCTATGCAACTGATTTAGTATTACTTACCTTAAACTCTGAAACCTTTCCAAGTGCTTCCACTGCTTTTCTAACTCCTAAATGAAATATTTCTCTTGGGTTAGAAAGCATCAAAATAATGTCTGCATAAAGTGCCAATTTATATTTTTGATTTCTGACCTCAGCTTCCTGCAGTCTTAACAGTATCCTTTATCATTCTTTGGAACAGTCGATTCTGCTTTCAGGGCAAGTACCAAGGTAGAGAAAGTCTAGCATCTCTACCCAGCAAATACATTTCCAAGTCAATAAGGAGTATTTATCAACTATGTTTTAGCACTTGCTTAGAATGTAATATTTTAATTTCATTTTTGCTTTATCCTCCCTGAAGTTTTCTTAACCTAAAAAAAGCCCAAGTGCACCACTCAGAACAACTGAAATAATTATAAAAACAATGATCTAATAAATTAAGATGATAGCTGCACCTGGATTCCAAACTGTAGTTCTCTAGTTTTTTTGATACTTCACTTTGTCAACAACATAGCTATAGGCTTAATTTAGTCCACATAGGATTTAATATTTGCTCATTTCCAAGAGCTGGGGAGTCAGTTCTCTGTGCACAGACTTTGTTCCAACATTGCAATTCTATTTGCAAACCAGTTGCTCCATTCTTATCTATGAATTACAACCTGAGCATGTATACAATATCACAACTCAAATAGACAAATGAGAAACAATTAATTAAGAATTTAAATTAAAAAAGAGCTTAATTTCTATTTAATTTTAAATGCCACCATATATCATATATCTGAAATGCATATGCACGTTTTCAGTTTTGTAGTGTCAGTTCTGATAACAAATTAACAGACTCAAGTTAATATTAGAGTGTGGGGTGATGTTTTTTAATGCTGTTGATTAAAACATATACAAACAAGTAAGAAGCAGAGTGTGCTCCTTCTAAATTGCAATGGTTTTGCAGAGGACCTGAGTATGTCAGTAAGTAATGTTTACCTTATCTTTTAAAATTTCCCTTGCAGAGAAGGAAGAGATAGGAGTAACTGCAGCCCTGAAGCACTTGATCAGCTGATGGGAAGAAGAAATAGCTTGATTTAGGAAAACAAACCGTATGCAAAGGTAATGGTTGGAGGTATTGCCCAATTGATGGGTGATAAAGCAAGACAGAAGCAGCACTGATCGCGAGGAGATTCCAGGTTTTAACTGACTATTTAGAAGAACAGTTTTTAAAACAGAATCGTGTTTTAAGAAATATTTAACATTTTTTATGAGAAGCACACTTTTTGGTGCCCCACTCTTGAAAAAGGAGGTGGCTAATCAGCTTTAGAGTTTCCAGTAAAACTTCAAAACTGCCAAAGAAACAAACTCACCCATGAAACGTATTATTTTTCCTCAAGAATTTTTTTAAAGAGTATTTTTAGTATTCCTCTCCCCAGCTTTCTAAGGCTTAAAGCATTTTGTGAAAAACATAGTGTGGCAGCCATCCATGGTCTGTAGTGCTGCTGAAGCCCCCTAGGTGGATGCCTTTGTGTCCAAAGCAATGAGGGACCAGCAAAACCACCATGTGCTGTGTGTTGTGAGTATGGAATCATAGAATCATTAAGGTTGGAAAAGGTCTCTAAGATCACCCAGTTCAGCCATTAACCCAGCACCATCATGTTCACCACTAAACCATATCTCCAGGGATGGTGATTCCACCAGTTCCCTGGGCAGCCTGTTCCAATATTTGACCACCCTTCCAGTGCAAAATGTTTTCCTATTATCCAATCTAACCTCCCCTGGCACAACTTGAGGTCACTTCCTCTTGTTCTATTGCTTGTTACCTGGGAGAAGAGACCCACCCAAGTCACTGACTATCAATTCAGTTGTCTTTCAGAGGAACAGGGGTCTACAAAGAAAATATAAATGTGTGTGTTTTGACGTCTTGACAAACTGCTGCATGTTCGGGAAAAGTAGAAAAATCCCTTCCTGAATAAACACATGGATCTTTTCCTTTAGTGTTGAGCCTGGGTCTTTCCCCTGGTTTTATCAACCAAGAGGGTTTAAAATCTGTACATCAAGCAATGGTTTATTTACTCCTTCTCCTGTAGCGATATATTTATGCAGTCTTAAAGTCAATCAACTGTGAACAAGTAAGTGTTTTCCAAAGTTTATAAAGAAAAGCTTTGAATAGCCAAACTTTTGATTCCTTTACATACAGTGAGGGGCAGCATCATATTTCTCTTGCATGCCTTGTTCCTAGAACTGCCCTCACCCTGGCTGTCAGAGAAGTGCCTGTCCCCAGCTGATCTGGGGTTGTGTTGCCTGGCTGGACATGAAGGCTCTGCTGTGGCAGCAAGCATCCTTGTCCAGAGGAACCTGCCAGCCCCAGGGCCAAGACATCTGTGTCCTGCTGAGGATTTGCAATGTTCCCTCTGCAATAAACTGAGCCTAGTCACAATATTAAATAATTATTTTACCAACTTTTCAGTGACTGCCTGGCTTTTCTGTTTTTGCTCAAGGGTCACAGCTCCTTTCTGGGATACATTTCTGGCCTTTTCCACACCTGGCAACGGGATAATAATATTACGTCTGATTATGGCCTTGGCTGCTCTTCAGCTTGTACCTTAGAATACATTAGAAGGCTGTCTGAAGCCTGTAGAGCTCAGTTCACAAAGGGACTTGTGAATGGAAGCATGCATCTTTGAGGCTGTTAGTAGAACTACAAGAGCAAGGTGCCTTTGGTGATATCCGCCACCCACTACAGGACCTCAGTACTCCCCAGAACCACCCAAGGCATTCTGCACCTTCCTGCGGACCCTTGAGATGGGCAACAGGAAAGAACAACTGTTTTTTCTAGATCTGGAGGCTCCCTGGTTGATGCCAGCCACCACAGGATGAGAGCAATTTGGTCTAGTAGCAGGTGGCCCTGTCTATGACAGAGGGGTGGAACTAGATGGCTTTTAAGGTTCCTTCCAACCCAAACCATTCTATGATTTGCCAGTTGTGAGCTGTGGATTTTGTTTTATCAAGGTGAAAAAGTGAGAAACTCGTGCTACCCACACTGAGTCCCCTTTGATGCTAGTAGTTCCTATTATTTCTTTAGTTTTTAATTCAAGAAAGCTGTTCTAATTGAAGCCCTAACCCTACTCCAAGTAGAGGCAAAATTTAGTCATTTGGTTCTGGTAGCCACCATTTTAACCACTTAACATTAGCTTTACCAGGACCACAAGATGTTGTTACAGTTATACCCATAGTTTGAGCTAATGTAAGAATTACCATGTTGCTTGGGGGTTGGGGTTGGGGTGGGTTTCCTACTAAAACTCCCTAGTAAGAAAAAGTGCAGCGAATTGTTAAATGCTTATCTTTTCTATCCACTGGGAACATAAATCGCCTCAGTTTGCATAGTTTCTTGCATAAAGACTGTTTTAATCAACAAAATTATCTACTTATGTCTTTTATTTAGGATTAAGAAGAAAGAGATTTTGAGTGACTTAGTGGAACCCAAAATGTAAAATAAGTAATAACTTGGGTCTTCCTTTTACTTGCACATTGGTCAAGCTCAAATACATTAGAACCATTGACAGTTGTTCATTGACCTTAATGAGTAGTGAAAGAGGCCTTAAAGACTCTTATCCATATACTAGTTGAAGAAAAACAAAGCTGATTTGTCTGTGAAGTCACTCAGAGCAAGGATAAAATCTGAGCAAGTTTTCTTGGAGTTGTATTTTTCTATTTTTACAATGAAATATTTTCTTTATTTTAGGAAATTTGTTACCAAAGAATGATTAGAAACACAGATGTGAAAGGAAAGTGTCAAACCAGATAATTTATGATTGGTCTTTAAAACATAAAATATCTTTTTGACTTTTTATAACAAATGAAGAATTAGCAGTGCAGTTTTATGTCCTTATTTCTGTGATTATAAAGTAATTTTATTTTTTTTTCCTAGCTCTGAAGTTTTAAAACTCAAATGGATTTATTTGTCAGAAATTTGTTTACCACAAGGAACATGTTGCCAGATATGGAAAGCTCATTTAGTCAAACCGAGCCCCTGAGATCTTGCCGTGAAACTCCCATCCTTAATAAACCAAAAAAATGTGTTTATAGCTGCATTTGTTCTACGCTTATGCATGCATGTAAATATATACAGGTATATATCTACATATATACTTATATTTACTTTGTATATGTATATATTACAAGATAAATAAGCACATACAAACCTAATTAATTTCAAAGAACATAAACAATTCAAACAGCTGTTGAATTTATTTCCCAGTTTCCTTCAACACAGAACAATTTCTTTGTTAATCTGCAGTTCTTTGATGCCATTCAGTAAAGTTTGCATGATACATGACTGCTGTGTCATCTTCACTACATTTACTGCAAACATAAGTCAGAAGATCTTTTGAGAAAAATTGCTCCTAAACACTGCTCATTTTACAATTATGTGTGGCTTCTCAGTCTAATAAAACTATGGTCAAAGTCACAGGGAATGATCTAGAGCTGTTGCCAACTCCTAGTAGGAGAGAGCTCTGTGTACATCTCTTAGGTGCAGAGGAAAATGTTTTTTTCTACGAAATCCCAGAAGCCCACACTCTCAGCAGGAAAATGCTGTCCCAAAAGACATACATTTTTATAGCTGTCAGGTCTTCCTAGCTATTTCTCCCCAATGAGTCTTCCTCTCCTTTCCACACCTCCAGGGGATGGGCATTTCTCCTGACTTCTTTACTGAGTAATTTTATTTCCTGCTCTAAAAGGTAGTTTTTTTCCAATTCCCTTGTTTCACTTCCCCATCGGGTTACAGGATACTCAAGAATGTTGTTAATACATCCTGAGTTGGCTCATTCCTTTGATTCCTTTATGAAAGCTGAGGGAAAAGCTCCTACTACTTCCAGCTTCTGGCCATCTTTTTTTTTGGATGGGGAAGTCTTAAGTCTTAAGAATAGAAGTAAACAGCCCCTATTTTGCTTAGCTTAATTCCTTCCAATTCCTTCTCATGGATGCAGACAGAATGTTTTTGTTTGACTGGCCAAGGAAACAGCTGCTAATTGTGTTGGAGGCAGGGTTCTGGATCAAACTTCTGCCCTTCTACAATAAAAAATATACGCAGGCGTGTGCATTATTAATAGTACATGCTCAGTTTCTAAAACATCTTCACTCTAAATCTGTCTATAAGTAGATGATAGTTTCATGTCAAAGTTAATGTCAACTAAAACATAGCTTTTACTAATTCTTTCTATGATCTTTAGGAGAAAAGTTGAACAGGTTTTACTTTGGCTTTAGTAAAGTTACTTACAATAAGACTTAAGCAGCAGTGGGCTAGCACAGTGAAGTAAGTATAACCTTCAGGAAGCTTGTCCTCTCTACAGTTAAGGTTTATTTTGTTCTGACCTCCTTATAATATATTTGGTTGGAGTGGGGAACATGATTGGTTCAAAGTTGGTCTGGTAAAATCAATTTTGCCCAATTAAACAAATGTGTTATATAAAACAGTGAGATAAATAAAGACGACACAATAAATTCCAGAATTGCCAGACTGTAAGGAAAGCCCTGGATCCTGAATACACCTGTCATGACATGTGCCTTTTCTCTCACAGCATCGTGCAGCATAGGTATGACTGGGTAACCAGGGACTGCTCAGCCTGTGATGCCAGGGTCTAATTCAGCAGGAGTCATTGAATGATAAGCACCAAGGAAAAGCAGGAAACTGTCTTTGGTGACAACGCTGGGACTGAAGAGCCCAGCGCTGTAAAAACACCCGTCCCTGTGCAATTTTGGCTCCTGCTTGTAGATCTTGAGCTCTTCAATTTCTCAATGTGCTGATTTCCACGAGATAATAAAAAAATTTTAATAAGAATTCTTTTCTTTTAATTTTGACCTCCTTTTAAAGATCATTATGTAATTTTGGTTTCACCAATATTTTTGCCTTACATCCCATTTTTTATCACAACAAGGTCAGTAATGGCTTAATGGATTGGGTTTGCCTGCTTTCTGAAACCCAGCACTGTATGAGGTGGGGATAGGGGACCAAAGAGCATTAAAGCAAACCAGCTCCACAAAAGACTTAAGGAGAAAAACTAATCCAAATCCAGTAACAATATGGCCTAAAATCCAACATCAGGCTGAGCATTTAGATGATCTGAAGCACTGTATGGTTGTCTGAGGAATCAGTGGTTCCCTTGTAGTTGCACTTATAGCTGATATTTCACTTAGGATTTAATTGTATATCACCCTGTGCTTATAAATAGTGTTAGTGCCTTATTAAAGCAGATCCTGCATATTTTCCCTTGTCACCTTCCCCTCTGAACAATTTCTTCTCACTGATATGAACTGCCAATGATACCAACCCAGATTCAAACAATGTTTCATATTTCAAAGCTGCTTTGTGAATTGGACAGTGATGATACCCATCTAACAGGTAGATGGAACCTGAAGGCCAATGACCAGGTTCATTGCTTAGCAGAGTCACATGGGGAAATTTCTTTGCAGGAGCTGATGCAGAACCAAAGGATAGCAGTGGGCATGCGGTTGCTCCTCATGAGATCTGGTGCCCAGCTCTTTGCTCCTACCCATTAACGCTCACTCTTTAATATAACACAGGCAAGAGCGTAACTGGTCTCAGAGGTTTATAACCACATGAAATTAATGTATTTTCAGTGACTTGGGTGCCACAGTTATAGAATTAAATGGCATACTGATTAACTGACTGACCAAAGAAAGCGTAGTTCTTGAAAGTATTACCTGTGGGTGCCCCATTTCCCCACGGTTTAAACCATTGTCAGAGTTGCCTAAGGCTGACCTTGCCTGAGGCTGTGGAAATGCATTACTGCATGACAAATGTGCTTCCTTCCCATTGTGCAATTACTACCTTG
Source organism: Lophotriccus pileatus (assembly GCA_035583135.1). Classification (NCBI taxonomy): domain Eukaryota; kingdom Metazoa; phylum Chordata; class Aves; order Passeriformes; family Tyrannidae; genus Lophotriccus; species Lophotriccus pileatus. The sequence goes on from JAWWES010000081.1 coordinate 126,902,246, forward strand.
TATTTATCTGCCTTTTGGAGCTCATGTGGGGGTTGTGCCTACCTCTCACAGCACACATCAGCACCCACCAAGGTGTTCAGGTCTGTGCTAGCAATGCTGCCTTGTGCTGACTCCTGCTGCTAACACTGTTCTCAGAAAAATATATCTCGATTTCCTAAGTCTCACCATCAAGTGGAGAACTACACTGTTTTCACAGGAGCTGACCTGGAGAAAGTACAGATGCTGATAACACACTTAGAGCTGCTTTACACCCAGGCTTTACACCCAGGCACTGGCCAAGTGCAAGGCTGAACACTGCTTTCCAAACCTGCCTGCACAGTGAGAAAAGATCCTGCCTGCAGAGTGAGGAAAGATACTGACAGGTGAACATGGGTGCTGTGGTCAGGTGTGTGCAGGACCATGGAGTTTCTTACTGCACTTCCTTTGATTTCCATTCCATATCTGACAATACAGTGTTCTAACTGAGGAGTTTTAGCTTTACTCAGCAGAAGATCCAGCACCACAACCTTCTATGACACTCGTTATTTACTTACAGTAACATTTCTTCTTTACTCATGTTTATTTAAATGTTTATGAGATTTTTTTTGTATATGCCAAATGAAATACAGCAACTCTAACTCTCTTGCAGTGCTGCTTATACAGCACTGAGGGAGGACAGAAGGGAGACTAAAGCTAAATTTCTTCTCATCTAAAGTCTAGCATCTTCCAGAAAACAACAAACCTCACGGTACATTTAGTATGTACAGTACATTTAATATGATAAACATATTAAATCACATACATTATTCTGGCTATCTCAGTTCGAACAGAGTGTAATAACTTCAGGATCTGGAAGTACTGGAAGAATAAATTACTCCAAATAGCATAATCTATAAAATATAGGGTACACTTGGGATAGAATATCACTATAAGAATAGTGCAATGCTGCCACTGCTGTCATCCTAAATTGATGGGGAACATCTATCTGCAATAGTAAGCACAATATATCACTAATTGTCCAAGACAGTTGACGAGTATTCTGGAGATGTGGTATGCCTCCATTTCTGGGAGAGCATGATATGCTGATTAAAAGAAGCTTGATTTTTCTGAATGTGTTGAAAGTAAAGCCTGAAATATTTGAAGTTGCCTCCTACTAACTTCCAAAAATCAAACTATTCAAACACTCAGTCATGGTAAGTTAGTGTTTTGTAACATTTTTACCTCTTCGACCTCTAGTATTTCACCATCTGACACTATTTGGGGATCTAATTAGGAAGAGAGCATAGTGCTGATATACTCACAAGCACTTTCTCTTTTATTATCTATTTCCTCCTATTTATCTCTTTTCTTCTAACTGCTTTACATAACAAAAGAGTTTTGGCTGTTTATTGGTTTGTTGGTTGTTTGTTGGTTGGTTTGTTTATTTTCCCAGAAGACAAAACAGATGTTTTCAAAGAAGGCTGCTACCACAAAGTCCTTAAAAATAGTCTTAGCCATTGTTAAGATACCCAGGCAAACAATAAAAAATAAAGCAGGCAAAATAATAGGAAGAAAGGCTGGAGAGGACACAAGTCCTGCCAAAGCAAATAGCCAGAAAAGGAAAAACAAACACCCTCTCCCTCCTTCCCCAGAATGCACATGTAAATTCAATTGCATTTACAAATAAATTTGCTTTGGTTATGCCTACACCTTTACATGTGTGCTTTACAAGGGTGACTGTCAACATTTACTTATGTAAATACCGAAGACCTCTGATTTTGATCTTTGTATATGCACATAGTTACACTGGAACTCTTGTAGTAGGATATAACACCTCTGGAACCACTAGCTTGCAGTGTTCCTTCCCACCACGTCACAGCCTTGGCAGAGAAAAGGCAAAACCAACCAAAGAAATACTTGACCATGAGCTTTAAGTGCAGGTCAGGGAAAACATTTCAACAGATCTTGTTTCTGTGATGCTGGAGTTGGAAAATTGCTCAGCAGTAAATTCTGTGATACCCTTGGAAGAGTTTATCTGGGATGAAGAATTCAGAGCTTCCCTAAATTCTTTGCTGGAATAAAATGTATGAGACAGATAACATTGTATTGGGAATCCTCCATTCAGCTGTGCAAACTGCCAAGGGAGATTCATGTTTGAATTCCTCACATTGTCCAGGTTTTCACTGAAAGTGTTTTTTTGTGAAAGATATGTCTATCTCAAAAAAGGAAACTACATCACTTTCCTGGTAAGTGTTGTAGGAGCCCTCTGCATTTGTCATATAGTCAAGAAAATCAAAATTGCAGGGAACTTATCTAGGTTAGTGCACCTCAGATTTAGTGTATGCAGTATAGGAAAGTATTTGCAGTTCTTTCAGACACTAGAAGAAAATGCACCAAAAAAATGCAATAAACAGTTTCCCACTGCAATGAAGTGAAGGTAATTTCAGTCTTCTCACATATAAGTCCGAAAGCAGAGACGGTGCACTACATCAAAGGCTGCTTCAATGTCATCTTAATCGGTATTTTAACCTGGTTTCATGTGTAAAATTTTGTCTTATAAATTAATTTGCTGTTTTATCATCTATTTTCATGCCTTCTGTTTGCAACTATGGAGATAACATCCCAAACAAATTCATGTGGGCCAAAAGACTAGGAAGCAAAAAACAGTGGTGAGATCTACAGGGAGAATGAAGAAGACAAAAAGTTCTTGGTTTCAGCAGTTCATCTCTGCTGAAATTTGGACCCATATGCACTTTTCTGAAAGATCTTTTCTTATTCATATTCAGTTACTCAACTCCTCACCTGGGCAGTCAACTTCATCCTCCCCAGCTTGGAAGCCTTACCCTCTTAGCCTAGAACTTGTGTCTTACATCTTATGCTGACATTTTCCACCACTATCATGTTGTATATTTTATGTTAATAATAATAACAGAAATAATAATAAAAATGTTTAAATCTACAGTATTTATCCCGGATTATATTATAACTTCAGCCCTGCAATAATATCCTTTCACGTTAAGGATACATTCTCAGGTACAGTGCTGCTATTTCAGCCATCATTTCCAGGATATTTTAAGACAGATTCTGAAGAACATCACAGAAACTGCTAACCTGCAGTGATATCTCAGGCAATAGCCATTTTTTCCAGGCTTCTTAACAGATGGTAGCCAATCCAAATTCAGCAGTGCTAGCAAGCAACACTCAATAAAATTGTAATTGATGCATCTGGTACCTGCTAGGCTGGTTAAAAACTAACTCTGTGGCATTAAAAGGAAATTGTTTAAAGGTCCTGATAGAACTGGACTTTATTTTTGGAGCAAATCTATTGGAGATGAAGTTTGTACTTCGTGCCTTTAGCCTCTCAATAACCGCTCTGGAGTTTTGTTACAGTAGCAGTCTGATCCTCACTTTCTAGGAACCTATAAGATAAGCTGTAGGTAACGTCACTGTAAAGACGAGTATTTGGTATTTCAGGATGTAGCAAAGAGCTGTGCAAAAGGAGCTCAAATATTTCTTTCAGTTGAACTGGAGACAAAGAAGCATAGTATGTCTTTTCCATTCTGACGAGCCTTCGTGCTTGGTGTTTCACAGAAAACACCCTGTTCAGCCGTTTGCTCTCAAGGTAACACAACACACTGTCACAGGTTGACTTGTTTGTCTCTTGCATAAGGAAAAGGAAAGGAAAATTCGCAAGCACTCAGCAAGCACTCAGCTCTGCATGACTCTCTGATTAGACCACAGAACGACCTGGGGGAAGGGGTGCTTCACTCCTTATGAACAACAGAGAGACTTGAATGGAGAATGGTGAAGTCCAAGCTCACTTGTTACTTTAAACAATAGGATGTGAAAATGAAAGTATTCTTAATATATGTCTGCTCAAGAAATAGGGATAATTGCAGTTGTGTTTTAATAGGTCAGATATTCTACCAATTGGACTTCTACTCTGAAAATAACCAGCCATCAGGTATCATGGAACTGACAGATGTGTGCCAACCACCAGAAGATATTATTTTTCAAATTCATCATAGCAAGAGCTCTTCTTCCATGAAGAAAATGGATGAGATTCTGCAGTGCTTAAGCTGAGCAAAAACCTATAGGAAAGTGGTGTTGAAAGGCTTGTTAGCTCTGCACAGAGCACAGTTGCACAGGCGACCTAACATTAACTCTGAGTGAGAGCCGGCACACTAAACCTGCCCAGACTCGACACTGCTGCTTCTGAAGTGGGCTTGTTCTTATAGGATCTCTGGCTCATTGTAATGCACTTGCAGTGCAGGGAGGCATAAACATAGCACATGAGAGGCTCGTGAATGGGCACGGAGAGCCACTGACTCTGCTTCACCAAAATTCCTTAGAGGAAAACCTCATGCGTAAGGACAGTCCAAACCCTCATTCTTTAAGTACTCGAGTCTCAGAAAATAGAGTGAGTGGAATGAGAAGGAAAATGAGAACTGGAGAGGAAGGATGACTGTTTATAGTCCTGCTTGAGAAGAAAATGAGACAATAGCGGCAGCATGAGCTGCACAACCATGTTTGAGCACTGTTTGGGGTTGTGAGTATGACAATACACTATTACAGGGCAAGGATCTGAAAAAAGACACTGAGCAGATATTTACAGTGACCCTCTTTTGGGTGTGAGGGCCAGTATGGGAAAATTGATGACAATGCTTGTTTATAAATTGGAGAAGTGACAGAAATAAAAGTGAGCTGAATGTGGGTGGAATTATAGGCAGAGATAGGTTGTGGTGATTTTGTGGTGAAAATAAAATGAGATTAGGGAGATTCCTAGGAGACATAATGAAATTCGTATAATGGATTGGGAAAAATCATTTATCAGAGAAAAAAAATAAGAAAAAAAGAAATACGCTGCAAAATTATGAGAGACCAAAAGGATTTCTCTCTCACAGAGAGATTAGAGAAACCATGGCTTGGGGAATGTCCTTCAGACAGTGTGAGTGAAATATATGCTTAACCCAGCTGTAAGGTCCAGAAAACAATCCAAGCTGAACTGGACATATGAATTACAGGCAGGATGGTGCTAGTGTTCAAGACAATGGAAAAAAAACATGCAGAAAGTGTGTTTCATAGAAGTATGGAAATCTCTGTTTTAGCCAGCCTAACCTGGAAGTGACAGCCAGAGATCTGTGAGAAAGTTTCCAAGAAACAGGCTGAGGTTTTGATTTGGGATAGGCCTAAGATAGAAAGGTGTCTCCATCAATCTGTCTGGATCTGGAGTGGAGGGGAAGATTTGTCGGTGATCTGCATAAAACGAGTGTTCAGAGTGAATTTATCAAGGAAATTACTGAAACCCTGTGGAGTAAAGAGGAGGGGTCTGAGTCTGGAGCTTGGTGACATCTTCACAAACACCCAGAATGAACATCCACAGACAACCACAGTGAAATCTCCATTGCTTTTGGGAAAAAAAAAAAGTCTCCACTGATAGAGAGCCTCCTCTGACTGCTCATTTTCAGGACAACTGAAAAGAAGAGTTGTGGACTTTGAGGGATGCCATTATCTCAAGCTTTCAGACGAACAGAAAGAACCGGGGCATGTAAGCATCAGGTGGAGTTGGTGGGAGGTGCTACTGCTGGTCTTGAACCAGGGGTGCAACAAAGTCAGGTGCCGAACAGAAATGAGTCTGGGAGTGGAACTGAAGAAGCATATGGGGCTAGGGATTGATGGGTCATTTTGCGTTTGGTTTAAGATGGAAAAGGTGGGAAATTGAGTTTGCCTTGTGAGAGAAAAGAACCAGCTGGGATTGAGACGTAAAGGAAAAAGGGAGTCAGGTTGTTCTAACACATCCTTGAAAGATTCATTTGTGCTGCTAAGACCAAACTCTCCATAGCTTTGTGTTAAGTCCAGGAGTGTACTTTTTGACTAGAAGATCTCTTGATGACAAGTAGTACCTGCAGAACCACAGAATATTCTGAATTGGAAGGGACCCACAAGCATCATCAAGTCCAACTCTAAAGTGAATGGCCTGTATGGGGATCAAACTCACAACCTTGGTGTTATTAGCACCATGCTCCAGCCAAATGAGCTAATCTCAGGGTCACAACTCCAGTGCTGGAAATGAGTAGTGTTTTAAAGGTACAGCTGCTTCAAAAAATGCTAGAAACACAAACCTTTGCCTGAGACAGGGAAAAAAAAAAAAAAAGACAGCCTCTGGATATAGAGATCAGGTGTGAGCAAAGAAAGATAAAATGTTTGGCAGGAATACAGAGGGCTCATAACCTTTCACAGGGTCTTACTAGTTCCAGCCTTTGGCAGACTACACTGCACTAGCACCCACTCCTGCCAAGTGTCATAATTATATTCTAAATCTCAAGAAAATTTGTACTTTTCCTAAAGTGCAGAAATCCATATACTAGAATATCAGCTATCATAAAAAAAATAAATCTAGTCCTCATACTTACAAAAAAAAATCACCTTGGGTAACATTTCCAGAAGACTCACAAAAACAGAATTAAAAGAGAATCATACATGTACTGCTTTTTAATATCTTGTGATTTTTACCTTATGATTTTTGCACAGTGCGTTGGCAACTCTGCTCATTTATAATGAGAACTGAGCGCAGAGACCTTCAGGGTCCGGCTTACTTGTTAAATTATGTTTAAAATCGTTGTGAAGCATGCACTAAGGCGATGGCTTCCAAAATGTTGTTCACCTATCAGATTATGGTTAAGTGCTGCCTGGCTTTACACCGTAGTTTTCACATTGCCTTCACAGTGTATTCAAGTAAAAGGTGGAAGATAAGCCGCCAAATGATGTGAGAAAATGTGCTGGCCATTAGGAAATTCTGAGGTCCAAAAGGCTTAAAATCACTGTTGCAAAGGTGTAATTTTATTGCAGAGTTAATTGCAGTTGTGTGTTTTCAATCAGCTCCCTTGGACTCTCACAGAGGAGAGCCGTGGTACTGCTGAGCAGCCCGTGACCAGCTGTGCTCTCATGGGCACCTTCCTCCCGGGAGAGAGCAGAGCCATTCCCACGGCCAGCCCACCGTGGTGGTGCATTGGGAAGCTCCCTGAGCCACCTTTAAGCTGAATAGCCCAGATAGGTTACCTCTGGGGCACAGCAGGAGGGAGCACAATGTAGGTTAACCACCCAATTACTCGTCCTGCCTCCCTGGTGGAGTGTCGGCACACGCCGAGCCTGCTGCTGCTGCTGCAGCTCTGTGTGATCAGTACCCAAACTAACAAGAGCAGCACTAGCCCCCACATCTCACAGCACAGCCCTGCTCTAACGTTTATGAATTGTAGCACTTGCTCTGCACCCCACTTTTAGCGAACAGATTCATTTGTTCACGGCTAAAGAGCTCTTCCCTCTGGTCTTGGATGCAGAAGGAAATAGCTGGAGCCCTCGTGGTCCCTGCTGAAAGTTCCTCTGCAGTGATGCTGCAGCGTGGCTGGGTTAGCACAAGGGAAAACACAACCACACTCAGGGTGAGGGTCCTCTAAGAAGACAGGACTTGAGGCAAGGCTTGGGTGAGTGCTCGCGTGCGGCCAAAGCCAATCACATCTTCAGTAGAAAAATGCCTGGATGTATCTTGAGAAGTAAGAAAATAGTCCAAGCAACAAAAATGAAGCCATGCCTGCTACTGGACCAATTAGCTCAGCTATTTCTGCTGCTCAGGACACCCAACCATTAGAAGGAGACCTACCACATTTGTATTTTTCTTCCCAGTCCCTGCATAGGAGTAAAGACCTACAAGGTCTCAAAAAGCCCCAGGAGCACTGGCTCAGGTGAGAGCAGACCCAAACATGTGGGCCAGAAGGTGAGCCACCACCATGTCTCTATTTCTAAGTCTGGTGGGTACAACATCATTTAAAAGATGTTATATCCAGGCAAGACTGCTGGAGTAAGCCATCACAGAGAGTGGTGCAGGATCGTGGATGGGAAAAGGGGCACTGATGAACTGTGTAGTGAAGAGGACAAATGGAGAGACAGGCACAACTAAACTGACCTACATGAAGGCCAGGTAGCTTTGCTAACTGTAGAGTCTGAACTTACTGACTGTACATGGCTTTAAAGAGAGTAAGTCTGAAGGACATCAGATTTAAAGGGCATTTTCAGTAGCAGTCTTTGCCTCAGAAAATATAAATTTACTGAAATGGAAATAGTTGATGGGTATATTCCTGTTTTCACAAAGCTTGCCACAGAGTAAAGAAATATCATACATAAAACGTGTTATGTCATCTCTTAGCTTGGGTGTTTTATTGTTTGCTTACCCACATGGCTTCCCTGGGTTTTTGTGAGCTTGATCTGCTGAGGTTCCTAGCGAGCACAGAGGTCGTAAGTCTCATAGCTTACAGGTAAGTCAGTATTCTACTCTACTGAATTTAGTATGTTTAATACACTGAATTTCCATTTGAGAGGAAACTAGTTTTTCATCTTATTTCAGGATGAAACATTTTTCCAAATCCCAAGACTTATCATGAAAGTGAAATAAAGTCAGTTTTGTCTTAATAGATCACCTACATATATGAATGCTGAACTGTGTGACTGCAGCAGTCCTGCCTTCACAGCCAAGGTACCAGAAGAACCAGGAAAAGCTATTTGTTTTCATTAGTACATAACTAAGACCAAGGAAGGCACCTTGGATCTGTTCCAGCAAAGAAGACTACAACCAGCAGATGAACAGCACGAATAGACGTGGCTGGAGAAATCATGACATGTATGCACATGTACACTATTTAGTGTCCGTGCCTCCAAACAATCCTTGCAGGGAGAAAGGGAGGAGGAAATCTTTGTGATATATAGTTCACATTTATCTTGTACTGGCAAGTAATAAATAACAATGTATATCTGACAAAAGAGTTCAGCTTAACAGCAGCATTCCGCATAGCTGTTGATTGGGAGGAAAAATGATTGTTATTTTAGTTAGAATCAGTGCTACCTGATGGACAGTTAGCATGATGAATTAAATAAGAAATAAATTTAAAAGCACCTACTAAGAAAGACTATTTCAAGAGAAATTAAACAAAAAGAAAGAATGCAACTTGATACCTTATAGCATGAGCACTTATTTAAAACATTAATTTCTGCTCAGTCTAGTCTAAAGCAAAGAACCCACAAATGCGCTTCCCAGACACACTATTGATTTCTGACCTACAAATTACTCTCCTTCAAGGAGGGCTGCTGTGGAGCACAGACAGTGGGGGAAGAGGGCTGGAGTAGACTGGGTACTTCTCAGCTGCAATCTGCATAATGTTTAGTATTCAGTGAGTTAAAGCACGCAATGAAAGGGAACTGTCAGCGCAATCTAGAAGATATAAAGAAATGAAGGGGTGAAAAAAAGCCGTATGCTAATAATCCACTCAGTAATTAAGTGAAGATCGCTGCCAAGCGCCACTGCCACTTTCAAAGGGTAATTTGTACAGGAAATCATAGAGTCATTGTCAAATCATTTCAGGATAAAAGGAAAGTCATCAACTAAGATAAGATAAATGCTGGGTGTCTGGCAGCATGTGCCCTAGGAAATGCCTTTGCTTTTTCATATTGGGAGAAAAAATTTTGCAAAAGTGGGGCTAGGAAATCTTGACATGTTGAAATGTACATTTACTATTAATAATAGAGGTGATATATGCATAGATGCATTATTAAATAGGTAACGGGAACAAAAAAAAGATCATCAAGTGAGCCAGCTAAAGGGAAATTAACTTTCAACAATCTAATGTGACTTTTTACTTGAACCTTCAGTAAATTAGAGCATACTTCATCCCACCCCCAAAGAGTCTTTTGCAATTAATATACTTTAGTATTCCTTTCTTATAAGTATGGGATAATCTGTGGGAGAGCCAGTTTCCCGCAAGAAAAGGTTTATTCACATGAAAAGATTTGCAACTTTACATCTGTTAGCCTCCCACAGATCCCATTCAGTGTCTAAATATTGCCATGGCACAGCTTTTGGGGCACAGCTTTTGGGGCACAGCTTTTGGGCCCTACACAGCGCCGAACCCACGGTCTGCATGGGGGTGTTGGGATGTTATTGCTGCAAGAACGAAATTTTGGGCTGCAGATCCTGCTTCCCTGAAAAGTGGCGTCATTTATCATTTTCTCAGATTGGTGTTTTAAAGTTTCCCTGCGCGCTCTGGATGGCACTGAGTTTTCGAACACATCCTTTCAGTGACTAGCTTCTCCTGTTTAAGGCTGTGCTTCTGCGAGGGCTGTGCCATTGCTGGGACTGCGTTTGGATGCGGATGGGTACGGGCTGTGGACTCAGCAGTGTTTGGTGTTCGGAGTGGGCTTTGCTGGGACAGGGTCACACATTAGCTGCTGGACTCAGGACATCAGTGATGAACTCCAGTGGGAGACACAGATTTCCCTGAGAACAGGATTTCACCTTATGTATCAGCTGAGGGAACATGGAAGTCTATCTGGGATGACACTATAGGATGAAAATAAGAAAATTAAGCATTTTAATTCATCATGCCATTTATTGAATTTGTTTACCTCAAACTAATGAAATGCACAGAGCATATCTCATATATTTATTCCACATTATATTTAACAATACACGGACTTACCCAAGCTTTTATACCATTGTATGGGTGATTTTGACTATGTCGTTTTATTTCACTACATCTTGAAATTACATAATAAAATTAAACTAATTTCTAATGTATATAATTTACTTCTATGTAATGATATTTGAATTTTATAAAGTGCATATTATGGCCTGCACTTGACCGGTCACATGTGTACAATTACATAGCTGATTTTATGAATCACAGGAAGGTTTTCTTTTTTCAAGAAATGGTGTTTACTAGACATGGAAAAAAAAAACCTCATTTCATGTATTTTTCCAGATATACTAACTAATCTCATAAAATGTGAGCAGGAGGCTCTTCAGATGTACACTCAATTTTATTTCATGCCAATTATTTTGCACCTAATTCAGCAATCCAAACACAGAACCCAGATCTGAGAAACAACACAGACTCGTCTCGGTATTTAGCACAGAAATCTTAACACTCAAACAGCATGAGGACTTGTTTCGTTTTAGAGAGAGTTCTGATTTTTTTAAAACAGTGATAACGTTTCAGCCTTCAGATTTTTTCTTCCATGACAGATATAGTATAGATCAAACAGTTCACATCATAAATAATTCAAGTCTAATTTAATAAAAACTAATGATCTACAATAGAAATTGCTTTAATTCTACCTTTAACTGTTTCACAACACTGTTTGAGAATGAAAAAAAGCAGGCTGGAAATGGACTCAAAAACCTGTAATCTCCTGTGAATTTTTTAACATGCTACCTTTCACAAAGAATAAATTTCAAAGTGTTTGCAAATTGGTGGTTAAAACTTTATCCAAGGAGGCTAGAAAAATGATCAGATGGAGAGTGAAAAAAAGAACGTGATGTCTTCAGATATTAATTTTCTTTATTTTCCTCCTCCCAGATTGTGACATTATTCCTATTCATTTATATTTTATCTTATCTTATGTGAAATTAAATTTTTGAACATTTTTATGTTTAGAAAATATTTTTTTATTTGAAGGTAAAAGTGTTTCTGAGTTATCTCACTAACATTGCATTTCAAAGGAAATCTCAATAAAAGGACATCCAGAATATTCATTTAATATTACATGCTTAAGGTGAGCAAGAATTTGCCTTAGAATATATTATTTCATACACTGCTATATAAACCATTAAAAAAAAATCCCTCTTTACCTTTCTGTTTCAGGGCTATGCATATTTTGATCTGAATAGAGATAGAAGAGGGTCATATTTGTGCTCAGCACAGAACAGTTAATCTCTAGTTATTAAAAAAGAGAAAGAAAAAGGCCTGTTGGTGTTCCTCTTGCTAACCAAAAGTGATCTAAATACATGCAGTACAGTTAGACTGATACCTTGCAATATTCAACATAGTCTCTTAAGATGACAATGGCTGTTTGTCAAACATTTTTTTAAATAGTAGTTCATAGGAAGGATTAATTTGGGGGAAAATATCTTCCTGTATATCTAGATATGAAGGACCTCAAAAAAAAAAAAAGATTAGATGGTTGCATGGTTTGATATGTTTTCCCATCCCAACAGGTGCCCATCTACCACTACTTGGAGCAGAAGCTTACTTGTTTTTGTGAGTAAGGGCCAGGCATGTAAAAAACGCAAACACAGTGTAAGTAGTATTTTAGTTGCAAAAAACCCCCTAAATTAAGCTACGCAGACTCACAGGCCTCAGTATATAAAAGTAATTCCAGGTTCAACTGGAAATTTGGCTCCAATTGGATTTTACCAAGAGGGAAAGTTTATGAGGTGAAATGTTGCATTTCCTGCAAACAAGGATGACTAATTTGTGATTGTATGGCATATCCTAACAGCTGTGATATATGTTGCTTAGAATTCATTTAGTTGTAACAATATTTGTTAATTTTTTCCTTCAGATGCCTGTTGTTGATATTTTCTAAATAAAGCCAAGGAAAAGAAAACGCCAGCATTTTGAAACGTAAAGCAATCTGTAAAATTAAAAAAGCTTTCGTATTCTCGCCCCCCCCCACCACCAAATGCATACCATATGCCAAAGCTACTCCCTAACTAAAACTGACTGTTGTTACTGTAGTAATCAGTCTATGTCAGAGCAATTACTGAAAACCATCCGTCCTGGTTGTTCTGCAGAGGCTGCGTCACACTGAGCAGAACAAGGCTGCTGATGGCATGGCCTGACCTCCCGCACACCCACCTGGCTGACGGGCACCCACGACGGGGAGCACAGGCACGGCCAGCGTGGGTGGGTGGGCAGGTGGGTGCCCCTGTGGGTGGGTGGGCAGGTGGGTGTCCCTGCCTTTGCCATGGCAGGCGGTCAGCGTGGGCGTGGAGCAGTCTGGATGCGGGAACCCGCACTAGTGGTGGCTTCACTGGAGAAGTGAGGCTAGGACGCCATGCTCAGACCCCCACATGCAGCTGGTGCTGTGTGATGAGGAGGAAAAGAAAAACCCAATAGCCCTGATCAAAATGTACATCTGCCAAAAATCATCAGATGCTGTGGAACCTGATAATGTTGAATACCCCCCTTCCAAATTCTGTCCTTTAGTGGACATCTCTACTTGAAAACAATTTGCTCTTGTTTCTGCCCTTATGAACATGCTTACATAGTAGGAAAAAAATGGTCCTGAAACCTGCATGGTTTTCTCTAACAGTCCTATGATCTTTTATTTTTCACTACACACAGAGAGATTTTCAAACACATGCTCACATTTCATTTTATTAACAAATAAGCTCTGTTGGAGGGGAAAGCCATACAGAATCAATCGGTAATTGAAAGGAGATGTACACATTGATTTGTACATCAGTGATATACTGCACTGATTACTGCTGAGGGAAATAATGTTTACCGATTAGGGTTGTTATACATTTATTGTTCCTTTCTTTCTTTTTATTATTATTGTAAATTATCTTTCAGAGTAGAAGGAAACACATTATGTGTTATGGAACCACAAAGCAGCTCACGGACATTTGCAGAGGAAAGAGCACAGAGCCTATACAGAAGACAATAATTCTGAAACTTCAAATCTTTAAAGCTTTTCTCTGTCAAGAAAACAACAACAACAACAAAAAGTTGGAATAAAGCATTCAGAAACTATAACCTTATTGTTGAGTTCTCAGTAAGGGTTTTCTTCTCTGTTAATTACTTTTATAATACCTGGTGAGATGGCACCATGACTGGAGTGCTTAGGATACTGCAGTTGAAATAATAAATAATCATCTGACATTTCTTAAAAGGCTTGCTTCTTTCTGAGTGGTGTCGTCTTTTATCAGCCTGCCTCATGCCTTTATCATGTTTGTTCTCATTCAGATCAGTGAAGGCTTTCATTTCCTCAACAGTCCCCAAAGCCAGGATTTGTAGCCTGTATTCAGATTCATTTAAAATCAATGCAGTACAAAATAATTAGAGAGACAAAAAGGTGTTGCAGGTTCTTTTGTTTCCTTAGATCATAAATTGATGACTGTTTTTATGGAGGAACATTTTAAAATAGATAGTGAGTGAATGTGTTCTCGTGCACACATCCTAGCTGTACTGTATTTGCAGAATTCTGAACATTAATACAAAGAAATACATGGTTTTTTTTCTCAGCAACAGAAGCATCAATAAAAAAAGCCAATTAGAAGAGATGAATTTTTATTACATGCTGATGATTAAATCTACATTAATCATAAACATCCGCAGGCCACCAACAGGGCTTGTTTAATCATTTTCAACCATTTGTGTCTCTCTCCAGCTCCCATTCTGTTAGATTTTTCTACATTACTTCCATATTTGGTATTGGGATGTTAGAAAATGCAAGTATACTCCTGGGTAATCACGATTTCAGGCAATACGACTCAAAAAACATTCACAAAAGAAATCTCCTGAAAGGTTTCTAAACCCATGATTTGAAGGGCTGTGCAGTTTTGTGACATTGTTTGTGGAGCTATTGTGTCATATAGGGCATTCACTGTATGCACAGAGGTAATTTCAAGTATTAAGTAACTGTTGAATTTGGTAGGGAGGCAACTGTGTAATTGATATAGATATAAAAGGTAAAATGGAGAATAAAAGGTCAAGAAAGCCTCAGGTACAGTGACCTGGACAATGAGGAGGACAAGAAATTACTCTAATATCAACAGGGGAATTTTAATGAAATTTGTTTTGAGGACCAGACTAGAAAAAAAAGGATGTAGCATGTTGTCTCATTGCTAGAAGCAAGTAAATAACACTACAGAAGAGTTCAGACCTAATTGGGAGTCGGAATAATTATAGATGATGATAAGCCAGCCACCAGAGAAATGCAATATTCAAGATGTGTGGTAACAAAAACATTGATTAACATAAGTCAGGACAGGAATGAGCACAGCTCAGAAATACAGTATATAATTTATGACAATTGCAAAAAATCAGTATCAACAATAGATATGAAGAGAAAGAAATAAAATAATTAGAATTCCCCTCTTTTTTTTTTTTAATTTCATAGTGATTTTTTAAAGAAAGAGCATTTAGCAAACAATTTTTCTTTTAAGTATGAATTACATTGCAACTGAACGTAGCCTCCCCCTTTACCCTTTCTGAACACTCACAGAAATTTCACAACAGTTTTTGGTGGGATACTGACAAGTTTTTCAGCATGCAGCGATATTCCAAGTTGCCTGCTGCTGATCTAATTTTTTTTCTTTTTATAAGCAGGCTTTTCTTATATGAAAAAAGGGGAGGTGGGGAAGAGGCAAGCAGAAGCCATTTTAGTTTTCCCTTAGATAAATTAAGCTAGCAAAGATGCTCTTGGGAGATTTCCGATAGGAATAAAATAACAGTTTCTGGGCTCTTATTCTTAAGCTATTTTTCATTCCCAACAGCTTGACAAAAGGCATATCTATGTTTTACTGTTTCACAGAATTGTGTATTTCTTCCTTTCCTTGGAAGGGTTTGGAGACTGCAGAGCCAGTGAGGATACCCCAGTGGTCCAGTTGGCTTGGGACTATACTGTGTCCCTGCCTGCCAGTGCTGCGTGTGCCTGTGGAGAAGATTGGGGAACAACCAGTAGCACAGGTGGCAACTACCCCATCCCATCCCATCCCATCCCATCCCATCCCATCCCATCCCATCCCATCCCATCCCATCCCATCCCATCCCATCCCACTCCATTCCTACTGTGTTTCCCTAAAGAATGAAAAGGACATGGCAAAGAGTGGCAGCTCCCTAGCCAAAAAACATAATGACTCTGGACAGGCAACATAATTCTTTGAATATTTTAGGATTTTACAGAAATGCATGTCTGTGTGATAGGATGTTTGGTTCTCTGGGAATATGGGTCAGACTTCAATAGAAGGAGTCAGATATATAGTGGCTACTGGCTTTTGAGTGAGCTGGTGTGGTGATCACACCACCAGGCAATTTCTCTTTATGCCTCCCAGAACCAAAAGAAACTTCCAGTGGGCAGACTTGTAGTGGCAGAGGAGGTTGTCTCTGTTCTAATTTAAAAATACCACCCTCATCAGCATGTACTCCATCAGCAAAATATGCCTTGGCTGAAGTCAGTCAGTGGGAAACTATGGAGTTAACTATTGCTTAAAGATAGCAGTTCAGCAAACCTCTGCTACAGGCTGGTCATCACTGAATTCCCCAAGTACCCTTGTGCACATATATCATCAAAATATTAACTGAAAACACCGTTAAAGGCAACATGGCTCATTGACCACGTACCATGGCATTGCTGTCAAATGGTTATTTGTAGACCACACTTTGAGAACTACTCACTGAAACTGTCTAAAATGAAGTGTGGAAAACACTGTAAGAGACAAAGCCAAGGAAATAATATATTGGTAAGGAAGTGGAATCTAGCCCAATCTTTTTCTATCTCAAAATTGCAGAGATATATGATAGCTCTATCAATTGTAATGCCAGTCTAAGTCAGAATATATGGTCAAGCACAAAAAAATAATTAGGGAACTGTCACAGCAGGCAAAAAGAAGGGATAAGAAATAGTAAATGGAGCTAAGCTGAGATAGATATAAAATGTCGAGAGCCATGAGAAAAGTGAAAGATGAAAGGTAGCAGCCAGTCCAACAACATGAATATGATGTAAAGCAGAACAGCTTTTAGTTAAGGTAGATCTCAGTTTCTTAACATTCTGTGAAGAAAGATTTGCAAAAGAATGGAGCAATGTGTGAAAATAAGAAACAGAAGGAGCAGAAGGAAGACAATATGGTAACACATGGTTACAGTTCCAAGACTTGCGAATATATTTCTTGTACTATATCCCTTTATGTTAAAATGCATTCTGTTTATTCTGGCTCAATGGCTCAGCTGGTATCATAGTGTAACACCCCACCACATGCTAGACCCGAGCTCAGGAGCAAGCTTGGGCCAACAGAGCTTGGGACTGTCACGGAGGTGATGCTGTTAGGTTCAGTACAGGATAATGCTGCCCCAGGGAATGGATAGAGCTGTGCATTTCTCTGAGAACAGCAAGAAGGAAGGAAAACAATTAGCAGAATGGGAGAAAATGTGTCTCATAGGCATAAATAGACAAAAATATAGGTCTCATGTAAGCCTTGCTTTCTCAGGGAAGTGAGAACATCTTTTGCTTATGTTTTCCTGCAGGGCTGACACAAGATGCTGGCTTCTATACTGGACATATTAATCCTCAAAATAAATTTTATTTGCTTCCTAAATACTTAATGCATTATTGTGGCTATAGGAAGTGAATTTAGATGAACAGCAAAATTTTAGAGCTAGAATGATTTCTAGTTATAAGAGAGCAAAAGTTGTGAATAGTGATCTTATAGATTCCTTTGTAAACTACACATAATTAAGCATCAGGAGTGCATTCTCTCTCTGATGGTGCTTCCCTGTCTTCGAAGTTTTAACGTAAGTAGTAAGGAAGCATAAAAGATAAGTTGACTGATTTTGGACACCCTGAGGCTCGTTTGCAGAAATCTTGCTTAAAGCATTTACTGCTTTATGGAGTCGAAAAGTGGGATTTATCTAACCCTCAGTGATCTATTGATGTATCAGTTACTCACTTTAGATACTGACTCCAGAATGAGGCCTCTCTCTCCTCCTAGACAGAACAGTCAATGAAATTACAACAGATGTGTGATTTCCTGGTGATTTATCTCAGGTGAGATGGAGCCTACCCCAGGAAAACAGAATGGAACAGTTCTTAACTCCTTGTATTTGATGCCACCTGCTTTCATGTCTCTCAAGTATGCCGAATATTGTAGTCAGAGAGAAATCAAACTGATTTATTCTGGCTCTCTTAATAGCAATGACACACTGATAATGAAGAGCAAGTGGTTTCCCTCTGTAAAATTCATTCTTTAGTCTGCACTGTAGTACTGCAACCCGACGAATATTTTGCAACAAATCTCTCATGGACAGTATGTTTCTGAATTGTAAACTGCTCTTTTAAAATCAGTTCAGTACCTTGCACATTAGCCAGTGGCTTTTGATTTGTGCTACGCGTGATTTAGAAACTGTCCTTGTACATATAAATATACATTATTCCAAAAATACTTCTTATCACAGCTGGGAGATCACAGGACTAATTCTCCTGAAGAAATAATCTTGCAAAACATTGTCTTTTGAAAGCAAACTGTAACTTTCAGAAACCGCTCCTTCCTCCCTTCCCAAGCTTGAAAATACCAAGCAGATATCTGTGAGTTATTCCTGAAGATACTCTCTGTAAAACATATTTAAATAGCAAAAGTATATCCAAGGTCATAAGAAAAAAATTGAGACAAAGATATAATTAAGAAATATTTAAATTCTACACACAATTAAGTTTGATCTGATCAGGGAAATAGGTACTTTTAGCCTGACAAAGACAGGTACCTTTGCTTTGCCAGATCTGGGACAATGCGTCTTTAAGATACTGTGCCATTTCTTTTAAGCATTACTTCAAAAATGTGGGAGGAGGGAGCATCTAAAGCAAAATTGCAAATGCAACTTCTGATTGTTATGATTTATTTTTAATTATCCTTTTCTCCTTTTGTCTTAATTGGACAGAGCCAGTCTAAACTTGTTCTGTGCAATTAAGAGCAGTTACATGCATAGAAAATTGAGACCTATTTTAAATCTCATTTGGACTGACTCATAGTTCATCTTGCTACAGGAAAATTAGAGCAAGAAAATATATTTAAAAATCTAATGAGCTTTAGTAAAAATATCCTCAACAAAATGATGTGCTGGGAAGTTTTACACATTTACTTCAAATCGTATCAGACAGTGGATCAGGGTAAAAACATTTTGCTCTTACCAGGATTCCATAGGGGACATCTAGGAGCATGTTATCAAATCCTCTTAAAAATCCGTTTTGAAGTTTTAGCTATTTATTTCCAAGGCAACTAAACAAATATTTTCCAAATAACTCATACATGTGGCTCAGGCGGGGGCTAATTCTGTACTTGGTAATTTCCTACCTCTCACAAACACAATTGGCACCCAGTGTACACAGCAATGCACTTTCCAATAGTTAAGGTAACAAAAACGCTGTAAGGTGAAGGCTGTGCTAAAGCACCTGCATAATGCCCATTAGTGTTAATAGGGGCTTGGGAGAACATATCCTATACCTCCATAAAAGGCCTCATGCAGCTTGGAATAAATGTGCAAAACAATAATAAATTAGTGAACCAGTATGAGAATAATCGTTTGAAATGAACCCAAATCCAAATATTGGAAATTTCTGGGGTTTCATGTTACACATGGGCCTTGTTTCTTAGATTCTTCAGCTAAGATTCTTTGGAGGGGGAAAAAGTGCCTGAGAAATCCAGTCTTCTCTCCTGGCTGCTTGATTATAGCTGGTGGCTCAGAACATGGAGGAAGTCATATGTATGAGGGGCAGCCATTGTGCCCACTTGGAATAAAATACATCTTTTCACTCTCCTGACCACTGTCTGCTCTCCCCTTCCCTGCTTCAGGTGCTGCATGGGCCAAAGTAAAACCAAAAGAAGAGCCATGCGTGTGCTTGAAGGCTGAACTATATTTTGCAAGAAAGTCCCTTTGCTCACAATTCCTACAGATCCTTCCCAGGGACTTAAAAAACTTGAATAGAGCTATTTCATTTTTTAGCCATTATTTTTTATTGCTGAGCATCCTTACCTCCTGTGTTCTCCAGTGAGAAGTAGTAATAGGAGTACACAGTAAGTTGAGATTTACCATTCGTCCATTAAAAAAAAGAAGTTTGTAAAACATGAGACTCTTAAAAAATTTGAATCTTCTTGTAAAATGTTTGTTTGTTTTAAGTCCTTTCTTGTCTCTGAACTCTCCTTTGCCTTATGGCCTTTTTTTGCCAAAGTCCCACAATGAGGTTCAGTTGATAAAACAACCTTATTCATAAAGTGTGAATTTCCATCAAGTCAGATGAAATGTGGACTTGAACAATGGAGAGCTGGCTTCTCTCCAGTCCTAAATATAGCTGCGTGAGAACTTTGTGAAACCTGCCAAGCAGTCGGCCCCACTCTTAAAGAAAGGAAAGTCCTGAAATACTTAGAATCCTTCAGTTTGCCTCATTCATTTCATGTCCTCCCACAGTTTTGAAGGTTTCTGTGACCAGTTAGACCCTGCCTACATGCAGCTTAAGCCATTTTTTCACACTGCAGTGCTGTGGAGACATACATTTCAAGGGAGAGGTAAAATAGTAAGTAGGAAGACCTGTGAGAGCTTGACCATGTTGAAGTCCCCTGGGACAACATGTTGGCTGGTAACCAGGCTCCAGTAAGGAGTAACAGGGTGCCAGATGGGGACGCCCAAAACAGATGAGGTGTCAGCAGTCCAAGACTGCAGTGATGGGAATGAATTCCTCACCTGAGTTTGGCTCACCAGACATGCTCTGGAGGGAAACCTATGGCTGAAACTCTGAGGCTATTGAGACTAAAGGAACCTCCCAAATGGTCACCAGTGGTCTTGATGAGGCCAAAGGACAGTTAGTCTCATTTCTGTGGAGGGTACCAGGAGAGCTTGGGCAGATAGCTCCAATTACAGAGCAGCACTATGGCTTGTCCCAGTTAAGTGAAGTCTGAGTGTGCAGAGTCAAGAGATGGTGAGTGGTCCATGCTGGACCTCTGCTAGGGGACATGGCAGTCAATCATTAACACTTTTTGGCCCTCCAGCCAAATATCTTTCTTCAGCTTTCAGCTTCTCTGGCTTTTCTTCAAGATTGGTGGATTTTTAATAAAGAATTCCCTAGTGCCATTTTTGTTCTTCCCTTTACTCTGATCAATGCCTTTTAACATTGTCCTCTGCCCTCCCTTTGGAGGGCCTCCTGTAAAGACAGTGTGATGCAAATATGGTCTACCTGCTGACAGAGGCTCCACACTACCAACAAGGTTGGGGTCTAAATTTTGGGGAACGATTTCAATAGAGGTCTTCTTCTAGTTCACAAGAGAATTAAAACACACAGAGAAATGTACAGAAGTTGGCTCCTGCAGACAGACAGATTAATAATAAAAGTATTGTGACTGTTTTACATCTTCAAGGCCCCTATAAAAAAAAATAGCTCATGAATAGCTCTCAAAGTGAGAAAAATTGTTCAGACCTCAGGATATGCAATTCAGGGACCAGTGATGGATTATATAAGGTAAGAAAATGAAGAGCTGCGGCTCCTGGAGACACCCTCTCAGCTGCAGAGCCAGGGTGTGAGGAGAGGGGACTGTGAGTGTCCTCCAGCAGCCTGCCACTGAGATCCTGCTGCCACCCCACAAGGATTCTAGGCGGGCCATTGAATCTCACCTCTAAGGGTGCCAAGAAAGATAAGGAAGGAAAGGAAAATGGAGAGTATGAAGAGAAAATGAGATACTGCTCCAATTCTTCTCGGGCTCCAGGACTTACCAGTGTCTATATGAGAGAAGAAGGAAAGCACATTTTGGTGTATGTGTTGTAAAAGGAACATTTCTGATGTGGAACTCAGATTCGCAACGTGAAAAAATGACATTTTGATTTGAAACTAAGCATCTTTCTTCTCAATTGATTTTAATTCCTCACTAAGATTATAACCTTAATTTTTGGGGTTATACAGGTTGCCCTGAACCTGGGAGATTAATGCACAAAAAGGCTCCAGCTTGAAGTCAACAAATAGACAATAACACAACGTTGAAATTGCCAGGGATTTTACTTGTGGCTGATGTTGGATGAAATCTCTGGATCTTAATGCTTAAAGTGTTAATTATGCTATTATCACAGCAAGCCTATAAAATTTTGGGAACAGAGGAATTTAGGACTGGATAAATGAATAGACAATTCTGCCAAACTTTCATAATCTGAACAACTGCATCTTAAAATTTATTTGTATTTTTCTGACCTTACTTCTCATGAAACGCTGTTCTAGGACAGCTTGTATGGTTTGAATTTTTCCTATTTCCAGTCTAAATTTATTCTTGGCTAGATTATACCCAACTGGATTTGGCCTGACAATGTCCTTTCTTTAAATAGATCTTATCCTTGCCTGATGTTTATTCCATAGTAAATAGCACTCACATCTCCTTTCAAGCTGTGTTTTGATAGGATGACAAACAAAATATTTTAATTTATCTTCTTTGAGATAAGCTTTACTTTCTCCCTGCTATCCCCATAGCTGTTTTCTGAAGCAGTTCCAGCCAGGTCACATCGATCTTGCACATGGATGGCCAGTATGGATGTGCTGTATTTCAGATGAGGCCTCTCTGCTGCCTCGCTCAAGGGCATGAATACTTTCCTACTGCCAGTTGAAATACTCCACCTGACACATAGGATCTCCTTTGCCTTTTTCCCTAACTGAAGCATCTTTCTGGCTCAGAAAGGCAGTTCCTCTCATTCATCCCTTTGTTTCAACTGATGAACTCCAGATTGTAGCAGGAAAGCTAATTAGTCTGGGATTGCATAACCTTACACTGAAATTAAAAATTAACCATTTATTCTGATCATTTTTAGAATCTTACCTCTATGGGAAATTATGTGATTTCATTTTTCACACAGATACCCACGGTGAAGTGCTGCCTACTATGACAGACTGTCTGCAAAGTCATCTTGAGATGATACTGACCCAAATACTGCTAAATTTTGTTCTAGAAACTTGTTCTAGACACAATCCAGTCCAGCTGAGCTCTTTCTATCAACTCTTCCCATTATATCAGCTGTTGCTGATCTGAGCAAGAGCAATCAATAAGCAAGCTCTCATATCTCATTATATTTTTCTCATCACTTTGGTTAACCAGATATTATTTTCTGTATAGAATGTAAGCTAGTATGGGCAGAAATCAAAACTTTGGTTATGAGATTTTGCTGTGCTTCACAATGCAGTGCTCTGATCCATTGTAGTAACTTCTGTGAATCACAGAAAATACCTCATAGAGGAACCCGAATTAGAATGTTAAATTAAAATTTTTAAGATAATAAAAAAATCCCAATGCAAAGTTGAATTTTTAACCTTCATCACTATTAAATTAAGTCCTTAGATATCTTTAGCTAATTTGAGCTTAAAAGCACACTAAATTTAAACTCTATTTATGAAGCAGGGATCTGATCTGGGATGCTATCCAACAATGAGCATCTCCTGGTTTTAAGAAAGTACTTGGCTTACTGAGAGATACTTTCTGCAATGGAGGTGCCTTCCCTAAATTGAGAGAAGAATTACATCTGAAACTGGTCAAAAATGGGAGTGCTGGTTTCACCAAAATTCCAAAATCCCAATGCCTTTTTTCTGACAAGTGGGATTCATTTTTAAAAAACACCAAGTCCATAATTTTAAAAGTAGAGAAGAATATAATCAAAATGGATTTAATGTCTCCATTTTGTTAAGAAATAAAGGTCTGTTTAATTCTTCACACTTTTTTAGTAAGTTCTTAAATTTTCAGTATCTTAAATGGATTTTCTGTGGCCCTTAGATCCTGAAGGTGAGTGTACATGTGTTCTGTAAGACAGTTATTGTGGCAATTTTTAAATATTCTGAGCACTCAAGCATCTCACAGGCACCCTGCTCAAACAAACCTGTTTGAAGTACAGACTTCCTCCCATGTAAATACAAAGCCAGCCTCACATTCTGATCTCTGAATACAAAAAACACCAGTAGCAGAGAACCATACTCTCTGTTTGCAAGGGACTCCTTGCAATAATTCTGATAAAGCAGGGTTTTTTTCCTTCAGGTTAAGTATATTCCCTGTACATACTTTAATGAGAGATGGAAGACAGTAGTTTCAGGATCAAAGGTCTTTATTTTTCCTCCAAAAATTACTCCCTTCCGAACTCAAAGATATAATTATGTTGTACCTGGGGCTTCTGCCTCTGCCAAGCTATGTAGACAGTAGCAAAAGGTATTTCAACCTTACTTACACATCTACCATTGGAGATGAATATTTAACTGAGAGAAAAGAAGGCTATTTTATGACATTACTTAGGGCTAGAAAGATGAAGAATTTACTGTATAGTCAACCAGCTCTAGCTGCAGAGACTGACACAGTGTAAAATTGCATTGAAAACATTGTGTCAACACTTTTAAATAATGGTTAATGGTTTTGGAGAATGTCACAAACACAAGAAGTGGAGCTCAAGGTATAAATGAGCCAATGCACAATCACTCTAGCTGTTTTAGGAGCACATGAATTTGGTAGCATGCAATAGAAAATGCTGAGGGATCAGCTAGTGGAGAAATCTGTTCTGTTTATTCAGGAACAGTTGCTATTTAAAAGAAAAACGAAGAGTGGCCTAATATAGATGACTGGAAATTGCTCACAGCCCACGGTCAAAGCTGGGAAAGGTTATGGGACAGGAAGATTTACCTCAGCATTTTGCACAGGTACTTTTGCTCTTTGCTAGCACCAGTCCACCAAAGAACTATGCTATTCACTGTTTCTGTTTTCAGCTAGGATGACAGGAACATATTTGCAGTTTACAGCAGGTGCCCAGCTAAGTCAACAAAGTGCAAGCAATGCAGTAAAAAATAATATATAAAAAAGGTCACTTTGCCTGGGTATGCCACTCCAGCAAGTTTCAGTGCTTTACAGGGTGAATGTCTGAATCCAGTGACTGGAGTGATACTTTGCTCACCACAGCATCACTAAAAGTATTGTGTTTTCTCCTGTTTAATGCATGCAGAGACTTTTCAGATGCTTGTCAGCTCCTGTCCTGACAATCATTACTACACCTGTTTCTTTGAAAAAGAAAAAAAGTCAGGCTATTCATTCATAACCTCCAGGTGGTCACCTTTGTGCTTGTGGCAGAAAGTCATTCTTCCTGGCAGGATTTTCGAAATCAGATCCCTAATGTCATCTCACTTTACTGAAGGGTGTCACAACACATGTCCACCTGGCCCTCTGGCAGTGATGAGGGCCTGACTCCGTGCCCCCTCCCATGACTATGACTTCCATATCTTCCTACTGAGGATGAAGGAGGTAGAATTAAATAACCTGTAATTAAATGCAGATGATACTGTACAAGAAGAACAGCAGTGGTTAAACTTGTTATTTAAACAAAAATGTAAAGGCTACTCTCAGGTGCTCAGTGCATTAATAGTTCTTAATTGCTGATTACCTTTACAGCCTTACCTGAGACCTCACCACGCCCTCTGCTGTGAGCTTTTGGTCTCCCCTTGTGCGTGCACTCAGGTACAGGGAGCTCATCCAGTAAAAGATTAACTAGGGTGGAAAAGAGATTACTTCTCAGCTGAATGACTTTTTCATTCTTTGCATAGTAAAGAGGCTCAACTGTGCAGTCCTGGGAAGGACCAGCCACTTCCTTTGCTGGTTCACATGAGAGCCTACCATTTACATCCTAACCACATGCAGAACCTCGAAGGAGGACCAGTGGCAGCTTCTAGACACAGTGAGGGAACCACAAAGCCTTTCAGTATCTGAGCTAAAGTGCTCACCCATTGATAGCTGGCTACACAAACATCAGCAGAAGTGGAAAAAAGTAATTCTGTGACTTTTTGTGTAGGCTTTTTCATACACATCTTATTTCTGGAAGAAAAAAGGCTGATAGTAATTTTACTTATCTTGTTATGACAGTGCTGGTTATCATGTAATGAAACTAGGACAGTGCCCACATTAAAAGGAAGCCTGTAGAGGTATTTTCTTTCATGTGATACCAGAACAATATTATCAGTGTTTGTTACTTCTGTAGAGTGTGTGGATATTAAGCCCTAGGGAAAACAGTAATGTGGATAAGAGTGTGGTTCTTAAAAAATACCTCGCTGAACCAAACTTGGACATTATAGGATTTGGAGCTCCCACTAAAGATGTTCTCATTACAACATACAGATTTATGGAGGAGGGAGAAAGATTTTTCTTTATAGGGTATGTGTTCATCCCAGTGGCAAAATAAAGAGAACAGCACGAGACAGAAGGCATTTGGTATCATGCCAGACATTGCTGTTAATCCATTTTCAGGTGAATTTCTTAAGAAATGGCACTTATGGAATCATACTGTGTGCATGTCCATCTTTCTAACTGCTGGCTCCACTGACTCTATTTCAGACAAATTTGACAAATGACTGGAGGTCTCAAGTACAGTAAGAATTGACAAGTTTCATTAAAACTTTTATATATGTATATAATTAAAATATAAAGTTACATAATAGGTTGAAGAAAAGGGCTTATCAGCACCTCTGCTAAAGGAAAAGTTGAAGGCTGAACTCACTTGTACGTGATATCAAAGAATTTCCATGGAGATGTTATAAAATCAGGGAGAAGCTTAAACTGGTCTTTGTGTCTTAGTAAATACCAGGTCCTATCCTGGACCAAAACACCAGAAAGCAGCTTCCCTAGTTTTGTGTCTCCTGGGATTCCTTGTTTCTGTTAGAATAGAGATCTTTAAGGCTTTGTCCAACCACTGAGAAACTGGATGGGTGAGCGTTTCTCTGGTGAGTCATTTCTAAATTATTCTTCTGCAGATGCCCCTGGTTGTAATAAGTAACTTGTTGCCTAAACAGGGAGATTGAATGATAAACAGCTGAGGCACTGCTGGTGCACTTCAGCCTCTCTTAAGCAGCCTCAGCAAGGATGAATGCCTAAGAAGGGAGTGGTCTTCTTAGTACTCACATATAAAGAGCCAGCTAGTGCAAAAGTAAGAAAAGAGAAGATGCTGATTAATTGGAAGGCAGATAAGATGGAGAATTTCCTCTTTAAGTAGAAATGGTTGTTCAGCACGGCAAATGAGGTGAGGTGCAAGTGAGAAAACCAGACTCTTTGCCTGATAGAGAGAGGAAGTACTACTTTCCTGGGCACATGCCCTCTCCAGCCCTCATGGCTGGCAATTCAGTCTGCACTTCTTTCCTGCAAGTGCCTTGGGCCATCTCATACTGGCATAACCTACCACTGAAAAATGCCTTCTCCAGAGTCTACCTGAAGTTCATCTATTTACTAAGCTTTACAATGTGCTCTGAAGGTCAGCTGACTCAGATTTCCTTGAAACGGAAATGAGGAAGGGATTTCAGGATGGACCTTCACTAAAGAGGTCGTTGCTGCAGCACCCAAGTTTTTGAATCCCTGCTTGAGTAGCTCAGGTGGACCAAGTAGCTGAGGAAAGGTGGGAAAACACAAGCAGTTCACTTACAACAATAGTTAAGCCAGTTTGACACATATTTTAATTTTTAATTAATTTTTTTTTCTTTTTCCAGAATTCAGACTGCCTCCTGGAAAGAAGGAGAGAAAAAGTAATAGAGATATTCATTTTTTTTTCATTAGTTAACCATCTGGGAATGAACTGTGAAATATTCTGATACAGAAATACGTCTTTTTACCTCTGGTAAAATGGTTTCCCTTGATGATGGAGGACCAGAGTCCATTTAAAACTAGAGGAGCTTTTAACACTCATTTCATGGGCTCTTGAATCTGTGTCTCAATACCACATTTTCCAAAGTACCAGGTATGAGGCAGGTGGTAAGTAGGCAAAATCTAAACTTTCTGCATGTTTAAACTTCTGTCCACATTCAGTAATGTGGTGCTTGGTGAACTTCACCTTTCAAAAGTCTAGGCTACATCTGCATTCCCCATGCAGTCCCAGGGTTTCTAGCACTTTGTCACCCCACTGATCTCCTGATGCTTGCATTTCAGTTCCATGGTCCCACAAAGCAACGTCATGCAGATGTCTGCTAGCAATGACAGTTGCACCATTTCAGCTGGCTCTTGGCCACCACTTTTCAAATGGGATAAATTGCTTCTGGAACAAGGCCCTATTTCTCTGTCCTTCGAACTATAGAGAAAATACAGATAACTGTCTTACACAGTTACATCACTGGGCAATTTGTACAGGCTGGATCAGTGGGCCAAGGCCAACCGTATGAGGTTCAGTAAGGCACAGTGCTAGGTCCTGTACTTGGGTCACATCAACCTCATGCAGAACTACATGCTGGGGGAAGAGTGACTGGAAAATGGACCAGCAAAGAGCAAAGAAAATCCTGAGGGTGCTGGTTGACAGCAGCTGAAAATTGGTGGTGTGCCCAGGTGGCGAAGAAGGCTAGTGGCATCCTGGCTTGTATCAGGAATAGCATGGCCAGGAGGACCAGGGCAGTGACATTTCCCTACACTCAACACTGGTGAGTCTGCGTTTTGAATGTTGTGTCCAGTTTTGGGCCCTCACTACAGGAAAGACGTTCAAGAGCTGGAGTATGTCCAAGGAAGGGCAACAGAGCTGGTGAAGTGACTACAGCACAAGTCTGATGAGGTGCAACTGAGGGAGCTGGGGATGTTTAGCCTGGAGAAAAGGAGGCTGAGGGTGGATGTTATTATCCCTACACCTACCTGAAAGGAGGTTGCAGCAAGGTGGGGGTCAGTCCTTTCTCCCAAGTAAAAAGTGATAGGACAAGAGGAAATGGCCTCAAGTTGCATCAGGAGAGGTTTAAGATGGGTATTAGGAAAAATTTCTTCCCTGAAAGGGTGGTCAGGCATTGTAACAGGCTGCCCAGGGACATGGGGAAGTCACTGTCCCCAGAAGTGTTTAAAAACCATGTAAATGTGGTGCTTAGGGAGCAACACACCTAGTTCAGTGGTGGATCTGGCAATGTTAGGTAAATGGTTGAACTCAATGATCTTAGAGGTCTTCTCCAAAATTAATGATCCTATGAGACTGATTCCCACATAAGCATTTCTGAAGAGGCCCGGTTAAAAAATGGGGTTAACTGGTATCCTACCCTGGTAGCCCTAAATCACAGAATCACAGAGAATCATAGAATCAGCCATGTTGGAAAAGATCTCTGAGATCATTGAGTCCAACCCATGACCCAACACCACCCTGTCAACTAGACCACGGCACTAAATGCCACATTCAGTCTCTTCTTAAATACCTCCAGGAACAGTGACTCCACCACCTCCCTGGTCAACCCATTCCAATTTCTGGTCACTCTCTCTGTAAAGAATTTCTTTCTAATTTTTCAACCCAAACCTCACCCGGCACAGATTAAGACTGTGTCCTCTTGTGCTACTGCTGGTTGCCTGGGAGAAGAGACCAACCCCCAACTGGCTATAACCTCCTTTCAGGGAGTTGCAGAGAGTGATGAGGTCTCCCCTGAACCTCCTCTTCTCCAGCTAAACAACCCCAGCTCCCTCAGTCTTTCCTAGGACTTGTGCTCGAGGGTCTTCATCAGCCTGTCTTCTTGCTGACATTTCAGAGCTAATATTCCGACAGCTGAAATGTCAGTCCAAATGTACCCATCTCAGGGTGAAAACATCACGGTGAAGGCATCACGGCTGTGGGCTGTGTCATATTAAGTTTGACCCTGGAGAGGTGCCAATAACAAGCAGATTGTCTTCTTTGTCCTTTCAGTGCTGGTCCTGCTGTACTGTTGCCAGCTGGAGAGCAGAGCTACTGCCTCACTCAAATATGAAGACAAACTACATCTTGTCTTGATGTGTGAAGAAATGCAGATTAGGACATGATGGGGGATGTTGAAGTGGGGCAGAAGGATCGAAGATGAGGAGTGTATATAAAGAAATTGAAACAGAGAGTGGGCTAGGGCAGCAAAGTGGAGGTGAGAACAAATGCAGCTAGCTGGCAAGTGGAGAACATGGAGTGGGGTAGGAGAAGAAAGATGAGTCTAGTTGCAGAAAAAAGGAGGCACACGGGGGCTGAGAGCTACTGAGGCTAAGGTTTGAGGAGGGGAAAGAGCATTTGAAACCTAAAGACTAAAGAGGGGTGCTGAGTAGTTTGAAAATTCAGTTGGTAACTAGCTAGGTGGAGTATGGGAAGACTGGGAGAAGACTTGGGAAAGATCTGATGGGTTAAACTAGATCTCACATAGCTGGTGACATAGTTGGCTCAAAATTCTTCAGGAAGAATCTGGGAAACACAGGTGATAAGCGGAAAAAGACCCAGAGGGGGGAAAAGAGCAAAGAGGAGACAAGGACAAACTGAATGTTTTGGGCTGGGCATAAAAAAGTAATAGGAGCACGAAGGGCACTTGTGAGTATTTGCATAGGGTCTCTGTCATTTTGAACAGACTTCTTTCAATAGCCCCAAATATAATACAGGAGTTCTGAATCTCACTATTTGTCTGCCACCAGTATCAGTGAAACCTGCTGGCCCGGGGGTACCTGATGGTACTTTTTCTGAGACCTATTATGTCTGTAAGCTACTCCCTTGGTGCAGAGCTCAGTGATATTTCCAGTCCTGGTGCTATGCAGCAGGGTAGAGAACATAGACTGTATGTCAGAAATGAGATTTCTATTTTCCAGTGTGCTTTGTCACAAACCTCAGAAATTATACAACATATATTCAAATTGATCTAAAAAATGAAAATAGCACTTAAACATTAGGAAATGTT
Source organism: Lophotriccus pileatus (assembly GCA_035583135.1). Taxonomy (NCBI): domain Eukaryota; kingdom Metazoa; phylum Chordata; class Aves; order Passeriformes; family Tyrannidae; genus Lophotriccus; species Lophotriccus pileatus. The sequence goes on from JAWWES010000081.1 coordinate 126,932,405, forward strand.
AAACTTCAAATCATCTACCTAAAGCCATCTGGTTTACTCACTAATCATCTTACTTTTGCTCCAAACAATTCAGGGAATCTATTAAAAATAATGACCTTTGCAGCTGATGTCTCCCCAGCACATCATCTATCGTGAGTATTGAATAAGGCAAGGGTCCAGCAAAAAAAAAAATCAGTGTAAGAACATGTTATGTAGGACTGTATCATATTTAAATGCAGGCAGGCTTCAAATCAAGGATAGAAAATATGCTATAAAACAAAGGAAGTCTCCCAATATTTTTCCCAAGGAAAACTCAGTCCTGGAGATTGATTTTTTTTCCTCCCTAAATATTTATAAAGGTCTGTGAATTACTTCTCTCTTGGCTTTCTTGTAGCTTTATGTTGAACTTTAAAAAAAAACAAACAACAAAATAACGGAAAAGAATAACTGGAAGATTATTCTGCCTTATTTGCACATCCCCATAATAACAAAAATGAGAAAATTTCAAGTTCTTCCTAATTTAGCATTCTTGTGCCTTATTTTTTCAGTGGAAACAATGTACACTTCACAGGATTCTGCATTATTTTCTGACATTGGCTAGTAATTTACTCATGAGAATCATCCCACTATAGACACTGTGATTGTTCACATAAGCGTTGCTTAGCAAAAGGAGGGCAGAGTTGGACCCTCCTGGGGTCCAGCTCTGTGTGGTTATAGAATCAGTCAAACACGTGATGAATATATGGGAGTGGGAATGGAGAAAGCAAAATGAGTCTGTGACTTGAAAAAAAGAGCATGTTTGATTATCTTAGGTCTCCTGTGTACCTTCCTTCCATATCTGCAGGAGAGAGAATATTCTCTGGCAGCTATCATTTATTATTTATTTTTTATTCTTTAATTATTTGTGGAAATCCTTGGCTTCTGCTTGTTCAGCCAGCTCCTCTGACAGTAAAGTTTACACTTTAAGATGTGGGAGGTGAAGCTCTGGTTCAGAGGAAGGAAGGAAGGAAGGAATATTGCTTTGACTCCTGGTGATGTAATATTGACCATCTGCAATTTTTATGTGTTAATCTGCTCCTATATGTTTTTCAAAACAAAAACCCACACAGATATTGACTGATTTCTTATCTAGCTATTTCCATTACTTTCTGAGCTGTCTTACTTTAGTCTTCATGCTACTGATATAACGTTTTTATATTTAAATTTAGTGTTTGGGTTAGAGCCAAAGTATGTGACTTCTTATCCAAACTACATTCGTTCTTTTCTAAAACTTTGTATTTTTCATTCCTCTCATTCCTTTCTCTTCATTTCTCTTTTTCTTCTTCCCTGCTTTGCTGCCAGACAGCTCTTTTTTTTCCTAGGCTATCATCTGAATTTTCTTGGATACGTCTACTTTTTCCACCTGGCAATTCTGTCTGGGTGGAGTTCAGAGATTTTGGACAATTGTCAGGGATTTCTGGACATCTGGCAATTCACTCAAAACAGGATGGGAAATTTTATATATGTCTCTGCCCACATGCAGATGATGCCTCCAGCACATGTAGAGGCTATTGAATAGATCCCAGGAGCACTGGCCTGCAGAGTATGTGCTACACAGGTGGTCTTGAGGTGAATGGTAATTCCAGCCTCTTTGGGGAGACCAGAGTCACAGTGAGTCTGCTGGGTGGAGAATGTGCACCACTGCTGCTGTGTCCCAGACACAGGGCTGATGTCATGCACCCGCGCTATGCTGCCTGGACCAAACAAATTGAAGTATTGCACAAACAACCCAATTTCTTCCTTCCATTAAATTTCTGGGTTTCTCAATGCTCTGTCCTTTACTCAGTTCTCCCATCCCTTTCTGTCTGGTGCAACAGAAGACTGAGGATTCATGTTTCTTTCTGATGCTCTTGGAACAGACAAAATTAATGTGTTGGGGACAGGCAAGAGCTCAGGGACTTCTATCACAGCCCTTCAAACATGGGGAAAGGCGTGGTGTTGAGTGATATTTAGGCTAATTGTCTCCCTTGATTCCTCTCAGAATTGGTCTCATATTTGTCTCATATGATAATTATTATTAGTAATAATTCCTAGGCCTTAGTGCCAGAAGGATTTTAGGTGACATTGAAACCAACTGAGCATTAAATACTTACAAGAAATATGGGCTCTTGGCTTTAGTGTTTATGATCTCCTGGTCTCCAAAGGGGTTTACAAGTGACATCAGCTTTATTCACAATTAAAGTGCTGGGGAAGAGGAGTAGTCCAGATGAAATTCTTTCACAGGTGTCACATAGCTGTACAAAGTCTCCATAATCCTATGCAAAGTGTCATATATTCAACCACACTCTTACCGTTTTTCATGCTTCCTCTATTCCAAAAACTTTCTTCTGCAGGAGAACCCAGTTTCCTTGTATGCTGGAAATCTCTGCTGATAGATTCCCACTGGTTTCTGTTTCACAGCTAACCCTAAAGTCAGAGCTCCTTCATAAAAGTGAGGAACATCAGAGGGAAGAATAAAGCATTTCCATAGAAGTTCTGGATACAGCACACAAGCCAGGATTCTGGGAAAGCAGCCTTTCTGTTTTGATGTGATACAGTTGATGCCTAAAAAATCAAACCAAATGACTTAAATAAATTTCACAGGCACTGCCAGGAAGTGTTCTAGATAGAGTAATGGTACATGGAAAATCAATATTTATTATCATTTTAACTGAAAAATTAAAAAGATTTGCCATAAAATACAAGTGCTTTTCAACATTTTGCATGTTCAGAGCATGCCCTCTAGGGTGCTATTAATATAGTTTGTCAAGTGAATGATGCATCGTTTATGCAATTATAGAGTTGTAGCCAAATCTTTTCTCTCTCCCTTTCCTTCCTCTCTAGTGGCAGCAGCAGGTAGCTGGAGCTGATGGATCATTTTTAGACCTCTGTGGTGCAGAATATGTATTTTCAGAAGTAATCTACTAATTGGTTATGCAGACCATCTCCCAGCTGTGTCTCAGTGCCTAAGTGCAGGGAAATCCAAGCTCTTGGGTCTGGAAAGGGTAATGCAATAAAAAACTGTTATCATGTAGTAATTGAGGTCCAAGGTTTACGGCAGCATCATAAACATGATGCATTCAAATGCAAAGGGCCAGAGTGACTCAGTGTTAGGCAGGAGAATCAGAAGTTTATAAATACTCTGTGGCCTGGTGCACTTGCTTGCTCAATGCATACTGAATTTGAAAAGGTTTAAATGTTGCTTTTAAATAACTTTTCGCAGTTTATTTTCCTTTAGTGGTCATGATTACTGCTGTGACTTTCACACAATGCTTGTTTTCCCTGAAGAATGGCAAATTCTTCCATGAACTTTCAACTTTGTTTTTCACTTGAAAGCCAAGAACTAAAACTGAAGGAGTCACAATGTAAGACCATTTATAAACATGGCACTTCAGCCAAGTTTTCTGTATTTTCATTTAAAATCATAAAGATCTGGATCTTTTCATTTTGCTGATGACCTACAAACTGATAGAAGTGCTCTTAAGGTACCTTGCAATAAAGGTGGTCAGAAACTAATCTTGTTTTTCCATTGTAAGTGCTGTGAAAGGACTCCAATAGCATTCACAGAAATGAATAAAAAGGCAACAAAAACTTTCCAAAGACTCAAACATCCATAGCTTTCATCAATAACACAAGAAAAAAATCCAGAAGAATTTTGAATTGACTCTGGTATTATCATGGGCTAATTGGGCAAAGTGCCATAACACCTGGGTACTTCAAAAAGCATGCTGATAAAACTCACAATATAACAATTTTTCCATGATAAAACCAAGGATATTAGCTTTATGCCTTCTGGTGTTCCAAGATAAAACTAAGCAATTACACAGGAGAGATTTTTCAAACCGTTTTGAGCCAAACTACAAACAAGGCTCACTATTTTTCATGTACTGTAGTTATTTCTGCAGATATGTAGCAAATAATAGATTTATGACAAACAAGTAAAAATCTGGCTCTAATTAGTTCTGCTAGAGATGTTGCAGAGAGGAGATATCTCTTTCTGACTCTTGCACAGAAGGAGCCTATAGTTTAAAGTTTGAATAATTTAATTGGTCCAGAATCTGATTACAATTATAAATATTTGAGTTAGTAATTGTCCATGGACTTTCAGGAGTTACTTTTGAGTTGTTATGGCATGGAGAAAGACAATAAATCAGATCCATATTTGAACTTTACCCAGTATTGTGTTCTGCTATGAAGGAAGGAAGTTGTTATCTTTCTTTAAGTTTTTGTTCAGTGAATTGAAGGCAGTAAAGATGCATACCACTCCCCTCCTGAAAATAGTATTTTGATTTGTAGAAAAAGTGGTGCTTGTATTAGCTGAAAGGTGTTTAAAGGATTTTCCAGTGTCCTCTATCTAGCTAAGGGATATATGTGAATTGGTGAGGACATGATGAGAATTGCCAGAGATACCAATTTCCATAACAGTAACAATATCTCCATCCCTTAAAATTATATTCAATAATTATTTTAAGTAGAGTCTTTCTCTGCTGTTCATAGCACTCACTTTACATTTTTTTTAATTATTCCCCCCTGTAGTATTTGTAGTCTCATATCTTGAAACCCACTTTATCCAGAGGATGATATGATTTGCAGTAATAACAAGACAAAACAGGAGAACTATTGGAGAAATGCCTGCAAATGGCAAATGTACAGAGCTGTAAGATTCTGGCTACTTAGACCTTTTAGTAAAATAAAACAAGAATCTTACAGGGCTTAAAGAATAGCTTGCCTTTCAGCCTTTAAAAAACTTTTACTTTTCTGTTTTTCTTTATCCGTTGGGATCCAGCAATTTTCTTCAATCCTAAATCTTTTGAAATGATTTTCTGCTTTCTTTATACTCCCTTTAAAAGGAAGATACCACTGGGAAAATTGTATGCCTTCTGCTGAAAGTCTCGTAGCAGATGATTAATATCTGTTACTTTGATAGGGAACCTGAAACTTCAAAACCCAGGAGTTCAGGCATTTTGCTGCCAGTAGTTTGCTCTGCTCTGAAACCAGTGCCTGGGACCAGCTGAAAGACTACCCATCATCAGCATATGCTATAGGTTGCCTACTGATTTAGTTCTGAGTAAAGAAAGGGGAGACTAAAGCATGTAAGCACACGGGGGAAAGAGTTTTAAAAGTAGCGAGATGATAACATTGCACATGGAACATGAGGGGAACGGGGCGCCCTCCTCCAATCCCCACTAACTTCTTTATTCTCCCTTCCTTTGTCTGGCATCTCATGTGAAATAACAGAGAGGAAAGACAATCTTCATTTCAAAGATAGGACAAAATGAAGCACAGGACATGGATTGGATAGGGTTTGTTTCTTTCCAATTAATCTAAGCAGCATGTACCTTTGGAGTCACTGCAGCTTTTTGTTTAAAGAAAGGTGTGGCAAAACTATAATGACTAGAGGCAGAAAGAAGGTAGGAAGGAGGTGACAAAAAGGCGCTAGTGAATAAAAAGAAAATGCAGAAAATAAAGCAAGAGGAGACTTTCTTCTCTGTGTGTTTAGTGTGACCATTCTCATTATTAATGTGTGATTTGCCTTCCTTGGCAATTGGGTTTTTATTTGACATAAAGCACTGGTTGTTTTCCAGATATTTGACACAACCTTCAGCTCATATCCACACCAAAAGAATGCATCATTCATATTTTGACCAGTGCTTTAACTTTAAGGAATCATCCCCTATTTAATGTCCAAGAAAACTTGGAATTTGAGTTTCAATTATCTATATTAAGTAAAAGTTGGTATGCAGATAAATACAGGTCACTATCACCTAAGATTGCTGATAGAATCTATTATCAGCTCTTGAACACGTAAGCCCTAAAATGATTCTACAAGTTACTAACAGAGGAAAGAGAAAATGCAATGATGTGACAGCCAAAATCAACGTGAGCCAAATGCCTGATTGCCAACTTCAACTGGACAGTTGCCATGTTTTTGCCAAAATTTTAGCAATGTTTAGCAGGCATACTTCTTATGCACAAGACCCATTGCTATCTCAGCCTTTGTAGCTGCCATTTGTTACTAGAAAACAGGGAGATGTGAAGGAGGCTGGCTCCTCTGAAATGTTTTTTACCTTCATCTTGAACTAAAGTGTATAGAACTATGGTTTCTAGAATTTTTTCTTATGCATGGGAGAGTTAAATAACAGTATTAATGGTGTAGTACGTGTTGATGCAGTGTGACTTTTTTATTGTAACTTTTGTGTCATGATAGATTGCCTATTTAGAATTAGTTTCAAAGAGAGAAAGGCATGTTTTGTTTAACTAGCTCTTGAATCTTTGAGCTGCCCAGAATTGTCACCCTTACATTAACTTCAGTCTGAGCTATGTCAAGGTCCTTCATGGAAAGATCTATATATAAAAAAACCCAAACCAAACAAATAAAACCCAGCATTTGAACTGCTAGCAATACCTTTTTTTATTTTCTTTTTCATAGCAAGGCTTGAAGAGCACAGTTTACAGTTTTCCTGCAGCAGACCAGCCTCCAAGATCAGCCTGCTGTTTTGTAATACTGGACTTTATCCAACAAAATGAAAACAGGGAGTATATTTCTGTCTTTTTTGTTGTGGTGGTGGTGGTTTTTGTTGTTGTTGAGTTTTTCCTGTTTTGGATGCAATTACTAGAGTCTTTTATTAGACTTAATTCTATTATATGTTCCCAGCTCTGCCTTTAGACCTAATTACCACTTCTGGAAAACTACTACCGCACATACCACACATCAAATTCTTCACACCCCTGTGATTCCCTGTAAATATTTAAGTTTCTGTCCAACCCAGACCACAATAAAATAGTAGTACCCCCTTCTCCTGCCCTTAACTTCATACACAAACATGATCAGCCCCTAAACTATTCCTGTGAACAAGGAACTCCACTTCTTGATCAGATCTACAGTTGTTCCTGAAGTGCTACTGTGACCCATGCATCAAAGTTTTCACTACATAAACTGTTCAATTTAGATGAGCTGAAGAGAGTGAAATGATTGTGCCATGCTGTAGCAAAAATTTGCTGACTGTGAAATTTTTCTAAAGGCGAACAAACTGTTTTAGAAGAGTAAGAATTTTCCTACATATCTCCCCAAGTCTATCACTGATTGGAAATAACCTTGCTTTAAACTTGGAAATTAAATGATAAAATTTGGTAAAATTTTACATCAAGTAACAAGTTTTTTAGCCACAGCCACTATGAGAAAGCAGAGGTAGAAGGTGAAGTAGGAAGAAAAACATCAGTAAAGGTGGGTGACTTTGAATAATGAGAAACAAATAGTTCTGTTCACCAAAAATGCTGCTTCAGCGGTGCCAGAATTATTCACTAACTTGGCAAACAGTTTCTGTTGAAAAAGTTCAGTCCTATTGACAAGTTTTTTTTCAGCACTCTTGAAGTGTTATTAGGATGTGTGATGCAAGACAAGTCCATAAAAACCTGAAGAGACTCTGATATGCTTTGCAGAATGGCCGTTTGCATCATATCCTCTTACCCCTGAGGAGATCCACCTCTGAAGGTCATCTCTGGGGTGCAGTTACCGCCTTTCTTATAACCCCAAATTGTATAATTATTTAGATACTATGCAGTTGTTCTACCATTTTATAATCCAGGTTTATAATTAGTCCCTGGTGCCTTTGAGGTGGTCACTCATGTTCCTATTTCTTGCTCAAAGCTGAGAAGTCTTTAAGACCCTGCACTTCAGTGTCTTCAGTACTCATCCTAAATACTGGGTAAAAGATTACAAAGGGTGATTCATCCCAGGCAATTTTTGAACAGCTAAATCTGGAGATGGTGTTCAGGCATTGACATTAACTGTGTCTGATTTAGGTACGTAGGCACCAAGCTCCCACCAAGTGTCCAGTCTCCCATCATAGGCAGCAGAGATCCCTCCAGTGCAGGCAGCAGAACTCCGAGTGGTAGGTCAGCTCAGCTGAGTTCCTGGCTTGTTGTCTGAACAGCTTGGTAGACTCCTTAATGATGCTCACTACTTTTCTGTGGAGCTTAATGGGACCTCAGGACCCTAGGGATTGATAGGTGAGAAAAAAAATCTAACTTTATTTTCAAGTGAAGTCCATCTTTATTCTTCACCTTTACAACTTTGAGTCTGTCATGGACATGCAAATGTTTTTCTCTATTCCATTAACTAAAATATTAGCAGTGAAGCTTACAACAACACTTGCAGTCTGACATTCATTTCAAAAGAAAGGAAATTTTTTTCCCATGTTGCTTGGCTCAGAAAGAACCTGAAGGACCTATTCAAGGCATTTATGATTATACGTTTTTTTTGCTAATTGAAAATTTTCTATTTGTCTCTGTGTGATACAGTGTGTTTAAAGCATCCCTTCTCACCTTTTTGGTGTCAAGTCAAAGATTCTGTGAGAATATACTTTTTTTGACCAGGTCTGTTCTGCTGACATGGATATGTAGCCACCTTGTGCTGACGTCAAATGTGGACATTTGTGCTGGAGTGGCTAAATCTAAATAGTCATTAGGCAAAAAAACACAACAATGACCAAACCCAATAGATTTGCTTGTGCAACTTGTCTATATTTTGGGGAATAAAACTTTTCAGGGTAATGTAGGCACACTCTTCATTTATACCTTGGGGAAGTCTATCTAGGAAATGATTTTCTATTGCTTGACACTCACTTTAAAGTTAATTTTAAGGAATTCTATTTACCATTCCTGTGGCAGACACACATGAAAGAGCAGACACAGCCAATGATGCTTTCAGTTTATTCAACCCCAAAATCAAACATCTCTGTCACAATGACACTAGGATTCAAAAATAGAAAGGCAACTGCACATTGTGTTACTCCAATACAGATTACAGAGTCTTTGGTTGTTAAGGTTCTTGTAAATGCTAATCAATTCCAGCCTTTTTAATTCTTCATCCTGGGCATTTTGCAGTTGTGTGCCTGTATTAGCTGCCATGCTTTGGGCTGAAGGACGAACAGCAACATTTTTATGGGTCTGTTGTTAAAACTCTAACATTATGAGATTCATCAAACTAAGTAACACTGCTAATGTAAGAGTCTCTTCTTGCCCAATGAATGATTTATAACAAAAGAAAAGTCTTCTTTATTAAAAGGTTCTCATGCTCTAGAGGCTCTCATGCTCATACAGATAAGAGCTGCCACTGTTGTGTTGGTGAAATATGCTTTTTACTGGGACAAAGGAACTAGGAAAGTGCATCAGTTATTGGCTTTCCATGATTTCCTCTATTTTCTCTTCTTTGGAGATCTGTTTGCACAAAACTATATTCTTAGTTGTACCAGTAAAGTTTTTGAATTTAAGAAATACATAATTTTTTTACTGTGTAAGTCAGCCCAATGGAAATTTATGTCACTGTGTTAGTATTTATCATTAATTTGTTTTGGAAAATATTAAGGCTATGTTTTAGTATAAAACAGAGTGGGGCACATTTTCAACTCTATCTGATGACCTGATCTTTCAGCTTCCAGCCCAAATCTTACACACCTCAGTACTTTCAAATATTTTGAGGAGTAAAGACTCAGATATTTCTAACTGCAAATTGATTGGGTCGTGTGCTTCAAAATTCGAAAAGTGGGCACACACAGTTTTTTCCTGCTAAAATTCTGAACTTCTGAAAGGAAATTTTCCTCAGTTTGTTCTCATGGAAGGAGAATCCTAAATTGTTTGTGTGGAGAATCTATCAGTTGTGAACAGTCTATCAGCTGTTGAGCCCACTGACTTCCTATGCTTCAACGTAGCTAACTACAAACAGCTGTCAAATCTTGTCTCAATCTAGCAAAGCACTTTGACATGTGCTAAGCTTTGTCAGGGTGAGTATTCAGATTGAAGTCACTGAGACTTTCCATATAGTTAGAGTGAAGTTCATGTGTTAGTGTCAAGGTGGATTGGGGCTTTCACACACTTTCCTTCATATCCGCACATAGGCATTGCTGATATGTGCCTTAACACGACAGTGGCAAACATAAGCAGCTATTTCCTGCAGAAAAACAGAATTAATGGAACAGAAGAAATTCTTAGAAATCTTGTAACAAATGATGCAGATGTCTATGCAGTTTTCTAGGAAATAAAGAAAAGATACTGTTGTGGTCATTTATTCATAATCTTTTAAGTACGCAATCATAATATAGTTTCATGAAATAGATCTTTTATGATGATGGATTTGTTCATCAGCAGTCTTCCAAGCCGCATAGTACATTTATACATGGATTTGTGCTGGCTGTTATTATGCAGTGAAAACTATATCGTAAATAATAACTGGAATGCCATGCAAAAGGTACAATTTGGGAATGCTTCCCACACATGATTGCAAAGGTTGTCATGTTGCGGGAAGACCACTCTGACAGTTACCAGATGCTTGTTCTGGGAAACATGTAAGTCTGCAAATCTCTAAACGGAGTCTGTGTTACAGTGCTTCAGTAATATTCACCCTGTTACTCCTTCTTGTTGAGTATAGAAGTGTCATGGTGTAACTGGGGGACATTACAGTTTTAACAGGGCTTGGTCTTTCTTAGCTAATAACCACGAAAATTGTCATGAGACTTCACTGTGTCCTTGCAGCCACCTTTCCCACCTTGCGTCCCAGTCCTGATTACAAGACTGAGGTGCGCATGAGGGAGAAGGAGAGCCCGTTTGTCCTCAGCCTAGCTCAGCTATGCTCCCTCTGTTGAGACTGCTGTGAGAGTGTTTTATTCATTTCTCATTATGTTCTATCATATCTATCAAGTGGCTGTCTCAGAAATCCATGAGACATTTTCTAGTGGAGTCATGCCTCTCCAGGGATGCAGGCTTGAGGGCAGAAAAAAAAAGCCTGGGAAGCAGAGGGCTTCAAAGGATTTAAAGTGGTATTAAGGTGTGAAGAGCATGGAGGCGAGAAGACTTTCCTTGGAAGAAAGCTGCAACTTGGAAAAACAGAGAGGCAGTGCTCAAACGGGCTTACGAAAGAAAAAGATAATAAACATGTAGTACTGGGCCCCTATGTTTTATTTACTTAGATTCCTCTCATAATCATTCAATACTGCTCCAACTTTGAAGCAAACAAGTCCAGCTGCCATTCTCATAGGTGTCATCATAGTGACAGTCAACTACAACTGAAAGGTACATGAACAAGACAAGAAGTGCACATTGACAGGTGTCACTTAACGTACATTTTATAGGAGGAACTTTTGCGGGAGATAACTCTTTTGGAAAAACGTACCCAGTGCTCATCATTAATGCTTTGGGTGCCTTTCATTGCAGTGCAGGCAGTAGGTTTTATGTTTATGTATTTTACTTGTCTTCTAGACACTTTGATGAAAGTGGGAATTCATGCAGCACACAAATGTAATTCCAGAATGGACAGCTCTCGAGCTGCACATTTTCTCAGTGACTGACAGTACAACTGGGAGACATTTGCTGCACAAGGGAAAAGTGTGAGGAGTTCTTTTTCTGGCTCACAGCATCATTATTATGTGCAGTGGTGTTTATAAGCAAGACTCAAAGTGCCAAAGTGCACAGAAACATACTTGAAGTGATGCTCCTCAGAATCTGCAGTAATCATATTCTGTGAAAGTCAGAGATTAAGGGAGTCATCTGAACAATCAGCAGTGCATCTGTCTCACATATTATATACAGTTTGAAGTATCCCTCAATTTTTTTTCTGTACAACTATCATCAGTGTTTACCTATAAACAGACACAGAAGTCATTTCTGACTATACTCTGCTTTGTATACAATGCTATTACATAAAGAGCTCAAGCAGCACGTCTGCCTGCCTAGATGTGTGTGTGTTCTCCTACTCCAGCTGCCAACAACCTAAATTATTCAGCAAGCCCTGATCATGCCAAGTTTTTAGTCAACAATGGAGATCCTGCCAAAGAGCTAATAATGTTTAAAAAAAAAGAAGCAATGTTTGTGACAATTAACAGAGCCTGCAGCCTGCAAAGAGAGTTGGACTCATTTGTAAAGGAAAATTTAAATGATATGCTTCATTATAAATGGTCCCATGCAACACATTGCTAATCAACCAGAGCAGCTTCTTTTTTTCTCCTCCCTTCCTATCAGATAAACCAAACAGCAGCATGAGCCAAAGTTCTTGGCCAGTGCTTGCTATAGCTGTAAATGTGGTGTGGTTATCTATCAGTATCATAATCGGCTCAGATCAAACTGAATAATTAGCACTAAAGTGGATGAATAGAGCCCCAGCCTCTTATCTTGTCTATTAATAATAAGTATAACTTCACAGCCAAATCAAGAGGTATGTTATTGTACCCCTGAGATCCTGTTTGGGTAAAACCCCATGTGACCTCACCACCATAAGCAGTGCAGATGGGACAGTGTGTGTCTGTAATGATGAGCTGCCAGCTGCCAGCCCCCACCTCAACTCCACAGCTCAAAGTCGAAACAAGAGAGAAGATAAACAAACCACATGCACAAATATGAGAGCCATTTGTAGGGATGTCTTCCTCCCCCCATCTTCCTTTATCACACCACCTCAATTAATAAAAATGGCTCTTTATATGATAAGCTTTGCAGACAATCAGATAAGAATAAGAAGTGTTTTTCACCCAAGTTCACTACAAAATTTAAGTCACGTTTTAAAGAGGAACTGTGATGACTACAAATTGCTAAAATCTTAGAAATAACATCCAGATATGCTCTTGTCATATTTAAACCCTAGTACATACCTACTAATTATTGTGCAGTGTCCAATGCAATAATTATCATTATACTTTGTATTGCATTGCAATATTACACTCATTTTAGGATGTCTAAGAGTTTTGAGCCATGTTTATCTAATCAGTGTAAATTCAATTTTGCTTATTTCAATAATTAGACATGTTAAATCAAAGGAAGGGATTTATTTGAGAGGGAGTTCAGTGCTTTTACTCACTGTTTGGGAAATGTTTACCACCACAACTCCTCTGCAGTTTACTGTTCACATTCACATTTGTTTCATTGACAGAGAAGCCTGTAAAATGTATTGCTGTAAGCAGCCTGATTATTCAGCTCACATCAATCACAGAAGCAGAGTTTTATTTATCAGAAGGTAGCTGAATACTTTTGGAAACATTCTCTCTGCATGGTTTGTATCCGAACTGGGATGAACTTAAACCAGGCAATTGCTGATTGGATTTGCTTTTGTGTTTTCCAGAGGCTCAAGCTGTGCTTTCCCTTGTGATGTTTTCCTGTGAGACTCAGGTTATGAAAAGAGATTTGGCTTGCCCTGTTACTAGAAGTGTCTGAGGTAGGGGAGTGAAGAGGGAGAGATTATATGTCTTCCCCCTGCAGAAAAGCTGTTGGTGGACCTACCAGTGCTGTCTGGTGAAGGAAGAAGGGTTTTTACCTTTTATTAGAAGCAGATGAAGGCTGCCTGTTGTTAGGATCTGGAACACAGCAAGAGGAGTAGAGAGATGTCTGGATTCATAAGAAAGCATTAGCATTAGTGCTACTGTGTATAATGGGATTAAATGTGGCTTAGGTTTTTTTCCTTTTTCCTTCTTTTTCTTTTTTTTTTTTTTTATTAGGTATTAAGCACTTAGTAATGCAATTAATTCTTAATAGTAATTTATTATTAGAAAAAAACCCCCAGACAAACAAAAATAAGCCCCAACAACCAAATGCCAAGCTTACTATAGGGGACATTGATACCTACATTTAACCATGGTAAAGGGACTGCACAGTTCCTGATAGACTCGAGCATTTACCTGTGTGGCACCAAAGAAGACAGCCACAGTAGTTTCAAAGAAGTAATTCCCGATGGTAACACTTCCAGGCTGCACTGAGGCTACATTTGGGAAAGTATCTGAGTATTTTTGGCAGCAAATAGCAAGAAGAGTTACTAAATACAAGCCCTTAACAAATCACACAGGTTCAGCTCTGTCCTGACTTGACCTCAAATATGTCAGTTGAAAACTTCCCCTGACTTCAGGTAGTGTACGACCAAGCCAGGTTTGTAGCTAGACTAAAATTCCAGTACATAGTTTTATATCAAAGTGGCTTTACAGCAAGATGCCATTTCCACATGGACACGTGGGAAACAGTTATCACTTTCAGCTGATGAAGCCAGCTTCCCAATGAGGGGTTGTTAGAAGAGATTCAGGACTACAAAGTACTCAGTTTTAAGATTAAATATTTTTCATGTGTGCGAAGTTGTCTGTTGCTGACACCAGTTGCTTCCAGTAGATAGCAGAGAGGACTGAGGTGTAAAGGCAGGAGCTGTGGTGGAAGGTTGAGCCCTGAACTATGATACTCCACCTTTCATGAATGACAGCAGGATTAAGCTGAAATGATCCCTTTTCCAGGTGTGGTGGTTTTTTTTTTTTTGGTGTGGTTTTTTTTTTTTTGAACTACCTTCTTTTGTGCCTTTATAATCCAAAATAAAATGCTTAGTAAAGGAAATCAAATTTCGATTTGCATGTACACTGTCCAGCTTTGTTTTAATCTCATTCCTTGTATTCAGAATAAAGAAAAGTCTGCTATTTCACTTAATTCAGTCAGTCATATCTCTGAAAAGTGGAAGCTTGAATGCATCCAAGTGATGACCTGAGACCTGTGCCAGTAAAACTCTCCACCTCTTGTCATCCCTGAGACTACAGACTGAGATTCGCCACTTCTCCCATTTTTCTCCTTGCTGTTCAGTTCAGTTCTTTCTGAACACCCATCTGGCATTATTGTGCTTGCTTAGCAAAATTCAGGACAAATAAAAAAAGGAAGATAATTTCTTCAAATTCTAAAGTAGCTGTTAAGCTACATCTGCCCATTCAATTCAACCACCAGCAAAGACTCTGCCTTTGCCAGACATGCAGCTGTACTTGCAGCCGTGATTCAAGTCTGGAAATTCATTTCCAGACTCACTAAAAATCTACCAGAGAGACATACAATGAGTAATATTTTCTGTTTTGTGTATGTATGGATTTAATATAGACAGAAACTTGGCAAAAGAACATGCTCTACATTTCCAACATCCTATCCCTGTAGACTAAGTGTAAAAATATATATGTATACACTCACAGACACACATTTATACATACTGGGATACATAGACTGCCATATATGTATGTGTATATATATATAAATATATATAAATATATATACACACACATGCAATCCCCCCTATTCATTTGGACAGTTAGTAGCGCCAATTCTCTGTTGAAAAACAGGAGAAAATTATTGGGTTATTTTTTAGAGTATGTTACCTACAAGTGCAAACCTGAGTTTAGCAATCGTGCTTTTGTTACACACAGACTGTAAAATATTTATGGACAAAATGTGATTTGGGTCAAGGCATTAAATAAAGTAAAAGTTGCTTTATTCAATATGTGATGAACGGTATCCATATTAAAAACCAGAGGGAAAAGTGTTCAAATGAAAAATATGCTTAAAACAAATTCATCTGTTCAATGTTCATAAATGTTTTAAGAAATGCAGACAAACAAGTCTTGAAATCTATATTTACTGTACACAACTGAAAAAACTAATAGTATTTATTTAATCCAGAGGGAGAAGTGAATAAAAATTTAGTATTTAGTGATGAACAAAAAAATATTCGTTCTTGGAAATTACCATAGTATTTATTGTCAGGAAAGTTACAATAGAGTTATAGCTCTTCTCTTGGTAAATTAATAAAGCTGTTAGGTCAACATTGATCTAGATAGAAAATATTTCCTTCAAGTCTGAGAATATTTTTTAGTCTTCAATCCTATAGTATTTCTGCATTAAAATATGTGGAGAATGCAAAGTGAATTTGCTTGGCTATGAGACTTCTGCTTCATAAATAATAAAGATTTCAGAAAGACCAGATCACATAAAAACTTCAGAAAAAGCTTGACTTTACGCATGTACAAGGTCACACTTGCACTTCAAGTTGTGAGTTTGTAAAAGAGAAGCAACTTACACAGTCCAAAATACCAAACACTGCTGACCTGCAGGCATTTAGTTGATGTGAAATATCTGTAAAATACAGTATACAGATATGTAATTGTGTGATTCTTGCTTAATTGAGACAGAAAATAAAGCATTATTTGCTTTCTTACCTAATGGATGCCAAAGGGAATCTGGCCAGCCTTTTAAGGCTGCATCAGCTCTGGGCATTCCTACCTACCATTTTTGTCTTTCATCATGTACATTTTAATATTTGGTTTCCTCCTCCTCCTCCTGTCTTAGTCTATCAGTTACCTTTTCTTTCTGAAGCTGAATTTCATTGTCCTTTATACAACTGGCACATGGAACACTAGACCTGACTAATTTTTTTTTCCATTTCCCTTCTCAAAACTTTAAACCACAGTAGTGCTTAAAATAGCAGCTGGATAATTATGACTCAGAAATGAGTTGTCAAGGTTGGAAAGTGCTTCAAAGGCTCCATACATCTGCTGGGACCACGTAATGATGCTTACACTCTCCAGGTCTGATATCACATTTGCCAAGAGCTACCAGTACAGAGTCAGGTGCCATGGTCTGCAGAACCCGCTAAATCATGAAGATGCAGTAACTCATTTTATGACCAAGGCAATTAGTTGTTGTTTTATTTGTTTTAATCTGCTAAAAATTAAAGACAAAATTTTTTAAGAACTGTCAAGAGGATCTCAACATTACTTGGAACTTTAAAAACTAAGCACAACAATTTATGCGATCTGAATCCTGTTTCTGTTTGTTTATATTTTGAATTAAATTTTTCAGGGTATTTTGCACTGCTTATGCCTTCTTCTCTGTTCATTCTTAACACATCTGACACACTGATGCATAAGTAGAAGCAAAAATGCCACAGAATGCTCACGAAAGTCTTTGAAATAAATAGATACATATTACAGAAGAAAGTAATATATCAGAAAGGATTTTAGTCTCAGTCTTGTGCAAAAAGCCAGTTAATGACATCAAGCTCAATGCTCACTTGACTTTGCAATACTCCTCCAGAGAGTTACTGTTACAGACAAAATCTTCTTGTCAGAGTTCTGTTTTTCACCTCTATTACAAAAGCTCTTTGGTGACATTCAACCCTGGATGAAGAAATGAGGCACATCTTGGTGAACCTTTACCAGATACCTGCATGTAGGTAATTTGATCTGGAAAGGGACTTACTGACCCTAGAGAACCATCAGCGCTATGTGATAAAATGGGAAAAGCAGTATTTGATATAGACACCACTTAAATAATTTATGATTTTACTTTTTCTTTTATCCAAATTCTTCCTTGGCTAATACTGTGAAAACAGTGTCTCAGGATCTTCAGAATCAGTCAGCTCCTTTTGCTTCATTTCCAGTTATTACAAAATACAATTGTATTGTCACATTTATTTCAATAATAATAATAATAATAATAATAATAATAATAATATATGCTGTCATGAGAAAGCGAATATTTGAAAAAGTCTATAATTAAGTAAACTATCTTCATTTTACTTTTAAAATATCCTAAGTTTATAAGCCATATATACACTATTATAAACTAAAACTATAGCAATAGATAAAATCCCCACAGAAACAAACTGGCTATACAAGAATATTTGTAATGAATACAGGAGGAATTATACTGAAAATAAGAACATCTCAAGACACAGATTGCTGTCTAAATTCAAGAGAGGCAGCAGGACTGAGCTGGTTCTGCGCAGAGAAGAAAGCTGGTTTCTGGTTTCTTCTTTCCCCTTTCTTATCACGGAATGACCCTCATGATGCAAAATTCAGTAGCGTGGCCTTCCTTCTGTGTAACAGGTACGAACTCTGATGTCACTGGCTTGGATCACAGCAGAGCATAGCCTTCTCCTTGCTTGCATTCTGCTTTCACTTTCTGAAGCACCTACAATGCAAAACACGCAAAGACTTCAGACGTGGTAGTGATGCTTCTGGGCTGGCTACCACACATCCAGCATGGTTCAGATGGATGGGACAATTCAGCAGAGCTGAGAGAGCTTTGACATGTTATAAAAACCATTGTCATACCTTTGAATTTGTGATGGATGTAATTAATAATTACCCATTTTTCTGGAAACTGTGGTGGTTTGACAGCTTGTGTCGTGAGCTACCCTCTCCATCAGTGAGTGTGACTGACCTACACAAGATTTGGAAGCAACCTCTCCGGAGAAAGGTTAACATGTAGCTGTAAACAACCATCCATCAGTGTCCTTTCTGTTCGTGTCTAAGGATAATGGGGATTTCACCAACATTCTATATTTCTTTTGATTTTAGTGCCACTGATAATTGCTGTTCTTTTGGGATCCATGCTGGGTTTCATATGGATGCCAGTGGTACATGTCCTTGAACTATATTTATTAGGTCAACCTATGTCACCTGCTCCTGCATAAAGCTGACATGGTTTGACTGTCAGATTTAAAGCCTGGGATGGCTAATGACTTCCCACAGCTAACTGTTGGAAAGACTGAGGCCTTTTTAATTGGGGCTTCCTGTCAGCAAAACAAATGTCTCCTCTTAACTCTATATTGGAAGGGTGTCATCCTGAACTCACTCATCCTATGAAGAGTCCTGCAATCTTTATTGATTCAGGACCAAATTTGATTCTCATGGTGGCTGGGTTTCCAAGGCAGTGTAAAACACTTGACTTTCAGCATAACAACATGGCACATCATGACTGCTACAGAGATTCAGATATGTGCTTTCCTTAATTTCTTAAAGAGCACAGAAACAGCGATCTTTCTGGCCTTCTTAAATAATTTGGTTAAAAAACACAGTTCTTGCAAATTGCATTGTCCACTTTATTCCTTTTTTTTTTTTTTTATCTCTTAAGATACAAGAAAATCTAAAGGTTTCACTTATACATCAGATCTAAAACTTCCAACCCCAGTATGTTAAAAATACAAGTCACTAAAAACCTAAAATGTAATATTCATGAATCCAACCAATCTTCATGCCCTGTACACAGTGATTTGGCTGAGTCACCACTGCAATAAAGATACCAGAGATATGGACCAGAGCCAGCCAAAGCCAATGATTTTCTTTTCAGTGTTAGTAGGGACCAGTCATTTTGCACTTTTGCCCCTGCAAAGTTAAGACAGAAAAGCAGGAACATACAACTGTATGTGATGATGCATATTCAAGGTACAGGCAAGGAGGAAGCAAAACCTATGACTTTACTGGTATCTGCTGAATTGAAGAATTTATTGTAATTATTATTTTAATTATATTTCTTAACTACTATTTATCTACTGATTATCCTCTATATAATTTCAATAACACCATTAAAATATACATGATTTAAAATATTTTTCTTTTAAAAAATCATACAAGAAATATAAAAATGTAACTATATTCATGTATAGTGACAAAACCATATGAAGTAGATGTACCCAAATTGTCATACTGCATGATCTAACTCAAAGAGGACACATAGGCTTTGTATCACAAAGGAAGCTAAGCTGAAGACTTAAACCACTTATTTCAAAAGACTGAAATAGTCTGTCCCCTGAGAACCTTAGATACCTCTTTCACCTTATGTACTAAATCTTGTTTTATATTCTGTAGATGCCAATCTTCTCTGTATGTCTGCTTACCAATGTTCAGCCCTGCGGGTATGTTCCTTCAGTTTTTTTTTTTTTAACTGAGATTGGGGAACTATATTCTAAAGTTCAAAAGCATTACTGTAACCTTGGCCGTATATAGATTTGAATTAACTGTTTCAATGCTGCTTTTTCTGAATGCAGACGTCTGTGAAATAATTTCACCCAAATCTCATCTTGCCAGTTACTCCAAGCATGAATTATCAGGATGAGGATTATGAACACAGGACAGACTATAAAGAACGTATTAACTGCATCAAGTTAATAGGCAACAAAACAACATAGTAAAAAGTATCTAATTGAAGTAAAATCAGTGTGTGGGTACATGGGAAAAACTTATTTTTCCCATATACAATGATAAAGGTAATTTAAAACATCAATATTTTAAAACAGTTATTGTGAACTACAGTTACAAAGTTGCTGTAGGGAAACCTAGTGCTTAATTGTCAGTGGGATAAACCTTTCTAACAGACATATTCTTTCACAACAAAATTAATGTGGGTCCTGACTACCTGGGTCAGACAAAGCCAAGTGAGAGCAAATACATTGCAAATTCAGTACCTGACATACTGATGAACTGCCACACTAAAACCTCTGAAGGCATGTGCCTTAAAATTTGGGGGCTCAGATATGCTGAACAGCTCTCTGATTTTCTCTCAGTAAGGTGGGGAGAGCTTGATCCTCTTGTCATAAAGGGGTTCTGTGGGGGTGGCAATGAAGGAAGGAGTAATGGCACTGAAGTGGCTTAGTATATATTCTCCCCAAAATTCACAGTTCGTTCACTCAAGATGGTCTCACTTACCTGCAGCTACAGGCATCCATTACTTACTGCTTGGGATGAAATCAGTGCTAAACTGGGGTGACAAACCCTGGTGTGCTGAGATGAGGATTGGGTGCAGTATACAAATGCCTGTCCAGGTTAGTTGGCATAAAGGCACACACGCCAGCTAGCGTAGCCCACTTTCTGCCGACCTTTGCATGTTTTCCAGCCCAGTCTCTCTCATACAACTCCTAAAAATACCAAGAGCTGATCTATAGCCAACCAGAAATAAAGCCTCTACTTTAGAGCAGTTGTGCTGTCTCAATACTAGACTAAACAACCTGGTTGCAGTATATGAGTGTCAGAGTCAGGAAAGTAAACCAAAGACACAAAAAAGTGTCTTTGCCTCAAGCACTTTTATTGTCTTGCATTCAGTGTCAGTATCTATGCAAGTATCTATCGTATCTTTTAAATATTGTGCAGCAATTCCTCTCCTTTCCCTAAAGGTCTGCCTGCTGGTTAATTTCGTAGATATCAACTGAAACACAGAGTTGCCAGCTCCCTGTAACCCACCCAAAATCTAACAGCTGTACTTATGCACATGCAGCATCGAGCCATCTGTGCAATGTAGCACAAAGCACATACTTGACTTAGTAAAGGACAAGAGAGAAAGACTTTAGCTCTGTTAAGAAACCTTTCTTCTGAGGAGTGTTTTGGCCAGCTTACGTCTTGTTTCCTGGGAGTAGTGCAGAAATGGGTGTCTTGGAAGAGCCATGAGGAAGTCTGGCTGAGAGAAATAGCATTCCTTCTGTGGGCTCGCGGTGTGTGCACACCACTGTTGGTGGAACAAATGGTAGCCATATGCTTCCTCCCGCTAGCTAGCTAGGCATATGTGACCACTGCCCTTCTTATACCAACTCCTCTGTGTTACCACTCAAAAATCCAGCACCCCAGGAAGGACTGATCTTGTTGATGTGATCTTTGCCAGGACCCATACCTAGGAGCAAGGGAGACATGGCAAAGCATATTCCCTCTCCTTCAGTGGCTGACTTCAATCTGGCTAATTTGCCTTTGTAAGAGGAATTGGGGGGGGAGGGGGGTTGTTCTTTTTCTTCTTCCCTAGTGTCTGTGGATTAGAATGGCAACAGAGAATAATTCAGCAATCACTAGGTGACAGTCGGGTTTGATGGTTATGTTAACACTTCAATTTTATTTATTTATTTTTAAAGAAATGATCACATCAAACACCCAATTCTCCAAAAACATGCTGATTTTACTTTATTATGCTCTTTACTGGCACAGCTTTTGACTTCCATTCAGTAAGTTATTTGCAGTGATACTGGAGAATGAAAACAGTGCCCGGACTGTAGTGTCACTAATTCACTCTGGGTATGGGAGGTGACAGTTCATCTTCTGTGCAGATGAAGTGTCAGTTTCAAGTACCTTGAAATGAAGTTAATAAAGTTATACAAAGAATTAATTCCCAAAAAACTTGGACACCAGTCATGCTTCCATCAAGATTTTGAATGGTGTGTTGTTCAGGCTGAGAAAAAAGATGGGATCTGGATCCAACCAGTTTTGGATTCCTTCTCAAAAGAGAAATCACTTGTAGGAGTGAAATCTGGACTATTTTTTACGATATCTTATTTATTTGAGACTATTTGTTTCATAGATTTTTGCATCAGGGTCAATTCTAATTAAAGTATGCAAACAGCCCTGGGCTAAAAATACATTCAAAGTGTTTTGCATTTTAGTCTTTCAAAAATAATCAGTGTCTTTGAGAGGAATAAATTAGGTCTCATACCCATGGCTCCACCCCTGAAAACAGGTACTGCAGAGATATATAATTTCCAGTCATACGACAGTGGAAATAAAGCTTGCTTGATATGATCACACTGCTTTTTAGGAAAACTGGCCATATATTTGTTGGCTGCATGGAAGAAGTCAATCAATAAAATATATTTCAAACTTCACCTAAGACATACACAAATGCTCACTCTCTCAGCTGGTATTTTTGTTGGTAGAGTAAAAGGTTGATAGGATTAACAGAAAAATAAGTCGTCTTTGCTGAGTAATGTTGAGTCTAAACAGATATTTATATGAAAATAAGATCCTCATTGAAGCCTGAATGAACATTGTAAATTGCTATATTTTGTGTATTTTTTTTAACTAAGACCCCTTAAGTAGTGGTAGAGTTGCAGTTACAAGGAACTCTTGATTTGCTTTTGCTTTTCAGTGGAGCCTGTCCTGCAAGACAGTTACTGTTCAGTTTGTTGTGAAAGTCACTGTTCGTAAATCATGAAGATAGGCACAAATGCTCCCATCATTGAAATGCATAGAAAATTCATCTTGAATTTTCTCTGAAATCATATGCATTTTGGATGTTGCAGCTATTTCAATAGGAAGGAGTTTAATTTCTTTAATAATTGAAATTAAGAGATCTAATGCTTGATTGGCAAGTGTGTAGGTGGATCTGATGACTAAAAAGTAGGAACCCCTCTTGAACAGAGAGGAAAAAAGTGGGAAATGATACTTCAAAATATTTTGGCATTAGAGACAGTGAGAAATTACTCTGCTAATATGGATTTCATTTGTGAAATTATGGGGCTGATGAAAAGTAGTCTTCTCATAATTTGTGCAAACATACTTTTTACAATGTACAAAGATCTGGGAGTACTTCGGTAAATTTTCAAACCTGTGAAATATTTACATTTCTTCTACATAATTCCCAGAGGACTACTGAAGGAACAGGGTTATATTGTTGCTCTTCACACAGTGCAAACAAATAAGAAAACTACATGCTTGAGAGTGTACATGGTCTAAGTCTATCTAAATGAACACGTTAGAGCCGAAAAAAGGGGAAATAAGGGCATTTGGAGATTGGGCCAAAAACTCTGCTCACTGACTATGTAGAAATTACCAGCTGCAAATGTTTACCTGGTGTATTATGCCAGAAAACATAGCAGCAGTTAGTGTTAATGGGAGATCAGAAGGTGGTTGGAGCAGAACATACAGATGGATACACTGGGACATGAGGATGGCTGCAATGATATACCACAAATTAACATCTCCCATATTAGGGCATAAGCGAAGATGAGCTTTCACTGTTACTAACTGCCAGTATGGATTTAGCTCTTTCATATTGTTTTTTGAATCCTCCAAAGGAAAGTAGGTACTTCGACACCAGAGACTTTGGACCACCCTTTTACTCAAGGGTATCTGTAAATTGCAGGTATTTTCCTGATGGAGGTTTTTTCCTGCTACCTGTCATCTTGCCCAGTTTCTTCTCAACTTGATATGATTGAACACACTAAACCTCTATGTTGCAATCAACAAAACACACTAGACAATAGGAGACTTTTATTTTATTCAGAGTTATCCACATTTTCCCATGTAGAATATATTTCCTGTATTCAAACAACATTGGTCCTAAAAGGAAAACAACAGCCGTCTGCTGCTTTAACAGGAGGGGAAAAAAGACGGAAACTTAATTTTGAATCAGTTTCACATGAAATGTGTGGTTGTGTTCTGTGGCAGGTGTTTTGATTGAGGTTGATTCAATCTGCAGTGAAGCAGTTTGCTTTTTCTAAGTAGAAAAACTGAAGTGTTTTGGTAGAACTGAAATTTTTTTAGGAAACGTTCCTGTGAATATTCTATTTTATGCTGGAAAAGCATTTATTAAAAAAAAAAAAAAAAAAGAGGCAGCTATGCCATAATTCTTGCTGGATTTAGTAGTGTGTTATATTTTATTAAGTACCCAGGTCTTGGTAGGTCTTGTATTTTTATAAACTTTAAAGCTAAATTTTTACAGTGAAAGTTAGAAACTGAAGATCAAGTGTTTTTTCAGTACACTGAATTTCATATCCATTATATGTGGAAACTAACATATTCCCAGAATTTCCTCTCTCCTTTTGTCTCAGCTTTCAATAAGCTTCTGAAAAGACTTTTATCTGGGGCCCTGTCTTTCTGCCATTAGGAGGAAGGAAAGCTATAGCAAATGGATTGATCTTGAGAGCACAGTTAGAAGATTAAGAAAACAGGTAACAGATTTAGCCAACCCTCTCTTTGCCTCAAGGAGCCACTCTACAGACCATTGCAAACTCATTCACAATCTATAAAATCTAGGTATCCATCACTTTTATGAGGTATTGCCTGTACCAGGAGCTGGGATATGATGAGATTATGTATTGGTTGCTGATTTCTCACTATAAGCCCACAGTCATAATAGCAGTTAGAGGAGCTCTGTGGGGTAAAACATTCACACATATGCAGACCCGTGAGACCTTATTAAGCTTAATAGTTCAGAAATGCTATGAGCAGTTATATAAAAAATTACAGCCTGGCATTGCGACAGATGAACAGATATTTCTCTATTCTTTCAACTTCTCCCTATGATCTGCATGGGAGACGGAAGGTTTCTTGAATCTCCCTGCAGTTATGAGAGAAAAAGAGAAACGATAAACTAATTTAAAATCTACACCAAGGGAAAGTTCTTGGCATTGGTGGGCTTAAAGAAAATTTCTACAAAGCCTTTTTCTTTCTTTTTTTTCTATCTTAATATATTCACTTGACATATTCTTTCCCTAGGGGGATTCAGGTGTGCTAATTTCTGCCACTCTTAGTCCATACACTTAATTGTGCAAACTACAGAAATTTTATTTCCTATAAACTGATTTTTTTCATCCACGATGATAACAAACCTGTAAAAAACTTTTAGCTCTGTCAAGATCACAACTATGAGCTTAGAGGAAGATTGGTTGATTTTACCATTAGCTGTGCTGTGCCCTGCATTACCAGCTGGTGGATGCCCTGTTACATTTATCAGAGCCTGCAGTGGTCTGAGCTGGAGAAAAGGAGTCTCAGGGGAGACCTTATAGCTCTCTACTACTACCTGAAAGGAGGTTGTAGTAAGATGGGCATTGGCTTCTTCTCGCCAGCAACTAGTGACAGGATGAGGGGACTCAAGATGTGCCAGGGGAGATTCAGGTCGGACATCAGCAGGAATTTCTTCACAGAAAGGGTTGTTAAACACTGGAATGGACTGCCCAGTGTGGTGGTGGAGTCACCATTTCTGGAGGTGTTCAAGAGATGACTGGATATGGAACTTAATGTCATGGTTTCGTTGACAAGGTGGTGATCAGTCAAAGGTTGGACTTGATGGCCTCAGAGGTCTTTTCCAAACTAAATTATTCTGTGATTCAGAGCTCAGTGTTTGCTCTGGGAACCACAGCTAGTAGGACCATTGCCTCCTCAGTGCTACATTGAAGTAGGACTATTATCTCCTCTTCATAGGAAGGTATGTCATTTCACCCAGAGATATTTATGCAGTAGTAAAAGAAGAATGATGGCACTCAAAAGCATCCAGTTTGCAGTACTCTGGGAATCAGATGAGGACTTTGATAGATCCAAAGACTGAGGTGAAATCTTGGACCTTTTATTTTGGACAAGGACGAATCCTCTTGATATTTTATGATATTCAAATCCTATGATCTATATTCCTGAGAACAGTTTTATGTTGTAATGATTTTAATTTTACAGACTCACTGGAAAAGTGATTTCCCATTTTATGGCTTCTATTTGTCTTCTCAATTATACATTTTAGAGATTAAAATAAGAACAGGAGACTGATATTTGTGCAGGCAGTGAATATTACAAGATCCTCTTTGCACAAATAGATTAGTGACAAATCTTAAAAGCCCAGTCAACCCTACTGGCAATTTTAATTCTCCTCCTAATAGCTTATGATAAATACTTCTGAAAAAATGAACTCAAATGTACTTAATCTTAGTGTTTCAGATTTTGGAGATCTTAGTGTCAAATACTAACGAGGGTCCATAAAACTACATTTATGAAACAAGTAAAGTATGTAAGTGAGTTCCTTGTGTGATAAAGTCATTGCAGTTTTGACATATGGAAAGTGAGATTTCTAGGAAGTGCTGTTTGCTTCCTATTAGCAAGTCCACGTCCTTATAACAAGTAAATTGCATGGGATGAAAAGTCACACTTCACAAAATCAGATAGTTTGCACTTTTTTGTTTTTAACCACTTTTGTGAGGAGCCTGCAACCTCTGCATTAACTGTGTAAACTGGGGAATGCTGCAGCAATGCTTGAACCGAAAGTTTTCAGGATTTTCCAAAGGGCATATATTATCTCAGTAAATTATAAGCATATGTTCTTGCATTGTGCTCCAAGAAATATTCTACTGAATGTTACACTTTTCTGATAAAATGGGACTTTTTTTTAGAAGATAAATTTTAACTGAAGGTGCTGTGTAGTTTTACAAATAACTTAAATATCCAAAACCGAATCTGGGAAAAATTCCAATTTGGGTGATATATTTTGTGCTTAGTTAAAGTTAACCTATCTTTATAATTAGATACACTGGGATGCTCTAGTGGAATAACTTGAGGTCAGTTGGAATTATATTAATTTATACCAATGAGGATCTGGCTCAATACTTTTCTTCACTTCTTGCCCTAGGATCTCACTAGGGAGGCTATTAATAGAGTGTCAACTTCACAAGGGAAAGGAAATGGGGAAAGGGGAAATTGGATAAGTCTTTAAAAATATATTTAATCCAATCAAGACTGAGACAGTGTCAGAAATTAAATTCTAGTCGTGCAGTTACTGCGTACACTCACCACAGGACAAAGTCCTTCATTTTTCACAGAAGTATTTTCTGTATTCAGCTTTTTCCTTTGTTTCTGGTAGCTGGTGTATTATGCTTGCAGTGTAACATCCTGATAAATGTTTTCCCATTATTTTCATGTATTCTTTTGTCCATCCATCTGGATTAATTTCCTGTATCCCCTCTTAAGGGTTGGAGCGGGAGGGACAGGAAACTCATTTTGTCCTGTGTTTGTGTGGCATCAAGTGAGTATGGTATCAGACAGGTCATGACAACAAGCAAAACAACAACAGACCCTGTTCCACTGGGCTTGTTTCACCTCTGGCTGAAGACTCATCATGTCATTCCAGTCACTAGTCCTGGAGCAGGAGAGGAGACAGTGTGGTAGGAGCGTGTTTCCACTTGTTTAGGGTAGTCTCACTCTGCTGTGTCTGTGATCACACCCACGTGTGCATGCACACACAAACACAAATTAGATCTGAATTCTCTGTATTCTTTGAAAAGGTATTTGGAACATAATGGAACATAATTTCAGTTGTTATTACTAACTTGTTTGAAATAGGTCTCATACCTGCTACCATGCCAGCCTCCTCCAAGTCCGTAATGGTTCATGGAGAAGCACAGTGGGCACTCCCAGCTTACTTTTTAGTCTCTTAAGTGCCAGCAAACCTTGTTCAAGAGGATGCCTTGATGTCTCATGCACATAAATGGAAAATGTTTGCTGTTTCTGTCTGTTAGTGACAAAGTCCAAAACACAGGATTGATTCTAATTACAATAAAGTTTAATAAATACCCCTTCCTTTGTCAATGTCAGTATAACAATTAAATGAGTTGAGTTAATTTAAGTGTCTTTACTATATGATTAATTTTCAGTCAGAAAGCAATCTAGAAAGTGAAGGCATTGTATGGCTTTCATTTGCATTTGTTTTTTATTTATGGTATTTGATATCAGATATAGATCTGTGCATATGTGCTGGTAAGTCCTGTCATTACTTTTTAAAAGGGAAAATCTTTAGAGGAGTGTACTTAAACAGAGAGTTATTGTATCACATCTTCAATCGAAGCTATGGACACTCCAATAATGCTTTTAGGATGACTTCTTTGTTCTACATACAGTTTTTATGCATTGTGATCTGGCAATGAACATGATGTTAATGACAACACACTTTCCATTCAAGCAGTACTGTTGGATCCAGCCTGATTTATAAAACAACACCACAACAACATTAGTTAGGGCATTGTATTCTACTTGCCAGATGGTTAACTCCCATGGGTTAATGAGTATACCCAAATTCTAGATGATTTAAGATGTCCTGCGGATATTTCCTTAGGTACAAGGATTGCTGGCTGTTAATTTACATGTGTACTGTATTTTTCCCTCTCTCTATTGGTCTCATGAGGATTCTGAATTTTTTTTTCTCCATAAAATGCTAATAAGCCATATTTAACACATTCCCCTTTTGCTGCTCTGACCATCAAAACATTGTTTTCAGATTTTAAACACTTCATCTATTAGACTGAATTAGTTCCTCACAAAGAACCAGGAACAGGAAATTTGTATTTGTATACATATACATTCTCTCACACTCAAACACATATATACACACACACATGTATATATGAATACATGCACACACATATATACTCTCCTTTTTAGCTTGTGCATACTATTTTCTCAAGTTCATTTTGCTGGAATTTCTCCTGACTTCAACACTAGAAAATATTTGAGCCTATTAACAAATTTTTAGCAAGAATTAAAGGTCTAAGCTATTTATTAACCTGAAATAAATCTAGACTTTGTTTTATACCAAATCAAAAAGTCTATGTTTGTGTTACAGATGGTTGCTATCCTTCTTGACAGCTGAAACCCATGGAAAAAATCTCTCTATAGTGGTGTTACCTCTGATGTACCTAACTGGCACAAATTCACCTTGAGAGAGAGGAGTTTTAGAAACAACATGAAAACCATTCACCTAGAGGGAAAAAACATGACCTACAGACAGATGTTTTATTCTTGCACATGGAAAAAAAATAAAGGTGAGTGGAAATTGCAGGGCAGTATGTCAAAATTTCAGTGGTAAGTGAAATAAAGATAGGGCAAGGTGTTTTATCAACATAGTTGGCTATCAGCCTTGTTCTGGTTTCTAACCCCTCTGTATTATCAGATCACCTTATACCCCTCATGTACATTCAAAAAATCTAGGGAATTAGGTGCTAGGAAAGCTGTAGAGGGACTGGTGGCAAACTAAAAGAGTGAGCAGGGAATGAAGAACAGTTCTTTTGTATAGAAATATAGGTTTTGATGTTGTGAAATAGCTCAAAATTTTGCTCCTCCTGGCATTGGTTGCTGGCATAGTTTTGTGGAAGATACTCTAATGGAAAGTTCTTTTCTGATTCTCTTTTACCCAAGTAAGGGACACACATATTCCCTTTTCCCTATATAGAGGCTTAATCTTCATTTAAAAAAAACCCAACCTATTAAACTCTTCAGATGTATTCTAAGGTAATAAGTTTCAGCACATATTGCGTAAATCATATCTTTTAGATGAAACGCTTTTTCTCTACTTTTTTAGCTCTTTCTTCATTTTTGTTGTGATAGTATTTTATTTTTACTTTTCACTTTTCACTTTTGCATTCACTCATCAAAGCAATTTATTTGTCTTTTGTAATCCACTCATTTTTTTGTGCCTATCTCATAACCTTTTTTGTATATGGCTCCTCAGACCTGAGTATTTGCAACACTGTTCAAGCTCAGGGTCCTGGTACATGACTGCAGTTCCTAAGCACCAGGACTATGCATGTTGTTGATGTTGCTACTACTTACAGCAGCAACAAGAAACCAGCCTGGTATTTACAGTAGACTTTCCACCCCTCCAGAGATATTTACTGGCCACTTCTGTATTCTTTCTATCACTTCTTCCATTTAGAATGGCAAAAGTTCAAAATGAGATTTAATCTGAGGGAAAGTCATCAACTGCAAATTAAAAAGGTCTATTTTGTGGCATTCTATATACATATTCTCCTCATTTTTTTTCTATAACTATACCAGAACAGAAAATTTTTCTTCAACTATTTAAACATTTGGGCTTTTTTTTCCCACTGAGACATCGTAGTTAATTTCAAAACCAGCAGTGTAGGCAATGTAGATGATTTCTTCCCATCTGCATTACTTGATGAGACTTCTGTTTCCCTACAGTAAAACTGAGGTACCTGGAAATACCATTCAAGTATTTCAACAGCACATAAACCAAATTCATAGGGTCATTAGAAAATGAGAAATAGAGCTGACCTTCATCAGCATATTTATATACCTGCTCATACAGATGACAATTTGGGAGTAGAATGCTGGCATGCATGGGGTACTCAGCCATGCAAAGTACATGTGTGCCTCCGTGCCTGCATCCACTCCAGCTCCTCAAGTCAAAGACAGCTGCTTCTCTGACCACCTTATTTCCAGACCTGGGTAAAATGATCAGAATCAGTAACTTGAAGATTTACTTGCTCAGGGACCTCTGCATCTAATTTGTACCATGAAGATATACTCTATGGAAAGCCCTTCTGAAGCTGAAGATCAGTCTCGGATAGTTGCACAGAACTCTAGACAAGTACTGAGTCAATTAAACACCATTCACTCTCCAGGTTTGTTCACTTCACTTTTACCAGTTTTCTTGATTCGGTATTTGCTTCAGTAGGAGCAATGCCTTTCGTCTCCAAAGCACACATTAATGTGGCAGCTCTAGATCCACATACCTGTTTGGAAACATCAAAGCCTGGATGCTGCAACCTGGTCTGATCATGGATTGAGGTCAGAATCACCATGACCAACCACACAGTTATGAGACAACATCAAAGCAGGAATAAAAAGTTATATCGTCCGCAAAATGCCTGCTGAGGGTCCACAGTGACAAACCTCACCAGCGCTACAGGGACTTTGTTTACAATCCTGCCTCTTCTGCCTCAGCTACCCACAAATGGTGCCAGGTCTGATCCCAGGGAAGTAACTCTCTCATAACTGTGGTAGGAGGTGACTCTGGCTACCATACTATGTCATCTTACACACAGGAGAGCTAGAAAACAGGAGATGGTGAAGTCTGCTCAAGGCTAAAGAGGGAGCCAGTGGCAGGTCTAGCTCCTTAATTCACTGACCCCTAGTGACCAGACAGGACATGAAAGTGTAAATTGTATATGTAGTCTATTTTCTGCTCATTGGGTAAGTTTTGAAGATTAATCTTGTAACACCAAAAGTGTAAAAAAATCCTGACAAGCATTTAATCACAAAAGAACCTAATTCTAGTCTCCTGTACAATATCCAATGATAATATAGTTGAGAAACCTGTAGTAAGATGGGCAAAGAAACAAGCAGCAAACAAGAAAAATATAGACTAAGTGAGCCAATATATGGAAAGTGCTACGGGCTGAATGCCCATCTATGGAAATCTAATCAGCATGGACCGAATACAACTCTGCCACCCAAACAGAGTATTATAGCGTGCCAGCTGCATCTGCTTCCTATCCTAGTTATTCCTATTTTTGAGCATAAACCAAGGTCTTAGGGAGAAACTTCTAATAGCATATCCAAGTAAACAGTGCTGTAAGAGGTGTTGTAAACCTTTAAATTGTCATTAGGTAATCAAAATCATTGTTCAGTGACCATTATATATTATTAAATGACCACTGAATCAGAACGTTCATCCTGATTTTCAATTACAATGCAGAATAATTGCCAAGACTCAATAGCACCCATTAGCAGCACTGGGACCACTGAAAAAGCCGTTACCAGGAGGAAATTCAGTGCTTGTAAAGGTAAGTTAATTTCCTCTTGTAGAGATCTATTTCTAGCCAAGCATATTTCAAAACAGATTTCCTAATAGTAACTATGGTGTAGTCACAAACAAGTGGATGGCCCTCTTCTACTTTTGCAAAATCCTGTCTCTTCTGTTTGAAAGGGAATAGAGGGGAGCAACACAAAACATGCACATGGAAGAGCAGAACTTCTTCCTCCATGTACAGATGATGCCAGAGGCATGGAGGATTACAACAACTCCAGCCTTGAAGTGGGTCCTTCCCTGGCACAGGAGGACCTTAGGAAATAAAATACTTACAACAAGGTTGAGCCATGACATATTGAACCTACTATGTGATATGAAAATGCCTTTCAACTTCTATAATTAAAAATGCAAAGGTTACAAACATTCTGAATGTCTTCCTGCAGTGATAGAGGTGAGATATTTTGTGATTTACAATCAGAACTACAGGGAGTGTCTTTATAGAAGAGTAAAACACATTGTATGTGTATACGTGCTCCTGCAGAGAAGTCTCTTAGTTTACTTAGTATACTGGTAAAGGTAAAATAATGAACAGCCAGGGAGCAACGAGTTAATTCTCCCAAAGGAAACAGAAGAACGTAGTTAAATCCTACATCACAAATTACCATTTTTATGTCACCACCTCACAATGACTTTAGCACTAACCCATCTCTATCTTCATACTCTCATTAGGATATAATGCATATTCATGGTCCTGATTATATAGCCACTTTCTTGACTTGTTTTAATTGTGCATAAAGACATTGTGACAGGAGACCTGACCTTTTCAAGATCATTTTCTCTCCATTACTTTTCACAAAGCTATTAACTTGTCGCCTTCCATAAGATTGCAATAATTTATTTCCCATTAATAAAAAATTCCTGGTGCCATGCAAATTAAAATTTATTCAACAACTAGAATTCTTTGGATTATTTTCTAATGGCTTTATATACTTTCAGCTTTGGAGGAAAAATAATATTAATGGATAAAGGCTGAGTGGATAATTGCATACATTGGAGAAAAATGAATATACAACTGGTACTGTGGCTTACTGCACACCAATTACCCAAAAGAGTTCCTTTACTTATTTTTTCAATAAATATATTAAATAATTTATTTCAGGGTATTTCATTATAATCTTAAAATTATTCCCATTGCATAAAGGGTTTGGCAACTCCATGCACAAACAACAAATGTTGGTGTTAGAAAACCCACACCAAGTAAAAATGCTCGTAAGTGTAAATGAAACTAAGAGAAGGAGTAACTTTGACAAAGCTGAAACAGAACTGCAATACAACTAAGAGAAAGGCTACATGGTGAAGTGATAGATATAGCTTGTATTTCTCAGTGTTTTTCCAATAGGAATGGGTTACTTTGAAATTGCATAACATGTTAATGAGAGAAAGGCTTAGGTTTTCTGAGAACTTTTCAGTTTTGAGCACTTGATAAAAATATTAATATGCCAGGAAAACCAGAGCATCATAATTCAGCAGTATTGACTTCCTTCTTTTACAATGGAAAGTATTACTTCCCTTAGACTTATTTACATAAATTCCCGTTGAGGAAAATAGCTCATATACATTTTAAGCTGTGTTTTAGTGATATATAGTAACTACAGCGCAGATATTTCAGTGTTTAGAAGTTGGTGCTGTCGTGGGCTTGTCTAGGTGACAATTTTTTTACCACACCCCCCAACCAAATTGTTCTAAGTTGAGAGAAGGTTTATGCAGACAAAACCAAATCCGATTGGGG
>JAWWES010000081.1:126965901-127015843 GCA_035583135.1 Lophotriccus pileatus
GGCCCTTTTCTCCTCTGTATCGATGAACAGGACTGAGCCTACCTCCCTCCTCAGCTAAGGCCAAAGGCTGGGGTTACCCAGGCTCCTGTAGGTCTCCATGAACTACCCAAGGAGACACTTGTTTTTTCCATGGTCTGCACCACATAGTCACAGGGGATAATGACTTTTAAATCCACCCCTGTTTTCTGTGGGATCCCTTCCCATGAGAATAGTCCTTAATAGACCTCTCCAACGTGGGTCTACCCCTCGGACAACAGTTCTTTCATTCTCTGCTGTCCTTTGGGGTCAGCAGCTGCACCAGCATCGATCCCTCACTGGGACCACACATGGCTCCCTACCCAAGCCGACCTGCTCTGGCGTAGGTCCACCTCAGCTGCACTTACACGGATCCCTCTCTCGGATCCCAAGATCTTACCCAGGCCTCCTCGCTCTGGCGTAAGACTCCTCTGCGTGGGCCACAAGCCAGCAAAACTCTTTCCATGGAGTCACATCTTCCGCATCTGTTCCATCATGGGCTCCTTCGTGAGCTGCAGACGAGGTTATCTCTGCTCCCCAACAATCTTCCACAGGTGGCAGGGATGATTTAAATTCCAGTCTTTTCCCCGCTGAAGGGAGAGAGAGGAAGGGGGGAGAAGAAACCGTCTCTCCCCCTTTGCAGCTTCTCTCTCCGGCTGCTGCTGTGACCTTGAAGGCTATGTTATCTCTCTGGCTGCAGTTTCTAAGTTTCTTTTGCAAAGTCCTTTTAAGTTTTTTTCTTCACTCCGTTACATGTCTGGATGAAGGGGGGTTTCACTGCTGCCTCTGTCCCCGGCCC
Source organism: Lophotriccus pileatus (assembly GCA_035583135.1). Classification (NCBI taxonomy): domain Eukaryota; kingdom Metazoa; phylum Chordata; class Aves; order Passeriformes; family Tyrannidae; genus Lophotriccus; species Lophotriccus pileatus. The sequence goes on from JAWWES010000081.1 coordinate 126,966,716, forward strand.
AGGGCCGGGGAAGGAGGGAGGCCCTGGCCCCCCACCTGGGGGCCTGCCACCACCTCCTACATGGCTCCTCGATTTTCCAACTGCGCAACTAGCCTTCTCTTCCGATTTCTTAAAGATGTAATTGGCAAGAGGCGTTACCAAAACTTCTGATTGGGTCTGTCCCGGAAATTCACCTGGACAAACCACTTGCAGTCCCCCAGGGAGGGGGACCCTTGCTAACCCACGACAGGTGCAAACTGCATAACAGCAGCCATTTCAAGTCCCTGACCATCTACATGGGAGTGATAATAAAGCTCAGTGACACATTGTTGGAATGCTTCAAGGCCATAGAAAAAAGGAGCCATTAGACTTTCTACTACAAAGTCACAGAAATGTGAGCTGAAAGAGGAACCTTTGGCTACCTGCTTCATCTTCCACATAACTCAAGGTTGCTCCCACTGCACACTGGTGCGACTGTAAACACTTGCTTAGGAATCTTTTACAAACTGCTATATGTGCCACTTTTTAGTAGTTTCACCACATTCAGTAGTTTGACTGCAGATAGGAAAGTAAGGTGCGAAATTCTTTAGAAAGGTGGATTCTAATAGGGAAATATATAGCATGGAAAGACACGCAAAGAAAAAGAAGAAATGGCTCGGGCTGGAAGGTAAGCTAGAGTACAAACCATTACAAGTCGAGCCCCGGAAGAGAGAGCTCTAAATGTTAGAAAAGAGACTTTGTTAGCAATCTATACTTTGTGGACAGAGTCCACACGGACAAGCCCTCACTGGCTTGGGCCAAAGTCACATTGGGGAATGATCCAGCAACTGGAACATCAGAGATATACTGTGATCTGTACTTGCAAATATCTCCTGGAAAAAATAAACAACATTTGTGTTTGCAGAAAAGCATGGAATGGGAGAAGGGGCTTGTTCTATCTACAGGGATAGGAGTGGAGTTCAGCACTATGTGGGTGTGACCAATATGCGCATTCTATCCCCTCTGTGTTATTTCTGATGAACTGTTAATGATGGATCATTTGATAAACTCTTAATGATCAATCACTTGCAGTAGCCACCCAGGTGCTGAGGATGTATGCACCTGTTACCTCAGGCTACAAGCTGGGTGTTGAACTAGATAAGGAAGGAGGCAAATCCTGCATGGCAGAGCAGTGTTTCTTTTTCCTTTCACAAATAACTCAGCTGTGACACCTCTCCTCTAGGGAAGCACTGGGACATTCACATGAAGCCTGAACATATTTTTCTCTGCTGATGGGCCATAATGGGCCATACCATAATGGGCTATAATTGACTCAACTGCGCTGACATAATAGGCAGCTGTAACTTCCTAGAAGGTGTCAAAGGCTCTTGAAATGTCCCATGATCCAGTATCACATCATCCAGTGTAACACTCCCTGGCCCAGGGGAGATACCGGGGTGTTTCCACCTAGTTAAAGCATGGTACAAACTAGGATGGACCTGGTGTTTTGGAGAATTTTGCCCTCCACTCAACAGGACTGCAACCATCACTTCGACCAGTGAACATGGAAATTGCAACAACCGAGTCTTGTCATGAGATCCACAGGTGAGGGAGAGGGCTGCCTCTGGACCATACTTGCTGCTTGCTGCCCTCACCAAGAGACCTTGCAGCTGTGCTGCCTTTGCTGGGGGTTGGCATAAAGGCAGGTAATTCCTGATTTGGAAGATTTAGCTTCCCAGGTTTTGCTTTTTGCTTCGCCCGTGGGGAGACCACCTGACATGTACAGAAGGAACTGACACCATTTTTTTTTTTTTTGTTCTAGGGGGCCAGGTTATACTCTGTCTTTTTTGGGTTAAACCAGTTCCTTTACAGTGTTGTATTTCGTTGTAATTTATTCAGTAAATTATAATTCCAATTTGTAATCTCTCTCAGTATTTCTTCCTCCACTATCAAAACAAGGCAGTTGAGTAGGGTTGCTTTCTCCTACTGGTTTTCTTTTAAACCAGCACAGTGCTTGGCCCAGCAACAGATCCTGCCTCCTGGCCTGTCTTATGCTGGGGTAGATTTTTTACTTCTGCCTGCAAATTCATGGTAAAGATTAAGAGATTAAACTATGCAAAGTTCCCAGTCACTTAAATATATAAAACCAGTCACCATGTAGACACCCTTAAGTGCTGCTTTAAAATAATCAAACTACAAATCATTATAAAAATCCAGTTTGTTTGTAATTTATCTCAATGCAAGAAAAAAATCAGAAAGTTTGCTGTTTTTTTCAGTTGACTTGTACTCGTTCAAATCCCATGTTCTCTTTTCCTGTCTTAATGCACCTAAAGGAGTTTGTTAGCCCAAACCCATAGTTTATCCCAGAGCACAGGTGTTCTGGTACACTTTAAATTCACAGTCAGACCTAACTTAAACATTTTATACACCTGAAAATCTCCTAAGGAAATGTTCATAGTATAACATGAATGGCAAACATTCAGTAATAGAAAAAGCAGTCAAATCTATTGCAGCTTTATCAAATCTATTCCTTTACTCACACAAATTACTTTTACAAGTCCAGAGTGGTCATTACTGATCCCTGAATACTTACGAACAGTAATCACAGTGATGTGCATAAGAGCTGCAGAAAATTAATTACAGTTTGTCTTTCATAAGACTGATGTCTTGTAGGTATTAATAGGATATCAGTACCTTTTACTTTAGAAGGTGAGAAAAAATGGTTTAAATGTGCAAGCTGGTGCAAGCTGAATAAAAGGACAAGGTCATTTCAAGTGAAAAAGTTATTGTAATATTCCCTGTTAATAGCTCTTTGCTAATAAGGACCAGATTTGTATGGATGCTAAAGATGTCTAGAAAGATTTGGTATTTTCTTGTGCAATCCCCTGCATGCTGCTGCAAGACTTATGAAATAGTTACATTAGGGATTTGAGTGGAAGTCAGAATAATTCAATTGCCAATTTAGGCCGTGTTTGTATTTGAAAAATTAAAGATGCAGGACTCTGGGAGAAAGAGCTGGCCACAAAATGATGTTTTTCCTCATGAAAAAAGATGAGTGAACGTGAACATTTTTCTTGCTTTCACAAAAACTTTGAGGGATTCTCAGAAAACCTTAAATCAAATATTGAAATATTTATTTTAGTGAAAAAAAAAATCCCACCAAAAAAACCCCCTAAACTGAAACCCAGTCTGTTTACACAGATGATTTTTCCATTTCACTTTCGTTGGAAAAATGCCATTTTTTCAAAAATATTTGTTAGAGGGCTTTGTATCACATTATCACAGTCCACCGACCCATCCTCTTCTCTTTCAAACTAATAGGATTTAAACCAGCACATTAGACCAAGTTTGTATTTGGGGCAACTTTGTTGCAGTGTTGAAATGAACAGATACACTGGGGATTAACTGGATCTGGTTTGCCTACCACGTGCCTACCACGAGCCCAACAGCTTAATTTTCTTACTGTCAGCAGTATACTACATTTATTGCAAGGATACAGCTCTTACTAAATCATTGCATCAGTTGTGTTTCCCCGCACTGATGCTCACTTATCATTAAACTGAGCTCTGCAACATTGCAAAGGAAACCTTCATATCTTGCCCTAGTTCAATGGTCTAAGCAAATGTGACAAACACCTATTTCACAAGGCAATATGATGTAAAGATGGGGCTTTTGCTCCCCTTTACTTGTGCAGATGGGTGTATTTTGCATGCCTCCCACACATCTCCATCCAAATGCACAATATGGATGTTTTATCTTTCACAACAGGAACCTTCTGTTCACAGATATGTCAACATTCCTGAGAATGTTTCTGAATTTTGCAGGATGGGACCCTACCTGAATACCAGATGGTTTGTCCTGTAACATTGATATAATACAGAGAGGAAATTCATCTTTCAAAAATATCCCTGATATTTTATATGGTTATGAAATCTAAGAACTTAGGAATTATTGCTATCCTTATTACCATGAGTATGAGTTTCAGCATTTACTTTGACTGAGCCAAGATTTATTCAAGTCTTGATTTTTCAGCAAATAATTTATATGTATATTCTGTATCTATCTATGTAGTGAGATATGGTGTCTTACATACAAAGCTGACCTTACTTTCTCATTTGGTAAGAAGCTGAAGTTTAGATCTGTAAATGATCATACGCCACATTTGTCAAGTTGCCTCTGTTCAGTTTTTGCAAAAAATACAGATGTACTCTTTTTCTTAAACGTGGCACAGCGAGGACGATACACCTAGCTGCAGATCTGATGGAGACAATATCTTTTATAATGTTCTGATGCTGCCATATCAAAGGTTTGTCATTAAAAGCAAGCATACTATCAACTGGGAGAGTAGACTTACATTGCAATTATTTTCCTATTAGCTGCTGCCCATTGCTCCTGACAGGTATAAATTAGATCTCGCCAGGTTGCCTACAGATTAATGAGTTCCAAAACTGGCATTTAATTGTTTGGGAGTAAGAGGCAGAAAAGGAAGGTATCTGCAAAAAAAATTTGTATCCACCTGTGATTAGAAGATATTTTCCTTTCTTTTTTGCTTTTCCTTTCTCCCCTGGCATCGCTTCGGTGATAACTGACACTTCTATCAGAGGATTCCTTTCGACGCAGCAGAAACTTGCAGCTGAGGCAAGGCCAGAATTAATAATCTGCGTGAGCAAACACACAGCTGCTGTTTGTGGAGAGAGATTCTATTAACGAACAGTGAATTCTCATAATTAGCTGAGCGGTTTCTGCAGCTGCCTGCCTGACCCCAGACTACACAAATTGTGGGTGGTGTTCAGCCTCTAAATCAATCTTACCTAATTACTATAAGCATGTTCCTCCAGTCCTAATGACTGGGGGGGTATGGGGAGGAATAGACATTTCCTTATCCATTCAAATGTTCCTCTTATTAGATTCTCCTTTGTGCCTAAATTTGTATTTTTTCTATTAGCATTTCTAAGGGTATACAGGTGTGGCTACAAATCAGAAGCACAGAAGTATAATTCATGTCCTATAACCATGTGCCAGTGTGTGTCTGCTTTGCAAACAGTAGCAAAATGTGTGCTTGTTGGAAGCATCTGCCTTGCTTCAATTCACAAAACATAATTTAAAGCACACATGTCTGTCTGGATTCAAAGCCTTTTCTCTGCCCTACTTCCCCTCCCCCCCAGATTAATGCAACAAAAAATGGAAAATCATGAATGGTTGTGCCTTCATCTGGTCTGAAGCACAGTTACTATTGTCTCATCATGTGGTGCCCAAGAAGACAATTGCATTTGTCATTTGGGAGAAAAAAGCAGAGAACTTTTTCACTGACAGACTGTTTCTCAGTGAGGGGCTTCATCTTCTTGAGCTGGGGTGGAACATGGAGCCAAAGGGCTCACCTGCGTGGTGGTGGGCAAACCTGTGGCAGTGTGTCAGGAAGGTCAGATGCTGCTGTAAGGTCCCTGCATGGCATCGTTCTGCAGGAGAAGAGGCTGGTGCCCGCCACCTCCCCCTCGGCATCCAGGCGGCAGTGTCACTCCTTGGCAGCATTTTTTTCTGCTGGGGGGAACGTTAGTTGAACATATTCCCAAATAAATTGGATATGTATGTTATGACTAATTCCCCCTAAAAAAAGCAGTTTTTAAAACAAAATTCCTTACCCATTGCCATCCTTTGTCTGCTTATGTACCCTCATAAGCAAAGACTCCCTTTGTTACTTGTCTGACATAGTTTGGCTTGCAGTAGCAATCTCCCTGATGGTAAAAGACACTGCTGATGTCTGCAGCCCTTCCCCTCTCGGGAGTCCCATGTCTTCAGCTTCTCCTTTGGTGTAGTTTTAAGGATTTGACTTGTTACCTGTTTCTTCAATCAGAATTGGCAGCACCCAAAAGATCTCTGTCCTGCACTTCTTTTTTATTTTAGCTCAAAATTGGACCCAGGGAAAAGTCACTACGGGCCTGAGAGTGACCTAGCTGAATCTGATTTGGTACTAGACAGTAACTGAATATGCTTAATGTAAAATCAGATGTTTGCTGTAATTTTGAGATTAATTAACTTAGGAATGAGTGCACAGACAGCATGTTCGAGTGAAGTTTTAAGAATGACTGAAAATATTAAGTCTCGTGAGTTTTATGTAGAGGTCCCATATTACAGGTACAGAATTACCAGCTTTGTTTGAACAATTTTTAAAAGGGCAACATTTTCCAAGTTGTTTTATATGTATTTAAGATGATATCTTTGCTATCATTGAAAATTTTGGGAGTTGGTTTATTAATGACCAGATTTTCACCCGCTGGTCAGGGTCAACCTTGCTGTCAAGGGCACAGTTCCAACAACAGTGTTATACCAATGAAGAATCCAGATCACAGGCAATGGTGAGGGGGGAGGGCAAGGGACAGCTTGTAGGGCGACCAAGTTATATAGAGATATAAGCACAATACAGTTTCACAGCACTACCACTTGTGATCATTAAACGTTTGTCAACTGACAAAGTCTCAAATGGATTCATTTCTCACGTTTATAGATTGCTTTATAAATTATTCCTCTTTATAAGCTGTTAGAAAGTCTGAGAATATCCAATAATTTATATTTGAGATTTAGATTTAATTTTTCACTTTCACAAGTCGTGTATTTTTGTTTCTTTATTGATTGATTCATCTTGGAACTGGCAGCCTGAATTTCAAATATTTCAATGCTAAGACCTAGAACATAACTTCAAATTAATTTGGGTGAAACGATTAGAAGCTGTGGTGTGTAATTTAATTTTCTCAAGTTCATGTCATGGCTAGTAAAGCTCCTGAATGTTTATAAAAGGTGGAAGCTGTAGGGTCACAATAACATCAAATTTATTTCACAGAAAGATGGGTATTTCTGTGGAAGAAACAATTTTCTGAGGAAGGAGCTATTGTCTGAGGAAGGAACAATTAAGATAATTCCCTGTTTCACATAATGTAAAGAATTAAAATATCTTACACTGTCAAAATCTCTTCTCCAGCTAAAGAGAATGAATGGAATTTTATATGTAGAATCTTTCTTGGAATCAATATGAAAAAAAACCACTTTTTGACCACTCAACTGGAACGCTTCAGGTTCTTCATGTTTCATATTAGGAAATTCCATGTCATGTAGCTTACATGCGCCATTTGTACCAGGTAACACTACACCAGAAATCTAAGATCAAACAATCCTGGGCCCTGAGTTAGCAGATTAACAATATAGGGGTCAATCTGTATACTGCACACCAGCAGCCCAGCTGGATTTGACCCTCTATGTCGTCATACTTGCACACAAGAAACTCCATTGACAATAATACTCCTAGTCTTGGAAGCACAATGTCATATACAAAATTTAGTTGTAATTGTTCACAGGGATGTTAGGACACAGCTTCAGTAGGTAAGCAATAAATGGAGACATAGTTGTTTTCTGTGTATGTTGCCTGCTGCACGTTAGTAATACACAATAGGTTTTATTTCTGCCTGTTTTCCTTATGTTAACATATAGGCTTCTTTTAATATTAACAATAAAACACTGCCTGAAATATACTCTGAAGATGCACATCTGTTGTAATCTACTGTGTACACAGAATGCAGTCCCCACAATAAGTATTTTAAAAAAAGATACACTGGTCCAAATAAGCAAGCAAGAGCCCAGGTTCTTACAGGAAAAAGAACAATCTTTTTCTATTAAATTTGTGTAATAAAGATATTGCATTTCCTATGTCAGTCAGGAAAAGTCATAATGTATTTGGATCCTGTCTTATAACAACAGAAAAAAAGGGAATAAAACAGTCTTTCAGTGCTCCCCAAACAATTTGTTTTCATAGACAAGGTACTGCAGGGCACTCTCATCATAAAGCCTACCCAGTAAAGAAGGATTTGTGGCAGCAATAAGGGACTTGTTCTGTATCTGCAGTCAATAGACAAAAAAAAAAAAAGAAACAAACAAACAAATAAAAAAAAAAAACCAGGAAAAAAAAAACACAACAAAATCATCTCTCTAGGTATATGGCATTAGCTAAAGCACCTGAAAATTACTTGTTTCTTAAGAATCTGGTGGATAACAAAGTTGTCTACTGCCACCTGGACAAATAGCAGTGGGAAAACCTGTAATTTTGAATTCCTCATAGAGGGTCAATCATCTCTTAGAGCAAATCAGGTAGGCAAGGAATTCTCTGATGTTTTAATCACACTTTTGTCTATCTTTGCATTGAAACTCAGGCAGGAGGTGGCAGGACTGATCCCAAACCCCAAAGTCCTGAATCAGCCTTGGAGCTTTCTGCTGTTCTGTGCTGTTTCATGATTCCACTGGTATGTTCCCTGTCTACAGCAGCTCACCCCTTTCAAAAGGTGTGTATGAATGAATCTCCCAACAGTCAAAGAGGCTTAACAGAGCATATTTAGAGCAGATCTGTACACATCTGTATTCTTTTCCCTGCTTTCAACAGGCAATTGAAATATGGGCATTTCAAACCACATGTACCATCTTTAGGTACTTTTGAACTCTTAATAACTTGCCCCTAAATCTCCACTATAATAAAGTCTCTTAACATATGGTTGCCTCAAACAGGTAAAAGGACACATTTTTCTGTAGGATTCATATTTGAGTGTTTTGTTGGTTTGAGGCCTCAGAAACTTGTCCCATAAAAGGCTGCATGTGTGACTCACAGAGTAAGATATGGACATAGTAAGTGACATGTTGTCGTGTCAGTGCACTGAGCCATAAATGCACAGTGCCTAAGCAATCTGTGGCTGGAAGGAACCTCAGAGCTTGTTCCTTCATTCACTCAGTCCCAAGGCAGGAACAGCTCTACCTAGAGCAGCCCTGGAAGGTATTTTACCTAACCTACCCCAAAAAACTTTTTATTACAGAGCACCACAACCTCCTCAGACTCCTCTTCTAGTTTTAGCACGGGAAAATTTTTCCTAACATCTAATCTGAATCTTCTGTGTCGCTATTCAAACTCTTGTCCTAGCTACTTCTGTTCCATACTTGAGTACCAGAATTTCCCTCAGAATGCCCCCAGCAAAAATAACGCAAATCCTTTCAGCCTTTCCTCCCAAGTGCTTCTTTTCAAACATTTTATAATTTTCTTCTATGGTCTCCAATTTTGTTAAACTCTTACACCGATGTGCCTAAAATCAGGCACACTGCTCTGGCAAGGGGAATGGATGGATGATTTCAGCTGTCTCCCCATATATATACTTCTATTTGGAAAACTCAGTAAGACACGTTTGCTTTTTCTGCAGTAGCTGAAAATCGTTGACTCACATTCCATTTATAAGTTGGTGCCATCCCCAGAGCATTTCCTGCGGAGCTACCGTGAATCAGACATTCCTTACAAAGCTGCACTAGCTCTTTCTAGTACTTCTGTTTTCTCCTTAGTCTGTAGAAACAAATCATTTGATTATTTGCTCCAGTGTTTTGTAAGAACTGAATTGAGATGGTGGTTTACACGTAACAGCAGGCACCAGCTACAACCATTTGCTGCTATTTTGACAATATACTCACTTCTAAAGCTACAAGCAGAGTTTATGTGTTTTCTTCTAGATTTTTAAGTATCCTAGGTTGAAGTCCATCAGATTCAGCTGATCTGAAAGCATCTAATGAGTAGTCTCATCAACTCCAATGAGATGCATGTGCTCAAAGTTAAGCCTGTACTCAAGTGGTTTCCTGGACCAGGGCCAGAAATCTCAGCACTTTACAGGACGAAGCTGCTTTAAGTTTTCATGATTGACACTGGAAATACAGGACTACTGAAAGAGGATGTGACCACACCTTGCATGGCTCAGGAACAGAGTAAGGATACACGTGGGTTATCAAGCAGTGAGTTGAACTTCCCTAAGGGAAAATGTGAAGCTGTTTTCAGGTCAGGAGGAATGCTCATACCCACTATATTTAGAACAAACAAACAAACAAACAAACAAAGTCTCTACATGGTCTATTAGCCCATAATTACTACTGATATAGCAGCTTTTTCATACACCTACAACATGCAAAGACCCTGGTAAAAAAATGGAAGAAAACAAACTCGTATAACAGCACTTTTCTGCAGCAAAAATGTAGGCAATAATGGAGTAAAAGAATTGTGGTTTTGAAAGGACTGCTGTTTGTAGGAAGCCCTTGGATTTCTGGACAACTTAATTCAAGACCCATTTTGCTGCAAAGGTAACAGAATCCAAGTGTAAATTTTAATAATTGCAGCAGTGATTACTTTCGGTTCTTGGCAGTTCATTACTGACTGCACAATTCCAGAGGCTCTCATTAAATGGTCCATGGAATGAATCAGGAATGGAATTAACCTATTTTGAGTTCCCTGAAGCTTATGTCCCATGAAGGAGTATTCATATACCTCTCCTGGGGCCAATCCTGAAAGCCCTTCTTCATACGAGTAATCCTTACCCACACCAGACTGCTGTTGACTTCAGTGCCAGCATTTGTGCTAGCAGAGACTGCACTTGTGAGTAATCATTTGCAGGATTGGGTGCATGGTTTTCATGTTCCATTTGACGAAAGCAAATTACTTGCGGGCACAGTCCCAAGTCTACATGAAAAATTACACTTACTTGTTTAAAAAGAAACAGCATTTCTGTTACATTCTTCTTTCCTTTCTAATTGCAAGCACATTTGTGCTCTGTCCTAACGGAGGCAAATGTTGGCAAGATTGGGAGCAGTGGTTGTGAATCATTATTAACTGCACAGTGCTGTTCAGATGCCAGCTGTGATGATCCGTGGCCTGTCTGCTAGAATTCCCCAGGGAAAAAACATCTGGGAAAGGGTAAAGCTAAACAGAGGGCTATTAACTATCAAGAATCTCTTTTGCTTTCTTAAAGCTTCCCTTTTCAAATGTCTTGCTTAAACAAAAAATCAAAGAGAAAATCCATTTTCATGCGGTATTGTTTTTTTTTTTTTTAATGTAAGGCCTGCAAGGATGCAGAGTCCTGCTGGGTGCCAGCTCCCTTCCTTTCTGGCTGAAGTCAGTGACAGACTTGGGAGGTATTAGTGTGCTGTCACCTGGAGTTGTCTCAGTCTTGTCCACGCATTTACAGGGCTGTTCATGGCATTGCTTACAGAGAGTAGGTGGGTGCTGGAAACTGACCAATGGGCACAGACACACTGTCTTCCATAGAAAGAACCTCAGATCTGAGCCAGTGTAACCAAAAGCAAAACAGATCCTAACATGCACTCTCTGAATGGGCTTCTCTACCTCACTATGAGTAATCTGCATGCGTCTTCTCAACACCTTTAATGCATGACCTTTGGAAACCAATCTTAAAAACTGCAACAGAAAGATTGTACATTAGTATTATCTCTATGGAGAACAAAGCTGGTGCTTTAAAGATAATCTGCTTTGTTAATTTTTCCTTTTCTGTTTCCCCTCCCCTCTCCTCTGCTCCCCTCTCCTTCCCATGGTATATGGACAGGTGTGCAGTTAAAATACAAACCAGGTGTAATGTGAGCTGGTGTTATCCCAAACTACTTCTCACAATTCTTCAACAGTAATTGGTCTGGGCAATGTCTCTAGTTTATCTTAGTGGAAACATCATGTTGAGCCAGATGCTATAATGATTTTTTTTTCTCTGGAAAATTATGACTCAGATGAAACTGGAAAATTCATTTTCATAATTTAAATTTAGATCTCCAAAAGGAAAAGATCAGGGACTAATCTTCCAGTGCCTCTCTCCCGTACTTAGTCCTTAGCCCCGAGTGTAGAAAACCATTACTCAAGACCTGCAGACACAGTTATTTCACTGAGGTGACATGAGGGTTTTGAAGAACATGACCATAAAGTTGCTAAATTGGTGAAACCCTTGCCTAGGCAATAGAAATGTGAAGCCTTTGCCCCATTTTTGGGACACACAATTCAATTACCTGCTGACACTGAAGATGTGGCATCAGCTGACTGCTGGTAAGCCCAGCAGAGAAGCTGCCACTTATCTTTTGTATTAAACCTTATCAGAGATTTTTTTGGAGCATTTAATTTTTGTAAAGCTTTTAAAACGCTTCAGGCATTTGAGGACTTTCACAGCATGTTAAGCATAGAAAAAACCCCAGCATCATGAAAGTAGAATACCAGGGATTGTGCAAGGATCTCACTGCATAGAATTACATGTGTCTTCCAAAATGCATGAAACCAGAGCAAAGGGACCTTTTGGTCATAGCTCCAGGTTCAGTAAAGGTACCTTTTAACCCCTTCACAAACTTGCAAGATTCATCCTGACAGGACACTGGGTTTTTTCTCTCTCAGGCTCTAGACTGAAGGGCTGCCTAAGACTCCACTGCTTTTATTAGCTGGAATTTATGCATATACTCCCTCTTCCATGGACATGTATATTGTGTTCATGCCATAAATAACTAAAAAACAGGCGCAAAATCACTATGTGGAAAGCTGAGTCTTAAAATGTGGTATAATGTTTTAATGATCCCACATAGAGCAATAAAGAACTCTAGTACTGAACTGGGGACAAGGTAACCAGAAACCTGGCTCTTCCAAAAAAAGCAAGGCACTCAAAACAACCAACACTGAAGCAGAAAACAATCAAAACCAGATTGAGATTCACCGAGACGCAACAACAGATCTGTCAAGCCCAGTCATGCACACAGCCAGCCCCCTAAACAACCTCTAGGTATCATTTTTGTTGGACTGCAGCCACCAGCTGCTCTGAGCTGACAGCGACCCCACTGCGAGGCTCCACTGCTGACCTCCGATGCTTTAATTCCTTTGCATGCATATTTTAACATTATTACAAAAGGTTTCATTTACAATTCACAGGCTGAGCAACAATGAGTACATTTCATGGAGGTCAGCCTCAACCATTCCTCCTAGTGATGGAATTATAGTTTAAACAGCTGGAGCATGGTCCCAGGAGGGACACTGGGATATGGTTCCTTTACAGCAGAATAAATCCATCAGGCATATTTCATGTGTCCGATAACATTAATAGATATCAGGGCCTTTTAATATTTAATGAACTCACTTTGAGGTTGTTTACTAGAGAAGAAACAATCAGAAAGGTGATCATAGTCTTTTGATCTGTAAAGACAACAGCAAAAACCAAATCCCAGCCAATGGGGCCAGCCTCCCGCTCTTCCCGTGTCCTCCTGCTGCCTTTCTGAGCCCTATCAGAAGAAGCTACCTCATTCACAACCTGTTTCAGCTTCAGAACATGCAAGGGTGTTTTTAGTTTCATGGTTCAAAAGTTAATAATTTTCATATTTTCCACAATTTAATAGAGATGCCAGAAACTGTCAAATAGCTTTCAGTTTAGTGATGGAGAAAACGGGAAAGGAAAGACAACTTGCAGAGGCATAAAGCAAACAGTGTAGTGCTAACAGGAGCCAAAATGAGACTGGGTGTGCTAATGAATTTTATGTCCATTAGCTCAGAGATATCAGTGAATGTGAGCTTTAGCAGTGACTCTCTATATTAATGGCCTTTAGTCTTAATATTGCTATCATATGTTTGCTTTTTAATTTTGCTATAATATCCAGTTTATTAGAGATTAGAGGATTTCAATAGCAGCTTGTTTTTCTTTCTTCTTTCTTTTTCAGGTGCTTATTTTTATCATTACTCAATTCAGTTTGGCTGGGAACTAGAAAAAATTGTTTGTAGAGGAGATGTGTATTGACATCTATCTCTAATTCAGAAGTTTCAGATATATCTTCAGTGGTGGAGGAGTTTTACAAGCATTTAGGATTAATTTTCTTTTTTCTTTGTATTAGAGCAAGTGTGAAGTCACAGACTTTGGCAGGGGAAAGATGTACAACCTTCTTCTCAGCAGCGTAGCCCAACCTGTGTGAAGAGGAGCACAATAGACATAGGTTATGTTCCTGCAGAACATAAAACAAAAATTGCAGCTCGGCTTTTCAGGAATCACTGGGATTTGGGGTAAGCATGCAGGTTTTCACATACAGATTCATTTAGATCATTAAAAGGCCTACTCCAGCCCCCAGGAATGGCCTATACTCACTTATATGTACAAACTTATGATGTGCGTGATCCCACTGACATAACCGGCCTTGGCCAAGGCACATATGAAGAACTTCTCAGACCTGGTGTATTCAGGAGAGAGATAGAAACAGCAAGTACCTCCATATGAGGCATCAGCAAGATCCATGTCTCCATGTGATCACCTACATGCAATGGACTTGAATTCAAACTGGAAAGGTGCAGAGTCAGAGCAATGGTAGGATAAGTGAAAATGAAAAACCCGTTGTATGAGTGGAAACAAGATTCTTCACTTTCTTACAGAAGACAAAAAGCTCAGGGGAACAAAACTGCTTTCTGCACTCTTGGAGACAGGAGAAGGACAGGATGTAGAAAAAATGGTTTCAGATGGAGGATGCTGTTGAAAGCTGATGAGAGTGTCCAGGAATAAACAGATTTGGAAATTAAAAGCAGATTAGAGGTTAAACATAGATAAAGGAGTATGGATCTGGAAAGTAATAACAGCAAAATCTTAACTTGCTTTCAGATGGACATTGATACCTTTAGACCATTTACAGAAGTGATTCTATAATTGCCTGTAGTAAAAGGGACTGGATTTTATAGCCTTAGAGAAGCCTTTCAATCTTAAGTTCACGATCAAATTTCAGAGCTGTGCCTATGTTCCCTTCATCTTGCTTCCCTTCAGTCTTTACTAATAACTACTTCTGAGTTACAAGCAAGTCAGCCCAGGGTGGCAGACTTCATTCATAATTTTCTTACTTCATTTGTCAACATTCATCAAGAGCAGGTTGCATCTCTGGGTGAAAAACTTTTAGCAGATAAGCCAGGGTTACCAGTTTAGAAGAATGAGTTGCTGTGAAAATTGGTGAACTGTGTAGAGAAACACATTGCATGTGAAATCCATTAAGATTGTTCACTTGATGGTTTTTCTTTTTTTTTTTTTTTTCTTTTTTTTCATTCTTGTTACTGTTTGGTTTTCAGATTTTCTGTTCCTTAAAAAGTGGAAAAGTAAGCAGATGGTGGATTTCCTGAGAGCCAGGGATGCTCCAGTGATGAAGTGCCGTCATTCTTAGTGAGAAAATCACCACCAGAATTCACCTTTTAAAGAAATCATTTTCAGGTAGAAGCACATTTAAAATAATTTCAATCAAAGCACTAAACCAGAAGCAGATGTTCAAATATGATTTAGGAATATTTAACTACTTTGGCAGTGAATACACACAGACTGTTCTTAACAGACACTGTGTGCCTCTTCACTTCTGTCCCTCTTTCCTTTTGCCTATTAATGACAAACGGTTAAATAAAAGGCTCATCTGCAGCCCCACTAAATGACTACTATAAAGAACAGGTAAAAATACCTGTTTGGTAGAAGAAATGATTTAGATTTCCAACAGGCTCTGATGTCAGATGCTGATATTTGACATGTACCTGCAAAGAAGCTTCCATGGAAACATCTTATTGTACAGAACATTAGTGGCAAGAAGAAAATCAAGCTGTTCCTTTTTCTTCCTCCTTATTCTTTTGATTTTTCAAAACTTTCTAATTAATGTGCTTTGGAAGTACAAAAAAAAAGAGAATCCCGAAGGACAAAGGACCGTAGACCTCCCTTTGGAAACTGAATCGGCTCTGGAACAAAAATTGAAAGCAATAAAAGCTGAAACTAATTTCCAGATGGAATAAATTGGTTCCAGGGTTTCTTGAGATTTTGGCCAACATATTGCACAGCTGAAGCTGAACTTGCTAATTTTACCAAGGGAAAATGTCTCAACAGGGACACACTTCCCTTGAGACTCTGTGTGCTGCTTGTGCAATTCTGTTTAGCCTCAGCTATCTGTTTCTCCCTGTCTCCAAAGGCAGGGCACATGTCTCACTCAGACTGTCACAGGCACCCTCTTGGGATTACAACCTGGCAAGCCTCAACTCCCTGCATCACTTCAGAGTCACTTAACAGTCCCTGAATCCTGTCAGCCTCCAGGCCCGGGCAGCCGGGCAAGTTTTATCTGATTGGAGTAGGGTGGGTCTGGTTTATTTATTGTTTAATTAAGTGTAGTATCCTTGACAAGGTGCCTTATTGACACTGCAGCAAATTAAAGACCTTATTATGCGACAAACACTGTCATCACTCAAGCAAAACTTAGTTCAGAGGGGAATTTTGCTGGAGAAAAGACCGTAGTGTTTGAACTCACTGTTTATCTGAATAACCTCCATGGCAGAATATAGAAAAGTATTCTGGGGTGGAAAGGTGAGATTTGTCTCCACATTTTGTCTGTTGCTCCTCTGCTGCAATTGACAAAAGTGACTGTCCTTACGATGCAGACAGCTATCTGGAAGAAAAATACCTTCTTTTTCACAAGGCCAGGTGTCCAGACATGGTACCTGGCTGCATCTGCACTTGAACCTGTGATATATAAGATGGGGTGAAAAGTTCTGGTTATCCAGTCAGTGGAGAATACTCATTTTTAAATGAAAAAGCCCTCATTAAATACAGCAATGTTTCCATGCCATGAATCTATGAATCTTGCTCCTTTCCAAGAAAAGAAGTGGAAAAGACCTTCTTAAAGTTTTTAAAAACAATAAAAACTGTTTGTTTAATAAGTGCTCTTTTGCATGCTTGCCAACAGCACAAACCATATTATCCAGAACAGTCATCTGTTTAGGTTTTCCAATGTTAAATAAAACCTGAAGGAAGCACAAATGTGAGAACAGGCTGAAAACACTGCACTCACTGACAGCTTATTCCCCAGAACACAGGGCTGGTTCTCAAGGATAGTTTTCTTTAAGACCTGGAAGACCTCTATCAACCATCACTGACATTCAGTTCCCGCCTGTATGAGTGATCCATGATTTTTTTTACATGATATGTCAGAAATGAAGGGAAAATGAACTTGTTCCCAGCTGAAGAATCTACCTGTATTATTCACAATCACCATATTCCAGGTTTTGGGGTTTTGGCTATCTTCTAGGGAAGATATGTGCTACACAGTGAGGCAATAAGCATCTCCTGCTACTCCTGGTTTTGCATATTTTTGAAATTCAAGTAACAACTGCCTTTTAAATATCTTGTCCAGTGGAGATTAATTTAATTCATCCCCTGCATAGCAATGAAAACCAGAGGTGATACTCTTTTTATCCTGATGAACTAGCCCCCCTCCTCACTGTAGCCATATCACCATGGCAGAGCAGCCCTTCCAAAGCACAGAAGGGCTCTCATTCCACAGTGCTGGCGTGCCTGCTCATGTGTCATTTCTTGCTGGGATAGAAGGAGGTTTTCTGTCTCCTGAGACCCTCCAGCCTCTGCCAGCCCTACCTGGCAGACTCCATCACAGAACAGTTACTGGGGAGAGGTATACCAGTCAGCTGGGGAGAAACACTTTAGGCTTTCCTTCTCCTCCTCACATCCCAAGAGATACTGAATAGGAAGGATTCTGCCTCTTACAGCATCTGACAGCCCTAATCAGTAGCTGTTGTTTAAAAAATATACTAATGAAACTATAGCTTTCTTGTAACAATGCTCTCCTCTTAAACCAAACCTACAGAATAAGATCCCATCTGCAGCCCCCTGCTGCCTTGTAAAACAAAGCAAGAAGGGAGGTTTGGGATGCTTTGTATTCTTAGAGGACCAAACATTATGCCACTCTGGGATAGGTAGTAAAAGCTGTGGGGTTTATTCACCCACAAAAACCATTATTTTCCAAATAGAATGGCACATGTTAGGGCAATATATACCTGTCATTAGGAAGCAAGAAGTTTGTTTACCTTGCTGAATATAGAATTGTTTCCAGTTTAATGGGTTTGTGTTAAAATGTTACCCACAATATATATTTTTTTATTCTCTCCCATCAACCACATTACAGACTGATTTTTTTTTCTACTGGGGAGGGCAAAGGTGATGCAATGATCCACAATTTTCCTTCAAACATGCTATCCATATTTTATTAACCAAGTAAATTATTTAAACACGTTCACTAACACACATGCCTCCCCTTATACATGTGCCGCACATTTCTACCAGTGCAGCCTACCCAGATGTAATGAGATGCTCTTCTCTGGATCTTTTTGCCCAATCAGACTGTAATTAAGCCTATGAAGATGCAGGTAAATGTGCAAGATGCCTGTTTAATTAAAAACGAAAATGAGAGTCTAAGTATCAATTTGTGTTCTATTCAATTACCTGCAAGATTCGTAAAGCAACTTTACCTCTCAGTACCTTTCAATTAAAAAAAAAAAAAAAAGAAAAAGGAAAGCAGCACAAAACTGAAAGTAACCCACCCTAAATTCATAATTCCGTATGGCATGGCTATATCTACATGCAGGAGAAACAGAAAATCCCATGAAAAACAAAATGATCGCATCAATTCATGGAGGGAAAAAACCTAACCAAAACAAAACACATTGCTGTCAGAACACAGCAGACTGAATCAATGTATAGCTTGCATATGGAAACAATGACATGATTGTTTACTCACTGGTTTAATGATATTCACTTTCTCCTAATGGCAGTGTTGAAAATGTGAATGCCAGATGTTGAGCCTACAGTGCAGAAGCAATGAACACTGTAAAGTCTATAGAAAGGAATTTATCCTGACATCAAAATATAGTGTAACTCTTCAGTTTATTAATACTGCTGTGTGGGTTTTTTTGTTAATTTATAAAAAGAAATAGTTTCATGTTTGCAGTTTAAATTTCCATATTTTATTACAGTTCAGCAACAAATTTACATATTTCCTGGAATCTGCAGATATAAAAGCGGTAAAACACTCCAGGCATTATTAGATAGTAGATTATAACCCATTACTATTGTTTCAATTAGCAATGTAAAAGTGACCTGCAGTGTTCAGATGACCCACTAATGGATTTAAATGCTTTCAAATATTAATGCAGGTTTTCTAAAGATGAATCCCAAACCCATTATTCCTGGAATAACCGTGAGCTGAAAAGCTGGCAATGATTGTGCATTATGTGGAAAGGCTCATGGTTAATTAAATGAATACCTAGCATTACACTGTTCACTTTAGTGCTACGAAATTATTTCTCATTGATTTTTACATTCTGAGCCTGTGATTCAATTTACTTCTGCAATTTGTGTTGTTGTGTCAATAAAACAGAACTGCTTGAGGATGGAAGCATTAGAGAGGGATACATACATTAAGACCCAATGAAAACTGTAGTTTTCCCATTTTTTTCCCTATTGAATATCATTTGTAGGCATCGCTTTGTTATGTATTATTAATACAATTTTTGTTTGTTTCCGTCTGCTCTTTCTTCATTTTTATATTCAGGAGGTGAAATCTTAGTGATTACTTAAGGGCTAGCAGCTAATTTTTCAGTAACAAGTTCTTCTACTATCAAGAACAAAAGCACCATCAACACAAGTCTGTTATTTCATGTTAAATGGTCTAGAAGGACTCAATTCACCAAAGCAATCATGCTGGAGACTCAGGGAGTTTTAAATTCTGTAAATACATGAAGCTGAAATTTTAATTTATCAAAATGGAGAATTCTGAGACATGAACACAGAATCAGAATCATCCCTGCATGTGTTTTGGGAAATGATTGTTCTCTTTGATGTACAAAACTACCTGGAAAAAGGGGGACAAAGTTTTTCCATGGACATGCCCACTAAGGAAAACTGATGCTAGTAAACTCTCTGGTGGGTTGTAACTCTTCACTGCTGTTCTTTTGGATACTTTTATTGTCTAAAGAGGGGCTTGTATGCTACTTCTGCACATTTTCTATTATTCAGTTGATAATTCTCTCAAGGTTCTTTGGTCTTGGCCACCTGTGAGTGTTTGTAGAACACATGTATTTTACAGCATCTGAAAATATTTTAAATTAATCCCATTTATGCTTGTCTTATGCTATGCACAAGGTGAATGCAGTACCATTTTCCTTACCTTTCTCTTGGGACTTTAAGTAAATTTGATCTCCATGGTCAGGAAGAATTAAAAATGAGCATGTCAGACTCTAAGCCATCTGCAACCTGGTCAGACAGGGATCAGGCTCCAAAATGGTTTTGGGTAATAGCAAGATCTTAGCAGAAATGCACTTATGGAGCTAATTCTGTTGCATTGTACCTAAGTGATTCATCATTCATTCATGGTCATTATTATTATTATCAAGTTTTTTAAGTAGGTGTGCAAATCTCAATTTTCTTACATTAGGAAAAATGAAGAGTAATTCTGTTAGAGCCAGTGGAACTGTAATGATGTAAAACCGGTGTAGGTGAGAAGATAATCAGGCCCACACTGTTCATTGTGTGATATAGTCCTGTAATCACTTACTTGCATGAGTAATGCCGTCTTCAGGAAGTTCACCGAGTTCAATTGGATTATTTGCATGAGTAAGTATTCCCTCATGTGTGTGTACCCTGTTTTCATACACTTAATGCTTCCAAAAGGGAAAATAACTATAAACCAGCATTGTGAAGAAACATAAGATATAAACCACTTTAGTAAACCTGTAAAAATTTAATTAAATTAGAAATATATAAAAATAATACACAAAAACTAAAGGGGACAAACTTGGTTTTTCTTCAGGGCATTGCTTTTCAGAAATCAGAAGGTGTGGCAGAAAATCCTGCTCAAAGTTGGGATCATTATAATCTCAGATAATTAAATGGCTAGGGAGCTGTTTTGTGTTCACCAACTAGGACAAGGCATTCAGAATTAAAATGTACTTATGTGGAGCCTCGCTTAGAGCATTAACCATTACTTGAACCTTGACCATGAGCACTCAGTGTGACAGTAACCAGTTTTGCATCTACAGCCAGCTAAATAAGGATGCATGTTTGTGATATGGATTAGAGACTTTTTACGATGGCTCAAAAAACCAGAAGGTTTGCAACTAGCTTAACTGGAACAAGATCTGGCTTTCATTACTAAAGGTAAGCAGGCCCTAACATAATGAAAGATTTCCTGCAAAACGGGATCACTGTGTCGGGATTCTTACAAAGGAAGAATTTTGTGCTATATTATGGTCTGTAGGTAAATACTACTTATGTACTTTGTGTTTTTACCTGATGGAAATGTCATTTGTTAATTAAAATGTGAAAAAAATCTCCTAGTCACTACATTCCGCTAATGAATTTGTTCTCGTTTTATCACTCTCTGGAATCCCATTTCCTTTTCCTTCCACTTACCAGAAAAAATGTAAACATGATTATTTCCCCCTTGATATGTTGTCCATTATGCCATAAAATACAGTGAACAACCCCTACTAGTTTGGCTTGTAAAGAGTCACTTCCTGAACTTGAACTGAGGAAGGTCAGCTGTGTGTAGCACATCCCTCAGCTGTAAGAAGGTGGTGGCGGATGGGAGGTGTTCTTTCAGGGACTTCCATAGCACAGGGACTGACATCCCATCACAAATGGGATCATGCAGGCAAAAATTCTATTACTATTAGTATCTGTTTTCCTTAAGTGAGAAGTACAGGCTTGGATTCAGTAAATTGGGATTGAGTAATCTGACCACAACTGATGAAGGTACCAAAAGCCATGGGAGGAATTAGGACACCTAAATAGTGTCAATATTAAACCTAGGAAATATATGAGCAAGTAATTAATGTTTCTCATCTCCCAGGCTGCTGAAGCACCTACCTTTATGTAGGTAAATGGTCTTTACACAGTCATGGTCTGTCTTCTCTGGTGCATATTCTGAGTAAGGTAAATTTTCAGTCCTTTCTAGTCAGTGGTATAGATTCAGTAGGAAGGACCTGAAATCTAGGTCACCTGCTCCTCAAAACAGCGATTGAGCACCAGGGTCTCCTTCTGCAGTCCTCCTTTAGCCAACATTTTTACAGTCAAAGCTTGTGCCATAGTCTGTGCCTAAAGAGTGACCGAGACACCATTTTCCTGGAGTGGATTCTAGGTCATTAGTATGAGTCTTACTTAGATATGTAAAAAAAAGACTGAGATGAAGCACCTGACTCAAAAAGTAGATAGGGTCTCTCCCTGAGCAGCATTTTCTCTTGCCTAGAATATTGTCCTCTCTGTCTAATTCTCATGCATCCAGTGCTCCTTAGGCTAGCACCTAGGTACCTGGTTCTGGATTTTACTGGTTGCCACAAGTCAGTAGAGATTATGCACATCTGTTTCCATCCAGCTGGAATGGGAAATAGGAAGTAGAGAGGAATTTTTTTCTCTTCTGACTGTGCACAGAGAGGAGATGTCTTCCAACCTGCTTTCTTTGGTGTTGCTGTTAGCAGTGAGAGACGTGAACACCAAAATCCTACGCAGGTTCATTCACTCCTTCTTTGGAGATCCTGTAGTCCCTGTTCAGACTTGGTACATCTTCATCTTACTCGTCTCCAACTCTGAATTTCACAAAGTTAGAAAGATTGATCTAATAATAAGAATTTAATATTAACCATCTTTGGTTAGGTTTTGTTTTGTTTTGTTTTGTTTTGTTTTAAAAGAGTCATTGCTTCTCATATTTCTTCACAAAATAATCATTGTTTCAAAAAAAGACCTTTGCCAAGGCAAGACTACAAGACTACAGAATTTGATCCCTTTTAGATATGCATGTGCTGTGATTACAAGTATTCAAGATTAAATTACATGAATAGAAAAACAAATATACTGTGTAAAAGCTATTCTGTAAAAGCTATATAGTCTAATTAGAAAGACAGAAATAGAAATCATTATGGCAATAAAGAATTAGAACACAGTAAAGAATATAGATTTTAGAAATTTATTGCAGACTACCACCACCATATATGGATTATACAGCTGTGAGGAAGTCATTTGGAGAAATATTTCCTTACCAATACATTAAGTGTAACTGTTTAAAGAAAAGAATATCTTTTAGAATTCTGTATTTTTAATTAAAAATAAAAGGAAGTCTATTGGTTGGACAGAGTACATGGGGAATTGCTACAAATTAGGAAACTCAGATAGCAGTTACA
Organism: Lophotriccus pileatus; assembly: GCA_035583135.1. Classification (NCBI taxonomy): domain Eukaryota; kingdom Metazoa; phylum Chordata; class Aves; order Passeriformes; family Tyrannidae; genus Lophotriccus; species Lophotriccus pileatus. The sequence goes on from JAWWES010000081.1 coordinate 126,989,499, forward strand.
TGTGTAAAATTTATTATTAACTTGGAGAAATATAAATGAATTTGGAAGAAATCCTGGGGAAAAAAAAAAGGAAAGGTACAGGATGAAAGCTTCTTTTATACTAAGATAAAAAAATCTGAAACAACATTTGTACAAAGCTTGAAGTGAATTCTAATCCTTTGTTATGGTTCACGTATTTTCAGCTTCCCACATTTAATCATAACAGGCTCCTTGTGGTTTAATTATGATCAGAGTTCTGAAGATGATTCAACCACTTGCACTGAGAATTTGACTTGCATTGATCAGGAAAAGAAATATCTCCAAGTCTTAATTAACCATTTAACTGAAAGCCCTTTCTTACTTGAGACATTGCCTTATGCTATGATAAACTGAAGATGCATAAACTCCGAATCATAACCTGGGAAATATGTACAATAGCTGCTTACAGGCTGTAAATAAGATTGCAATTAAATATGTTGGCATGAATTTAACCCCTTTGTACACAAGCTTTTGCATGGGTTTAATTTGAGACTGAACCAGATTTGGGGAAGAAGTAGTGAATGCATAGTGTATACATTTAGTAGAACTCAGATGTGGATATTTGCTGTAGGGCAATAGTCCCTACAAAAATAATTGTGGGTTTTTCATAAGTGCTGTTGGTGCACGGAATTCCATGGATCCAGAGAGAGGTAGATGCTGAATATTTGTGAAAATCCCTTTCTTCGTGCATAAAACTTCTTGACTACAGCATCAATGGGAATGCAAATCCTCTATATATTCTAATTTTTGCCCTCAGTGTTTCAGACTAAAAGGAAGCAAGACTGTTAACAGGGGCGTATTTCACAGTTATAAGAATAGATCCTTCGACTGCTTACACCTCTTCTAGCTCAATGACCAGTTTTAGTGACTTGACAGAAGCAAGTTTTTTCTCTGACAGAAAAAAAAAAAGCTTTTTCCCCCACCACCCATGTATTTTAATAGAGAAAGAGTCAAAATTATTGAATCTATTTCTAAGATCATCACTTGCCTTGAAAAACCTTATCAAATAAATTACCTGAAAGGTGAGGGTATGTTGCTGTAAAATTCGACCAACAAATAAATCCATACAACTCTTCTATTTGATAATTAATTTGTAGTCCACTTGATAATTTTAACTTTAAAACAGATGAAAGTATGAGATAATTAGAACATACCTGCTTGCTCACAGGGGGAAATTCAGCAAATAAAAGCAAGAAATTCACATAAGCGCTGAAGGAACTCACGCATGCCTTGACCCAAACTTCAGATTAAATAGAACTGTAGATAGGTGCACAAACCAAAAGTATAAAATTGAAAAGTCTGTTCTTATTGGCACACCATGAGAATGAAACTTTTAACAAAGGTTCCCAATTCTGCCAGTTCATAAACTTTAACAGCACTAGAAGAGAATTCCTGCGTATGCTGTTTTTTGTTAACTTTTAATTTCTTCAATTTTCATTCTTATTAGAGATTATCCAACAGAACTAATCCAGAGCATTTTGTACTCAGAAGGAGCTGCTGGACTTTATCACAAATTCCCACCTCAGTGGAACTCTCAGTGTGTCAAGTTGTAATGACTTAATCAAGTGCAGATCTTGAAATCTTAAAAAATCACGCATGCCTTTGAAAGAAAGCTTAAAAAGTGAATATAGGAAGGAAATGCAGATTTTGTCACAATTCCAGAAAATATTTTTTAACTTAAAAATGAAATAAAAGTCAGCTGAAAATTTGCATTGAAATTACTGTGCGGCAACCTTGTTTGAGATAAGATTAAACTGCTGCAATGCTGAAATTTGTTGTTGATAAGGAAGCTTAAATGTATTACACTGTGCTGTATTTTGCCTCCCTTTCACTCAGAAAGTGTATTCATTATAATAAATTCACACTTTACTATGTAAAATTCATTCATATAGCCAGAAGCTTATAAAAAGAATATAGACTAAAGAGCAAGTTGCATAATGAGATCTAATCTATGTAAAATAAGTCCCAGAAGAAATGTCCTTTACTTTGATCATATCCCTTGAAACAAGATCCCCTGCTGGAAACCACAATAAAATGAGAGCTTGGGAAAACTCGCCTGGCAAGCAAGTTAGGTTTTTAAAAACAAAAGCTCGTCAAGCCCACCGACCTCATGATCCCAGGCAAAACGCAATTAAGGCTAATAAAGTCTTTCAGACTCCCTGAGGCTTAATGGGAGAATAAAGATTTTGGGGGGTTCACTGTAGGATCCTGAGCTCTCCTGTGCCTCTGTGGAGCTGAAAACCTCAGCTTGCTGCCGTATGCAGGAAAAGACCCAAGGTCCATCTGGAGGCAGCTGCCCACGTGGAGATCCCTCCTCAGCATGCACACATGTGCCCAGACACACGCACACACAACCCCCCATCAGAGGACTTAGCAGCCCTTGTGGGTTCCAGAGTATTTTAGGGCTGGCTGGTGTCCCTGATGCACAGGGACAGTTTCTGAGTTTTCTTTGCTGCCATAATGGTGGGTGAATCGCCGCTGCTAGGAGGTTATAATGTTAAATTAACTTAAGTGCTTTGCTCGTGCAGGATGGAAGGTGTTACATAAGTATAAAATGTCCTTATCATATACTGAGAATTTAAAAGGACACACTATAGTGTCCATCAGTTTAAATTACCAGCAAAGAGTACCCTGTGTTTAAATGGGAAATGCAAAGAAAACAATTCATTTCTTCAGCCACTATATTTCTTTTATATTGTACTTCAGTCCTTAATACCATGAAACATTTTAGTCATGAAAAAGGATATATAAATCATCACTTATCAGAGAAATATTAACATCTTAAAAAAAGAATTAAATCATTAACATAGAAATTCATTATTTTCTTCCTGATGTGGCAGGCAGTCTGAGAGTGTTATCATAGAAACACACTACTTGAGCACCCCTCAGTGTAACACCTCCAAGATAATCACAGATGCTGGGTGTGCGGCAAGACAAGAGGCTGAAGGTGGGGGGCCTCTACACCCCAGAAATAAAGCTGTTGGAAACAAAGGACTCACTTTTCTGCACACAGAAAAGAGTGTAATCAATTTATTTTGTTTTCTGTAGAAATGGCAAGCTAAACTACTGTCCGGTCACCTGCCTGCTGTGCCATGCACTCAGGACAGAGCTGAGGGGAGTGATTTGTCCTGATGTCCTGACTGGGCTGAACTGGTCAAATTTCCTGCAGTTTCCTCACCACAGGATCCCAGCATGCTTGGGTAAATCAGATTCAAACACTGAGCTCAGCAGTGGTTTTACTCTCTCTTCTTCCTCTGACCATCAGCAGCTCCAGGTGGGGTGAAGGTGTTTTCCAGCAGTGAGTTAACCATTGCTCGAGCCCACAGTGAAGCCTTGCTCTTCCTATTGTGCCAAGGACCTGCTGCTGGTGCTGCCCAAAATGTGTCGCTGTCACAAGCCCTGAGAACACCAGAGCTGACACCAGCTTTTTGTGAACAGCTGGAGTCAGGGAGTGCAGGAGTTGTTGGAAAGCTGGGGAAGGCACCTTGGCTTGGCCCTCAAAACTTTCACAATTAGTAGTATTTACCCTTTGTTCTGTTGTAATTTTGGGGAAGGCGCTCTCTCTCAGTCAACAGCTGATCACCCACAGAAAATGCCTGTGGTGTTGGAAGGGGAAGGGCAGAACCTCCTGCCTCCTGCTGGGACGAGCACCAGAGTACAAGGTGCAGGGCCAAGGAGACGCACTGGCTCCACCACACCCCACCCTTCCCCAGATTTAATCCCTGCCTCAACAAGGGACCTCTGTCATATTACCAACCTTTCCATAAGCCAACCCGGCCCCACCTTTTCCCTGCCCTTTCCCTTATCCCCTGGTGCGGAGTAGGAGATGGGTAGCCACAAAGGAACAGAGAAAAGGTCTTTCTTTGCTGTCTCTCTGCCTCCAGTACACATGGGTGACATGTTCTGTCCATTTGTGCTGAGATGAAGAAAAGTAATAATTGCTTTGGTATTTCTCTAATAGCTCCTTTCCCCTTTTGGCTTCATGTCCTATATACACAAACCAGTTTACAAATATTGCTGTCAAAGTTGAGTTATGAAAATTTTATCTAACGTATAACTTGCTTTAAAGACTGTTAGAAGAATGACTTCTGCATAATAAAACCTCAGGAATACACAAGTGATCTTAAGAAATACAGTATGACTGCCGTGTGGTTTTACATTACCTTTGTAGTTTCTAAGACACTATAACATTATTTAATTAGCTAAAATTTCCTCTCTCTTGAGGATGGAAACTCAATGAAATGTCAACAATGCTGTCAGTCTGCTTCAGGCTAAACTCATTACACAAAGGCTCACGATAAAAATAGTCCAAGACAAATTATTTTGTTGCAAAACATAGGCCCACACAATTTATGCCTCAGAAACCAGATGTGGAATCCACCCAAGTGCTGCAGTTTGGGGGTTAATGGGACTGTTAAGTTCTACCAGGCAATTACAGATGCTATGTGCTTTCACTGCTCTATATTCGACCAGTAAAAAGGAAAAAGAAAAAGGCTATTAAATCCTGTCAATGATTTCTCACTGACTGTGTGCTGAGGGATATTCTTACATCAGTCAAAGGCTGATATGAAATCCATATATTTTCTTTAAAAATTCACCTTTTCTCATCACTGAGAGAGTGAGCAGAGATTGAATTTTAAGTAAAACCTGGTGAGGAGCAAAGAAAAAAATTGTTTTGCTTAATCTGAATTATAATTGATATTTCAAAATACATGTGCTCATTACTAAGCATAATAAAATTTGGCATTTTCTATTGTCAGAGGGTCTATAAAGGCTAAATTTCTTGATTTATTTAAATAGACAGATAAGAAAGAGCAAACTACAAAAACAAGTGCTATATACTGAAGGCATGTGAATTACCTCCTTCCCAAGGATAATGCAAATTAGAAGTATGTAAAGCTTTGTCTGCACCTGGGATCTTTAATGAGGATAAAGAAAAATCAGACGGAGATTCTCCTGGGAAAAGAGAGGATCGTTATTTGAATAACCTGCAGTGAATTCTAATCAATGCAACGTGACTTTGAAAATGAATATGGTCTTTCAACCCGCTGTACATGAGCCATAATATTAATCATAACTTCATGGTACAGTAAAGCTCATGACAAATGGTTATTCAGTAGACTAACAAAAAGACCATTCATAGTGGGAGGAAGGTAAGGGCCATATATACAGTAATTTATGTTTTGTTTTGTTTGTAAAATCGTCTTTGTTTGCAAAATATATACATATGTACATGCATATATGTGAACATACATGTGTGTGTGCACACACATGTGCCCATATGTCTGTGCCCCCAGTTTATAAAATAAGCATAAAATAGGTTCATTTTCCTTTAGGAATAATAGCAACAAACATTGTCTTATCTTGTTATTCTTCAAAGAGTATTAGTATTACACTAGTTAACATGAAGCATGGGATAATTTTTTTGAAACAGGGTTTTCTGGATGCATTAGTCATGTATCTTCCAGTGTCTGAAGCCTCTACTGTGCCTCTAAAAGGCTGGAGGTAATTTGTGTCTTCTCTCCAGTACTAAGCTTTGTTCACATTCCTGTATTTGTTGGAAGAGTTTAACATAAAGAATGGTTCACTGGCTGCAGTGTAGAAACACAACGCTCATTTATTTACCTAGAGCACAAAACAGAACTTTTATGTATTTTTTCCATCTCAGGAATTAAAATCAATAAACTTTTTGACATTTTCACTATTAACATGTTTATATCAATGAAACAAGCTGTGTCACAAAATCAGTCTTTCAAAGAGGCCCTTCTGAAGGAAATCAGAGGCATTTTGCAAAGTATTTTAAAGGGTGAGTGCATATTTTGGCCAGAGGGTTGTTTTTATTGGATACGGGGAAGTAAATATATCTTATTTTGTAGATGTGATGTGCTGAGGATGTTCATATATAAGCAGAAAAATGTGATATGTCATAAAATGCTATGCATCAACATGTGTGATGATATTTTTTTCCTCTTCCGCTCTGTGTCTATCTCCCACTTGCAAGGGGCATTTGTCACCGTTTCCCACGGGTGGATGCTCACTCTGGAGTTCTGGCCAGGCAGGGAGCTCCAGTGGGGCGACCCAGCCAGCACCATGGAGGGGTTGGGGTTGAGCTGTGTGGGGATAGTGGCAGAATCTGCACAACACGGGTACAACCACATTAATAGATTCACATATATACTAAAGTACAACTGCTGCCTGCAGCAACCCTCAGGCAAAAGCTCAAGAAGAGCATAAGGGCCTCAAAGGTTAAGCTCAAGATCTGTCAGTCTGGGGTAAGAAGGAGACTGCAGAGCTAAAGGCCTTCCACTTGCAACACCTTACCACCCGACCCTGGACACTCAAACTGATAGCAGACCTATCATGTGTCACTGATATGGGGGAAGAAAAGTTGTCTTTCCTATGCCTTAAAAATCAGTAGCAGAAAGAAATAATAAGAGCAGATCTATGAAAGGGAGAGTCACTGTGGCTAACTGGCTGAGCATGTGCTCAGAGTGCAAAAACCAAACAAAATCCCTGGATATAAATATTATGGGATACCTAGAAGCTGCAGCATTGTAAAGTTTATCTTCGCAGTACTATTTCTTTTCTCAAATCATGTTAAAAAAACAAAACAAAAAAGAGCCACAAGGTAATTTGGATCTTTTGGAAGGAGTGGTGGTTGCAGAAAAGCTCAACCTGTCCAGCTTCCCAAAGAAAAGGGTAAGGGGTGATTTGGCCAGAATGAACGTGGTTTTGAGAAGGAGATTACTTGAAGAACAAAGGTGTTTAATTTGAGAATCGCCAAGAAAAGAGGTGAATTTCTACTACTTCAAATTTTGAAAAGAAGACTGGATAGCTTTCTAGAGAAGATGCCACAGCACCTTTGAATGGTGTAGGCGTTATGTAAGAAATGTTTGGTGAAATTTTATGTTCTATGTTAATGCAAGCTGTCAAAACTATGCACAGGTTCTTTTAGGATTGCTTCTGCTTTTTCCCATTAATACTGCACAGTATATTCTGTTTTAAGAGATACTATGGTAGCCCCATAGTTGAACAGTTGCCTGTTTGGATCTGAGTTGGTCCACTGACCCTAAAGTCTATGAACTATGGCATTAATCAGTGAATTAAATAACAGTAACACCATCCACATCAGCCTAACAATGTTTTTATTTTATTTTTTTCAAGAATGCAAGTGCCCCCTTGATCTACTCTCAACGACACATATTAAAGCATATATCTTTCTTAGAAGAAAAGCTTAAAAAAAATTCAGGTTTCCCTGGAGATTCCTGGTGAAGGATGATGAAGCATGAGTCTAAGTCACTCAGTGGTTGCAGAGAGGCACTTCCCAGTAGTTCTCTTGCCATTATCCTTGCTCTTATCTTTTGAACCTGAAGTTAGGCTGCTATGGCCTGCTGCAGCACCTGGGAAGACACAGTCTTGGTGTTGTTGTGTTTTATTTTACAAGGTTCCCCAATTTAGTTGCATTTTGTGCTGTGAACTTAAACTGTTGCTTTCCTTTTGCTTATTTTTTCTTGTGTAAGACCATTTATGAGAGGAGAATAAATAGCTGAACTGGTAGAATATTCTGCTCTCAGACTCCTCTTGGAGCAGCTTGGAGCAGCAGTAAGTCAGACTGTCTTCTTGTTATGAACATAGATTTAAGCCACTACTTCTAAGCTAGGCAGATCTGAAACTTGAAATTACCAGGACAAAAAACACATCAGCTGGGGCTGAAACTGATTGTTCCATTTTCATATTCCCTATCTTGTGAAGAAAAGTTTATATATAATAACTATACTAATTATAATAACTAATGTCATTAGGAAGACTCTAAAACTAGAGTTTAAAACTAGACTGCTCAAAAACTTGGCTTCTAAGCCTAAGTAACTGGAAGGTTGCTATTTTTTTTTGTTGTTGTTTTTAATTATGTCATAGCTTTGGATGATTATGGTACTTATAAAATGTGTCATCTTTGGTTATATGTGTCTTCAAACATGTAACTATATAACTAAAACATGTAACTAAGTTTGTCTTGTTTCTTGTTGTTAGTTTTACTCAAACCATTCTGAAAAATTTCAGAATGGGAATTAGATTTGGATCTACCTGATACTAAAAAAAAAAAAAAAGAATACTAAGAGATAAGCATCTCTATCAATCTATATGCTTTTTGTCTGTGCTACTAGATTTATCTTCAATAAACTACAGAGCTTGCTGGAAGAATTTTATTTTCAAAGCAGTTCTAAATACATCAGTTTAGGAGCGATCCTACATATATTTGTTTCCTTCATATCTACTCATGTCCATCTTAAAAGCAAGAATCAGCATTGGATGACAATTCATTCATTCAACAAAGAATGAAAATTTGAGTCCCAGCAAAGTCACACAAGAGTTTAGCCACCGAATTTAATGCAATCAGCATCACCCATGAGTTTCCGTTGCATTTTCATGCTATTGGAATGACACTGGAGATGCTGAAATTTCACGAAAAGAAGTACAACCACTCCCACCTAACAGAGGGCTCAGAGAGAAAAGAAAATTCACCCCCATCCATCAGAGGAGCGATATATACTTTAAACTTCTTCTTTGGCTTCTATTTCATAGTGGTTTAAAATACATAAAGATTTTTTCAAATCCCCTTGAACAAGTGCAGTTATAGATTTCCAGAATAACAGAATCACAGGATTGTTGAGTCTGTAAGGAACCTCTAGAGGTCACCTGGTCCGGTCCTCAATTAGGATCACCTAGAACCAGTTGCCCATGTATTCAGCCCCTACTGGGTTCATCAGTGTTCAACCCAGTTAACAACCACCCTGGATTCAGGGGGAAAAAAAATCATGAACAGCTCTAGTATGGAGAGTTGATCTAGTGCCCTTTCTCCTATCCACTCTACATTCTAACTTTGTTGTTTCCTTGGACTCATTTCAGATGTTCTTCCTTCTTCTTCCACCATTGTGAATACCTTCAGCTTTTGTTTCTGGCACTCAGATCTGTGCCAGAAAACCAGAATATCAGTACAGTGGAAATAGTAGCCAAAGTTCTAGTTAGCCCTGCTACTGTTCTCTGATCTTCCTTTTAAATTTGTCCCTTTAACGATGCTGTAGTATCTGAGCAAAAAAAACCTAGATAAAAGTGGAAGAAAACAGTGATGCCTGTTTTCTTGTTTTTCCACCATGGGATACTGTTAGTTAGGCACAGAAGCAAAAATAGAAACAATTATGGGGAAGGGATGTCATGTGGAAGTAGGCTGATATTCTATATCCTGGTAAAATGAGAGCACCAAGGGTGTCCCCAGTTTCTCCTTCTATTAAAAGAAGTGGTCTCTCATAAACATTGTTCAGATAGCTTGATAATTGCAGCATGAAATGAAAAACAGACTGCCACTGATAACAGATACGATCCTGTTCCTGTTGACGGCAGAAAACTGGCAGGATCAGACCCAAAAGAAACAGTAAAATAAAGATCATATGTCTGATTTTAGTCACATAGAAGGATTATTGATTTATCCAAGGGTTACTGAAATGAAGATCTGGCTCATGGTTCAGGTGAGGATGGGAGGAAAATGATTACTGCTTTATTACAGGCCTTCCCTGTAGATATGGGGTGTGGAAATAATCAGGGCTGATCTTACACGGAGTGCAGCAGATGCACAGCATCTGGTCTCTGGTCTCCAAGGCTACATCTATACTAGTAAACTAAACAGGCTTAGGACATGTTTAAGTACTGCTTCATGAGATCTATACCGTTTAACCCTTACAACTGTCTCTGGAGTTTGGGCCTTGCCAAACAGCATTATGCAGGCGCACAGGACAGCGACTGCTTCCCAAAGACAGTGGGGACGAACCCCACTTGTCCTAGGGGAGAAGAGAGTGAGCCAGGAGTAGTGCGAGCTGAGGTGATCAATACAGGGCTCAAGGTCAGATGATGGGCCATCTTTCATTCCATATATTTCAGTAGACATAGGCAGAAAGAGTCCCTTGATGACTGCTTCCTGACCATGCTTAAGGTAACTCTTCACTTTCTCTTGAAATAAAACACATAACCAAAGTATTTTTCCCAAAGAAAGAAACATAAACAATTTTCTACTACCCTTCTAATTATGTGAGAGAGAAGCAATTTTCATCCCAGTTCTGGTCTCTATACATAGAAGAAAACTCTTCTCTACAGCTAAAGTCCTACAGCCACAAGGTAAATTCATACAGATCTGGTCTTTAACCAGCTGATGCTAGATTTTACTGCTCCAGCTGCAGAGCCTAGCTTGGACTTGCCCATCATTTGTTCCCTGAAACACAGAACAAAGTGCTGAGACAATGTGAGCACTCCTTTGAAACGTGTATCAAATTCCTGCTCTGACTTCCATAAGCCAGGCCACCCCATTGGCCTCCTGGAGTCCAAAATTATAATTCTGGGGGTGGGTTTAGATTTTCATTATTATATCATTAAATTAGAATCATAGAATCATAGAATTGACTGGGTTGGAAAAGACCTCTGAGACCATCAAGTTCAACCCTTGATCCAACACCACTGTGGTTACTAGACCAGGGCACTCAGTGCCACATCCAGCCTCATCTTAAACACCTCCAGGGACAGTGACTCCACCACCTCCCTGGGCAGCCCATTCCAATGTCTGATTACTCTCTCTGTAAAAATTTTTTCCTAATATCCAACCTAAACCTCCCCTGGAACAGCTTAAGCCCGTGCCCTCTTGTCCTACTGCTGATTGCCTGGGAGAAGAGACCGACCCCCACCTGGCTACAGCCTCCTCTCAGATAGTTGTAGAGAGTGATGAGGTCTCCCCTGAGCCTCCTCTTCTCCAGGCTAAACAACCCCAGCTCTCTCAGCCTCTCCTCATAGGACTTGTGCTTGAGAATTAGATTAGATTTTATTATATTTTACCATAGTCTCCAATCATCTCCCATGTAGAAAAGACTGGTAAAAGGGAAGTCCCTGGTGTTTTTTTCTAGATTTTTTTGGCTCATCTCCTTTTTGAGGTTAATTTAATCAAATTTTTTTTAAAGGGATAATTAGAATTTTGCAACTTTTTTACAGAGACAAAAATGTAAACCTATTTCTACATCGAAGAAATTTGGACAGTACCCAAGACTTCCTTTCAAAGTAACATCATCAAATAATTTTCTTGTGTGTCTGAGATTTAACATTTCAGATTCTGTCCCCTGCACCTTTTATTGTTTCTATTTACAGTGCACCTGAAACACATTGTGTAATTGGCAGAGAGCCCAGATTTTCCATTTAAGAACAGTTTGATGATTTCACTTTTTCTTTTTCTCTCCTTTTTTTTTTTTGAAAACAGCAGGTGTTGTACATTGTAAACAATGTCAGTTGCTATAATATTATTAGCTTTTGCATTTTTATTACTTTTTTGCCTCCCTACATATTTTAAACTTCATTGCAAGGCATTTCTGGCACCAACTCAGAAAGCTTCTTATTTCATAAGGAAGATGGATACCAGTAAACATAGTGCTTTGTTGTAATTTATAATTAGAAAGTGTAAGATTTACTTAATCATTAAACCATCCAATATTTGTAGGTTTGTTTCTCATTTTCTGTGGGATACATCCACAGCTGTCCCATACAGCACATTAATTCCCTTTTCTGTAACATGGATTTTTCAAACATTTAACCCTTCTCTTTGTATGGCATCAAAATTATCTTTTATAACATTGCTTTTCTCCTCCTGTCACCTTGCCTAAGATCCTGTAAACTGCATTTCAGATTTTTCACAGTTTGATGGGTCAATAGCCAGAACTGACATAGCACTATGGTTCTGCAATTACTCTTTTTGTGTACTGAGAATTTAGATTCCATTGGTTATTAAAAATGTGTGCAAACAAATGGAGTTGAAGAAAAACAAATCAGAAAATAATTTTAAAGAAATCTTGAAAAAAACCTGTACAAAAAGGAGCAGATGAATGCTCAAGAAATGCAAATAATGCAAGACAAGAATTGTCTTTGTGTGCAGGTTTTTTTAATGTGTGTGTTTACATGATTTCTAGATAGCGAACATATAATTTGAAAACAGATTTAGGCAAATGTCATGTGCAATATATATTTATTGTTAGAATTATTTGTGGTTTCAATGAGGTCTTCATTAGCAAACAAAGGAAAAAAAGTTAAGCTATTTTCATGTTTATACAGCAAGGATGTCTTTTGCTAAACTGCATTTTGAGCTACAATTTTTTTCCAGATCAATTCAATAAGTGAAAGCCCAACAGAGAACAGATGCAATATAAGAGCAATAAAGGGAAGTAAAAAAAATTAAAAATCCTTTGTTCTCCCTGCAGTACATCCGTAAATCTATTAGCGTTATTTTCCTTTCTTCTCTTTTTTGCATCCCAAGCCAGATCTCAAGTTCTCTGAAGCAATCCTTAATCAAGCTCCCCAAAGGCCTACGACTGCATGCAGCAATTTCTCCCCTGCTCTCAGCACAGATGTTTCGAGCACATTCCATTACACCTACATGCCATTACAGCTAATGGCTTATTCTGATGAAGAAAGCTGCTTTCTGCTCAGTGCAGCAAAGGGGAAAATAGCCTCCTGTACAGTTCGCACACTGCAACAATGAAATGTGGGGGCAGGTGGTACAACAGAACTCTCTAATGTTAATTACATACTGTATTACCCCCAAATTTGGCTGGTCATTAATTATGCTAATTTACCTTCCTGAAAATTAGCACCATTCATGTGAACATTTGAGCAGTTTTCAGCAAAATGAACTATGGCATAGTGGTTTGTAAACTTAAACCTTTTGAACCACCCAAATACAGGATCACAGTTCCTGCCAGATGTGGAATGGAAAGGGGACCAGGCTGGCAGACAGGGGACTGCCAGTGACGGCAGCCCTGTTCCACGCTCCTCTATGACCTTGGACAGATTGAGCCTTCCTGCTCCTCAGTGCCTCAGTTTCTGCCTGTGGAAAATTATACCTGTCTCACACAGGCTAAATCTCCTCGTGTTTGAAGAACAACATCTGAATCATGAGCACCTAAAGGATGACGACCCTTTCTGTTGAGCATCAGATTCCTGGAAAAGCTGGAGATTTCAAACAAATGATCAAAATGCTTTGCTCGGGCAAAGAATATTTATCCATTTTTAATGAAAAAAAACCCCAAACCCGTTAAAATCTTCCTTTGGAATAAAGAGGGAAAATGAAACAGTTAAAGATTTCTGTGCTCTCTAGTGAATGTAGGTAGACTCCATGATCTGCCAGAGAGGATGACGTTGAAAATACAAAGCTCAAGGAGCAAAAATCTCTTCTAACTCCTTAAAACTGTCCAGGCAACTCTGTAAAGATTTTTATATATATTTAGATTACATTAGGTTTCTACAAAGAGTGATATAGTAGCTTCAAGTGTGCCTATAGCTATAGATTGATTTTTTTTATTTAACTGTTCATAAAAAATTAATCTCTGTCTTCTTCCAACAAAATCTAAGATTTTACCATATTGATTATGGGCCTAACAAAGTAAGGTATCAGATTTAGATTCAATTTGTTTTCCTATGAATTAAATACATTAAATCATTTTTTACTCATGTTGAAATTGATTGAGTCTCAGAGTTAAACAAAATATCTTCTCTACGTTGTGAACTGTCTCCATTTCTTCCTCAAGGCTGCTGTTTTCTTCTATCCATCTCCAAGAAGCCATCATCATATTAACATAGATGACAATCTGGCAAGGAGGTGCTGATCAAAGATAAATTTCACACTCGCACTTCGCATTTTCTAATTACACCATCTGTGTCAGACTCTTTCGTGGCAGTTCTGCCCAATCTGTCAAATGCTGCATGCCTATGGGAATGCAGAGGAGCTGAGAAAATCGCCTCCATTTCCCCCACCAGCCGATCCATCACCCCAATCGGAGCTGGGTGGATATATTAGTCTAATTGGTACTGGAATGAAGGTTCCAGACTGCATATGAGATGAGGTGTTTGGGGGATGCAAGACATGAGATTTACAATTTGAATCATATTACAAAGCTTGCCCCAGCTTGTTTCATAGCAAGCTGAGAGCAAGCCATGCATGCAATATCAGCATGTGGAGGTGGAAAAAAAAAAGGAAGAAAGAAACAAGGAATATTTAAAAACAAATAATGAATGAGAAGGTGTCTCCTTTCATTACTCTTGGCTTCTTCTAGACATACTAAATGTAAATGATTACCAATAAGTTCAGATGAAATGAATTTATCCCTGTATTAGAATGTGTGAAAAATAAACATAAAGCATTATATGCCCTGAACAACCAGAGATGGCTAGATGTATTCTAATCAAGTCCCCATCCACTAAATCCAGAAGCTCTATCAAAATGAGGATGCTCCTTTCACAATAAAAGTGTATTGCTTTCTACCCACGAAACATGAGATTAAGTCACAGAAGGTGAAAAGTTGCACCATTTCTAGCAAGGATGACATTTAAAATTATCTACTTTATGGATCAATTTTTTTCTGGAAAATTAATCTCAGCTTTGAACCCGTGTGTAAAATATTGTATATTGCTATTGCTGAGTGCAATCAAATCTGGTGTAGTATCTCTGTGTCCCTATGCAATCACAATTTAGCGTGAAAATGAGTTGCACTTGTGGGTGCATGAAGAGTGGTGTGCTTTTTTACTCTGGGGTCTGCAAACTCCCAAAAAAGCAAGTGCAAAAAATGGTGTGACAAAAGAAAATCTGGTTGTGCAGTAATCAAGCTACATGCAAAAATTGTGAACCACATCTAGAGTACATATTCTTTCATGACATCTTAGTACATTTGTACATACGCTATTGATTAAAATCTTTACACCTCTTTTTTTCTAGACAAAACACACACAGAGGAGACATGCTCAAGTTCATTTCACACATCTGAGATAGAGTCTGGGTTTGAACTCAGGTTCTCATCCTTTTTGAGCGTTGCCTTCAGCATAAAACTAAGGGTTCACCTAAGGGTTATGTAATGCTTTTATTTTAAAAGGAGAGAAAGCCAAAAATTATGGCTCAATTAAAGAACTCTATTTTCAGACCTGAATTTCTGTAGGACATAAGAAGCACGATGCAATCACATTATTTTGTGCTCCTACCTTTGGTTTATTTAGTACAGCGCCAAAGGCGTCACTGATGCAAGAATGTTGTTGGTCTGCAGCCTCCGCAAAGTAACGCTACCGGAGTGCGATACTTTTAACACCCTTTTCTGCATTCAGAGTGGGCTGGGGAAAGAGCTGTTCAAATATTCATAAAGGACAGAAGACAAATATTTGGCAACTCCCAACATTTCAGTGCTAAATCATTTAGTAAACACAGGCTAAGAGCATTAACACAAGATCAGACAAAACTGCCCAGCACCACTCAGGGCTAGGTCAGCTGAAAGTAACCTTAATGCTGTAAATCAAGATTTTACTGCCACGTATTTGACTGAACTTGTGTCTTTACTTGAACTTTTGAATATTTCCCTTTCAAAGAAACATATAGGAGAGCCTCAAGGTGGAATATGCCAGAATGACTCCACTTCAGAGGCACAATCAATGAACAGCAATTATCTCAGATATATTTGAGCTTTTTATAGACAAAGACCTTTGTCTGGGTGGGTGCTGTGTAACATAATGTGTCTGTACAGGCTACTTCTGTTTCCCCTTTGCATTTTAATTACACTGGCAATTTTTTTTCCCCAAATAGCTATGAACAGAATTTCAATTACACTTATTCATGAGTGTGTAATGCTCATCCCTGCTTCTGTGAGCCTTGCATACAAGCTTTGAAGAGGAGACTAGCTGCTGCTAAGAAGCAGGCTGGTAGTGCTGGGGTTGGCACAGGGACCCGTTGCTGCTCTTGAATTAGAGAAAGGTCCACAGCCTCCATGGACACACTTTGCAAGGGGTTCACAGCTAGTCGAGGCTGCCTGATGATGTGCCACATGCCTCAAGGTCTCTTCTATGCAGGCCTCCATGAAGCTGGCTCCAGGCTGCAGAACAGGATGGTTTTCACTGCATGCCCACCATGGGACCCCATGCAAAGGTGCTGGTGGGAAAGTGACTGCTGTGCCGAGGAGCAGCCATTCTCTGCCAGGTCAAGCTTCTTCTTATTATGTGAAAAGGACTGCATAGTAATAGTAAAAAACCTAATTGGGTACTTGAAAGAATCATGGTCAGAATTCAACCACTATTGCCCTGCATTACAATACCCCTATTCCCCCATGTATTCTCCAGAGCTCTCTGCACAACCCTGGAATCATAGACTTATAGAATCATTAAAGTTGGGAAAGACGTTCAAGATCATTGAGTCTAAATTTTCACACCACCACATTGTCAACTAAACCATAACACTAAGTGCCACATCCAGTAATTTTTTGAATACTTCCTGGGGTGGTCCATGACTTGCCACAACCTCCTTTCAGGTAGTTGTAGAGAGTGATATAGGGGGACAATCACTGCCCTGGTCCTGCTGGCCACACTGTTTTTTATACAGGCTAGAATGCCATTGGCCTTCTTGGCCACCTGGGCCACACAGTTGGCTCACATTCAGCCACTACTGACCTGTACCCCCAGAACCTTTTCTGCTGGGCCGAATTCTAGCCACTCTTCCCCCAGTCTGTAGCACTGCATGGAGTCATGGAGTTGTGACTCAAGGGCAGGACTTAGCCTTGTTGAACCTCATATGAGCCTCAGCTCATTCATCCAGCCTGTACAGATGTCTCTGCAGAGCCTTCCTACCCTGCAGCAGACCAACACTACCACATAACTCGATGTTCCTGCAAACTTACTGAGAATGCACTTGATACCCTCATCCAGATCATCAATAAAGATATTAAACAGAACTGGCCCAAAATACTGTGCCTGGGAGAATCACACTGTGACTGTCTGCCAACTGGATGTAGTGCCATTCACCACCACTCTTTGGGCCCAGCCATCCAGGCAGTTTTTAAGCCAGTAAAGAGTGCACCTGTCCAAGCCATGGGTTGCCAACTTCTCCTAATATCATCCTGCCTTTCTCCAGGGCTGAGCCTATGCCACATGCTGTCACCCATCCCTGGCACTGAGTGGACAGACCTGTGACCAGGTGGAAGAGGTATGGCCTGCACTCACTCTGCAGCCTTTTCTCTCTGCAGGATACTGTTCAAGTCTCACTTCTTCCTGTCACTGAATTTCAGAAAATATGTGGAGGTTTCTTGCCTTTGAGACAGACCTTGCTGTCTTGGGTTACACTTGGCCAATGATTCAAAAATTATTGATGATGGTCCAGTGTGTGAAGTCAGTTGTGAAGCAGTGGGGAAAAAGCACCTACTGATAGAGAAATTCAGATAAAAAAAACCCTCTTGCTCAAGAACTGTGTGACAGTATTGACAAGGTGAGAGTACATCAGAAAAACTGGTAAGAATATAACCATCATAAACAGCACCAGTTAAACACCACAGGGTGAAGCTGCGCTAGTGCGCATACATAAGGAGCAACTGTTTGTGAAGTGGGAGAAACTGTAAATGCCTTTTGTATGAAAGGTATTTCTGGAGCCAAGGACATATTGACATGCCTGGAAAATCCCCCTCTTTTGCTGCAAGGAAGCCCAGGCACAAACTGTCTGCAGTAGGAACGCCAATGAACCTTCAGGCAAGTCTTTCAAAACTAAACAAACACAAAAGAAGAGATTTGCTTGGCTGCCCTTTTTTTTTTTTTTTTTCCTTTTGCAAAGCCTGTACCCGTTTTTTTAAAACAAAATTTGGAGGGAAGACCCTGGTGTCATCAGAGTGCTGATACCCATCACTGACACCACTTCTCAAAGCCATGTGATGGTGGTATATAGGAGGTATCCTGATTACCTGAAAATACATGATGTTCTTCTCCAGAGAAGGGAAAGCAGATTTATTCTTTCTTTGAACTTGGAAATATCTGCTCAGACAAGTGACAGGAAAAGCCATTTCTACTCTTTTCCCTTGATACCCAGGTTGGAGGCTCAATCAGTCATGCATTTTCTAAAGGATCACCAGCAGTCCTCATCCCTTCCAACTGCTTAAGCCCGGGAGAGTCCATGGTTTTGCACAGGTGTCGCTAAGGTCCTTCTCTGGAGATAATGGGCAACAAGGCAACTGAGCTCAAGAACACTTTGCTGCAGGTGATGATGACAGGTAAGAGAGAACAAAGACTTGCAATTAAAGAAATCACTCTATGTTTGTAAAACAAACACATATGATATGAAAATCACTGGTGCAAGAGATCTGGCTCTGTACTATATAGCTCTTGCAGTCTCCTTTCAGAGCAGGGCTGTGCTTTCAGCAGACAGACATATTTTAGAGCTTGTACAGCTTCAGACAGTAAGTGTATGCATTATTGTGGTTGAATAAATAAATATCCACTAAAGGAACCTGGTTCAGAAGAGTAAAATAATTAAGAAACATGGAAAACATTACTGCCCGTATTCAATTAACAGCTAAAGTATTGTTAGAAAGATGGATCAATCTGGAATGATCTGACTAAAAGCAACAGTTTAGATAACTTGTCTGATAATGGCATGTGCATATCCCATAAATGCCCAGCAATCCTATATCATTAAGCCTTCAAGGACAAGCCTGATTGATGGCAATGTACCTGCAGGAAACAGCTCAGATGGAAAAACTCCAGTGTGTGCCAGTAAAGTAATTACCTGGGATAGTGACTATGCTATGTGGTCAGATAGGAACAGGGCAGATAATGCAGTGCTCTGAGCACTGCCCTGGTTCCCTCTGCTGAGAGGCAGCTCCATGCACCAGTAACCAAGTCAGAGGTGATTCTTTACCTATTCTACTGAGTCTTCAAGGTCACCGTCTCTGTCTTATTTTAGTAAATCTGCCCTACCTTTATGTGGCAAGGCAGTACTGTGCTCATCTTTATGTTTTGTGTTTCACAGTATGAACCAGATACACCAGAAAGTTGAAACCAAAGGGATGCCATCTTCCATATGCAGAAACACGAGTTGTTTAACAGTTAACATTCACCAGCAATGAATCTATCCTCCTTATTTATTTTTTTTTAAATCTCTGTCTCCCTTTACCATTCAGCATAAGGACTAAAAATAAGTATGTCACAATCATGTAACTCAATCCAAGTAATCAAGCACTCTTATTTCAGTAATGCTCTTTATGTATAAATATTTCAAGAATAAAGATTATTTTTGAGCTCTCAAGTGCTGAAATGTAATATTTACACTTACAAAAGTAATACTTGGGAAAAGAATTCAGTGAATCATCTTCCTCAGCCTCCCAACAAATGGAGGCCCTTTGCCCGCATGAGAACACAGAACATGGGAGGGGTAAGGGCACAGAAATGTGAAAGACCAACAAACCTTTGTCTTGGTGGTGTCCTGTTCCAAAGCACACAAGCTGTGCTGCCCTTATGAGCAGTCAGTTCAGGTGAGTTTAGTTTTCAGTAAAGTATATAAAAACACAGAAACAAGGCATGAAGACTTATAAAGGACTTATACTGATCTTTTGAAAGATCAGGGTTTTTCCTTTCAGTTCTGCTTTTGTCCCTTGACTACCACAGTACTTCTTGATCAGTCCTAAGGGTAGGTCAGAATTATACCCCAAGTCTGGAAATGGGTTTGGAAATCCAACAAGATCATCTAGAGGTTCCCAGTAGCACTGAGATTGTTTAGACACAAAGAAAGAAGGCACCTCTTTTATGGTCCTTTGGCAGAGGTGACTCCAGTTGCAGAGGCTTATAAATTTGGCTTAAGTTAGTCCAAGTTTTAAGGCAAAAGGAGGTCTTTTCCTATTAAGTGCCTTTTTCATGCAGAACTTTAAAGTGAAATAGAAGGTCCTGCTCTTGATCTAAACCATTTTACTTGTTTTTAATTTGATTACCTTTTGGTCTTTTCAAACACAATGTTTCCGTTTAAGTTGTTGACAAAAGTCACCTTCCGCTGGTTTTACTGGAAGTGGGATATGTCCCAAAGAAGACATCAATACACTAGTACTTTGTGGGCTGCCTACATGTCTTTTAAACAAATTGTGATGGAAAGTGAAAGTTGACTACATTCAAGATGCTGATTTTGTGTCTTGGACCCATATATAAAAAATTAGCACATATATGGAACAAGCAAATTAAGAACCAGAAATTATTATTGTTATTGTTTACTGTATATAGAATATACTGATGTTGACATTTTACTTCAGAAGATTATTTTGCAGGGAGAATCATACATATGTTTCCTAACTATGTTCTTAGTTATAGCAAAACTAAAAATTAGCAAAACAATTCTAGGCTTGCTTAAGCAAATTCAGACAACTGTGAAAATTCTATGCTGAGCCATCTGATATTCTACAACATTTACAGGTCACAAGTGACAACCAGTAACTGTCATGCAAGACTGAGAAGAAAAGCTAAGGCACTATCTTGGACCTTGTTGGTCCATGCAGTTCCTACCTGTGATGACTTGAGTAGAAGTCTGAAATTTCAGAAATCATTTAATGAAGAGAATGAGGGACAGTTCCTTTTGCTTTTCACATGCAGAGAGACAATATTGAAAGAGTCAGATGTCATGTGAAGAATTAATAGTGCATATGAAAGAGATGGTGAGTGAGGTGTAGTATTTTGAATCAGATATAAAAAATTTGAGATCAGTTCAATGCTCCAAGATAATTTAACAAATATAGATGCCATAACGAAGTACAGAGTAAATTCTTCCTCTTTTAAAAGGCAGGATTGACTGAAGCTGGTATCCATCATATTCACAGAAACCTCATGTAAGACTCTGCACACAAGCACTGTGTTGATTTCCGCTATACTGTGCATGGTGTCTGCTTCAGGAAAAGACTAATCATTGTCTAAGTGAACGTACAAAGTTTGGCCCACAACAGGTACAGTGCTTTCCACTGAGGTGTATCAGGGTATCTTGAGTTAGAGCAGTGCCTAGCAGTATTAATAGCAGTATCCATTAGTCACACTAGGAAAAGTAAGCAATTGAAATACGGTGTTTTTGTAAGTGAATTTTAAGGGAAAAAAATGTCACAGAAAATGTTCACACATCTGTTTCAATGTTTTCATCTGTCAGTGTTTGTCATCCTACTTCTTCCTCACCTTTCATTTTCAGTGACAAAATAGAGTGTGTAAAAGAGAAGGCAGAATGTTCTGTTGTGGAAGGTACAGTATAAAAATGACTTTATAGTGAGTTTATTTTTCCTTTTTTCACCACCTATACTTCCCAGATTCTCCTTGATTGGTTTGCCATTTCTTAAAGAAATTATGATACTATTATTTATTGTTCCACCAAGGGTAAAAAAACATCATTTCAACTCCAGAAGCCATAAATTAACAGTGTACAGAAAAAGGCTGGAGTTCAGTCTGAACTTCAGTACAAGGTTTTTTCTTTTTTTTTTTTACACTTAACCGCAAATGCTCATAAAGTCTGGAAACATACAAAGGTGACTATCTTTTTTTCATGTCTGAAGGGAAATTATAAAGCTACTTTTGATAGTCTTCTGGTAACATTTTTGATGCTGACATTCGGCTCTTCATTCCTGTGAGTTGTTTACGTTTTCCATGTTAAAGATCTTTAATTCTTCAAGGCAATTATTCAAGATAATATTAAATTAAAAGTAATAAAGTTTTTCATAATGGAAAAGAACATTCAAGGAAGCATCTCATTTGTAGTATTTGAGGGAGAGGAGCCATCTGTTTAATGCCTTGCTACTGATAACACAGGGACAAACAAATTCCACGGAACAGTTCGCATGAGCAGTTACTTACGTGCTTAAAAGTTTTTGGGATGGGCCTCTAGAACATGACTGGATTTCACTGCTCTAAAATCATCAGAAATAATAAAATGTTCCAGCAGTGATGTCAGGACAATGACCGTAACACTGAAAGCATTTGCCATGTTATTCTCATTATTTTTCCTTGTGACAGATTTTATTAAGGCTATTTATTGTTAACACATGGGTTCGTGAGTTATTAATATTGCATATACATATACATGTATATATATATGGTTCTTGTGTTATTGCCCAACATAACTGAGATTTCAGTGGAAAGACAGACTTGGAATTTTAAATATTAAATTCCAGATGTCTTCTCAGTAGACCTTTACTACACAAAGATGCATTATGCATTTACAGCATACTACCTGGAGAGAAAAGAATTAATATAGGGGTTGCACATGTCCAGTTTCTATGTCAAGCTCAGCTGAGGAAATCAGTTCATACCACAG
This sequence comes from Lophotriccus pileatus, assembly GCA_035583135.1. NCBI lineage: Eukaryota > Metazoa > Chordata > Aves > Passeriformes > Tyrannidae > Lophotriccus > Lophotriccus pileatus. Next base: position 127,011,655 of record JAWWES010000081.1, read on the forward strand.
CTGGTCCAAAATCTATCACACTTTTACGTTTTTGGCAGGACGTCACCTTAGGCACTGTAAATGCTGTACGTGTGCTACATAATTATATTGTCCATGGAGTTATGCACCTGTGTTGCATATTTTATTACATTTTCTTGGCCTGCTTATTAGGATTACATCTTACATTTCTAATAATACAATTCAAATTCTACCAAACATGAAACACTGACTTTCAAGCAGAGCTAAATGAAGCTGAAGTAATTTAACATGAACCAATGGAAGACATATGAATTACTTCACTCACAGGCAAGGTCACTTGCTGCTCTTCCACCCACATTTCCTTTCTTTCTGTTCACAAAAAAATTTGAGCCAGAGAGGTGTAATTTTAAACCATTTATTTACTGACAATACAGCAGAAAGCTTGTTCCTTTTTCTTGGAAATAAAGCGTTAATGGGACATTTACAGGAAATCACAATGAGCTTAGAATCTTTTGTGGAATCAAATCAGAGTTCGTACAACAAATATCACACGTACTTTGTTGTTTCTAAACATCAATTGGCCGTATAAAAAGTGTAATAGAAAAATTAAAAATTTGTGATTACAATGACACAGAGAGCGTGCCAACAACTCTGTGGATGGCTTTTTATCTCATCCCCTTAGTGAAAACAGTTAACTAGGCACTGGTGAGATATTCTGTAACTGCGCAACAAAAAGCTGGCACAACTGCCAAGTGTGGCATGCCAGATGTGTGAATACATTCTGGAGAGCAGTATCAGCAGCTCCAACAGAAAGCCATAGCCATTAATCTAGAGACCTCTGGGAGTTCAGGATCGTGCTGTAAAACCTAGACCCTGCCAAGACTGCATCAGATAAAGCCATCAATGCATTGTAAAAAAGACACAAAACCTATTTCATGGGCTGCACTGATCAAGCAATTACAATCATTGACTACATTAAGCAAAGAAACAGCGGGGTGCCCTATAAAATTGACTGCCAACTTGAATAATCAATAGACTCCATGTAGAGTAAATTAAATAACTGAAAAACTATTTGGAAAAGCTGAAGTTAAAAAGCCAATCTGTAATCCCTCATCCATGGAAAAACAATCCTACATCCAAAAGATTCTTTAGCTTGCTTTCATTTTTGTCACTGGGAAATACAGTAACAGCAAACTAAGACATTCTTTAACTCTCTCATTCACTAGTTAATAATTGTTCATTTAACCCGGGCATTCATAATCAATGCATGCATTAGTATCATACCTCCCAATCTGCTCAGCTTCAAACATGGGCCTAAATTGCAGGGCTAATACACAGAACAAGGGAACCCAGAGAAATTGAATGTACTCTGGGAGGCTTAAAATGATACAGAGCACTTTCCGTATTACAAGGTATACTCAATTTGGCCTGACTTTTCTGACTATTTCCAATGTAAACCATTTACAGCAGTAACCATAATTTTGCAATTGATAGTTGAATGGGTTGGAAATGTTACAACAGAGAACTTTTTTTTTTTTTAACAGAAGAAGCTGATTCATCAGAACCAAAGGTCATGGAAACAGAATGCATTGACTCAACATTCCTATTAGTCTAACGCAGGAGGGGGGTGACAAAGAGCTTCCCCTACTCTCCCTGCTGCAAATATGTGCAGGTGAAAATAATGTGCTCCCCACACCATAGCTGCCCACCAGGGCAGCAGCTGGAGCACATGCTGGTCTTATAGCACTTCATCAGAAGAGAAATCTGAACCCAAGTGCTGAGCAAGGACCACAGCCCTGTTTTTTCTCCCTTCTGGACCTCAGTTGCTTTACTGAGAAATATTAATAGCTTTTAGGTTTTGAATGTAAAGAAGTAGTTTTGCTTTGCTTTTCAAGAATTTTTCAAAATTTGGAGAAGCTATAGGCTTTGCCTAAGAGGCTCTACAGGAGCTTACTGCAGTGGTGCTGCAGGGAGGTCCACCTGCAAGTTGCTGGAGTCAGGTAGGAGCTGCCTTTTACTGACTGAGTTGCACTATGTCAGTGGTGCTAATCCAGGCAACACTTTGGGTAAGGACCACTGACAGCAGGACCATGGGTGTTTCTTTCAAGGCTGATACTTTCACAGCAGCATTAGGACAGCTAGGAACATGCTGCAAAAGCACATCCAAGTTACCATGCTTGGAAAGGTACCATTCATGTTAGGACTTCCAGGGCATGTATGCCTGTTCTTTACTTGCAGCAAGGCACTTGAAACTACCAATATCTAAGAATGCTCATTACCTGGTGCCTCATTACCAAGTGGAACACTAACCTGAGAAAAAGCAGAATGTCAGATTTTAACTCCTGTCCTAACTGGTTCTAGGACAATTTCACATGTCTACATGTTTGACTATATTACCTGAATTGGGTTCAACAGGCAGGAAACATTGCTGAAAAGACATATCCCAAAACAGCAATTTAACGGTATTAGACTTCTACATATGTCAAGAAGGAAGGGACACCTGTAAAAACCTTAGTTAATATTCTGATTTTATATCTGAGAGAAAAGGTGTACTTTTAAATTACTGTAGAAAAAACAACAAATGCCCCTTTTTAAAAAACAGCATTTTTTGTGCCTATGCAAATTTTCTCAGTTTTCATTCCCTTGTTTTGAAAGAAAAGTCCCTTTTTGCAGTGAAAATATATTCTCTCTTGAAAAAAAAAAAGCCTTCTGTTTTCATTCTACCAAATGAAGAAATATCAAAGGCAAAGCTGCAACATATTTTGCTTTGCAGAGAATCTGGAGAAATGTGATTTAGCAGTTTTTCCAGTGGTGCAAATATTTTTTACTCACCTCACACTAACATGGTTTTTTTTGTGTGGATAAATTAGCACGTAAGCAGGGGTGTGAGGCTCTGTACCTATGGTAATAGCATGAGCTGGGTTCTTCACTGAAATATCTTTTTTTTATTTTTTTAAAAAAGCTGAAACATGATGTAGAATGTAGGATTCATTCACTTTGGCCTGCAGATTAAAGGAAAACAGATGAAGAATTGAAATTAACTCTTCATTGCACACAATTTTTCCACTGGGTTGAAAAAGTACTTCTAGAATTTACTCAGTACATAATAAGAATAAATCTTGGAGCAGTCATCGTTACTAAACAGTGTTTCATAAATTAAGGCATCTGGAAAATCTAAAGGGCATTAATTCATTATTTGTGAGTTTTGTGCAAGCATTTTTCTTTCTTGGAATACAATAAATAAACTGACAATAAACAGGTTGGGATCACACTACGCTCTTTTTAACCTGTTTAAAAAATTGGGGACAAACCCTCTGAAAATGCACATTATAAGCAAACTCACAGTAACTGCATATCAAACAAAAAGAAATATGATGAACTAAAAGTGGTTATCTGTCACAATAACATTTTCCAACTTGTCTGCTGATTAGATGGTAATGCTGCCCATAAAAGCAAGGGGGGAGGGGGGGGGAAGCGCTGCAGAGAACCTGATAAAACATCCTACTGAAACCTATTGTATTTACTACTTATTAGATTCTGAACTCAAATAGATCTTGATTGTTGAGAGCTTGGGTATTTAAAAGCCTTAAGATCATCAATTACATTACTCATAATTTCCACATCTGCCAGTTCCCCAGCAATTCAGAAAGAGAGAGATAGCTGTTATAAGAGTCTTTCTGCAACTTGATTACTATGAGTCTCAGTCACAATGTGCACTTGAAATGCCTTTAAGGATTTGAACTTAACTGTAATTTGCAGCTTTATGGAACTCCTACATGGATCATTTTTTGGTGATAGTGAAAATCAAATGAGTGGAGGTGATCCAAATTACCTGGAAAAAAAGCAGGTTCTTACCCACACAAAAGAATCCCTAGAAGCCTGCCAGAAGCACAATAAATGCACCCTTCTTTCCTGCATCATCTGGAAAGTGAATATATATTTCAAATTAAACAGAAACCCTGATTAGCATGGTCATTATGAAGCTAAGCAGAAAGAAGGCTATGTTTGCAGAGGGCATTTACAGGATACAGAGAATGTTTCTTACCTGTTGTGCCACTCTTCTGAAAAAGAATACTTTTTTGTCAAAACCCTTGCTTTTTTCAAGGCACTGACATCCTGATCCTACTTCCCATTAAAGTCAGTGGAAAACCACACATTACTTCATGTAGGAGTTGGATCACACTAATGGAGGGCACTTTTCTCATTCACAAACATCCAAACACATGCTGAT
>JAWWES010000081.1:127015943-127166623 GCA_035583135.1 Lophotriccus pileatus
CATTACTTCATGTAGGAGTTGGATCACACTAATGGAGGGCACTTTTCTCATTCACAAACATCCAAACACATGCTGATTGAAGACAGTACAAGGTGTTCTAACACTGAGATCAACCTGACTCTAGTAACAGAAATATGCTCTTCAATAACTTACCAGCTGCTCCTTCATGTGCTGTAGAAAGAGTCTGGCATGTGCAAAATGGATCAATCAAATAAAGCACTGCCACAGAAATAATGTGGAAATACTCTTGGAGATTGCAGAGAAAAAAATACACAAAAGCATTTCCAGATATTATTCTTGCAAAGGACAAGTGTAGAATATTTAGCTTCCTTAGTTGCCAGAATTTCAGCATAACTTACTTCTCACAGAGAGAAAAATGCTGTCACTGCTGCTTCACAGAATGTCTCTTTTGTGAAGTTCAGAGTGCTTTAGTAAATACAATTTGTTTTTAATTTACTTTAATTGTTTATAGAACATCCATACTAACACCTAACGTGATATTCAGGAGAGAGAGGAATCTTGTTTTAAAGTTTCCCTCCTTGTGTCTATCCTTCTTTAAACAGACTCCTGATGATTCCCGTACAAAAGTCTAAATGCTGAAGTTAAGACTCCAGAGATCCGGAGACAGGAAACTTGGAATCAGAAATGGGTTTCCCAGGTTAAAAAGGATGAAAGAAAGCTGAGGGGAAGGAAGGACAAAGGAGAACATAGGTATAATAGAGGAAGTTATAAAGTCACAACGACAATGTATAAAGGTGATGGAAGGGACCAAAACAGGGGGAAGACGTCAAGGAAATGCACACAGTGTTAAAGTAATGAAAGATATATCCAGGAAGAATAGCAGTTCTTAAGAAACATTATCACCATCCTTTGATAAATACAAGCAAGAATGCTGGGACCAAAAGAATGATAACTATCAGACTCTATTTTGAATTACTGTTCAAAAGCATATTTTACAAAATCCTGCAAGCCAGATGATGTGAAGACTAATGACTGCCTCGTCCAAGGCACCTGCAGAAATGTACAACAGGGAAATGTCAATTCTATCTGGGTTGTAGGACAGATTCTGCTTTCACCTCATTACACTAGACACATTTATGATTTACACTGGTGAATATGAAAGGTGAGAGAGGATTTTTTTCCTGGAGAAATGTCACAGTTCAAACAGAATGCAGCACTACTTATCCTGCCCTACAGCACGGAAAGGTTCTGTGATGCTTACTTTCTCTGAATGACTTCCTTGGTGATGCACGGAACTCTTACCCCAGAATATGTTTTGGTTATAATAATTTGGGGTTTAATTATATTTCCTCATACTTATACAAGAAGACTGAGTCCTCCCCTTCCTCCCCATTTCATATGGAAGAAAAAGCCAGCATTTTGTGACATTTTCAATGCCATAATTGATGTTGCTTCTTTTGGTCATCGATGTGAGTGTGATATGCTACCTCTCAGTGGTTCCCCATTGATCTATATATATAAATGGATAAAACAATTACTAAGAACTCTAGTACAACAACTTAGATCTTCTTAGGCAAATGTTGAAAATGGAAATAATTAATATTTTTCTCTTATAAACAAAACCTGAAATAGATCTAAACAGATACTTAAAATGGGATTTATCTTTCTTCATCTCACTTACCTAAACACTAAGACATAAATTTAAGTCGATTGTCTGGGGTGTCTTTGTACTTTATAGACAGAAGGAATCCACCAGAAACTGGATCATTTTATGCCCAAGCTCCATCTCAGATGAATGAAATTTATCACCCCTCAGAGGTGCTTATTGTTTCTGTCAGGCGGAGCAAATGCCCTGAACCACACATCTAATTTTCCAATACGTGAAGTAAGGAGCAGTTCATGTTAGGTGCATAGAAGAGACTTGCATTCCTCAGTCTAGAGAAAAAAATACTTTGAAATAAGCATGATCATCCCTGTACATAGCCGAGATACTATAGTTCAGTTTATTCGACACGGAATCAATGACCAACAATAAATATGGTCCATAAAATATGCAGACTTCATGCAGAATTAGACATTTCAATAATCCACCACCATTCTAAACATACCTAATCTGAAATACTTGTGGGAAAACATTTTAAAGAATATAATTTTAAACTTTAAGATTTGTCTTCTTACTCTAAGAGAAAATACCACACAAAAATGTTCTTTTAATTTTGGATGTTCAGATTGGTATGTTACAACATAGATTTTCTTGTGTGGTTTTTGTTGAGGTTCTTAATTGTATGGTGGATTATTTCCTGGTCTTTTTTACGAACTCATGTCTTCTCAGATTCTTTATTACTTACACCAAATTTTAACAATTCTGTTTATTCTTGCATGCTTTATGTTATTTTCTGTTGTGATTCCTTAACAATCAGGCCAAAATCTTCCCAGTCACTCTGTTTACATATTACAAATCCTTTTGGACTGCAAAGAATATGTAGATACGTACAGACCATAGGATTTCCTTAAATTGACTCTGATAGGAAAAATATGTCTTTAGAACAAGTATAACAAATTTCTTGCAGATCCATTAATTTCTTATCACTCTTTCAACAGCAGTGCAAGAAAAAGTTCTTGAGAAAGTGATTGATACAGGTCTGGACAATCACAGTTACACAAGGCAATATAAAAGACTTCAATCAGAAGTTACTGTAAGCTGAAAATATGCACCTAGAAAATTCAAAACATAGCAGTAGATAAAAATATCCATGTCAGACAAACCTTTGCTAATGTTATGGCAACAGGAAAATTAATTGCTCAATTAGAAAGAAACAATATTCATATACTCTAGAAGGCAATAACCAGTAGGAAAATGTGTGTTACAATGTACAAGGAACTGTCCAAATGAATATTAAGGGAAGGTGGAAAGCTGCTCCTTTGAGCTTGGGTGCTGGATAGATGGATGTCAGCCTGGGCTCTTACGAAATCAGCATATTTTGTCATATTTTCTAACTGCCATGCTGATCAAATAATTAATCTCTCTGATGAATCTGGTCTAAATTGGTTCTGTGATTAAAAGAAACAGTTAGTTAGAGATCCTGGGGGTTAGTTGGCAGGATAGATTTTGGACCAATTCACATTCATGTCCAGGTAAATGCCTGAAGATGGATTTACACAATACTGAAAACGGGCAGTGAGATAGACAGAGCCTAGAAGAAAGAAACAAATAACATGAAAAAAAAAAAATCTTTTTTTTTCATTTGCTTTCTTCAACCTTCTTTTTAACCAGCTGTACAATAGAGTCATTGTCACACTCCATGTATGATCAAAGGATGTTTTTTAAGCCTATCATTGTTTGAAAAACTTTGTTTAGAATCTGTGGCTTGTGTAAAGTTATCAGCTTCTTGCCCTCCAAATCTCTTGAGTGACAGTCCCGAGATATGCTGAGTAAACTCCATTGGACCAAAGCACAGCAGATTCCACGGCAAGCCCCTCTGAACCTGAACCACAGCTTCTACAGTTCAGGAACGTGCGGTATTCATATATGTTTAAAGCTGTTTAAACATGACTGATCCTAAAAGGGAAGTACATTTTGCAAAGGAGAAGATGCCCCAACATTTGAATATTTGTCAAAACTTGCAAAAAAAAGTAATTATATATCCACGTCTATGCAGAGCTTGAATTCTAATAAAATCATATTTCTGAGTAAATAACACAGGTCTGTTATGCAAAGATGTTCAAAGCAATGGCAAGGCACAGTACCATCCCAGTAACTATGAAATTGCCACTGATAGCTACTATTTCATAGCTGTTCTCACTGTCATAGAAACCAATATAAACAGGGGAAAGTAAGTCAATTTGCAGAAAGCCCTGTGTATTATTTTGCTGAGTAAAAGAAATGCCACATCTGTTTCTTATTTAGGGAAGTCAGCTACGCCACGCAAGCACACACACCTCTGTCACCAGCCTTGTGGGTCACGGTTCTAACAAGACTAAGCTACAGACCTCATCAAATCAAGCGTAAACAACTTCTTTTAGTACCATCTAAATTTTATGTTGAGACTAAATAGCCAGACTAAGTATTCATTAAGGTCTTGTGGTCAAGATATTAATTGAAATTTCAAGGATATTGTTTTTAAAAAAGGAAGAGGACTAAATAGAGGATGAGATACTTATACAGCAATATTCAAAAGCATATCAATGTAAGGCAACATTAAAGAAGAATTTTTAATTGATAGGCACATAATCTCAGTGCTCTGAAAGAAATCAGTGCACCCAGCATGAAACATATGAGTTTTACAAACATAATTTCAATTTTTTTTATTATCTATGAGCATTAGGATATACTTCCTTGACTCTATAATAATTGCTTGCAGTTAATTACAAATGAAACAGAAGTGCTGGTAATATTAGACTTGCACCCTGCATAAAGCTAGAAATTACTGCTATTACTCTTATTTGCTAAGAATATTGGGTCATAGATGCTAATTAGCAGTTCACAGCCCCCTACAGGAAAAAACTCATTATTATGAAAATCTGCCTTGGTAGCCAAAGCCACCACTCATGTCACTGTGAACGTTTTTGTCAGAGCAATTATAAGGTACGACAAAACTTAAGATTTACTTTTGTATCAAGAAAAATATGAAGGTTAAAAATACAATGCGCTAATCTTAAAATGGCTCACAATATGAAGAAAAATGTTTCTCAACTATTTTGTCTTAGTAAAATCTGAGTGTATATTGGGTAGAATGACAGCAAATTTTTTATTAAATATGTGCACATACACCATTCCTTTCAAAGGTATATAGAAGGCAAGAAAAGCCTCTCCACAGCCAAGTAAAAAGTAAAGTAAAATGAGACTTAAGCTGCTAACGGAAATTAATTTTGCAAGGTCATACACCTCGAGCAAGGAACAGGATTTATTAGTCATCAGTAATTTGGGGTGAACGTTCCATTTTCCTGTAAACAATAATAAGATTCAGGGGAAAAAAAATTAAGGCTTTGTTTACCCAAGTTTTCTGTAGAGTTTATTTGAAAAATATAAAGCTGAAAATATTGCTTTTATGTAATTTACTAAACCTCTCTCTCCATAGCATGAAACTGGCTTTGAATGCTTAAGGGGAAGGTGAGTAAAAGAGCAACTAATTGTAATGCCAGGCTGAATTCTGCTTGTTTACTGAAAAAACAAAAATGGAAACACCACGCTGGGATGAGGCAGTGGTTTAGGAGTGGTTCTAAGTCACATAAGGGTGAGGGGACTGTCATCACTCCTAATTTCAGCCATGTAAAAGCAGGTAGCCAGGCTAGAATGCCTACGGTCCTCACGTTGACTAAAACAGAGGGAGGCGTACTAGCCCAGAGCAATTCCTTAGGAGTTAACTTCTCTCCTTAGGGGAGACCCTAAAAAATGAGTATAGGTGAGAAGTCAAGCTTTCCACAGTTGCAGGCGGAAAAGTAGGATCTCAGCTGTAAACAGCCTGAAGATACAAATCCATCTAAAGTTAGATACATTCAGCTGGTCGTAACAATAATAAACTGAGTACAGCAAAATTATAAAGGAAAAGCAGGAATTTGAATGACACAGAAATGCTGATTTAAGACAAGGAGGAGGATCATATGAATTGTGATGTGTTTTAATGAAAAATGATTTCTCAAATTCATACTTTGCCTTGCCTACATTAGGCTGAACTTCATTTTTAGCATCACTAACTGGATTTCCATCAGTGTAAAGGAGAATGGGGCTTGACTACTAATGCAGCCACATTGCTCACCTACTAATGACAATCCTTCCTCTCATCAGAGAGGATTACATTAGTTAAAATCAGACAGAACAAAGCATTATTTGAAGACCTCAAATAACACCTAGAAAAAGAAAAAAAATCCTGTCTTAAAACTGGGAAATGAAACTAATGATGCAATATACTGTTTGAGAACTTGCTGTCCATATATGCTGGCACCTTGCTAATCCCCCGAAACTCTGGTATGAAACCTGAAACTGTGAATAAAACCAAGCCAAGTACATTTTACCAGTACATTGCAGGCCTTGTTGCAAAAATGGGAGATCTGTGTGAGCAAACAGAGAAGGGACTTGATGTATTTAAGAACGCATAAAACAGTACACAAGGACTGCATTATAAAGAATTATACGTTTTTTCAGAAATTTAAAAAATGCGACTACTCCATGTCAGGGTTAGGGTCTCTTACCCTGGCCTCCCAAAGCTGTTCTGCTACACAGAATACCCTGTTCTACCAGTGTACTTCAGGTAGCACCTCCTGGACACACATTTGTTGTTATTACTTAGATAATGCAGCATGACAATGAATTAGTAAGATGAATTGTGAGGTGCCATTTAGCAGGCCTCTGGGAAACAATTAAGCTCCAGAGACAAGTGGATTTTTTACACTGCTGTATCATAGAGGACCAATCCTGTAAATCTTCACTCACATAATCAACCTTCATTTGGTTGAATGAAAACCTTCATTTTGGAATTTGGCAAAATTAGGTCCTAAATTATTACTAGCAGTGTTTTTTTTTTGTTTCTGGCAGCCAAGGTCAAATGTTACTCTAATCCAGGCAATGTAAAATCAAGGTGTGAGTATAGGTATGACCAGCAGTCACAACACCGAGTGCCTGGTAGAGTGTTGTTTGGTGTCCCAAAATGAGAAGGCAGTGGAAATCCTGTGTACGTTCCGCCATCTTATACAAAGTCAAGCTTTTTTAGGATTCATTTGGGCAGTCTCAAGGCTGGGGCTGGTTGCTAACACTGAGTGGAGAGTTTGGGGGAGGTCATCAGTAGGCCACCCCTGCTGTCCATGAAGACAGTCATAGTGTGCTGAGAAGCACAGCTCTTCATGAGCCCTCGTCTTCCACCAGGGGAGGAATACGAGTGCAAGTCTTCACTGTGTTTGCAGCACGCCAGATAATGCCCTGGGTCAGTTGGCTGAAGTGGGCGATTCTAAGTGTTTACCTTTTTTCTGCAAGCTGTCAGTGTCACAGCCTGATTCCAGAAACATGAACATTTATGTTTCTACACTGAAATAGGAAAAATCCTACTTAATATTGCATCATAACAAAGTATAAACTAACAATGTATGATATGACACTGTGGCACAGGTAGAAAGTAAATATTGCCCCTTTAGAAATATATCCCCAAAGTCTATAATAAAATCCATCCTGATATGTATTATTATTACTACAAAAACAATCAAGTAAGAATTGCTTTCAGATCTCTGGGCTAGGCTTCATGTATATTTTTCAAAGCACCTGTGCTGAATCCTTGAAGACGTTCAGCTAAGAATCTGTTCTACTCATTGTAAAGTAGAGCTATTAACCTGTTTCTTGCTTTCACCTGTAGATCTCTTTATAAAGATATGTACATGTCATTATCACCTTTTTATAAATCCCATAGCTAAAATCAAATTACATTAGTATGCATGAGAACGTTTCTCACCTAGTGCATGCAATATGGTTCTAATACATCGGAGACAAGAGCTCTGCTGATTTACCTCCCCCCAAATTTCTTACAGATTCATCAATATTTGAGTTTTTAACTCAAGTTAATTGATTTTCATGTAACTCGTGTTAGGTATCAAATTTGTGAAGGCTAGTGTAGGTACTTCACAAGTGCTTGTTGCTCCATGAATTCATGCTGCATTTCTACACAATTTTCTCATAGCTTCCCTTTGTTATTGGAGACACTGAATGGGTTACAATTGAGGCTGTATGGATTTTTGAGCTAAAGAACTTTGAAGGTCATCTGGAGAGAAGAAAATCAGGGTTTGCCTTCATTTTTCTGTGCATTTAATTGCATGATTATGACAGATACATACAAAAGCCTTGAAAATTTTCTTAAGCCAAAATACATCCTTAACAAATCAAGGGAATGGTGGGGTTTTTGTCACTTTTAAAGGGGTTTAATGTTAAAAATCCATGTCTTTTCTACCCTGAACAGCATGTTAACTGCAGAACTAGTCAGATAGTTACATCCCAAGAGAACTAAGAAATCTGAACAACTCCGAAAACAGATGTTTTTAGCTGTGTTCTCTAGATTCTTTATTTTTCTTAACACTCATTTAACTCCAGTAACAAATGAACACTGAAGAGAAATGATGTCTTTGTTAAAGATTCAATACCCCTTGAGAGCTCCAAATAAGCATCTGAAATTCCCCAAGAAAGTTCTTCCACAAACAAAAGGTTAATTACATTTTAGTCAGTATCTCTGGGTGAAGGCTATTTTCCTGCCATGCATTTACAATAAGAGTAAATTGAAGGTTTTCAGAATTTCAGGGGTTTGATTGATGCGTTCATTAATTCACCTTTTCAAACTGAGGAAGAATCAAGTTTTAAATATTTTATTAATCATTTGCATTTTTCTTGATGTCGTTTTTCTATTGTTACTTTGTCTGATTGACTGGTACCTGATGCCTTGATATACCAAAGTCCTTTTTTGTCCTGGTTTTCTAAACAAATGAGGTTTGAGTGTTCACACAGTTGGAATGAATTTCTTCTTGCTTGTAACTTTAGAACTGCTTGGCCATTTTCAACCAAACTGGGAAGAGTTGTGTTTCAAACAAGTTGTTTTCTAACCACTTCCAGAAAATTAGGTGGCCAGGTAGGAAAGAGACACCCTATTTATAGACACTGCAGGAGAGGCTGCTGGATGAGTTCTTTCTTTTTCATGCAGAGAATTCGCACCAAGTTCACACAGAAAGCACAGACAAGGAGTTCCCAAAAGCGATGCTTGATTAGACAACAGAGACCAGTCTGAGAGAGGTACACCTGTAGGAAACCAAGCTCTGCTAGCTCTGATGCACATCAGCCTGTTTGGTTGGGGAAAAAAATCCCACATAACACAGCCAATGACATTGCAGTTTATATGCTCATCACTGACACAGCTCAGGCTTATTTAAAAGCTACATCTCAGACAACAACAGCCATGTAGCTCCCATCTTAGACTTCCTACCCAGCTACTCTGGCCAGGATAAAAGATTATCAGCTGGTGTTTGCACAGTGTGTGAAGTTCCCACATGGTAACCCATGCCTATGGATGAAGTTTCCACTTAGACCTGGAATAATGTCAAGCACCACCACCTCTGCCACAGCTGGGGGTTTAGTTTGCAGTCAGGATTTCACGTGGGCTCTCACTGCAGCCTGATGACAGTCTTAGCATTAACATATTTTTATGATGACCTGGCAGTTCCCTTTCCAATCTTAACTGCTGATTGTTTTAACATTAGGTACAAAGTAAACAGAAAGAATTAATTTACTTCAGGAAAGGTCCAGGTTTGATACATCCATGCAAGAATTTGCTCCTGCTGCCCTATTTCTATAGAGACAAGTATGTCTGCCTCAATCTCTGAAAAGCAGCAAAAGCACAGGTCCTCACTTTCCATACACTTTCTTTTTCTCCCCCAGCAATCGCCTATGTATCCAGAAGCATGAAGGATGCAAGTAGCTGCAGAAAAGCCACCCAGAAGGAGAGGTGACTGCCCAGGAACTGAGGTGATGAGTAAAAGGGTGATGATAATCAGGAGTACTAGAGCAACACCAATACCTACTGGAATCAGAGCCCTGATGTTCTGGAAATGGTACAAACTTACGGAACGAATAATCTTCCCCTCATTCATCATTTAAATGCAGAAGTTATTACTTAGGTAATAGCCACAACAACCTCCAATTTACTTTCTCTCTTTGTTGTGTGGCACAGGAATGTTTGGCATTTGCCTGGAGCATCTTCAAGGCTAGACCCAGAAACCATCAACTGAGGACATCTCAGGGAGGGATCTTCTCAGACCATTCAGCACACATTTTCTCCCATTTTCTAAGAAAGTGGCTTGGAGAAGGTCTCATGCTTGTGCCAGCCCCTGAGCAGCTTACTAAGTATCAGAATGAAGAGATACCAATAAAAATCATGCCTGTTTTCCAGACCACAGGCTCTGATTGAGATAAATGCTTAAATGTGTGTTTTCAGTAATATGGAGAACACTAATATACAGCGATATCCTGTCCTGCATAGCAGGAGTGTAGTCCAGCTGTGGTGGATCTTTGTGAGGGAAGACGTACATTTCCTAAAGAGAGCTTCTTTTTGTTGAGAAGAAGCTGAGAATTGAGGGGAAGAGGAGAGGGAAAAGGGGAAGAGAAGCTACTCTCTTTGAAGGTGTTAATAAGATCATGTTTTGATGCTGCATTTTGAAAGGATTCCCCTTTTCATTCCAAAAATAAGCCATAAAAATGACACCACTATTTATTGCATAGCATTAACAAAGACTTTATGACTGTTATTTAACAAAGTATTATCTATCATGTACCACTCTCTCAGTGGTGTTATGCTGAAATTGAAATCTATGTCTGTCCTCTACCAGCTTAAGCCCACATGCTTCATTTTCCTAAGGATCATGGAAAAAATGAAAGGCACTAGTGTAAAATACTTTATCAGATGCTGACCTTCTGGCAGAAAGTCAGAACCATCTTGTGGGAAAATGAATAACTCCTAGCTCTCAGTCTCATTTTTCCTGGTGCTATACATAACCTTGTCCTACCTTCACGCTCTTGCTATGGTTTTATTTCATGCAGGACTTGCAGAAGATATCAGGCGTCCATTGCATTTATTCCCTTATGCTTTTACAGATATATGTATAAATATACATACATAAACCCTCAAATCTAATAATTAGTTCTCCTTATGGCAGCTTGAGCACTTGTTCCAACTCAGTCTGCTGAAATAATTAAAAAAGTCTCTGCCAAGTGAAGCCATGTTTAGTCAAAAACTTTTCCTAATATATCTAAACCAAAACATACACAAGAAGTACTTAAGATTGAATGAAGTCTCCAAATGCTAGAGAAGAATCATCTGGAAGCAAACAAGTCTTGGACTCTATTTTATCAAGATGCATAATTTTTCTCCTTGTTGTATGAAAGTCTCATCAGAGACTCAGATCAGACTTACAGGTTTCCCACAACTATGTAAGCAAGTGAGCAGCACGAAAGCAGACTGTCAAGCTCAGGACAGCAATTACATTGCTATTCCTCTACAAATGTAGAGGAATAGGAGCTTAGTGTAAAGTCATTATCAGACACATATTACAAATTCAATGTGTTGTACATAAAATACGTATGATTTCTTCTTACTGTATATCATGTACCAAAATATAATGTGTTTCTGAGACACAAATGAATTTAAAATGAAATAGTTTATTGAAAAACCCACAATTTTCCTGATATAGGTAAGTGGAATTTAAAAATGCAAGTGTTTTCAACCATCACAACCATCCATTAAAGCATACTTTGAAATATTCTTAGAATCAAGACTTCCTGCCAGGGAAATGAAGTAGAGTTAAATATCACAAGCAGGAAGCTTGTTTGATAGACAACATCTACCACTAGAAATTTTTATGACATGAAAAGATGATTCTTTGCAAGGTAAACACTCACAACCTCAAGTCTGGAAGAGTGCAGATAGCATGCAAAAAGCTGTGGTTTTTTTTTTTTTTTTAATGGAAACACAAGTCTATAAGAGACAGGATGATGAGAAGTGAAAAGGACACAGAGTGGAAAAAGTTTGGTCAACGTTTTCTGGTTTTGTGTTTTCTTTTGTTTTTTTAAAACAAAACTTTTTGGAGGGCTGATCTGTTTTTGTTCTGCTTCCTACTCCACCAGGGTCTGGGAGTGGGGAGAGTATTTATTCAAGCCATGTGCAGGATTAGTGGATGCCCATCTCATGCTACACCTTCAGGGCAGAAATAATATTGGAAGCTGGGCTGCAGGGAGCTGACAGAGCCATGAGTGAGCACAGGGTAATGCCTCAGCTGCTGTATTTTATCCTGAGGGCTATGCTGGCACTCAATATAAACAGATTCAAGTACTGCAGAGGGAGATCTGTACTTCTTGTAAAGTTGGAATACAAAATCTAAGCCAGACCCTCTTACAGAGAAGTTGCCCTAGGAAAATCCTTACCCCAAAGGCTGAAATATGGTCTGAAAGATATTTCCTATGAGAGGGCTCTACCCTCTGCAGTGTAGGAGAAGTATGCATTAAAAAAAAATCAGAAACCTGCCAGAGACAAGTAGAAACAGGAATAATTGAGGTGGCCACAAGTGAACAGCAGAAACTAGGAAAAGAAAAGTGCATTTTCTCATATCTGCTCTTTTCAATCACAGAATCACAGAGTATCTCAAGTTTGAAGGGACCCACCCACAAGGATCATCTCTCCAACTCCCTGCTTTTCACAGGATTACCTAAAACTAAACCATATGGCTAAGAACATCGTCCAGATGCTCCCTGAACTCTGAAAAAAGGTTGAACTGTGCCTTATATCATATATTTTCACCAAGATCTTCCAGATATGAAATGTTTACTGCAGCAATCCTACAGCTGTTTTCCCCCAGCCCACAGTGCAGGTGTATTCCTGGGGTTACCTACAAGTCTGGGTCCCCCTCAATGCTGTCTTAGATGAGTAAGCACACAGCAACTTGCCTGCCCCATCCTGGAGTGAACTCCTTTGATGGAGCCATAATTCAGGCACGCCTGTTCTCTATCAGTTTGGGAAAGCCTCTGATTATTGTATTTTGTGAAATGCACCAGGACTTGTGTCTGTCTGCCTAAGGAAGAGTGCTGCTTAATTGCAGAGAAAGATAATTATTCACAGAATGATTAATAGCAATTTACTTAGTGCATCTATATACTTGATTGCAGAAATAGGAATTACACTGGAAATGCTCCCATTGGTTTGAGATGCCCCCTTTAACCAGTGCTGTTCTCTTCCTGGGGGAAGTCTAGGGAAGATTTTGCAGATGGGAATCTTCTCAGACTGAAAAAACCATGGTCACTGAGCAGTATTTGCCTACATCGACCTGTAGGCGAAGATTTATGAGTCAATTGTGTTTTAATAATAAACACATAGGTTTAAGTTACTTGACAGAAGTCAGGTGGGCTCTGTGTTGCAGGGAGCCCAGCAGTGTTTGCTTGGCCAAAAGCTGAGAAAAAGTCTCTCTAGGTAAAAGTAGAAAACCCCACAGTTTTTGCCTTGACATCTCCTGTTCAAAATTTAACAATTACTATTTCTGAACACTTCCTAACCTATTCTCTGAAACATATTCAGGAAACCTCAGACTGCTGTTGCTCAGGGCCATTGCAGAAATTATGAAACCCATCAGTATGGCTGTTATTAACATAATGATATCAGAAAAAATCTGAGTTATAGCAAGGATGTGAGTCTGGGCAAGAATGTATAGTTGTCATAAGGGGCAATAATCCTATAATTTTGTCATGAAGATTGGGACAAGTGGGTAAAAAAGCCAAGATACAAGTGTGAGTAAACATTTTTCATGAGAAGAGACTCTCCTCATTTGGAAATACATTTGAAGGGAGAAGTGAATGTACATCCATTTACAGTATCAGCTGCTTGATTTTCTCTGCAGATCCACCTTAAAATGCTTTTCTTTTTCTATTCCCTTAAAGCTGCACATCCCAGCTGGCATGTTCCAGTCCTATAAATGTCTCAATATAATACACCATCATTGTCTGATGTATGGGCTTCCATTTGGTGCACCATGTCCAAAGAATATTTCTTCATGCTTGAATGACTCATGTATGAGGAGATTAATCTCTCTGGGGGAGAAATTGGTGTCTCTCCTATGGAAGCAAATTGTTATGTGCACATTAGCTGCTGATCTCACTCATGTTCTTAATATTCAGTGTACACCTTCTATCTGCTACAAAATTCCTTTTGTCTTTCTACAACTTGGTGTCCGTCTCCAGCCATGTTTGCAAGGCAAAAGGGAAATTTTAAAATAACAATTAAAATAGTACAGTGAAATAAGACACTATTTATTTTTAACTTATCCTGTTTGCCATTCTTTCTAGGTGCCAGGTAGTCCTATGCTTTTCTTTAGCCTACAGGTCTTAGCAAGAGGATAGAAATAGCTGGCTTCATTAAGTGAAGCGGGCATCTGGTTTGATTTTGATCACCTTCCCAGATTCTCAAGGAGACAAGGTTTAAGCCTATACCATTTTGAGTCCTGACAAGACAGTATTTAGTAGGCAGCTTCTGTCTTTGAGAGAAATGAAAGCACAACACCCATGTTCCACTCAATGTACATTATCATTTTCTTGTTGGCCGGGAACTAAAATTTATGTTCCAAATGTTTTTATCAATATGAAAACTTCTTGTGAGCTTTCTTATTCTTTGTTTTTTCAAACCCCATTTTTACGTCCAGTGAGCAACAGTGGAAAACAATAATGGCAGTAACACTATAAGTAAATTAGAAGATATATTAATTCACACTGTAAACTACAATTTGAAAGATCAAACAGTGTCTCCTCAAAAAGGAGATCTTACCTAAGCAAATACATTTATAGCCACAGATTTAGTTTTATTCAGCTTTGTCTTTTATTGAAACCTATCAAAAACCTTAGACTGTTGCAGCTAGTGCCAGTAAACAACCCAGAGCTATTAATTAGTACACCCATGTTTTTGCCACAACAAACATTTTAATTTGTCCTCTAAACAGTGTTCGTGATATTAGCCCTTTGCTCCTGTTTTATTTTTGTCTGTGTGATATACATTACACATGAGAGAGTCCTACGTCCATATGTCCACAAATTGCAGTGGACATATGGCAGTATACAGAAAAGCGGTCTTTTACATTTTGCATACTATTATCATGGAGGCATTACAGCATCCTTTTATGTCATGTTGCTATTTAGTCAAGTTTGTGTCATGTATTTGAACCTTCTCAGATGGCTTGATTTATTCTAATTGTAGGCATCGGGTTAGTCTATTTGTAACAAGCACTGTGCGGAAATTGCCCCAGTAATACCTCCTGCAACAAACCTAATTTATCTAGTTGATTACAAAGAAATGTTGGTCATACTTGCAGAAAAAGACAATAAAATGTTTTATTTTTGGACATTTATTGGATATTATTTGTCATTCATTCTGTATCTAATGGAAGGATACATGGACAAAGGATTGCCAAAGACAATGGAAGGTCTTATATTTTATTTTAAATTCTAGAAAGTGGGGCCATCTTATGAAAAACCTATTGAAAAAATTATATTTATTAATAAAGCAGATAAGTCTAAAATGTCCAGTCTTTGCAATACAAACTGCAGGCATTTCAAGCAAACAAGGTGTACTGTAAGAGGGTATATAAAGAGATGCTTACTTTCAGGCATTCAGACAAAAAAAAAATCTCATGGAGAATGAGTGATCTTTTCCTTCCCAGTCAGCTCAAAGAAGCCACCACTGTTTGAAATATCACTAACAGATGCTGACAGGCCAAGCTCAGAAGAGGTATTTGTATGAGTGTGGATGGATATCAACAGAACCTCTGGCCTAGCCTCCATGGTCTCACTCTCAACATTTTCCATGCTTTTTTTTCCTCTGTTGTTTTTGCACAAAATATTCTAAAGAAAAGAGAGTGATAAAGAAAAAAAAAAAACAGGAGATGAGACTATAACTGCACTGGACATATCTTGTAATGAAATAACCTCTAAGAGCTCACCTCAATCCAGCTGTATAAATGTATGTCCCATCCTCTCCAGTCCACTGAATGGGTTCTCTTTCAAGCACCTTCAGAAGTCTAATCTTTTTAAAGAAATCAATTACTGTTGGATGTCTGTCCAAAGTATATGAAAAAGATGTATATAGGAGAGAGATTAGGTAGCCACATGACTAATACTGTCATTTTACTTGGCTGATATTAGGCAAGAGTAACTACATTCTTAGGTTGAAGTTTCCTCCAGACAGGAAACATACTGCAGAAGAAAATGGAGCCTCTCATTTGTTGTATATCTTTACACAAGTCTTTTTATCTAATGTTTTAAGGAGCATAAGCCATACTGCCTTTCCATCCCACTGAAATAGGTACTCCCCTGTAGGATGTTCTGCAGATGCAGTTGATGACAGGCTCCACATTGCTCCACAATGTACTGGCTGCCAGCAGTTCCCAGAGCCAGCACCAGCTGACAGTGCTCAGGGTTCATTGTACCATGAGCTACCTCTCCCCCTGTCTGCCTGACATAATTTGCACAGTACAAAATTGAACACTAAGAGGGAAAGAGAACAGATCCACTGGCACAAAATAAGCAAAGTCAGGTATAAATTCTGGTCCTGTCAGTCTAAACCAGCTTCTTCTGGCATCATGGTAGAGTTCTTACATATGCTGGCAAGAGTGGACCCTTCTCCTGTTACTTGAATGATTAGTGTCAGGTGCAAAAAGATATCTGCAGTTTTATAATAATAGTAAAGCAATATCTGGGCTCAAACAATTCCAATAATTTCTCTGTAAAGAACTTACTTATACACACCTGTTTGGGAGAGAAAGAACCAAAGGCCGAATATTTTGTTCAGTTGTCCTAAGTAAAGCTCAGTCAGTGCTCTTTCTGGTGCTGGGAA
This sequence comes from Lophotriccus pileatus, assembly GCA_035583135.1. Classification (NCBI taxonomy): domain Eukaryota; kingdom Metazoa; phylum Chordata; class Aves; order Passeriformes; family Tyrannidae; genus Lophotriccus; species Lophotriccus pileatus. Next base: position 127,032,287 of record JAWWES010000081.1, read on the forward strand.
AAGGAAGAGTAGCATCACAACACACCTCCTTCATTCCTCTATGCCAAGATGGTGTAGGGGGAAAGATCTGAGAGCCTTAATAGTGCTAGTGCAGACAGACAGACTGACGACAGCTGTGCACCTCCCACATTGCTGCTACCTACTTGTTGAAGGTATAACCAATCTGGTTTCCTCAGATTAAGCAATACAGGTTCTGAATATAAAGGTTAAGTAATAAATACAATGCAGAGGGAAAATATTCCCTCAATTCTTGAATAAAACATTCCAAGAAAGTGCAGTGCTAATGGATCTGAAAAAATAAGCACAAGGTAGCAGTGTAGCACCATGTCTCCTCAAGTGCACAGAACATCATGTACACTGACTGGTTTAAATTTTATGCTTCATCCCACATATTTCAGATGAGAGCAATAATGTACCCTTCAGTTCTCAATTTCCTTGCATGCAGCAGGTACAAGGGGTTGCTCTTTTCCTTGTGTTCATTAAGCACCTTCCAAGCAGATGACAAGGACAGTTGCCAAATAAACAAAGTGTGCATTAAAACTGCTTTTCTTGTGCCCAGCTACAACAGTTACTTGGCAACAGGTATTCCTTTTCTTTCTCTCCCAAACTGGTAGTGTAGGCAAAAATATGAGTCCTAAATGAATTTCCAATTTAAGTATAAAATTCCTTCCAGGGTGAATTTCCTGACTTTGCTGGAGACGCAGTTCCCCCTCAGTTCCACAAGGGCTATACTGACCCCAAAAGTTGTTCATTGCTTCTTCCAAGCTCCAAGTCTACAATATGGGAGGGAAAAAAGCATGACAGCTAGAAGGCAGAGATAAGTAAGTGATCAGGAACAAGCGCGAGGTCTTGCTAACTTAGAGAACTCATTCAATATCTGAAGTCCTCAACAAACTAATCCCAGCATGTGACAGTCTGTTCTGTCCCTTCTTCCTGGTAGACTGGACTTTATCTTATTGAAATGGAACTTCCAGGCCCACTAGATTTGAAAAGCACACAGCTCCACCTGTACTATCCAAATGATAGGCAGGCCCCCCAGTGAAGTCATAGCTCCACTGGATCTGACATGATGACACACTCAACTGAGGATCTGCCCCAGAGTACCTGCTAGGTTTCTCTAGTGAATTCACACCTTGAATTGAGAGAGATTATATGTTTTTTTATTTTAAAAAAGCCAGTATGATTTTGGCTGCCTGCTTCTAAAATGTGAGAAATATCACAGTGCAAAACAACCACAGGAGCAAACAGGACTCTAAGGCTAAGGACAGAATGGGAAGGTCTGCCTAAATCTGAGGTACCCACTTCTAAAAGATAACTAAAAAAATGGAAAGTCCTTCCTGTAGCAGACTGAACACAGCATATATGCCAGAAGGATCCTTAATGCTTTGGGAGTATGGGACAAAACAGGCTGTCTTATCTGCTGTCATATCTAAAAGTGAATTTGTACACAGTAAGTACAGACATACAAATATAAACAGCAACAAGCAGCACACTCTTAGGTCCAAGCTTATTCCTCTTTTTCCATGAGCCTACAGCTCCCATTACAAGTCCCAAAAGACTTGAATCAGGACCTTGGTTTGTTGCAGCATTACCTTTATAGATGAGGAGGAAAGCAAGCAAGGGAGACTCGGGGGAAGCAGGGTTAAGGGCTTGCTTATCACTAGTTGTGTACTCAGTCATTCCCCAGTGACAGGTGTTTAGATGATTCTTTGTGAACTCCTGCTTGGACCAGTGAAAGTTTTCCTTACTTAGGTCTGTACCTGTAGCCCACACCTCCTTTAATAAAATAATTATTAGAATTACTGAAGCTTCCAGCTTTAATTTCCTCTTCTCCCCGTTGCAAATCAGCAGAACACTCCTTGTCTTGGTCTCCTACAGGAATTCCAGTTTCTGTAGTTCTGTATGTTATCTTCTCACCTCATCTTCTTGCATTTCCACCCACTCTCATCAGTGAGATTCCTTTCCCTGCTGCTACACTCAGCTCATGGATGAGCACTGATGGGATGTATGGAAAAACCCACTGCACACAGCAGATGAGAACAGGTTGCTAACAAGCCTCTACAACGTGGTTCTTGTCCCCATCCTGACATCATGCTCAACAGAAGCATACTCAACACCAGAAAATGCTCAACACCATGAAGACCCAACACCTCCTGCATGAAGGCAGAGCAATGCTTTCCCAGGCTCTGCAGAGTGCAGGGAGAAAGGCAGTGCTGCAGTGTAACCAGAGGGCAGCGACCTCACAGCTGCAAACTGTAACCTTTTAGAAAGTGTTTAATGCAGTCTTTATGGCAGTCATTATTTTTACAGTGTTTTCACTTTGAGAAAGAAAACAGAGTAAATGTTTACAACAGCTTAACTAAATAAGTTCAACAGGTGAGGTGTGGCCCTCACCTGGGCCAGTCCAGCCCACCCAGCAGCTCACAATCAGTAATGGCTGGAAATCAAAGGGGTGGTTGGAAATGGACCTTCACTCAGAAAGGAAAAAGTTTCTTTCCCTGCTTCAGTTTTTGTTTGTTTCTTTAAGCAACAGACTGTTTCAGAAAAATAAACACACAGAAGGGCTCAGGGCAAAGATACATTTTGTATACAGCTTTAATGAAAACATGTTTTTCTTGTTAACACCTTGTTATATCCTAAAATCACAATACAGAAAAAACTGTGAATAAGGCTGTGTGCATAGACATCTCAGATTTTTAATGAAATTCAGAAACCAGCATAGCTTCCCCCACATGCTTGCTGCTACTACAGCATGAGCAGCAACCACTGTGCACGAACCTGGCTGTGCTCTCCCTGAGCTCAGTGTGCTGCAGGGACCACTCAAGTACAGGTTTGCAGTACTAAACTTCTCACCGGGCTGAAAAATGCACAGGAATGAGATACAACTGTCAAAGCCACGGGCTGAGAGTATTATTTTTCATTAGAAATCACTTTTACAGTCTAACAGACAGTCTGCTTTCATGTAAGCCAAAATCATTGATCTATAGACTGGCCAAAATATTAGAAGAATTACTCTGCACAGACTCCCAGAGTTTGGGGTGGGTTTTTGCTTTACCACATTATGATTAATACCTTGCCAAACACACTATCAGAAGCTTTTATCTGAGCAGCTTCATAAGGCCCTTCAGTACTCAACAAGTGTGTTCCACCAAGGAGATAATATTTCCGTTTCAAAAGCCTTCAGCAGCTTTTTTTCCAACAAAATTCCATAATTTAATTCCCTGCTGAAATATGTCAGCTGAAACTGCTGGGTTGCTGAAGTTAGACGGGATTCAGACGACAACAGCTGCCACACAGAGCTGGGGAGAATATGCTATTTGTAAAAAAAAAAAAAAAAAAAAAAAGGTGATACTTTTCTCTGATAATGACCCCAAAGTGACTCTGTTCCCTAGTAATGATCCAGAGCTGCATGTTTCTGTGATCTGCTGAGCCACCATGAAAGAGCAGCACATTGCTGTAATGAGTGATGGCAATCAGAGAAAGGATCTCAGGACAATGCTGATGCTGGAAAGTGGGCACTGGTTGTTCTGTAGGTAATGAAACCCTACTTGTAACAAGGAGACAAGAAAAGATGGTACTGAAAACTGCCAGTGTTTGAACTCTGAAACTCAGTGGGAGGGAAAAGAGATACAGTTTTTGTGAAATACCTTGTTCTCTGGAGATTCAGAGAAAAATCTGTGCTTTGGGGCACCCAGATGCTTACTCAGATCAACTCTTAAAGAAGAAGCTTGAATCCTCTCATATATTTAGTGGCAAGAGGGGACCTGAAAGCAGGATTTAGACCCACTTTATACCACATTATTAATATCAAGAAGTCATAAAAGACTTTTACTGTTATTGCAAATCTGACTTTGAATCCCAACAGAGTACAAAAACTGAGGCCTCACTAGAATATCAAACCCAGACTTTGGCAAAGTTCAGAAATGAATCTCCCTTCAAAACTGTTACTGAGTCTAGAAAATAGATCAGTCACCTGATATGTGAGCTGCAATTCCCATTAGCTTTGGGGAAATTATCCTATTGATCTGGACTCCTAGCACAACTTAACTTCTGCATAATAATTACTGCCCTTGGAACATCGCTACTTTATTATTTGCAAGGACAAAAGAAAACTACTGCAGATTTTATAGGAATAAAGTGTTTTGTTTCACAATAGGATACAGGTCTATCAAACCTGAGAGAGAGAGAGTAGCCCCCAGTGCAGATGGATAGGTATTGATATACCCACTCACTCCTGCTATTTCCTCAGTGTGGATACAGTAGCATTATTTTTAGAAGAGCAGGTGTAGAAAAGGGTGGTTTTGAAAGAAAGAAAACAAAACCAAACAAACAAAAAATTAATTATTTATGCAAGTTAAATCAAAATATGCTCCATATAAATGTTTAATCAGGTTTTCACCAACTTCTCTCCATATGCTCTGCTTTGCTCAACAGCAGATTTCTAATGGAATCATTAAATATATTTTAATAGCTTTGTATTATGCAATTCAACTTCTACTTACAGGGTTTTTTCATTCAAAGCAGCTACAGTAAGATAAACACTAAAGTCTCTCAGAGTTAACGTTTAAAGAAAAGAAGTAGTAAAAACTATTGAGGGATTTCCTTTCTGCAACCTATTTGTCACAGGCCAATGTTACAGAGGGTGAAGTCATGTGATATATACAAGTACAATCATTGTGCCAATGTACATTGGGGCAGAATGAAGGCCTTTGTCACATTTGAGAAATACAAGTTACACTTGTCAGACAACTTGTTGGGACACCTGAAAGAGAGGTCACTGTCTCTTACTTTAAGACTCTGGAAGGTAGCAAAAGGTTCCACTGCTCTTTTTCCATCTTTCAAAGGCATTCAAATGAAATCAGAACCAGTTTGGGGCTTATTACACCCAGTTTACTAAGTTACCAGATTTTGCTTCACAGGGCCATCTCTTTAGGAGTGCCTGAGAGCTGAAAGCCAGTATCCTGGGTGGGCTGTCAATCACCACCAGCAATAGCAGCTCCTCAACCAACCCAAAATACCTACAGAGCTCTTCTTCCTTTTCCAGCACACCAAAAGACTGATACACAAGTGCTCACTCCCCCTTTCCCAAACTTAGCAATTCAATACCCTCAGCTTTCCCTCAGCACTAGCCACTCTGTTTCTTGTCTTCCTTTTTATACAAAGCAGCTGGTCCCTGCAGATTAGCAGAGCCCAGCTGGTCTCCAGCCACTTAACCCCTTCCAAGCTGGTTCCTCAACACTGCAAAAGAAAACGTGATTGTCAGCTTTCCAGGAGTCTCCCAGGACTTGTAATAGGAACATCTCTACCAACAAAGACAGTATAAATTTTAATCTGGGAAGAAAAGCTTGCAGTGATCTGAAAAGATTTTTATTTTATGTAGTAAGCCTAACTCTTTATAGAGCTTAGAGACAAATGTGTGAGAGAATTAAGCAGACTTGAAAATAACAGTATCATACACAAATGTATTAAGGATTTATGGATGTTATTTATAACTTGTTCAGTTTGATATGGAGTGATCTCTGCCACACAACAACCTTAATTATTTTGTAAAATACTCTACTGGTATGTTGTGACTCTTTAAGCATGTTGTGTAGTGTTTAAAAAGTATTTAAACAGATTGTGCACCTGTATGAAGTTCATCACGGCTTTCCAGAGGGGCCCAGAGTCTGTGTTCCCAAGGGTCTGTGTTCATAGGGCTTGTGAAATCCTCAGAAATGTGAGGTCAATATTACATAGGCATTTGTGATAGCTGCAGTATTTATTACCTGTTGGAGAAAATAATAAAAATTGAACATGAATAGTTATGTTGAAAATGCCTACGAATGAATTTAGCTATGTTTCCAGTAAGAATATCTTTAAAAATTTTACACTGACTATTTTTTTCTCCAATATAAACTTCTGAATAAACATTTGAAATTAGGAGTAAAGGTGTTTGAATAAAATGTATTTGACATGAGGGCTTCCCTCTTTCAAAATAAAATGCCTCTTGATATCTCTAAGTGTAGAGAAACTATTGATAGCTTGGGAAGAAGAAAAAGGGATAATCGAGTTTAAAGAATTATGAACTTAAGAATTTACTGCAATTACAGACCCAGTAACCTGTCATCTCCCATTCCTTTGGATTGGTGTCAATAAATGAAGTTATTTCTCCATCACTGTAGCTTTCAGCTCCTGCTCCCACCAAAGAATTTCCTCTTTGGAAAACTGTCGTACCCTTTCCTGGCAATTCTGGTGTGAGATATCAATCTGCTTAATATTAGTTATGTTATCTTCCAAATGAGACATCTAAAGGACATTCAGGACTCATGTAACTGCAACTAGAGCTGTTCTCCAGTTCTCCAAATAGGCACCCAGACAAGTCTGGGCGCCACCACTCATCTTTCCAGACATTATGTAGTTTGATTCTTTTTTTTGATGGAAACAATTCTCTCTGCAACTGTGTCTCCTTTCTTCAGTTATGAGAGGAACTGGGGCTGTTGAAAGAAAGAAGCAACTACTTGCAGTTTAGCCCAGCCATTAAAACTTTCTGAAAACACAAAGGTGTAGAGCAATAACCCAGCATTTTACCCCACCTCAAATGCATCCAGTGGGCTTTCTTATCTTTGGCTACAATTTAGCAGCTCCTTTTCATGGGACCTCATCAGGTTGGCCTATATCCTCTGGAACAGAAGGCTTCTTCTAAGCTTATATGAGCCAATATTTTTTCCACATGAGATTCATTAAATTCATTGCTTCATGATGTGCTTCTGATCCTGGGAAGCCCCAGAGCTACAAGAAATGGAGGCAGCTGTTAGTCTAGCAGAAACTGCCAGGTTTGCAAAGACCTTGCAAGGAACCCAGAATATCAGCAGAAGTAAAGGGCCCTGGGGGAAGAGCAGACCTTACCTCAAGTTTGACCAAAAAGAGAGCAAAAGGGGAAACAGAGAAGAAGAATAGTTAATAATAAAGTGAGAACAGCTAAAAAGTCTAATTCTCAGCCAAGAAGATCAGCTGGAGAGCTGCTGGTTTGTGTGGGGTGATAGCCGAGCTGGACTAGAGCCGGACTAAAGCAACTGTAAAGCAGAAGAGTGTGGATCTGGTCAGGCTAAGAAGAAAAGGGTTGAATACAAACATGTATAAAGTGAGAAGGTATTACTGAACATAAACTTTACAAACTAAGACAAACATTCTTAGGAATGGAGTATTAATTGTCATTGTGAGTCCTCTCCTTTCTGTGCTGCTTATAAGTAAATTAATGGACTAATATATGATGTTGCCCCAGGTGCAGGGACACAAAGGTGTGTTCTTTGCTTAAAACAGGCAAAGAAAGATTTTTTTGACAGGGAGATCGGGGGAATTGAGCATGAAGGGCCTCAAAAATCCCAGTCTGAGTGCTCTACTTTTATTTCTGAGCAGAAAACCAGAATAATTTGGAGCCAGCACAGTCTCTCTCCACCAATGTCCTGCAAAACAACTGCTGCAAAGGAAGAGCTGGTTAAAACCAAGGTGGGTTTTAGTGGCAGAGAGACCCTACCACTTGCTTCAAAACCCAAAACAAAGCTTCCCACCACTTCCTACACCTGCTAGTCAATCAACTGCTGGTCTCTGGTTATTTTTCATCCTATAATATTCAGATCAAAGCATTCTTGCCATACCATCCCGTTCCAGAGTGTTATGTAAAAGGGTTAATAGTTGAAGGCCACCGGCCTCCACCTCTGACTACCTTGCCTCTGCCCTGCCCAGTGCGGTGCAGCTGGTGTGGGGCTGGGGCTCAGCCTGCCTCCCCCTCGCCCCGCCAGCAGATGCGCCGGGCCCGCGGCCGCCACCGGGGTGCACCTGTTGGGCTGCCACCATCTGCTCGCCAAAATGGTAACGAGACACACCCAGCGCCGGCTGGCCGGCCGGCTGGGGGGAGCCTAATCTCCTCCTCACAGCCTTCAAACCGGCAGCCACAGCACGGGCCACACAAAGAGGCACCCGCATAAAAGCACCAACCGGCTCGACTCAGCCTTGGGGGGGCATCTAATCTCTGGCCGTGGTGTGGGGCTGCTGCCTGTGCTCTCTAAATAGATCCTGGGAGCTATTGCCTGATAAAGCATTCAATCAACTGCCTTTTTTTTTTTTTTTTCTTTTTAAAGAAAGAAGGGTATTAAGTTAACATGGATACTAATATTAAGTAAATTAAGCCAGAGTGGTATTTCTGAAGACTATTTAGTGAAGTGTAAGCATTGTAAAGATACTGCCAGTACTGGTTCTTACTAATGGAGATGACTTGTGAACTGCATAGACTGAATGCTTGCTTTGGAAACGGGACTCTGTTCAGCACATGCCACAGCCATTTCCTATAAAGAATTACCTGATCTGCTGGTGTGAGTCCCAGCAGCTGGTGTCAGCACTCCCCAAAAAACACACTCTATCTGGAACCTGTCACCAAATGTTTAAATATGCCTTTATTATCAAATTTATAAGAAAGCAAGAAATACACGAAACATGATGAAACATGGACAGGATTTAGTTAAAAAATAATGGTTATTTCAGAAACTTCCCATTTCAACCTCTAAGCTAGCCACAATGAAATACCACAGAAACTAGAACAAATAATTGCATAGCCTATTCAGACTCTGTTGCAGTGTTAATTTTTGATGTATTTTCCAGCATTCCATTTAACAGTGAGGCAATAAAAGGGATGAAAAGACAACCTGCTAACACTGAATTCCTGTGCTGAGCTCTTCTTGCAGAGTACCCTCATTTCCATTGGGCTGAAGTAGCAGCAGCATCAACACCTCATATCTTGGCTTCTTTATCAGGCATATCTGAGCTTTTTCTGAGTGTTTTCCTCATTAGATGTAGAAAGTCAGTACTTTGCTCTCAGGCTAACCCCTAGTCCCACCGTATTCTGGGACTTAATTCTGTAATACCCCAAACTCGCTGATCTTCCCTACTACTAATGCATTGATTCACACTGTGCTGGATGAGATCACTGGTCCAGATCTGCACAGGTGATGTTGAAACTGAGGGCAAGGCTGGTTTTCAGCCAATCTTGAGCCTCAGAGGCAGTAAGAAAGCAAAATCCCCCTGTGCCTGAGACCTTGAGCACAGCTACTTACTTTTGTCAGCACTCTGTACTGTTTGCTTTTTTGTCCACCTGTGTATTTATGCCCGAGGGCTACACAGTGAGCTTTTGGAGACAGATATTCACCTTTGTTATGGGTCACTGCACTACAATGGGACTCCAATTACCTTTTTTTTTTTTTTTTGTCCTCCCCATCAGGTACATTAATAGAAATATAGGAAAATAAAATAATAATGACAATATTGTAAGAGCTGTTCATCACCCTTAGGCTATGAAGCCAGAGAGAATTATTTTGGTATGGTATATATTTAAGGAAAATACTGGAAATTTCGTCACTTGAAATGCTTTAAAATAGAATTGATAAAGCAGTGAAGAATGGGGTAATGATTTTACATCTGAAGGGATTAGGACTTTTCTATCTCTAAATTTGCAGCAGCTATCTGAAGGCAAACATTGAATATAAATGTATGAAATTACTGTGAGCAATTCAATTTTTTTAAGAAAGTAGAATATTAAAATATATAAATAAATTACAAGGTTTTCCTTTAAAATATGCACGAGGTAATTCAGAGCAAATGTTAGAACAAGTCTGTCTGCTAAATTAGTTGCAAGGTACTAGTGGCTACTTTTCCATTTATGCTAATGATGAGAAATGTAAAAGGCCAGCTTCGTAATTCAGGGTGTTCATTTTAAGAGGTTCCAAGAGCACTTATGCTAAATGTGTCTGTCTAGCTAATCAGCCAGTTTCTTCTTTCCCTTAAAGACTAAACACAATTACAGAACCTGAAGTTCTGATCTTTTCATTTCCCCCCCTCTGCACTAATATATATTTCAATGTAAGGAAAGCTGGAGGATGATAGAGTTGAATTAACACCCTTAAACTAAGCATATTGCATTCTCTTAAATCAATGGTTTCACTTGTGCCCTCAAGCAATATGTGATTTGTAAATTTGAGACATGCTACCTTTAGGCAGTAAGCAATCTCTTTAAAAACACTAAAGTAGGCAACATATGGTGGCACTGTGCAATATGAAATTGTTCTAAAGATACAAGTTTCCAGCCTCAGTGGTACAAGCCCAATTTTAAATAAAACATAGTATCATATGTTTCCTGCTTAAACACTGCAGTAAAAAAAACCTGGCTATATGGTCATCCTCTTAACGACAGAGGGAACAGTTTGCACACGTACACTTGGAAATCCACTGTCTATAAACATGCAGTCACCCACTACCTTTCAATACTTGTAAATACTGAAATATGACAGCTTGCATATTTGCAGAGCCTTATAAGCTCATGGATTTCTTTCTTCTTGTTTTTATTTTTGGTTGAATCACACAAACAAATCCACGGGTATTTTTTGTTGTCAACTCATATGCGTATCTCATAAACCACACATTCTATGTTCACATTTTTCTACTGCAGAGACCAGCTGGGTCACATTAGTCATGTCAAAGCATGTCAAGGACTATAACATGTAATTCAGTCCAATGTTACGGTGAAGGTGAATCTATTCCATTACCCACGCAGAGAGGGGATAGTGGTATTTTAGCTCGGGGACATGACTTTTTACTTAAGCCTGCTCTTATTGTCAAATGTACATATAAATAAATTCCCAAAACATAGCATAACTTTTTTTTTCCATTGGACAGGAATGAAATCAGAGGAGGGAAATATGTTTTATTGCTAGTCATCAATGACCTGACCTAGTAGCTTAACAATTGATTTGAAAAGGCATAGGACTGGACTTGGAAAAGAGAAATTATTACTGTGTTCGTATGTATATAGCCAGAGCCCAACTTCTATTCCTATTTTTTGGCATTTAAAAAGCTATACACTTACTTTGGTCTGTAATTTATCCTAGCTTATGTTGCACTTCATTGTTCCTGTCTGGAAAATGGAATACTCTTCCTCAGGAATAATTTTCTTGTAAAATAGGGATAAAGAAGGTTATATAAAGGCTTTGTACACTTCTGTTTTGACTCTGTAGCCATTGCACGTTCTCTTTCCCACAGGTGGATTTCAGTAAGAGGAGTCTGAATGTTCTGCCCACTGACAGTTCTGATTAGTCATTAATTATATAGGCCCTTTGCCTTGATTGGGTTGTCTCTTAGGTTCAGAGTCCTACAGTGGATTTTTATAGCAGTCTATGGCAGTGGAGGCAGCTGCACTGGATATTGGTAAGAAAGTAATCAAAAAGCCATTGAAGCCTGGATTTCTTCTAGATAGGAGTTTTGTCAATTGTATATCACACTACTGACAGTGCCAAATTCATCAGCTGTCCTCAGACATCGACACTGGAAAGGAAAGAGTGTTATGTGCTTTTGGGAAGCATGGAATTGGATTAATCAAAACCTTAGTAGATGCATCAGCTTATTCCTGTGGCAAACATATTCTTTACAGACAAATGACCTCTAGGCTAGTCCTTTGAAACTGGATAATTAAAGGTGTTTAGACATTTCATACTCATTGACTTCAATGAATTTAGACACATTTCTTTAAAATTCTGACTTTTACCCTTGTGACTATAGAAGGGTTAGGGCATGGCTTGCTTGTCTGGTATCCATCCCCATTTGATCACATTCCTCAGGGTTTCAACAATGACAAATCATAGATAAGAACAATGAGAAGTCACAGATGAACTAGGAATACTCAGTTAATTCAAGGAAGTTTTCTTTTTCTCCTGGTGAAAACCTATGACTCCTGCTCCACTGGGTATTTTTCAGTGACCCCAAGACAGCAGAACACCACTGCACATTGGCACACCTCTTCTGTTGCAGGAGGGCTTCCTTGGGGCAGACCAGTGATGAAGAAGCCTCATCTTGTCTAGAGCATTGTGCAATTTGGAATACTTCAGGCAATAACACAGGTTCTGTGGTTGGTATGTGACTTGCAGTAAAATAAATATATTGTTATTAATTAAACTTCTTTTCTTGGGCACTGCCTACAGTCAAAATTACCTTCAGACGTGCCTTGATGAATATTGCAACCCCTTCCTTTGTAGATTCAATGTCAAGCATGAAAAGCAAAACTGTCTTTTCTGTGAGAGGCTTGTTGTATGTGGGTCTCTCTACTGTGCATCTTCCCTATTTTGAAAATTTCCACAGGATGTATTTGAGTTAATGTGCCCCTCAATGATTAATCTTATTACAAGCATTCTTACCTAAGGTTTTTCACCTGCTGCTTCTACTTACTTTCACATCTCAGTTGCTGTGTAAATATATTGTGTAATCAATAGACTTGTGACTTCTTGCTGGATTTTTGGAAAGACAGACTCCTTTTGCTCAGCAAGGTATAGTTGTGCTGAAGTGAAATGAGCTGGGAGTTTTTATGGGAGATATTGATCTTACTCCAGCTTTTTACTTGTTATGGCACTAATTGTCTCAGGGTTGTTACCTGATAAACAGAAGAATGAGATTACACACGTGGACTGCAGTCAAAGTAATGATGCCAGGTAAATATTTTCTCACTACTAATAATAATGGCAATTATGGAGTTAAATTCAGCAGGAGCAAACACATGTAAGTCCTTTCAAAAGACACATTTGCAACTTGAAAAATTCAAGACCAAGAGCAAGTTGGACCTCATATTGCAGATGAGTCAGGAAACCACAAAATGATGTGACTTTTCTCCATGATTTTTTATCAACATTGAAATGCTTTTGTTCATGGGATCCATTAAAGTGCTGTATAGTTGGACAAACAGAAATACAAGGTAATTAAAGTAGCTACATTATGCTCCTTACTAAGACTGGAAAGCTTCTTATTTTACTTTGACTTTCCTTTCTAAATATCTTTTTATAGCACCCGATAACAGAACAATGCTCAGTGATAAAAGAGAGTCAAGTTTCAGTTTTAGTTTCCACAGATCTTTTTGGAAGAGTTGAAATCCAAAAGAAGTTCCTGCTAGTTTGCAAAGCTTGGACTGTAACTTGGCTCATTTTTAAATTACTTAGTGATTCAGTTCACAGAGCCAATCTAGTATTTGGGTACATGTCTTTGGAAAAGTTCCAAAAAGAGACACACAGTTACACCCACAAATGTATCAAGTCTACCCGGGAACGACCAACCACAAGCTTAACCTGTCATCTGCACATATAAATGCTGTGACCTGTGAACACAACGCATTGTAATGATGTAAAGAAACTATATTTGCTGTGAATAAAATTAGATGAAAGAATGCATGCAGGGTTGCAAAAATCCTGGTAATACTGTCAGACAGGGGACATTTGTGACAGTTCTCCTCTTGCTCCTGCGTTCTGCTCTCACCCATTGAAACTGGGTTAGCTGTTGAAACTTGTTAGCTATTGGATTGTGCTACCAAGCTAAGTGAGATGTTTGATTACATTCTCGAAACTTCGGAGCAGGTTGGCCTGAACTTACATTTTCACAACAGGATCCGGCAATGTTTATGGTATTTCTTGGCAGCAGCTAAGACCCAGGTGAAACGTGGCAATTTTGATTAAATTTTGTCACAGCATTGGGGCTGTTCAAATGGGAAAAGTAAACAAAGGAGAGATGTTTTTAATATTGCAATAGGTACATATAAAATTTTTATGTGCTTTTATTCCAAAGTGGCTTTAACAGAAATACTTTTCAGTACAGAAAAACTTTTCAGTACAGAAAATATTCCTATTCCTGTAGAGAACTGCCCCAAACATCCAAGGTAAGCACGTCTCTGTGCGGAAAATGCACTGCAAACAATAGGTGGTAGATTTGGTAACTTTCTCTTTTTTTGTCTCTGCCTAACACAGACAGAATCCTACATGTGAACTTTTTTCAGACCTCTCATAAATACAAAGCAGAGAAAATGTTCTCATGAACCTCTGCAAAGAGAAGCCATCAAACTTCATCTTAGAGCTGTAAAACAGTATCATATGCTTGAGGTACTATGATACAATCCCACTTGCAAATGTCCTTGTGCTGTCTGGATTTCATAAATCAGATCACAGAACTACAGAAATCTGATGTAGAAGAAGCCTGATAAACTGCTCAGTTCACCTCATTTCCACTGCCACATATTTTCAGCTGTTTTGTCAGCCCTTTTTTCAAATGGGCCAAGCAGTGAGGCTTCCATAATATCCCTTACGGTTTTATTCTATTGTTTAATACATGTCATTGTCTGGGAATTTCCTCCTCTTGTACAGCTTGAAGTTTGTCTGCTTTAATTTCAGCCAATCATTTCTTGCAATATCCCTTCTGTATTAGGTATAAATATTTAATCTTCCACTTGAGGTTTGAACTGTTTCAACAACAGTCAAAGGGAATTGAGTATTGTCTAACTGTTTCGATGCCCTTCAAGTCTCTCTGTTCCCAGCACCTGCTATAGGCCACCCCAGAGATGGAGTGCTTGGAGTATTTTGTGAATTTGGGGTTCACAAGTACTTCAAAGCCTGCTACTGTCTGATAATTCCCTCACAAGATCACAGAGTCACAGAATATGGTGAGTTGGAAGGGACCCACAAGGATCATTAAGTCCAACTCCTGACCTTGCACAGGACTACCCGAAGAATCACACCATATACCTGAGAGCAAATCCCTCAGGTCCTGTCACTGGTCACCACAGAGGAGAGATCAGTGCCTGCCCCACCTTTTCCCCTCCCAAGGAAGTTGTAACTGCAATGAGGTCTGCCCTCAGTCTCCTCTTCTCCAGGCTGAACAGACCAAGTGCCCTCACACGACCTTGCCTCAAAGCCCTTCACCATATTCATTGCCCTCCTTTGGATGATCTCAAATAGCTTAATATCTTTCTTGTATTGTGGTGTCCAAGACTGCCATAATATTCGAGGTGAAGCTGCCCCATTGCAGAGCAGAGTGGGACAATCCTCTTCTGTGACCGCCTGGCGATGCTTTGCCTGATGCCCCCCAGGACATGTTGGCCCTCCTGGCTGCCAGGGCACTGCTGGCTCACATGCAACTTTCCACTGACCAGGACCCCCAGCAATGTGAATTTCACAGCAATAGGTAACATAGATCCTATAAGTTTTTCAGTGATTACCAGTAACCCTTAATTGTTTCTGGATTCATGGAGAATAAAGGTGGGAAAAGCATTTAAAGACTATTCTACATTTCTATAATAATTTTCTCCACTTAAAAACATTAACATTTTCTATTACTCCTATCTGTTCTTAAGGGTCTGCACTAACATCTTAACTTCAATCTGGTGTCAGCTGATGCCAGAAGCATCACATGTGCTTGCTCTGAGAGCTAGAAACTTGTGGTGTCTTACCACACTTGAAATTCTTTCCCACTCTCTGCAGTCCCTAATAATATCCTGGACATGTACCTTCATCTTTATTCATGAGAGTGCAGATGCAGCCAAATTAGTGGCAGCAAAGCACATTTTACACTGTAGAAAATACAATCTGTCTTCTTTTGAAATTTTTTTAATAAAAAAGAAAAGTTTTATTTAAAAAAAATCAGACAGTAAGATTTAAATTCAGCACCACCCGTTGCAAGAGTCTGTTTAAAAATGCACAGCTGGCTTGATGATGAGTGACAAATCAAAAGTCAGAGTGAAACTTCCCAATCATCTGAGCCCTTGCCACCCGATTAGCAGAAGAAAAACAGGGCAGATGGAGGGAGACGCAGCAGTTCGGAGGGAACAGATGGCCACTACGAACTTGATATATGAAATTAATAACACTTTCTCAAATACAATTAGTAGCAGGAATACATTACCTGAATTTTCATAACTGTGAGCAAGCTGACATTAAATGAGGTTTTTCAGATTAACAGTCAATATAACATTGATATTTGGAGAGAAATAAAAAATTATATGGAAAGTAATAAGGACCTTTCTGCTTTTTGTGCTACAACTGATTATGAGTGCCCAGCTGTACAAAGCCTGCATGATTCTATAGTTTGAAACTCCCCAGATATGTGTTTTTATGATTAACTCATTTATTTCTTAAACCAAAGACAGGCAACATGAGGTTTCACACAGATTCTGACTGTGTTATGAGAATCTGTATTATGGGGAAAGCTTCCTCTGTCCTTATAGCCAAGAGCTTATAAAAATCTTGAATACAATTTTCAGAAGTGGAGATTGGTTTTGGAAATCTAAACCAAGATGTCTTAATATGTCCTGACTTTCTCTATTTCAACACCTCCTGAAAATCAGGTCCATTTAATTTGTCTTTAATTGGGCATTCATCATAATTAGTCTGCTTTGAGAATGCTGATTCCTTCTTTTATAGGTAGTCTGTACAGATGGAACAGGATTCAGTACAAGAACAAGGGAAAATATGTAATGCATTTCAAAGCCTGGCTCATGGCTTGGGAAGAAACATTACAACACTGCCTATAAGCCAGCTCAGAGGACTGCACTGACACACTACACCTGGGTGTGTGGATGTCAAGGATCTTGCTTGGTTCCCTACAAGCACTGGCATTCCTAGAAGGATGATTTAGTAGGTGGTTCTTTAATTATATATACTGACACTTTTTCATAAGCCAGTGGAGGTAGAATCAGCTGAGAGGTCATTTTCTCACCTAAGAAGAAAGTGTTACAAAGAGGACTAATAAAAACAAATATTGACAATCTCCTGAGGAAACAGAAGGTAAAACTATTGTTTTCAAGTTAAAACTGGCTTTTCTAAAGTGTATGCATACATGTGCATACACACACCAAAGAAAGCTTTTTAATTGTTTTTCATAAACTGCTTTTTACTGGAATGCAATAGCTGTCTCCAGAGAACCTTAAATTTGGGGTTGGATCCTTCTGTCATTCATGCTGGCTTTTCAAGCTGAAATTCAGATGTATTAAAAAGACAATCTGGAAAAGTCAAGATAGGATTGGAAGTGCAAGAGTTACTGTATAAACATTTTCCTGAGATGGTCTGAAATAAGCAATGGCATTTTTAGTCTACAGGAATTAAACAGGTTTTTTTTCTGCACAGAACTCTCTTGAAAGTTCTAAGGGAACATTTTAAGCCCTTGCTACCTGACACCTGGGACGATAAACAACTGTAGTTGAGTTTCTTCCTTTCACTGTCACACAATAGTCACTTTTTTCTCCCTTTCCTCTCTGTTTTGTTATTTTCTTTATTGTTGCTCCCCAGCCATAGTCGACAGATGCAAATGTAATTTGTTTATGAATCACAGCACATATTTATGTGAATATACCATATGAATATGCTTGCAGTATGATTTCAGCTGGGTGAATACTGCAAAAGATGATTTGCAAACACTGCTATGAATAAAGGGCATGATACAAAGCTCATTGCAATCCCTGGGATGACTCCTGTTGGCTTCCAGGAATCTGGCTCATGCCCCAAGCCAAGACTTTCCTTTCAAAGGAATACTTGCTTGCTGATTGTCTGTTGTTCATGTTTATCCAGGCAGAGCTTTGTGCAAATACTGAAGTAAAGCTTCAACTTGGGGTAATGCACATTTCTGCACAAATACATGAATTTTTTCTATGACTACATATGGTCATATGGAAGTGTTATCATACCCAAGAATCTATGACTAATTGTTTTTAATAATTATTTCAATGGTCTGTGGAGAGTTCAGGAGTCATATATGCATTTTATCTAGTTTTTCAACCAAAGATCTTTCTGTCCCAGACAGAGCTGTCAGTCCTGGATTAGGACACACTAGTACTGTGTCTGTAGTAAACAGAGGAATACCTTGGCCTCATGCTGCCTGAAGTCAATTGCAGATTTCTCACTGGCTTCAATAAAGCAGGATCAAAATTGTTCTAAGCACTGTAATTTAACAAAAAATGTTGAAAATAGAAATGGAATTGGCCTTTAAATATCAGAGTTTTTAAGTATTTCCTTATTCCTTTAACTTTAAACTTTAACTTTTCTTTAACTTATTTTCTTAATCCTTTAAACTTCAGTTCTGCAAGGTGTCATTTCAATGGATGTTAAGTTCACAGGACCTTATAAAATTGGTACTGGGCTTCTGCCAAAGGGTATAGCTGTTGTTATTCAGTCTTGGATTCAAGGACAATGTCTACTGTCTTTACTCTGATAAGCTTGATTTGTCCAGAAGTACCATTTCTCACATCAGACACACAACAACGTGATTGGCATGAAACTCTAATGAATAGCAATGACAAAAAGTGTTCCAATAACAGAATAAAATTGCCTTCTAGTGCAAATGTTAAAGCATCTCTTTTTGGATTCCCATCACCAACATTTAAATTGCAGAATTTAGTAATGTTTATTCTTCAATTCCAGAAACTCCTTACAACTGCCTTCAGTTTTGTCTTTTTCACTTCCTTGCATGGCAGGAAATATCTTCAGATGACAATATAAACTGGCACCAAACAAAATCTTTTTATATATTTAAACTTGTTCTGTTCGCTTGACTCAGTGACCCTGCAGTATTGTCCAGAATTGCATTAACCAGTTCCAGGCAGTGGAGACAAAAATTCCTTTCATTCATCAGCAGATAAGGAGTTTTGACAACTATCCCTTGGGAGCAAGAGAGGGAAAAAAAGCAAGAGATTACAATGTAATAATGTAAAAAGCACAGTCAAGAGCCAAAGAAAGACTGAAGGAAGCTCTAGGGCTGCCTGGGCAGACAGGGAGACTACTATCAGAATTGAACAAGAGAAAATCCAGATCCCCCTTACACTCCTCTACCTGTTTCTTCTCAATGTCACTATCAGTGCACACAGTGATATAAAACAGGTCCAACAAGTATTCCAGTAACTCCTCAGGACCACCAGGGCAAAACCAAAAACATTTGGGGCTTGACACTTAACCAAGGCAACATGCCAAGCTTATCACATGTGAAAAAGCCTTGTAGAGGAAAATAATCATCTTCATGTTCACAGGGTCTGGGTGTTAACTCTCTAAAGACTCTCCCGTATTTTCCACTCTTTTGACTATTGCAGCTGAGGGGGTTATTTAAATGGAAATTCAAACCTCTGAACAGATTTTTGTTAACTACAGACCATGGGAAGGAGCCAGAGATTTCTCTTTTGCATCACAGCACTGATTAGAGACAGGGCACTTTGTTTTTACTGCAGAGTCTTGCATGGCAAGATGGTCCAAAGCATGGTCAATTTTCTGTGAGATTTAGAAACCACTCGAGGAGCTGAGTAGGGAACAGCAGTTCCACTTTCTCACAGCCTTCAGAGTTTCAAATTTTTTTTTTATTTTTTTTCCCAGTGGAGCATGGTGAGGAAAAACAAACTTTTCAAGAACATAAAAATGGCTTGTGTCAACAAGCTGTAGTGACCCCAAACCAGAAATGGGGCCCGTGCTTAGCAGACTGTTTCATGTCTTTCTCCACCTCTTGCTCCTGGAGCCTCTGGGTTAAATGCCAACACATTTGGTAGCAACACCTCACTGAAAATGTTCATTTTGGCTCCTACCTGGGAGGAGGTAGAGGTCTGGTTTTCCACTAGCCATGAAAAAGGAAGACCTAAATTCAAGTTCTTGTTCTGTCAGATTCAGAGTATGAAAGATGGGACATTACTCTCTCACATAGGCCTTCCCTTTGTTCCCCTGTGCTCAATCACCCAGGGCAGTGGAGCACACACAGAGCCCTGTTGTAACTCCGTGTTGCTCCACTGATTACTGCTAATGACAAAAAAACAAAGCTTGTTGCCAAGCTTCTTGTATGAATAAATTGCGGCAAACTTTTAGTTTAGCACCTGATATTATTTGAAAGTAGCATGCAGTACATTTGTACCTGAAGATGCATGATCCCATGTGATGCTGAAGGCCTCAGATCCTCAGCCCTTAATCATGAGTGAGTGCTAGGCATTAATCAATGCTAATTACAAATATCATACACATACACATGCAGCCATTCAAGAAAATATCACTAATTTTAATTGGATGCTTCCAAACATATTAAAATTATGGCTTCTTTTCTTTCACTGAACACTACTTTATTTCTCCTCATTAGATTTCTGCCACCTGTATCTTAAGTTCCCCTCCAATGTATTTCAGAATTCCCCTTGCATTTACTTTCTTTTGAGTGAGGACTTGAATCTCTGAAATGTTGCATATGTGCTAAGCACTTGCTGAATACTCAGCTCTTCACGACTCAGTGATGCTTAACTCCACAGAGTATCAAAAATTATGGTATTTGGGAAATCCTGCCAATTAAGGAGAAAACTCAGAAATACTGTTTAAAGCACAATTTTTAACACCTGTATCTGCACTGTGGTTGAGAAGTGGAAGAGGTGGAGGTAAAGATGAACACAGTGTTTGCATATTCTGAGAGAAACTTCCTGAGACTCCTTTATGAGGGGATATGGGAGTTGCATACATTATTTCTACCTGATGCTGGAGGGACATTGAAATATTCATTTAATCAGCACCTAACATCAGTGGATTTCAGAGCATAAACTTTAATTTCTCACTGGAATCAAATGGAATGACACTGACAACTACAAATAAAAGAGAGACAGATTCACAAGCTGCCCCTGCTAAAAACATCATCTGCTTCAAAGTAATTCTTGGTATTGTCAGTTAAAAATAAATAAATTAAGAGAAAGCCTACACACTTTTTAATGAGGATGTTTATGAGCGATGGGAATGTCAACAAGAATCTGAGGATGAGAACTTTGTAGAATTAGTACTGAAGAAACATGACTTGGTACACTACCTGTAGGATCTCCATTACATCGGTGACATGCATTTATGAAATGTTATTTTTCCTGCAGGAAAGACAACATTAGTTAGGAAACACTTACTTTGACAGTTATTTTCCTTGCCAGTCTATGAGAGAGGCTACAAATGCTGAGGGCACTGTGATGGCTTTGTAGAGATCATCTTGGTCTCTAACGTGCCCTGCAGCGTCTAAGTTAACGTGCCACACCCAGAGACAGGAAAAGCTGTATTTTTCACATATGTATTAAACTATGGGTTTGCAACGATGTATTATGAGGTAAATGAATACCATGGTCCTCATAGGCAAGTCAACAAACTGAATTAAACCAATGGTTCTGCAGGAGGGAAGCAAAAGGCATTAAACCCTTTTTGTTGCCTTCTGACTGGTGTGCTTTTTGCCTAATTGCTCTTTCTAGGGTTTCCACCCATGGAAAGTTACCCACTTGCGAAGCAGTCCTTTGCCTGAAGCTAGGCTGAGGATTTCTCTTCTGACCGTACTCTTTCTCTCCTTGCCTCTCAGAAGAACTTGCTTTCCTGTGTTCCAGTTTTCTGGCCCATCTGCTGCCCTCCCACACGTGGCAGAGGGCAACAGATGGGTGATAATCATGCGGAAAAAGGCAAATGGAGGCCATGCGGAGGGGAAATGCAGCTCTGTGGCATCGTGCCCTGGCAACACAAAGCCACCACTAGTCATCTACTGCATACACACTGAGAATCCGTCAGTGACAAGTAAGGCGTGTGGCTGGTTGGAGTAGGAACAATTTGGGACACTGCCAGCGCTGGGTGGCTGGTTTCCACTGGTAAACATTGTCACTTATGGTACAGCACTTCTCGGGAGTAAGAGAAGCACACCTTGTCCACTTCTTGAAGAAAGGGTCATCTCCATTGTTGATATGAGGGCAGAGATGATATTTCATGGTGTCTCACTTCGTGCTCCTTTAGCTAAGTGGTGGGGTAAGACCAGTGAGCTCTGGTGCTGGATGGATGGAGGCATACACATAACAATAACCCAACATGTTTGCATAAGGTTTGAATCCACAGCAGCTCATCTGCTTCTGACAACAGCTTGCTAGGACATGTAAAGTCACCAGCAGGAGGTGACAGAAGAGATGGACTTGGCAGTGTCAGTCAGCCACAGGATGACTATGAGCTATCAATATGATACTGAAGAAAAACAACAACAAAAAAGTGGAAGTAAATATGGTATAAGGACATTATCATGTTTTCAGCAGGGGAAATATTAATGTACATATTTGGGAAGGATCTCTAGTATGTTGGTGCATGGCTACCTCAAGGAGGTAAATAAGAGGAATAGAAAGAAGATTTTTTAATGTAGAAGATATTCAGAGTCACAGAACATTTTGAGTGCAAAGGGACCTACAAGGATTATCAAGGCCAACTCTTAAGTGAATGGCCTATACAGAGATAAAACCCATGACCTTGGTATTATTAACACCATACTCTAATCAACTGAACTAATCATAGGTCTGTTGGTGTATTACAACATAAAGACTGTGGACTTGATAACCTTAAAATTTCTTTCCAGTGCAACATAACTCACATCTCTAGGAAATACATCCAAAATCCCATTAGTGAAGAGTAACTTTCCCAAATAAATGAAGGCTACCTAAGCTTCAGCTCCATCAATCAAACAGTCTTAAACTTTTTTAAATGTTTGAGTTGCTTACAGAGCTGTAGAACCTTACAATAGATCCGGAAATATTAACAGGTTGAACCTGTTGTGAATTTATTGTGCATAAATTCCATTGGCAATTGTAACTTTCCTATTATACTATGAAATGGTATGTACTATATCCCATTTGTTAACTAGCAAGTTGGAATACAATATTCTGATGGGGTAAATATGCTGTGCACTTGTACATGTTGTATCACCATATGTTGAAAAGCCAAATGAACAGAGAACTTCTGAACTGCTTCCTTCCAACACCAAAACATTCAGGGAGTAATGTTAGCACTGCTAGATCATATAGGTGATATCATCTGGAAAGCTGCAAATAAAAACTCTCAACTGTTAAGAGAGTGCACACAACTTCCAAAATTTTTATTGTCCTTCAACAGTATTTTTATTATTCTTGGTTTTTATCCTACAGACCAGAACTTGTTCATATTTCTACCATATACATACATATACACAGTATTTGAAGGGTTCATTTTTCCATTGCTTCTTCCCTCATAATTTCTCAAATTTACCTCTCACATACTGATCTTTTAATATCAGGATTTGAACAGTAAAGGAGATGTTTCAAGAGGATTTTAGGAAAACGGCTTAAAAATATGCTCTCCAAGGCCTTGGATCTATAGCACATATGTAATGGTTCCCAGGTAGTTTCTACCTACCGTGAGATGTTCTGAAGTGATGAAATCGAAATAGAAATATATAAAATGAGTTAGTGGAAAGAAAATGTACGTAGAGGTAACGACAATTGATCACATGATTTGTTAAGAGATAATTGTGAGCTAGTCCAAAAGATCTGCTTGTTCTACAAGGCCATTTTATACCAACCAATATCAATAGGATTTTACCACTGTCTTGCATGGACCCTAAACAAGGATGAGCAGTACCAGTCTATAATGATTTTGGCAGTTTGACAAGGTAAAACAAATTTTATTTTTGCTATCTAGTTTCCTTGCCAGTCATTTCTCGTTCAAAAAGTAAACCCTTTGCATTCCATATTATTTTCCAAGAATAACAGCTTTAGATGTTTAGTTTGGCTCAATTAGAGAAGTTGGCCACCTGTATGTAGAAAAACAAGATATTCTTGCAGATGGAAGTTCTGAGCTATGATGAGGAATTCTAAAAGGAATTTTGTTGGGTGCAGAGAATGAAGTAGGCAAAATAAAGATGCAAAAAAATTCTCTGTGGACATTTTTGAGTGCAGGGTAGATGAAACAGAATAAAAATCTATAAATGTCCTCATCCCCAGTTTCATAACAAATAGCAAAAGCATCATATCTGAAATTCTGCAGAAATGTACAGGACAGTATTGATTACCCTAAAAGGAACAGCCTTGTGCTAGCAAAGAGATAGATGAGATTCTTTATATGCTATTGAAGATGAGCGTACTATAAAACTGGAAATTTGCTGTGTGTATATGGTAGTTCTTATATACAAAATGGTCTTTCAGCAAATGAGTTATGATGTGTCAAAATGACTCATAGGGACTTTGCCACAGTGCAGTGTATTTGAGAACACTGCTGCCACAGAGTAAATATTTTTTGTGTTGATTAACAGCAGGCCTCTGATTTTGCAAATCTAATGGCAATTTCAGGGTTAATGAATGAAACTAATCCTCCCTTTCTCTCTCCTTGTCTTACTTTTTCACACATGCACAAATGCACACCAAGTTTGTGCAAAAAAAATCCAACTTATGGTGATGTTAATGAGAAACATCCAAGCAGATCAACATACCTGCAGTTCAGAGGTATCAAAGAAAAGCATAGAGGATTTAAGAGACTCATTCCTCCTGAAGAAACATACCCTAACAAACTGCATTGCCTTATCACAATTAAAAGTCAGAGTTATCACTACCATAAGTTACATATGATAATAAAAAAATGCAAATGAATGAAAGATAAACTGGGGGAGAGGGGGTAGGAGGAGGGGAAGATGATTCCAAAGAGAAAAGAAATCAACAAATCAGAAATGTTCTTGAGCTCTGTAACCTGTCACCTGAGAGGAGAGCAAGGACCTTGGTTTGGTGTAGGGCCTTAATATCTCTGTTCAAAGAAAAATTTTACTTGAAATCTTGCAAGGTCAAGCCTCTTTTGGAGATGTCTGAGTCCTCTTTTTGTTAGCCAGGCTGGAAATGTCATATTTTATGAGATGATTTTGCTTGGCTGCCTTTCCTGCGCTGCCCTTGCGTTTACGCTCCTGTGTAAATGGCCAGGTTGGGCAGGGCGCCTGCAACTGCTCTTTCCTACTGTTGTATCTGCCAGATTCACCACCTTGAAGTGTACATATTCTGCCGCAAAGGGGACTTAATCCCATAGAGGATCATTCCAAGATCCTCAAACATTTTAGTTGCAAACAGTGTTGGAAGATGAATATGTTCTGCAGTTTTGGGTAGAGATACAAAATGTCATCCTGCTTGGCAAAAATTTCCCAGGGTGTGGGGTGTGGATGGTGCATGTCATTTCCAGCTCTGATGTCTCTGATCCCTTAATGCTAAGTTGATTAAAACACCTGAAGAAAATTATGCACTTTCAGAGACAATATAAAAAAGAGGGTACCTGCTGAAGCCATTGAGAAAATAGAGCAGGTGAGTGCTTACAAAAACAAAGAGAAATCTTACAAAAGGCAAAACAAATTAGAAATAAATACATGCTTAGAGGAATAAAACAGCACACCTCTTCTCTGATACACCAGACTAGAAAACAACCCTCGCAGTGTGATTTAGCTTGGTGGGCATTAATCAAGGTGCTTCCTATTCTTCTCTTTCCCTCCTCCTGCTCCATCTCCCCATAGTTTTATTTTCCTTAGAACAATTCTATAAGAGCCATTTTCTTTAATTTCCAGAAAAGGTGCTTGTACAGTGTAGGGAAATTTGATTTGCAAATTCAATCAATTCTATATCCATGAAAAATAGATAATAATGATCATACAGGCAACAGATATCATTGACTTACTGCAGTTAATCAATTCTAATAATGCTGATCTCTTCCCAGATCAAAGGAAAGGTTGCATAATTACATTTTTTCCACTCATACAATTATATTCGGGTTGCAAACTTCTTGAGGTTCAGTTTGCAAAGGCTTTAGAGGCAGTTCTGTGTGCCTTACTTACCCACTGTTTCTGAGACAACATTAAATAAACTGTCCACCTAACAAGACTATGTAATTTTCACGCAGAAATCCTACGAACAATCTGTGCACTTCGTATGCCTAAACTCTATAAACCTCATCTTCGGTAATGGAGCAGATTCAAGATCTTTCAATATCGGCATGGCACAAACTTGAGAATGGTCAGGAGGGTAGTCCTGTCACAGGAAGAATGATTCAAAGAGGGCAAATTTGGATGGAGACCAGCATCAGAGAGCTGGGCTGCCTTGTCCTTTCTGCTGCTGAGATCACAGTAGGGGCAATTGATGACTCCACAAGGAGCCAAAACCATATGCACCCCAACTCTTCCTTCTCTGGCAGCAGCAGCAAACCTGACTGTGGACTTGGCTATGGGACACTTAAACACAGCTCACTCTCCTGAATAGGAATGTCCTGGGCATTCTTCTGAATCCATAATGTCATGAAAGCCCACTGGCAGAGACCCAGTGTGAAGGCCTAAGGTTTGAACTATGAACGAAAAGTTATAAATGAAAGCACATATGAAATAAAAAGAAAAAAACCCAACCAGTAGCACTGTTCTATAGTGCAGGGGAAACAAAGAGTACCATCTATTATGATACAGTGGTCTCTAATTGACTGGAGCTATCACTTCTACTCCTCCTTCTTATGGTTTATATGTTCTTAGAAACATCTATATTTAGGTCTATCTAAAGAGAAAAACAATGACATGGAAGAGTATAAATAACCTAACTGGATTTATTGGAGTAGGATATTACTCTACTAGGACCACTACAGATCAAGGCCTTGCCTTTCATACAAAGTGTAAACTCAAGGTCTCTGAATGTAACTTCACAACCCCCGGCTCTGAATCTGTTTCAGTGATTTTGCTCCTGTATCAAACCCACAACGATTTTCCAGATTCATTTCAAATGTGAATGAAATTTCCTAGAAACATTATTTATAAAGCCTGATAGTACCCTTATGATTCTCTTAGCTGACAGGAAAAGCCTGATTTCTTTTGAATCTCAGTCCTTACACAATCTTCAACCTAAAGCAAATTTCTAGGTAAATCAGATGCAGCACTTTTTCCTGTTTTGATTATTGTGGCACAAAATAGATAGCAAACTGTCCAGGAAATCCTACAGCTGAACAGAGAGGAAGACTATGAAAACCCATGAAAGCATATCAAGTCCTGTCATTAGCAGATTTAACTCTTGCAGAAGTGTTTTTACGGGTGTGGGTTTGATCCATGAGAAGCAGTTGTGTACATCCTTACCACAGCATGGATGATTTGTATACTCAGATCCCATCTCTACTAGTAGGACAAGTCCACATCACCTTCCTCAGTCATACACAAATCAATAAAGTATATTCCACATCTTCCTTCCCTGGAGCAGAAGACAATATTCATCTGTGTGTTGAGGGAAATGTTTGTCTCCAATTATTTAGGTGCTTCTCTGGCTTTCTGGATACAAAACTGGAGCTGGTTGAGTACAGGGTATTTCAGAATTTATTTTCTTTTTCCTTTCAGTCCATTCCTCTTTTAAACTTACAAAATAAAAAATAATTATCCCAGAAGAATGTTATATCTCTGTAATTTTTTCCCACTGTATCGATAATTACTGTATTTCACATACCCCCTTTAATTACATAATGTCTGAGATTAAAATTCAACAGCCTCTCTCAAAGAGAAAGTGCTTCAATATGTGAAGTGCTGCTCCTGTAAATTGGCATCCAAAAGATAGGCTAAAAAAGGGGCATAAATACTAACATTCCCATCCTTCCTAACTGACTGCAATACCAATGAGCTGCACCGACGCTACACAGACCTCCCACATTCTTGATAGGATGTTTTCTAGCAGAGTGATCCACAAATATTATCATTCAATGACAATACAGTTTTATCAAGGTACGTCTCAATCCACAGGACACAAGCCCCACACAACAGACGGAAAATTTGGCGCAGTGATGCGCACACTGCGTGTGTTACTTACTGGTTATTGCAGTGGTCATACCGAGTCCCGTATGGCGTTACATTAACGAATGGCATGCAAGCACCTTCTGTTGAAACATCTGCGACAGGGAAATTTCAGGCATTTTTCCAGATATTTTTTGTGCTCTCGACCAAATTTTCATTAGGGCTATAAAACCTGGCAGGCAGCATTGTCGTGTATGATTTTTTAATAAACTGGGACATGCCTTTGTTAGAGGAGTGAAGAAAAGGGCTCTTTAGAGACTTCTTCCTATTACAAAAAGTTCAGAAAACATATGACAGCTCACCAAACAGTGCCTCCTAACTTTTTTTTTTGCTGTCTCCTCCAAGACTAAGATTTCCCACTTCTTTAGATGTATACAGAGATTTACAGGTTTTGAAATGAAACCAAAAATGTAGATTTTTTTTTTCATCTATCAGATTAAATGATTCCAACAGTGGCATTACTTGAGAATGTCTTCAAAGAAAGAGCACACAGCTAACACAGACTTTTAGCATCTTTTTGATGCCTGCTGCCAGGAATCTCAAAAAGGATTTTCACTTACTTAACAGACAAGGTCCCTCAGAAAAAAAAAGAAAGAAAAGCAAATGGGCATGTGCAGACCTGATCTCACACACAATGCAAGCCTAGCATATAGGCTTACTCCTTTTTCTTTTTCTTTTCCAGAAACACACCATCCCGTGCTCTCCCTTCTCTGCTCCTCTGCAAGTCAACAGCCAACTGACACAAATCGAAGTTCCATTTTGCAATTCTCCCTGCCACACTATGAACACTAATGCAGAACAAACATTCTTGGCAGTAAATATGTACATTATCATTATGTAAATAGGTACGTTATCATTATAGCAAAATGATGATGTTCTTTACTAAGTCTATATTCCCTTTCCAAGAATATTATGTAGTTTGAAGTATAATTTCCATTATTCTACTGGGGCTAGAAAAACACTTCTGTTCAACAATAATTAGTGTACTGTATGTAACAAAATATTTACAATGGATAAAGATGATATGCAATCCTAAATCTTTTTAGACAAACAAACAAATGTAATTTTACATGGTAGCGTTCAGCCTGAGTAACCAACAGGAGCAGTTTCAGACTAATATCCATTCCCATATCCAAGGTGAGCATCATATTATGACATTTTATAACAACAACACCACAAGCTGCAATAACATTTTAAATTGTATGAGGTGAATGATCTACTGTTAGCATGAAGGAGACTTCATTTCTGAACCTTAAATGAACTAGAAATGACTGCATGTCACAGGCTGTTGGCACTGCTAACAGTGTTTACATGATGTCCATTGCTCAAGTGTAGTTAAGTGTATCAGCACTGCAAACCCGAAGTTCTTAGGTTTTAGTAATGCAAAAAGTTCTTATGATCAAAGAGCAAGGCAAGTCAAGAAGCTGTAAGCTACTTGTACATACCTTTATACCCCATTCTAATAACTGCAAATTCAAGATATGTGTGTCCTAGACAGAAGTAAAAGAACATGCTGACTTCTTACAGAAAAAACAGAATTGCTGGCATAAGTAAAAATGGATGAAAGTGTTAATATTTTCACAGCTTCTTTTGAGGCAAGTAAATGTAAATACTTGTCTCTCATTTTCTCTGAAAAAGTGGATTAGTTCTTTAGAAGTATGTAAATGCATTCAAAATGTCTTCAGTTTCTTCATTTTCCTTTGAATGCTGCTTTGAACTGAAAAATCAATTTTCAGAAAGGAAGATATACCAATTAGAATTAAAAGAAAAGGAGAGAAAAAAGGAAACAAAATTAATTTATAAACTATAAGATACACAATGGCCACATTCTCACTGTTCTGTTGCCCACTTCTATCACAGGTTCACACACCACATTGGAATTGTGAAAATATTATATGGAAATATGCATATGAGTCTCAGCATTGCTCATTGTGCACCAGCTCCCTTCAGATAGCCTTTTCTGGGAAAAATTAAGTAAGTGGAATAGCCCTTGAGCACTCTCACAGAGATTGTGCATGGCGATTCCTCCTTTCCAAATGCCAATAATTAGATAACTGGTTTGCATCTTCAGGCAAATATTGTGCAAACATACCAAACTGCACACTCGTCTTCTCTGGCATTTCTATTCCCTTGTTACTTCAAAGCTTATGGCACTCTTGTGTTCACCACACACGTGTAAAGTGTTTCTGCACAGCCTGCAAAAACACGTGTGTCACTGAGTCAGTGGTTTGCCTCTCTGACATCAGAAAAGCAGGCTGCTGATTCTGGGCTGTCCCTGTCTGAGGGCAGCTGTGTCCCCAGCCAGGCAGGACCTACTTGTGTACTGGCCAGCCTAGTGGAAAAACAGCACCCAGCCAGGTCCTGCCTGTGAAACCAGACCAGTTGTGGGGAAGCAGCAGCAGCAGGGAAGAACTTCCCATCTCCCTTTGATGTATGTTTCAACCTTGTTTCAGGTTGATCAAACCATAGGAAAGTCAAATTTCTTACTGATCCTCTCCAAACTTCAGCCTCCTCAGCATCGTGTGTTACAAATTGAGACTGTGGCTGGTATAGAAGAAATACTTCCCTTTCTTTTAAACCCATTGCTTAATAGCAAAACTGGATTCCCCTCATTCTTCTGTTGCGAGAAACAGTGAATTCCCTATTTGCATTCTCTGAAACATCCATGATTTCATGCATCTCTTTCATACACTCAGAGCATTTTTTTAAGCTGAAAAGTCTTATTCTGTTCAGTCTCTTTGCATACAAAAGCCATACCATATTTATGGATATCTGCTACCCTTGTTTAGGATACCTTTCCTACTTCTAGCACACCTTCTGCACACTAGAAGACATAATATATCGCTGATTCATAAGATAATGCAATGATATTTTCAGTAATTTTCCACTACAAATGGAACAGAAAACTTAGATGGCTTCACATAGGAAGTCACAGATTGAACTACGCAAATAATTGATTGAGAGAGTTGCTGGTCAAATGAAAACCAGTAACCTAAAAGAAAAATTTCATTTCAAGTCAACTGGAAGCAACCAAAAGTATCTAATTTCCACAAAGCAAACAAGTTAGTTCTAAAAAAGAAATATAATTCATTTACAGATGAGACAAAAAAATTTTCTTTTATTCTAAGGACTTCAGCAATTTTTAACAAAAACTCATGGAAAGGTTATCCCAAAGAGCTTAGGTTTTTTTGAAATTCAAGGCAAAACAGGTGGCTGGAGTGAATCATGAAAAGAAGGGGTAATATGAGCAAAGGTATATAAGTAGGAGCTTGTAAACTAGACCAGCACTCTCTAGGTTTTCCTCTCTAATCTATGTACCACTATCAGTATATTTATTATTCTTACTGCTTTGATATAGCCATCGAGGACATGTACCTGGCAAATTTCCACTGCCATTTAGCATTAAGGATCTGAATCAGTAAGGTCAGTATTGTCCCACTCACACAATATTGTGCCATTGGAGCTCCTCTGCTCTGTAAGATTGAAAGGTTGCATTTGGGCACCAGCAAAATCATCAAACACACATCATCATCCACAAACACAGCAGTATCAGGTGGCCAAGTCTTTCCAAGACAAAGAATGAACAGGGGAGGTACCGTGGTGGATCCTAAAAAAAGTAAATGGAGTGCAAGAGGGACAGTGCCTGTCTGAGGTTTGCAGCTTTTCATCTCTCCCATGTGAAAAATACAGCTGCTGTAAGAGACTGATGCAGAAGTTTCATTTTTCTGGATTTAGTAGTATTGTTTCTTCCAGGTGGTGACATTTTCTCAATCTCATGCCTGACGAAAGTTTCTCCCCTCTCTTCAGTTCTCAGATAGGCCAAGAAGTCTGTTGAAGAAAAATTTTTAGGGTCTGAGAGGACTTTGCAGCAGACACGTTCCAGCAGGGAGGAGAAACATGGCAGTTTTTTTCTACTCTTCATGGACCTTGGCTACTTGCCCTGAGACTAGAAAGAATTGCTGTAAGACCAATTTTCCAAGCTTGTGAGACATCAAGGGGGAGTGTCATGGTAGGGCTGTGCTTTGTTGAAGGTCAGATGATCAGGTTACAATATATCATTAACTTTTTAGAAGAACAGCATAGAAAATGTTGAAGTGGAGGGAATGGGATCTCTTGATATCTGTATTTTGCATGCCACCTTCTGAAAAGGAGAAAATACGCATTCCTCTCCCACCGAACACAGGCAGTCCTGCAGATTGATTTTGGTCCATGCCATGAGGTTAATGCACAGCTCGATCTGCACTGACATGAAAATACCATCTGTGTAACCCCGGCTTGCCTTGCTGGGAGAAGAGCAGATACAGGACTCAGCAGCTGGTCTCAGCTACTCTGGGAAAAGTGTTCGTCTCCAGACCAAGTTTGGATTCAGCCATATCTGGCAAAAGCATCAAAAGTATATCACATGCATACTCCAGAGAAATCTTAGGAAGCTTAATGGAGGTTCAGTTCATATGTTGAGGCTGTTGCATGAAAAGCATCAGGAAAAGCACAATTCTGTTCCTATTTCAAAATTGTACAGGGAAGTAAGTATATGGTATAATAACTTCACAGACGGTCATGAGTTTACTCAAATACTACTAACTTAACATATACAGTTCAAATAGAGAACTTTTCTTTCTGTTTGGTTAGTATCAAGCTAATAGTTTTCACCCCTTAAGATGTATAACAGAAAGCTGACTTCCTTT
The DNA here is from genome assembly GCA_035583135.1 of Lophotriccus pileatus. Classification (NCBI taxonomy): domain Eukaryota; kingdom Metazoa; phylum Chordata; class Aves; order Passeriformes; family Tyrannidae; genus Lophotriccus; species Lophotriccus pileatus. The sequence continues at coordinate 127,064,383 of JAWWES010000081.1, forward strand.
TTTGGTGAGCAGGACATAACACTGAATCTTGCCATAAGCATACAAGCACAATAATCTGTTTTGTACATTACACAAAGGAAGGACTAGACTGAATCTCCCTAAATTGCTGACAGCAAGAACACAAGTTTGAAACAATGCTTGTCCAACAGAAAAAAACTTCCTATATCAGGTCCTTTCCTGATACACCAAAGAAAAAGGCCTTCTGGTTTTGTTGTTGGTTGGTTGGCTGGTTTTTTTTTTGGTTTTTTTTTTTGTTTCATTAATTATAAGTGCATTCTCTGTTTATCTCAAAATTAACTGAGCTCAGTAAATTGATGCAATCTTTCATAACATAACAGATTTTTAAAAATATCAAATCTCTAATCAGCTTGGTGGATTACTCCACCAGGACTGCTTTCACTGGAGGGAAATAAAGGCAATTATAAAGCCACAGGACTATGTTCACCTCAGCTAAAATCAACATGTGACTGCTCTTCTGTGATCAGGTTAGATCCACACTCCCTAAGTTAGATTGCAAACCTCTTAAAGTTTAAGAGTGGGAGCAGAGCACTTATGGACCTCTTGCACAAAAGAATCTCTTCAGCTTCTGGGAGCACCCGCTCCTCGTTGCACAGCCCATGGTGGTTCGGCGGGGCAGGGGTTGAGGTGCTTTGCTCAGCAGGGCTGGCTCTGCCTCCAACGTGGCTGTGGGGAGATTGCAAAGTGACATGGTCAGTCTGATGAAGTATACAAAAGCTTTTGGCACCACATATCTGCAATATCATGGACAGTCAAGGAGGCGCCTGTTATAAAAATACACAGTGAAACACAACTGGAGGACTGCTCTTTCTCAAAGGCTAACGTAATGCATTCCTTCTGTTTAGGCTCATTTTCCAGCCTTTCACATTCTTTGTGAACAAGAGTTATAAAACAAGCCTGATGCAGGCCAATTATTTTTACTTTGAAGGCCATTAATCAAGATTGACTAAGAAAATGAAGACAGCTAAGCAAAATTTCATATGTGACTAGAGTGAGATTAAAATAAAACCAGATGGGGATGGACAGAGACGTTAAGCTGCTTTCTCTCCCCCTTCCCTCCCCTTTTTTTTCTTTTTTTGACTCATGTAATAAATGTCTTTTACAAATTACAGCACTCTTATTTTCTTACAGTAAATCAAATTGGGTCATAATGTACAAGTGGTCTCATTGCTGAAATGTCAAAAATAGAACCCGCCTTGTTATTCCAAAGTAATTCCTCAAATCTAAACCAGCAGTGTGGCCTGACAGTCTATAAACCATCTACCTGGATGCAGATCTCTTTTAAGGTAACTGTCTGTAGCTGATAGATGCATTTCACAAGCATCCAACGTGAGCCATTTATAGAGATCTATAGCACACAGTCATTTGCAGGGGTCTGAATTTGCAGGTCTTACATACACTGCATTTCTACAAATTTCAGGCAATTTATGGAACTGGGACTTTTTTCTAAGGATCAAACAACTTTGAGTTTTAATGCCAATGTGTAAATATATAAAAATGCTGAAAAAGCTTACATAATTTTCACAAAACCCTGTTTTAATTGGTTAGATGAAGGACACTGTACACACTGTGGAGCTTATTTAGAGTTTTCAGAACACACTAAGGAAAACACAGAACAGGAAGACAGGTAAAGATACGGAATGATGGTCACATGACCATCGTGAGGATTTTTTAAAATAAAGTGACTACTACAAATTATCTTAGATAAGAAGATGACACAGTCATGTATACATTATTACCCTTTTATGAGATAAACTATTGGATAAAATGATGGGGAAATTTTTTCCAAATATGTTTAGACTCATAATTTTAAAAGTCCTGCTTTGGAATCAGATTTTGATGAAACATATAGAGGTAAGTAATCTCACTTATATCACTCCTGACCTATCCAGAAGAATATTTGATAAAACACACCTATCTCACTGCTAAGAGAAAAAAACAAAAGAAAACCTCCAAAAACTCCCAAACTGAGCAGTTAATCAGTATCCTATTTGGAGGGCCTTAGACCTCCTAGTTTTTCAGGAAGGTTAGCTGCTATAGTTCAGCATAGAGGCTACACCCTCAAATTGTACTGTGCCTGAAATGTTATTCGGGTCTGAGATCTGCCCCTATACTATGAGAACTTTTTGTTTTAAAGATGGGAAGGTCATGAACATATAACTTGAAATTTTGTAAGCTCTACAAACGAATACTTCTGTTCCCAGACTATTTTCTACATCACCTGTCCTAATTAATTTAAACCTATACCTTTCTTCTACCCATTTAATATAATGTTGTAGAAATAAGCCTGGAAGGCATCTCAAGGGATCATTTGGACCACCCCTCCACCAAGGCAGGATCAGCTGTTTCTAAATTATTCTTGACAGATGTTTGTCTAACCTGTTTATCAACCCTCATAACAGTGGAGTTTGTATAGGCTTCCTACCCAATCAATTCTGATACTATCACAGAAAACATGTGTCTACCCTTAATCTCTTCTCCTGAAAGTTAAGCTCACTACTTCTTTTGGACATTCACAATAGTTTATTACTTTCCTCTTTGCAGCTACGTTTTAAACATCTGAGGACTTATCATATACCCTTTCAGTTTGCCTCTTTCTAGACTAAACAACCTGACTGCCTTCAATCTTTCCTCATAGGCCATGTTTTCCAGACCTTCAATGACTCTGGCTCCTCTCCTTGGACTCTTTCCAATTGATTTGCATCTCGAAATGCAGTGTCCCAACTGGACCCAGCACTCCAACTGAGGTGAGAAAGCAGAAGGACTATTTCATGTTTCTTACATATGCCAACATTGTTTATACAACCCAGTATGATGTTTGGGGTTTTGGCAACAGCCTGACCCTCCTGACTTATGTTCCTTTTGTGTTTGCTCTGGCTCCCAGCTGCCATCCACCGTACCACCTTGCAGCCCGCATCTCAGTTCGGGCACACTGCCTGTTCCTCTACACTGGGCTGCACCCTCTTTGCTTTAGGCCATTTCCCCAGTTTGTCAAGATCATTTTCATTCCCCAAAGTCTTTGATCCTGACTTGGTATCATGTGCCTGTTTAATATTCTCCTGTCTAGGATCTTAACTAAACAAAATAATAGAACTAGGCCCAAGAAAGAGCTTGAATAATGCAAACTTCTGGTCAGACAGTGAACTGATGATAATTTTTTGTGTAGGGTTTCCCATGCGGTTACATTCTGACAACATCCTTCGCTTATTTTTATTGAACATCATGTGAGACAGTGTCAAAATCCTTACTAAAGTCAAGATGTATAACACCTACTTCTTTGTTTTATCCAGAAGGCCTATTAACCTTAATTTACTTCTGTAGTGTGTTATCCTAGTATGTTTTGTTTCCTTCCACTTGGTTATTAATTGTTCTGCTGCCTTGTAGATGCTCACAGGACTCTGCTAGGTGTTTGCATTCTTTCTGCAGAGGAAGTGAATGTTTGTGAAAAAAAGTGAAGAGACTTAATTCTGTGAGTCCACCTTATTTTTAAATAATAATGATTTTTCATACCATTTTTTTTTATTTTTCCTTTTTTTTTTTTTTTTTTTTTTAAGATACTGATGAAGTTTATGCTTCTAGGAGTAGCAAAACATTTTGAAGCAACAGCCTACTCCATATAATCTTAAAGACCATGTTCTCATTGTGTTATATCTTTCTATTCCTGCTTGGGTCTCTTGTCACATTTTATTTGTTTATCTCTTTCCTCACAGTACTTGTTCTGTCCCAGCCTATTTTCTCCTTCAGTTCTCTCTTGCTGTCCCTTTTTTGACTGATAATGGAAAAGCAGTTCAGCAACATTCAAGTGCAATTTAAGCTTTTGAACCCAAGGTATTTGAGGTGCTTTAGTATAAAGGTTAATTCACCTAATTCCTGCTTTTCACATTCAAATATCCTTATGAAGAGTAGATCACACAGTTGTCTCTAAGGGGAAAGCTGCTTAGGAGCATAAAGAAGCTGTGCATTCTGCCTCAGATCAAAGAGATTTGAGTGCTGCTGATAGTAGCTTTTAAGAGATGTTACTGGTGGCAAAATTCAGTAGCTGTCTTCCTGGATGCTTGTTTATCTCTCTCACATTCCTCTTCCTTAATTTAGCTAAACATACACCTAGGTCAACCTTCTATTGTCTATTGCCCTTGGTAATGCCTTTACTCGCCTCATTTCCTATACCTGGCTTGTAGTGGAATAAAACCGCAGATGTATTCTTATTACAGTGCACAGAGATAGATAAAACAAAAAACAGAGACCTCTTTTGACTTCTGCAAAGCCACAGTGTTTTGGAGGGACATTGTATTTTAGATGGCCCACACCCTGAAAAAAATCAAGCATGTAAAATAAAATTTTGAAATGAGAAGTCAAACTACAACTTAAACTTGCTCATTTGCTTAAAGGTGCTTTGAACTAATACCATTCTTCTGAGCTTGTGATTCTGTATCCCATTATATCCATTTAATACTGGGCTTTCTGAGAAGCTGAGATTTTCCTGAATCAATAACAGTGGAAGATATCTGAAACCAGCTGTAAAACTCACCTCACAGTAAAAGAAGCAATGAGCTCGTTCTCCAGCTATGCCAATTATCTACCACCTTCCAAATCTCTGCTTTCCTATATATCCTTCCAGCTCTCTCAGACACAAACTACCATTTTTTTTCTCATAAGTAACTTGATAAATAAAGCAGCAAATGCAGCTTCCCACTGAAGGAAGGTGTTTATCTATTTTTGTAAATAACAGCTGTGTGGAATTGGTGAATGTTCACTTCTCAGCACTTCAACATAGTCCTATGGAAAGCTGCAATTACTCATTTTAAAAAACCCAAACAACACTACCTTTATTAACCTGGTCTACTTATTATGCCAGTCTGCCACAGACTGTGTTGGAAATTAATGGAAATCCAGTAGCTCCTTTCTGTCTCCTTTCTGTCCCCCATTCTGTGGAACTTGCTCACCAACAGAACAGAGCAAGCATCACTTGAACACTGTTGCAATACCTTACTGCTTTCAGGATATCAAAGTGGGACAAACTTCATTATCCAGATGAGTACCTTCATCTCCAGCCCACATATTTCAGGATCCAGCCACCACATACCTTTCAAAACAAGAGAAAGATTAATCTGTTTTCTTACATTCTTCATGAAAGTTCAGCATCCCTTCCCCGTTGCTGCACGTCACCCTGGGGTTATCAAAGCGCTGCACAGGAGGTGCACAGCCGTGCCTTGCTAAAAACATTGGTGGTCTGAGGTTTTCCAGGTGCCTTCCAGAACTCAACCTGTTCCCTAGACAGCAACACCTGCCTGTGAACTCTGCTTCCCTGCTCAGGTGTTTCCTTTGTCACACCTACCAGTAATGATCTGCAGATGGGCTGAGCTGCTGGCTAGTTTGTCGCTCCAAGGCGTGACTCAGAGAGGAAAGACTTAATCCAGATGGGATTTTAACCTGCAGTGTTGCACAGGCCGTCCACTTGAAACCGTTGTCCACTAGCTGAGAGTAAAAAACATTTTCCACAGTGTGTGGTGAGAGATGTTGATATTGCAATACAGTGGTAAGCAACTAAAAAATAAATAATCTTCGTTCACTGGTATTCACTGACAGTTTAGGATAGAACAGACAGAGCCTCCTCATCCTGCATTTTTGCATGGTTATGGCTAAAGAGATTCTCCTGCATGCTCACCAGACACATTTTATAACCCAAGCAATGCAACTCACTGAGGTGTTTCAGCCAATGTTAATGAAGTGGAATTTATGGCAAAGGTTGAAAGACAGAATAACAAAGAAGGTAATTTGCTCTAAGGAGTGTGGCATTTGTGGTCTGTTTCCATTCCCAGAGGTAAGGGAAGGAAGGAAAACCTGATGGGTAATACATAAGAGTCTCAAAATTTGAGCTTGGTTCAAAGTGCTACTTTGAACTTATGCAACTTTGAGCAAGCCATGTATTTTTGCCTCCTTGTTTCAGTGAGTAGCTGTAGATTAAGATCACACATAGAGGCAACGTGCAGTGTGGAAAATCCTGACATGGAAAAACACCTCAAGAGGAAGCCGTGAAGTTATTTCCTAGTAGTTTGGGACTGGACAGAACATAAGCCTGTACTTCATTAAAAGTACTTGCATCAGGCTGTTGTGGGGGCTTTTCAAAGATCTTTTGTTAAGCTTGGTTACAACTTATTTAGGACACTCAGTAAGCCAGGGAAACTTTCAAACCAAAATTCTGCTAGCTCTTATATAGGAGCTAAAATGTTAAGACAATTCAACAGCATATAGGTATGTCTACTTGAATAGAAATCTGCCTTCAAACCTGTCCTGCTCTGTTTCTCACTCACTGTCCACCAGCTTTCCACCCTGTATCCTCTATGGGAAAGTCCTGGACTTTATAATGAAATGGGCTCTGCTACCTGTGTTCTCACCTGCTCCAAAGACCACATCATAACTATGTCCTAACCCAAGCTTCCAGGGTTTGTTGCCAGCAGAGAAGGTAAGCTGAACTGTGTGGTTTCCTAGGGGGACACAGGCAGTCCTACCATCAGGTTCCAGTCAGGTATCTGGTCAGCAATGCTGACATATCATATGATAACCTCCTAGCATTTTGGTATAGTCACATTACACTTTTTAAAAGAATATTTAAATGACATTTTATCTGCTACTGTTTAAGGCTACCTTAAGTCTTCAAATACCTCATTAGAAAATAGTTGTGCTCCTCAGGCACATTTTGATGGCTGCCCATACAGAACAGTCATCTCTATTTGAAGTAAATAAAGAACTGCTTTTGGAACCCTTCTCGTTCTGAAATCTTACCTTGACTACTTGTTTTGTGTGAAACGTGTATTTGCTGATCTTAACTCCTTATTTCTTCCTGAAGATATTCCACCAGTTACTGATACCATTGTTTATTATTATGGCTATTATATTTACCAGATGTCAATGAAGAGATGCATTTGTATCCTTGGCGTATAGATTTGTAGTGGAGAAAAATGAGGTTTTTTTCTCCAGTCACTACCTATTTGGAATAAACTCTGAAGAAATTAATTCTGTTCTCTTCTGGATGGATGAATTCACATAAAGAAGGAGAAAAAAGGAGTATTATCTCTCATAGGGAGGTAATGCTTCACTTTAGGATAGGAGATAAAAAGGATTATAGAATTTTAGAAATAATTTCTTTCTTCCCCCCTGGGCTACCCTTGTTTTGTCTATGGTATCATTCCTAGAATATGTAGGCTGCATGCAGTGCTGAAGTGTAATTTTCTGTCATTACAGGCACACAAAATAATATATGCAGTCCTAGTTAGGAAGGGTATGGTCAGATCCTTACCTGACTACTTTAAATGCCTTTGCCATACAATCTCTCACACCAAAGAAGTCATATAGGAATCTCTTTCATGCTATATAAGACAATGACCCATCCCACATTTAATTCACTATTTTCAGTAACTGGGCATAATGTAATGGAGAACACTCTACAGCACGCAGCTCACTTCCAGAGCCTTTGTGCACTCAGAATTCAGTTGTTGTTCAAATATCTCTGACTTATAGCATGAACATGCAGCACAGCAAGCATTCAAAAAACTTAGCTGTCTGCTGCTTCTTTCTCAAATCCTACCATTTTACTTAATGCTCTCTCTCTGGCATGTCTGTGCTCTCCTTTCACATATTTTATTGGTTAGCTTGAGGAGTTTTTTTCCCACATATAACAAAATTACAAAAACTTTTTATTTTAAAGCCAAATATATGCAGAAGTGACAATTAAAAAACTTTGATAGAGTACATGGCTGGCATGAGCACAGTTTGCCTGCTATGGTACCTGGGGTATGCTAACCTCTCTAACTAAAAGCACGGAAGAGAGAGGTGGGTGAGGACTAACATCTGATGGCCTGTGGTTCCTCAGCCTAAACGGTGCAGTCAAATGTTTCTTAGAGCTCCACTGACTGGGAGCAACCCTCAGAACAGATCTGCAGCAAGGTGTGAACTCACGGCCTGGTCTAGAGTACAGTAGTTAAGGCATTTCATTAACACCCCATACACACCATAAGAGTATAAATTAGTATTATCAGTCTGAAGAAACAACACTTTTGAATTAAGTTACTTTTTGACCATCACCACCCTAAGAGAACTTCTGCTCCCTTGGACTGTTTCTGAGTAAGAAATTAACCTCTGAGACTAAAGTGAGAAAGTGAACTGCATATGAATATATCAAAAGAACAGAGAAAAGAGCTGGACAAGCATCTGGAAAAAATCAAGTTCACTCCTGCGTAGATTATTCCAAAACAAGATTCTTAAAGATTTTATTGGGCACCTGAGAAATGTCTCACAGTCAGGTTTTTCACCTGGTGGAAAATGTTGGAAGTGCCATTTGCAGAACAGCCATCAAATTTATCACACCTACTTATTTTCTTGTTCTGTAGGCAAGTAGTGGACTGACATTTCTAGAGGCCTCTCATATTTGCTAGAAGTTTCATCCTGTTCTCTGCTTTGTGGCCACACATTTTCCTCAGGACCTGTTTCTTCTCTGCAACATTGACAGTAACTAAGTTCTTTGCGTGAGGCAAGTTATGGACCGTCCAGGTACCTGAGTACATCAGGCGTCTGTATTCTTACTCACCATTCTGTGTTTCAGCAGCACTTCAGATATTGGAGAGCCCTGTAACATACCCTGGCTGCCTATGAATTTCTGAGATGTAGTTGCCAGAATTTTAAAATACTGTACCTGAGAAACTACTGTGATTATAGTTGCTAGTGAAGTCACTTTATTTGTGTCAGATCTGCAGAACTTCAGTGTGTTTGCCTTTGTTTAGAAACTTGTCCTGCCCCCCAAGCCCATGGCAACTTCTACCTTGGGCAGGGAAATTGATGTGAAAGTTCTCATCAGCCTTATCAGTTCATCAGAAGCCTCATTCTCTTTAGCACGCACTGTCCTGACCAAAGACATTTTTACAAATACCAGATCCTGGCTTGCAGAGTTAGTCTGCTCATTTTATGCTAGTTTCTGTTGGGCATCGAGGTGTTTTTGTTTTATAATTCAGATGAGACACTTGAAAGCGGACATAAAGAAGTTTTCAGACAAGCATTCTGGCTTGGCAGCCTCTATTCCCACTGAAGCAAAAGTGAGTTTTACAGATTTCACTGAAGACACAGCTACACCAAGAACAAATACGTCCAAGCACCTCACTCCAGCTGTCTTGTCTTGTGGGTGAACGTTCTTCTCTTTAAAGAATATGCTTAAGGGGACTAAATATATATGTAGAGGGATTATCTCCTGTGACATCTGTGACATCTAAGATGAATGAATACTGGGTACTTCAATTGAAATTCAAGAAAGCATTGAATGAGTCAGAGCAATTAATTCAAGGTCTGCCAGACCAGTTAGCCTATGACCCCTTAAACACTCAAAGAGAGCTAGACACAACATTTGAGTTAAATAATTATAATGGCAGTCTTACTACTTCCATTGATTCTAGAGGGAACCAGGATCTGTTAGTCTAGGAAAGAAATCTAAATCAATCATTGTCTTCTAGAAGAGACACTGATTTATATAATCCCAAAAGATTCCTTCATCAGTTTGAAAAGTATGTGGATCAAGTTCTCACCTCCTTTACACCCTTGGCAGACACGCTGCGTCTCATGAGATTTTACAACTATAATAGAAAAGAATTTAAAACATTGAGTCATAAAGACCACATCTGCACCTCTTCCCTTCTAGTTTCTCCCTCTTCCACCTTTTCCTTGCATTCTGCGTTGAGATGCTTTGAATATATACATATGAAAATTGCATGGGGATTGTTCTGTTCATCTAATGAATGTTACCATTGCAAATTAGAAAAAAATTAAAAATTGACAAATTTGTATTGTACCAGGAAATCACTTTTCTTTTCCTGCGCACTTTCATAAAAGTTTTTTGTTTGCCTGTTAGTTTTTTGTAGCTTGTTTTTTTTTTTCCTGCAGGAGAACATGTCCTAAATACAACACACCCAAGCAGATCCCCAGGCAATCATTTAAGGGAAAATGTTTGCCTTATACATATTCAGTGACAACCCAAATTGTTTCTGTATAACAGCTACATAATATATATTTCAATAAATTATTTAAGTGTGTATTTATGTAGAGGATCTGAACACCACTAAGAATACCTCTCTGATGCATGGATGGGTGTTTTAGTTTTGAGAAGATAACAACGTTGATTTTGTTTTATATTCCAGTAGACTGCGGTTGCAAGCTTTAGCACTCCACATCCTCTCCCAAGGATAGTTAGCTTCGAAGCTGCTAAGGTTTGGCAATGCCTCACGTGATCTCAGGACCCTTCTTGCAAAGTAGTCTGTATTTTCACTTCCCCTTCTCTTTGTGTCAGGGTATCTGTCTGCATCTTCCTTGCCCAACTGCCTGCATTACCATGTCTTCTCATTGCACTTGATGGTACACAAGCGCTGCCTTCCACTCACATGTCCCCAGCTCTCCCCACTACCCCTACTGATAATTTTTCTGAAAATTAAGCCATTCTGGATGTCAAAACATTCCATAGGGAGGATGGTATAGATATGATATAGATTACAGAAGAGCTATCCAAGCTGAGTGCAGGATGTTACAGCTGACAACACTTAAATAACCATTAATAAGCCATGTGTCTTTCAGCGACATTCCTTCTGTGATCTGTCCCAGTCTCCTGTTCCTCTGACATCAGATGAACAAGACAGGTTTTATAATTTAACTTTGCTTTTTCAACTTTTTTTTTAACATACAAATCTATGACACAGATTTTGCTTCTTTCTGCCAGTCCCTTCTCCATTATTCAACATTAGTTAGAGAGATAAGACTTGTTAACTTAATGTGTGCAGAGAAGAATATTTAGATTGATGTATAGAGATGTTGCTCATAAAAGTATGCACAAGGCCTTGACAAAATCATGCAACCTGTTTTCTCCAGACAGTTAAAATATTTTCCAATTTAGCCAATGACTAGACTTATCCACTATTTTATTCATGAAAACAGTGTCAAAATGAGAAATAAGGGCATTCTGCTTCCTCCCCTAGTTTGAAATATCATCTTGAATTGGAAATGAAACTTTTTTTTAAAAAAAAGCTTACATGCCTCAAAACCATGATTTTTTTTATGCCGAGACATTTAATTCCCTCCCCTCTTTCAAACTGTGATTTTTCAGACAAGTGAGGTTTTTTTCCCAAATGCCCTCAACTCCCATGAAATAGTTCCAAGGCATCCTCTCCAGTTATGTCAATCAGTTTCAGGCAGTCTGCAAAGAGACATGACATTTCATAACAATGACATACCAGCCTGGGAAATGAGTGGTGGGAAATAAGTGGTTTGCTTAAAATAATCTCATTCATCCACACAAATTCATATATATATAAAATGCTATCTTTCTTCAACTTAACCTGGTTAAATGCAAAAAATATTAAAAAGTGAATTAAAAATTGAAAGACTTGCTACCTGGGAAAAGATTCAGGTTTCACAAGTAATGAGTGGGAAGAAAAAAATGTCTGATTTCTCTGCTGCTCATGGGTATTTTGATTGAATTTAACACATCTCAAGCTGCCAAAAGCCAATGCTACTCATATGAAGCAGCACTGCTTCTCCAATTAAAAAGTGGAAGCACAGCTGCTTCCAGGCAAGTGGAAAGGCAAGTTGGATTGAGTGGCAGCAAAAGAAGAGGAAAAAAATAAATACATATGCTAATTCCTTTATAAGAAGTTTATTATTTGGTTGTTTTTGCAAGCAGTTGGCTGCTGTGGTGTGAGAAGCCAGGGCACAGGTGGAATGGCTGTTACCATGTGTTACCAAAGCAAATATATAAACGTAAACTGCTTCTCGACCCCACCTTCTTTTCTTTTTAACATTTTTACCAGCTTGTAGGCTCAGCCATGTTCCCTCCCTCTTTCTTTCCTGCTGGGAACACTTGTATGCGTTGGACCCTTGTAGTTCCCTTCTCAAGAGTGAAAAAACAAAAAAAATTCTTTTTGAGATACCTCAGTAATAAAATGTGTCTAGATGATGGGCATTCTTCCATGATGTTTGATCAAATATGGATATTATGAAAGAGCAGTGTCCAATCCAGCTGGAGTACAGGTGTTTTCTCATCCTTCCTGCTGAACTGATGTGCAGACAAGGTCTACTACTAGATCATCTGTCAATGTTGAGCTGCATATTGTACACAACTTGTTGTGAAAAGCAGTAAAACTGTCTCCATTGCATGATAGTACACAGACACAACAAACATCCAGTATCAACCACATGCAAATATTATTTGTTCTGACCTTAATTATCATACCAATAAAAGAACATAGAAAGTAACCAGCTATCTTTTCCATTTTTTCTTCAGCCCTGGGATTTAGGCAACACAAATAAATAAATAAATATATAAATACATACATAAATAAATAAATACATAAATAAGTACTCAGCTTAAAAAGAAAATCTGCAAACAATTAAAGATGGATACAGAGGAAAGAGTGAAACGTCCTCAGATTCTAGGGTATATTAGAATTTGCAAAGCACAAATTGCTCTGAAATTTCCCAGATATCCATAAATCATTATTGGGTCAAATTCTAGATCAAAACACAACTTTTGAAAGTATTTTGAAACCCAGTGTAAGTTTGAGACAGCAGCTTAGAACTGAGGAAACCTTAGATAATTGCAAGTTACCAAATCACTACATATTAACTAAGCCAAGTTATACATGTGCTTTCATTCTTCATATTAAAAATGTGAGATTAGTGTACAGGACACAAGACTTTCTAAAACAATTTGGCGGTTAACACTGTAGGTAGATGTCAAGTGGGATTTTCAGATGTGCCCAAACCCCACTTAAATCAATGGGACTGAAGTCAGTCCTACTGAAATCAACACCCAATCCATACTCAAATGTTACTTTGCAGTGACAGGCAACCTTTCCAATGGCTAAATGCAATAGAGTTGAATTCTGCACCAAGTCTCTGTATGCCAGTGACTGTTAAATAAAATAATACAGAGTATTAAAAAAAGTTCACTGCCATGTACCTTCCAGATGTGTTTGGACTATTCTGCTGGCGTGAACTGAGAAAAAAGAAAGTATCAGACAGCTCAGTGCTAGGCACAAGGTTAAAACAAATTGTACTGTTGCTTTATCAAATAAGTGAAATTATTTGTTATTAAAGTTAAAACTTAGATGAAATAACAACACAGCTCTCTTATCTGGAAGAATAAAACTGCAACTCAAGCTTTGTCGTGCTTTGCTGTAAGGAAAGTCAACAACAATCTACATAGGGCCTTACAAGGTCAAGAGAGGGAAAGTGTCATTGCTATTATTCTCTTTTGTTTATTAGATACATATCACCATAAAAAAACACCCTTTATTAAAAAACCAAAACAATCATAATCCAACCAAAAAACATCTAAGAATATTTCTGGGTTTGTTACTTTAATTCTATTTCTCTTTAGAAAAACAGATGAAAAAAGCAAGAACAAGCTAACTGTACTGAACTAATTTATTGTTAAGTAATACACTTACCATAAAAAAATAAGGCTGGAATTATTTCAAATTTTAAATGTCATTCTGAAAAAGAATGTAAGTAAAAAAATAAAATCAATTGAAACTTAAAACCTCACACAACCGTGTGGGTTTGGTTAGCATTTCGAAATAACTAGGTTTTTCAGTTCACCTTTATTGATATATGGCAGTGTTATTTTATTAATAATACGTTTTACTGATAAAATTATTTTTATTTTCTTAAATGTCTAAAGTTTTCTTTGATCTAAACCAAAGCTCTGTCTATAAATTTTCAAATCTATTATCAAACTAAAAAAAGCCATGAAACCTCAAAACATTATTTCTTATCCCTGGATAGTAATCTGTAAGTAGGAAAGAGACAATAAAGTAATTTTTTGAAAACATTTGTACACTGTGAAAACTATTGTTCACAAATCTGAAAGGTTCATTCTTAAGGCATCCTGTAGAAAACCTGCCTTGAATATACTTTATCTGAAGCAAAGATAATAAACTTACTTTACTGTAAGTAAACTTACTTTAGTAAACTTACAGACAAAAGAGTTCAAAAGTTTTAAAACTACCATGGTGGAGTGATGACCAAACCTGTGAACACCAGGTTCTACAGCTTCATTCTGTTTAGGGACAGTCATTTTCAGGCAAGGGATTTTTACCAACTTGAACGCTCACTTTTGCAGGTATGTATTGTATCTACTGGACTATCAAGAGGGCTTGCTAGAATTCTGACAGAGCGAAATGCAAACCTGGCTTAGGACTCACTCTTGGGAAACCAAAAGATTTGCTGCTGAAGCTCCTTCTCCTCCTTAGAGATCCATCCAATATAGATATGATGCTTATCGACAAGTATCCCTCACCTGTCCCTTGGATGAAACAAACTATACTGGTAGGAGGATTTGATGTTTCAGCTAGAATATACTAAGGAATCTGTCTGTGTAAAAGTGTCATAAAAATAAATTATGCTACCATCTCACATGACTGTATTAAACAAAAGTTGTTAAGAGCAGATTTGGCTTGTGCAGAGCAGAGGATCATTTGGGGAGGGACAGGGGAAGCTATTTGAGATAACTTCAGGTGAAACTAAGCAGACTTCAAGAGCTGTGAGCTCGTGCTAGGCAGAGCTATGTGGTTTTTCTCTCTGAAGCGAGGAGCACTAAGGCTTTGTGCAACTTCATTAGTGCTGGGATCACTATCTGACCTTGCTCACCAATCTGAAAGCAGACTCAGACCTTCACTGTTCATCATTACAGGCAAGGTGTTACAAGATTTAAATAGGTACCCTCAAAGGAAAAGAAGATCAGTACATCAAAGCATTATCTCTAGTTTATTTAATGTGGAATGGCCAAATGGCAGGACTTTTTCATGTTTGAAGCTCAAACTATAAGCAATTATATCTGTACCATTGTAACTGATACAGCCAAGCCTGTATACTTACCAGGATCTCTTTCATCCTGTTTAGTTTATATAGCATTATCATCCCTAGGAGCTCACATTGCTTTCACAGTTTTCTAATGTTTTATAGACATATTTGGTCCCTAGGGATGAAACAAGGTACAGAAAAATAATAGTCAGTCCGATCTAGATATGGGTATCTGCCTTTATCTGCTGCTTTAGCACTACTGTGAATTACAGGCTATTTTTACAGCTTAAGAAGATATCTGTATCAAAGCAACACAACAGTAAAGTGGCAGAAATACCACATAATTCCAAAGGCCTGCTAAGCCAGAGCTGAGAAGGATACACTAAAACAGAGCTAAAGAGAACACAACTAAAGATCTTCTCTATGGTGTCTGACTGTGGATTTATTGTTGTCCCATGGTTTGGGGAGACTGCAGAAAGCTAATATTACTCAATTTCCATTCTATCTTGCTCTGCAACCAGATCTAAGCATTTCCTTTCATTTCACTGGCCAAGTGAAATGTTATTAGCTTTCACTTAAAACCTCTTCAGGGGCAGCTGTGGTGCCTCCTTCCCCAAAGCTGTGTCCCTCCTGCAGTGTGAAACATGGCCTCTCCCTCCAGATCCTCTGCCCCTACATTCCCCTTCAGGGACCATCCTCATCATGAGGAAGGTTAAATGCCTTCTCTACAAGAGTGCTTCAATGGAGTTTAGTGAAACAGGCTTGAGACACACAGGGTGGAGCTGCACACAGCACCAGGGAAGGGCTCAGAGAGAACAAGTAACTCAGACAGAATGAGTAACTCGGACACTGGTGAGGGACTCCTCTGTTTTCCCACATGGCTTTTAAGAACATTTCAGGCATGACTGATGATGTCTAGCAGCCAAAAAATATTTTCTGGAGTAACTTTTTTTGTAACAAAATGGAAAATATTTAGGGAAGGAAAAGACAGGGAGAAGATAAAATGTCTCCTATGGTGACTAGTGTGTCACCACCAAGTGACAGCCCTATTTCAGCTTTTATCCAGCATCCTAGAGCTTTTGTCTGAGGACTTTCAGTTGAGGAGTTTGTTCTATGACACTGACAAGTCATTTGTTCGTGGGAGAAATGGCAGTCAGCAAGCAACGCTATTCAACATTTTGAGAATGTCCCCTTCACTAACTTTATGAGACTGGGTCTGACCGCAGTGACACCATTTACAGGGACTTCATCTGCCAGAATGTCTTTGGACTGTGGGTGCCTTTGGCTTTTCCACAGAGAAGACTGTGCAAATAGTTATTCTACTTAGGTGTGTATCATTTGTCTGTTCTAGGGTGTACTGTGGGACAAAGTTGTTCAAGTTGGCTGTTCTCAACTGAGCTTAGTGGAACACTTGATTTCGTTTCTCCTTTGCCTACCTCTCAGTAGGAGTTGTGATTTCAGGGTATGAAACCAGGAGTCTGAAAGCCTATCCAGAACAAAAGCCCCCTAAGGCTGCTTTGATCTGTGGTGTGGAGCACTCCTGGCTGTGGGACCTCTGAGGAGAAAGATGCTTGGTGTCTTGCTTTATACCATGCACTGTTCAGCCCTACCTGAGGAGTTGAACAGATCTGCACTTGTTCAAAACCAGCAAGCGTTTGCACATTCATTTCACAGCTGGTTTCCACACTCTCAGAAAGTGCAGGGTAAGATGGAAGGAACTGCGGAGTCCATCCACTGTTTGAAATGTACAGACTTCTCCATCTATGACAGTCCCAGTCAGCAGTTACTCCAAGACACAAGTAAACACGGGGTTTTTTTCAGCTTGTCAATTAAGATATCATTTGAATTTGGGCCTCCTGGGGGCTGGGTGGCTGCATGCTATTCAGAAAGGGACGACTCTGCTGTCACAGCCAATGGATTTTCATGTGTTCACCACTACTCTCTTCATGGTTTTAGGAGTTACCAAATTGTAATAGTGACACCTCCCATATTATACCTTCTTTTTTTTCCCTCTTAGCCATGCAATGGAAATATGTTTTTAATTGTCCAACTAAGTTGAAGTCAGCTCTGTGGGTGTGGAGGGTACTCCCCATTATTTATGTTAAATACTTTGAATCAGAATTCAGTACTCTCTGTCATAGTACCAGCTCTCATGCCAGCAGGCATCAACACAGCAATATTATAGTTGGCAATATGGAGTTTCTCTGAACATTGTGAGTGCTGGAGGATCTATACATACCATAAACAAGGAATTAACAAATGTAAAAACCTAGGTAGACCAGCACAGAGATCTCTGGACGGTTTTGTAAAGGAAAGTGTTGAGTTGTGCCTTCAAGTAAAGCACCTGAAAAAAAAAAACCTTCTATGGTATGCCTTGAAAAGATTTTCAGTCTTGAAAAGAGAATTATTATCATCAAAAGGAAGGAAAAAAAGAAGGGATATACTTTTTTCAATTTAAAGGTAACTAATGTGCTCTGTAGAAATGGTGATGCAAGATGTAACAATTAAAAAGGCTTCTCAGGTGCATTTCTCATAAGTGGTGTGTCTCTGACATATTGTATGTAGGAGACTGATTGGCATGAGCTACATTTTTCCTCAGGAATTAATGGCCATACAATTTGTAACACAAGCCAGCAATTCTGCAGCACATCTTAGCCCTCCGATTTCTCTGGACAGGAAAAATTCATCTTACTACACACTTCTACAGGGATAAAATCATCCCTTAGTCACATTATTTTTAATGTGATGGTAAATAGTCACACCAACCTAGACTGCTCCAGAAGGCACTTAATGGGAGGTGTCAAGGAGGAATTTATTTTCAACAATGGACAAAAGAAATAGGATGTCAGAGGTCTAAAAGACTGTATCCTTATTCTGCTACAATGGTTTAATACCATTAACACATAAGCATTAAGAGTTCAAATCTTCTTTCTTGTGGCCAAATCCTGAGGCATCTAAGGTAAAGTAAGTGGCAAAATTGATACTCATTTTGAATAGAATGGAGAAAAATGGATTTTTCAGGAGCGTAGGGGAGCCACAACACAAGTCTCTTCAGGACTGTGGGACTTAATGCACAAAAAATCCGCTTCTTTCTTATCACAGTTAGCTTAATGGATGGACAACAAAGTGGCATGTGGCTCTTTTATGCTGGGGTTTATATTAGCTTTTTTAAATTTCACTCAAGTTAATAGTGAATTTTAGGATAAAGTTACACCTCACCACCTAAAACAAGTTAGTTGCACACCAGTGTTGAATGGTACTCTCCTTCTTTTCCTCACCTTGTCTCCTCTCCGTTTCCTTGCACAGGTTCTGAAAGTCAGCCCTCTGCTGGGTTAGTTCAGTTCACCAGGAAGACAGCTAATGTGACCAAAAAAAGTGACAATTCTCCTTCTGGCTTCACAGGTTGAACCAGTGACAGCCTGATGAGCACCACACATGGCCCAGAGAAAGATGAGTTCAGTTGGCTAGAGCATAGTGCTAAAAATGTCAGGGTTGTGGGTTTGATCCCTGTATGGGCCATTCACTTAAGAGCTGGACTTGATGATCCTTGTGGGTCCCTTCTAGCACAGAATATTCTGTGATCCTGACTGAGGTAGGAGCAGACAAAAAGTAGGACCTCCCTCTTGGCAGCAGTGAGTTGTTAAACTACCCCTGCTTCACTCTCAAAGAAAGGAACCTAAAAAAGGGCAAAGTAAACAAACCAGCAGCAAGGTTTTAAAGGTGGTGGTGGGAACATGCTGACAGGGGACGACAGACCTGGCTGGGTTATGGTAGCCTGTTGTTTTTCACATTGATTCTTGCACTGGGATGCAGAAAGAGTTGCTGAGAGCTGCAGCCTTAGAGGGAACTGAAAGACGAGGGGAGGGAGAGAGGAGAAAGAAGGAGGGGAGGGAGAAAGGAGAAAGCAGGAGGGTCTACTCTGGCAACACTGACTCTGGACAATTTCTCATATGCTTTGATAGGGAAAATAGCCTCTCTAGGGAAACATAGAGCTTTTGATATTTGATTAAAATTCTTATGAATATTTTGATATTTCACCCTACCAGTGACTCCTATGGACAGGAAATGTCTTATGGGAAGCAGAATAAAGAAACTTTTAGAGCAATCATCATCATATTTCAAGCACTACTAACTTTCAGGATTCTCAAGTTACTAAAAATTTTCCTCTGGCTAATATAAAGCCTATTAGTGAAGTATTATATTATTTGTCAAGAATGCTTTATAACACCGCCCATACCTACCTACATGAACTAGAAAACTACAGACAGCAGTTTGCTAGCAAGATTCATCTTTAAATGCTGTTCCATTACTCACAGCCTGAGACAATGGGTTAAATAAAGCCTTGCAAAGGAAGACACAGACAACCAGACGTTCAGAATCTGAGCATGACTTGGTTGAGGTCACAAGATAGTTTGTGCTATTGCTTCTAGTGACAGCACTATGTAGAAGTGCTTGCAACAGTCGCCTCTGGAATATCTTAATTCTCCATCTATTTCCCTTTCATACACATCTGTTGTTCTGCAACCTGGTGTGTAGAATAGTGTCAGAATGGAAGGCAAGACCAATACCCGGAATATAAATATTTATTCTTCAATTCAGCCATCTCCTGCTCTAAGCTTGTGTACTTTTGTTAAACTTTATCTTCCTCTCTCTGCACTGATGTTTGAAAAAAATGCAAGCACACTTATATCTTTGTTGTTTTGCATATCCCCTCAGCTTTTGCTTAGACATAACAGGTAATGTGTAGCAAACATTTCACAGGGACTATTGCAACTGCAACACCAAAATATACAACAAAGGAGAAATACAAAGTTAGAAACGGTTTTAAAACTTTTCAGAATATTCTTAAGATTTATAGCTGGAAATAAGCATGACTGATCAAATTATTTGGGCACTGTCACTCAGCATGGTGGTACATGACTTTTGGCTGTCTTGTTAGCTAAGAGAAAGGATTCAGTCTGGTCTGGAAAGAATAAAACATGGAGGAGAATGTGAGAAATCAAGGTTTAGCCCATAATCTACTCAAGGGACTGTGCTCAGCCAAGGGTTGGTCACTGCAGGATTTTTTCAGGAGTGACCAGTTCAGAGAACACTTTTTTTTCTGAAACAGAAGAGGGAAATGAAAATGCCACTTCATCAGACTGATTGTACCACTCTACTGCAAGAGGGACAACTGTGACACAGTCCCCACTCTGATCAGTGTTTAAATTGTAATGGATCTTAAACAGTTATTAAGGAATTATTTTCAGGGAGTATAATTAAAACCTATTATTTGTAGTAGGTATCAAGCATCTGGATACATTTGGGAAGATGAAATCATCAATCGGGGAAAACAATCAGATTTTGTTGCCTAAGTATCCAAATTAATCATTAAACACTTTCAAATTCAGGTGTCACATCTGACTTTAGTCTGTTTTTGGGGCATATGTTATGCATTTTGTTCTATATTCTGCTGGCATACAAAAGAGAAGCTTTGCTGAGCATCATCAGCACTTCAATGTGGCCTCGTCTGACCCATCTGAGGGTGGCACAGGCACCAGTTGTGTGTCCCCCACTGCCAGGCTGGTGGGAGCTGGCTTGGAGCTGGGTGCCTCTTGGCTGGAGCACAGAAGGCAGTACAGGACTAGCCTGGCAGGATGTGGGATGGGGACTTGCTGTTTAGATTAGGGGACATCCAATTTAGTCACAAAAAAGGAAAGCCCTTCACAGCTGCACAGGACTAGCACAGACAAAACCACTCCTAGAGGTAGCTGAGCCAGTTTGTTCTCCAACACTAACCTCATCCATGGGACACTCCAACAAAAGTTAGAATGTTTACTTTTTCTTTAATGTAAGATCCTTTTTGTAGCAATTCAAAATAAAAAATTGTTTGTGATTTGCTTTTGATTAAACACTACAACACCAAAAAACATTGATGGAGCTTGTAAAACTTCATTATTACAGGACAAATACCTTCATCCATTCTCAGCTTTTGACTGTAAGAGTCATATGAAAGGGTTACTGAAAATTCAGCTACAGTGATGAGTACTATTGAATTCTGCAATTATTTTGTTTTTTTCCACCCTGATAAAGCCTGTGGCTTTATTCAGAGTTTCATTTCTGGCTCCCTTGCATGGGCCAAGTGCTGCTTCAAGGGAACATAAGACACCTTCCCATGGGCAGGTGTGTCCCAGGGACCTCTGAGGAGCACCAAAAGGTAACTGCAAGTCAGCAGGAGATTTCAACTTGAAAAAAATCCCATGTAGTTGTTTCAGTTTAGCCCCTTTTCCTGATGCAGGTTTCTTCTCTTCTGTATGTCTGTCACAAAACCATGAAAAAAAATCAAAACATTTCTGAGAGCAGTAGAGTCAGGACTGAAACTTTTTCAAAACCAGTAATCACACCAGTAATTAGTATTCCACTGACATTTTGATAATACGATTGCACAGATATTGCAAATGGGCAGCTCCATTTTCACATGGTTATGAATAAGGCATGTTCTTTTCAAGTAACGTGGAAACAGACTTCAGCAGTAAATCAATCTGGGCATATTAAATGGTAGATCTTATTTATTCATGTATTACCTCTTTACCTCTACCTTACCTCTACCTCCTCAGCTTTTGTGAGACTGAAAGATTCAAAAAATTTCACACATATAGAAAAACGAAGTTGTTATAAAGCTTGAGAATCATTATTTTTTCATGTCTCCCCAGGTGCCTAGGTTGAGCAGAGGTTTAGACTTTGCCTCAAAACTGTTTAAAAAGTTAATTTAAGTGAGCTGCTATATGCATGAACAAAGAGAGTTTTCACACTCAGTGATGTGGGTCATTAATTGGACATCTCATTCATCACAGACCCTTACCAGAGAAAACAAAGAACAAGAACAAAAACAGGACAAAAACAGGACTCCGGTTTTGTTAAAAAAAAAAAAAAGTTTGAGGAATCTGTATTTAATCAAAACATGCAAAACAATCTCCAGATACTGTCTGGCAACAAATTTAAGATTTGCAGAGCTGAAGTGTTCATTTGCTTGGCTATAAATATTACGTTGATGAAAGACAGTCCTAACTCTGTCTTCCACCACTTCACTTCTGATAGGGAAGTTAAGATTTTATGTGTTTGCTTAGAAACCCATTAGATCTAACCTTTCCAGGAGAATTACAAAGGGGAATGATAAATGATGATGTATCAGTTCAGGGAGGGAGAGGTTTCATCTGGGGTACTGCAGGGGTAAGTACTCAGTCTAGGCATATTTGATGTTATCATTCACGGTGTAGCATATAAATGAAAATCAAGATTATACTAAGGTGGGAGGAACTGCTAATGCTAGAGAGGAAAAAAGTATTTAATATGACATCAAGTGGTTAGGAAGAGGACCACGAAAATAAGATTGAGGCTGGAAAAATGTGAGATACTGTACCCATGAAAAAACACTCCAAAGAGATATTTACTGGGAGGAAAAAAAAAGCAATAATATAAGAGGGCTGAGGCTGAGCAGAATACTAGATATACATTTGCAACAGGGAAAGGCAACAACAACAAAAGCCAAATGAGATGTTATGCTTCCACAGGCCTTACCTCACAACTGTGGAATTAGTAAACCTTTTCCATATGAATTGGCAGCAAAAAGACATTTAGAGAAAGGAGATGATCTGTGAAGTGTGTGAACGGAGTTTTGCATAAGTATAACCAAGCCAGAGGTTGCTGATTCTTTATGACTTTTAGGTTCTGCAGCACCTTGGTAGAAAGATTTCCAACTACCTATGCAAGCCTTGCCTCAAATTCCTCTACAAGCAGCAATATGAAGTCTGTGTGGGAGAAACCAAGAATTTGGGATTAAATTTTTTTACACAATGCCCTCTCTTCTTCACTACAGAGTTTAACCCGCAGTAAACATAGGACAGAAAAATACCAAGATGCATACAAATAAAAGTCACAGCCACAGTCTCTGTTCTGTGGACTTAAGCACTGCATAGGCTGTGCTAATTACTAATTTTAATTTGAGCGTCTATATTGGGCTAAAACAATATCCTTAGAGGTGAACACTATCAAACTGCAGTATTTGGAAGTAAAGTTTGAATATTATTCTGAATGCAACTTCTTGGGAAAATATGGAGCAATACAATACAACTTTATACATATTTTACTACATAAAACATAATACTTTTTGAAAGAAATATCAAACAACAGAGGACAGGAAATGATAAAAAAATCCAAGAATTGGAGAAAAATAGTGCAAAACCATCTTTTAACTGGTGACACCAAACATATAAACATTATTATTGCAAATATTTGCTAAAATCTGTGCATTTGCCAAACAGAATATTTAGAATACACAAAACATTTTATCCTCCTTAGGATTAGTGGCTCCGATTAAAAAAAACCCAAACAACAAACAATATGAAGGAAGAATAATTTTTCTCTACTCAAAGATAAACTTTGTCTAAAAGTTTCCATACCTAAATTCCTGGTCATGTTTTACACCATGTTATCTGTTTAATAACTACTCACAATCAACCTGGGAGAATAGCAACAATTTATCAGGAATTGTGCTGTGCTCTGAAAGATTATCAGAGAACACTATAAAAAGGCTGCTGTTTGCAGGAGACCACTAAGAAGAGTACGTTATGCCCTGTAAAACAGCCAGGGCAGTTTTATTAAGGTCAGATGGCATTTGAAGACAGAATCATGAAGAAACATATTTAAAAAGGCCTTTATAGAATGGTCCTGTTGTGCAAACACCTTAGGGATTTAAGCACAAGCATACATATGTTTCTTGTTTTTATTTCCATGACTTCATGTACAGTCACCCAGTCAAAAAGTTTTCTTTCCTATCACTGCTGTCCCAAGCCTTTACTATACCCAGTGTAGAACTCTGTTTTCCATATGGAGTGAAAATAAATTGTGCTTTTGTCAATCTCACCGAATATTAAAAAAAAACAAAACAAAACAAAACAACAACAAAACCAGATCAAGGAACAAAGCCTTAAAATACAGATAGTTTTAAAATTATGTACAAAATGCATTCTTTTTATAATTAATTAATTTTTGGGGCCTTAAGACAGGGATGTATTTGAATTGCTGTCCCTCTGAAGACAGACACTGAACACCAGTCCATTGTAGTCTCCAAGGAACTGAGAGCAAAACCAGGGAGCCAAGTTTTAATGCAGCAAGAGCAACAAATGGGAAGAAGTGCAGGGCACTGCACTGGCACAGCCCTGTTTCCGAGCTCCTTACTCAAGGAAACAGCTATTGATTCTGCAGTCAGAGGTAGCCTCGTGGGAGGTAAACAATCATACTGGCAAAGTCTTGAGTCAGACCTTCCCCTTTTTTAAGCTACATTGAGAAATGCACTTTTTGAAGAATGTTTAAAAACATTCATGTGAAGGAAAATGTGAAGACAAAAACCACCTTGAATTCTATAAGGTGTTTTCTTACTTAAAAGTTGTACTCCCATCTTAGCCACTGTGCAATGAATTGCAATAATTGCACTATTTTTTACGTTCACTCATATTCTTCACTGTTAAATTAACATATCAAGTTAAACCATAAAATTATCTTGAGTATATTAAAAAGTTCTGAATTCCTGAGAATCAGTGTAGTATAGAACTATTCCAGCTACCAAACTAATTTTGCACTGATTCTCCACATCTTCAAATTTGCCAGTTTCCTTTTTGAAGTACAGTCCACAATACTGGAACGACATTTCCAGCATGAATCACAGTATGACCATCATTCTGGTACCACTGTCTCTACAGTTCATATATCCCAAAGGGGCTTTATATCATGCTGGTAGTTCATGTACAGCTGGGTGTTTATACTAATATCCTCTCTATCATTCATAGTCCAAAATCCATGTTTCCAGGAGGAAATCCTATTTTAAGATTGGTTTCTTTGTTCCTAGAAGCATGACCTGAAATTCAGTTGGGCTACAATGAGCTCACTTTCCCAAGCAAGTCAACCTAGCATATCTTATCAGTTCCTATTTTCTATTTATCTTGTACTTTTTAATAATTTGCTAATGTTACCAGCAATGACTGTATATTGTTTTTCCTACCATCATCAAGAACAGTGTATGTAGACAGAGAATAGACCCTGGAGGGACCCACTAGAAACCTCTGATCAGATAAGGATTTCAGTTCAGAATTGCCTTCTACACCCTGTTGGTAGTCAGGATTTACCTTTGTAATGCTTGTTGTATGTATTTCATATACTGTGTTATACCAAAATATTATGGGAGAATAGATTTCCTACAGGTATTTGCTATTTCAATACACTTTTCTTATCAATCCAATTTGTGAATTTATCAATCCAATTTTTGACAGATCTATTTTCATGTAAACCATGTTGAATATCATTAATACTGGCATTAGAATTTATTTCCTTTTTTTTATTATTTTTTTTTCAGCTGTATTGCCTGGATCAAAATTTTTCAAGTCATGCTATTTACCTTTTTGACAGTAAATGAAATGCAAATAAAAGAAACTAAATGCACCAGGCAAAGAAAGATACTAGATTAAGATGAAATGTATGAATTTACATTGAGGAGATTTTTTCAAATTATCATTATAATGAGATGTTCAATTTCATTAGCCAGTATAGACCTTACTATATAATTTTAGTATTACAGCATTGTATGTAGAAGCAAAAATAAGATTTATAGTTTCATTTAGGTTTTTTTTGTTGCTGCTGGGAAGAATTTAATATGTGTATACATGTGTTATTTAAGTACATATATTATTTAAATAGAATTAGAATTTAGCACACGCTTAACATCCATCTTCTTTAAATATATTTATTCTATTAGAAGATAGAGATTGACAGTATTTGCCAGATGACAATCTTTACACATGATCTGTTCATGTTACCTTGGACAGGACTTAGAATTGAACTGCAGTACATAAAACAGCATTTCAAAATATGTTTACTTTTATTAAGTAGTACTATTTGCCTGTGCTGGACACCATGAGACAAGAAAGAAATTTTTTGGAGCATTTTTTTTCTCATCCTAAAATACATCTGATTTAGGAAGTGTTGCTTGTGATTAATAAGTCTACAGCATCGAGAAATTTCTTTATGCTTCATCACCTAAGCAGGACTGTCATCTTTGACTCCTTTTGGCTCTCTGCAGTCTTGAGATGGTTGTAAATCCCTCAAGAGTGTCATAACTCTGAACTGTAAATATTTGATGACTTCGTAGGAAATGGTCATAAGTACAGAGTGATTTATTCTAGCTCTTTTGTGAGAATCCAGCTGATTGAAGAACAGTAAATATATTCTGTCAAGGAATTATTATAAGGAAGAGTTTATACATAGAGAACAGTACAAATGAACAGCATAACTTTTAAACAGTTCTATTGAAAATGAAAGAAACAAAATGTAGTCAAAAGGAAATACTTCGAAATAATAGTTTTGAATACTTGTAAAATAGAAATTAACATTTTTTCATTTCCTCTCAAGAAATTCTAAAAGCAAAGGTTGTTCAAATATAAAGTTGGTTGTTCAGTACTCACATTACGCTACACACTGTTATAATGCAAGAAAAACTATTATCACTTCTTTGGGTTAGTCACTGAGTTTTCTTACTGTTTTATAATGCAATCAAGAGAAAAAATGCTGCAAATCTTGGGGGAAAAAAAAGCAGCCTGAAGCAAACATGAGCTTTTTGCTATTGCCTTCAATACACTTCAGAAACAAACTTATTTAGTTGGCCTTCATATTATGGCTTGGTTTTTCCTTTTCTCCATTATTTTCGATCACATCTCAGATCTCCTTATATTTAGTTGAGGAGTCACAGGTATGAGTGTTCTCATCGAACTTATATGGCAAGAGTTTCCTTTTGGTGCAGGACAGAAGGGAGGTTTTGGTGCAGAATCAAGGAGAGGCATTACTACCTAGGATTTGGTTTGAGCACACAAGCAATTACACCTATGTATTCAGGCGCTTTGTTTGGCCATGGCTGCAACATGATGTAGAGAATTAGTGTTCTGCCAGGTAAGTGCACTGTCAGTCTTCACCCAGCCCAGAACAACCCTGAACACAAGCCACTTCCTCCCTCTTCTTTCCTATGATGGTAACTTTGCATAGCTCATATTTGCACTTCTCTGAACACAAACTACTGAATTTAACGGCAGAGCTATATGAATCCCACTGAAGACACTTTGAGCAAGGGATAAAAATGAGATTATTAAGTAATGTAGTAACATTTAATAATAAAGTACAGTTGAAACAACCTCTTGCCTGGGTTTATCCACTGCTATTGTTTATAATCTCTATACCTTTGCATTGTATACCTACTTGGTTTTTGATAATACTTAGCATTTGGTTGATAATACTTGGCATTTCTATATAATTTTTCACGTTCCAAGTATTATTTTTTTTCCTTGAGGAATTGCTGAAGCTATTTATTTAGCATACAGATATAGTTGTCTTAAAGAGAAAATCAGTTGTCTGAGTTCTCTCTGAAAGAAAAGTTGTCTTAAAGAGAAAGTTCCTGTCCTATGGAGCAAGACACTGGAAGTAGCTAGGACTTGCTAGGGTTTCTGATGATTTGGGGCATGGGAGTCTCTTAGAATATAATAAGTTAATTTAATTAACAGGGTGACACAATTACTAACATTCATTTACATTAAGCCATTGAGCCAAAATCCGTTATTTCAGAATTGTAACTGACTCCCAATATACTTCTTTTAGCACTGTTTTGGGCAAAACAAGAACTTTTGATTATGATCTTGATTTTGGTGCCTGATAAATGTATACATAAGCAAAGTAGGATGCAGCTGACGACTAGGTGCTCCTTGAAAATTACACCAACAAAAATTTCTGCAAAACAAATCAAAACTCCTCTGCATAGCAGCAGAGCTCTTGGCAAGTTGTGCTTTGCTGCTGTCTCTCTCTTTGATTCTTTTAACCTTTCTGTCTTTAAACTGGCAAAGATTTTTACTTTTTTTCTTCTGAGGGTACCTGCAACTACACCTGTAATTCCTCTAGATTGTGTCCTATTCTTTGCTTCTCTCTTCCCATTTTTCCTGTTCATGTTTCATGTCATCAGAGAAAAAAAAACACAAGGAAAATGGGGCACTCTCACAGTGGCAAACAAACACTCTGGGTTTCAGTGTAAAACTGAGTATTCCAAGTACAAAAATTCCTTGTTTTATTGCTGGAGAGGAGCTTTAGCAGAGATTACAGAGGCAGGTAAATTTGGAGAGGTACTAGCACCAAATAAAGAAACCGTATCACCAACAATACAAAGTCTTATGCTTTGTGAATTCATAAGCAAAAGTTCTCGGACCTTTGAGACAGATATGTCTCTCAAGGACTTCAATGAAGTCTTATCCAAGACTCACTGGGACTAATCAAGAAACTCACCCATGCCTCTTTTTGCACTGCAACAGACTCAAAAATTAAAGTTTAAGATAAAGTTTACATCAAAATCCACAGAGAGCAGAAACACATGGAGAGTATTTTGGGCTAAAGCAAGTTGTCTCACTGCAGTATTTAACATCACATAGGACATTGTGGAACATTAAACATGAGTATTAAACGTATTTGTAGTTTCAAGAATTCTTCCAAGACTGTTTCAGAAATTTGCGTATTTTTAATTCAGCTTATCAGAATTCTGTCACAATCCACAAGCTGGGACAGAATAACAGAAGTTTTTTAAGGTGAATTACTTTTAATGTGATTTGGGTGCCCAAACTGTTTGGGAATCCTAGTCAGTATTCTTTGCATTAGCAACATACTGTCTTAGTGTTTGGGAAAAAAGGGACACTGAAATGTTTATTCGCCGTGTGAGCATTCAGACAGCACCCTAGAGCTTGTATTATCATAAACAGCTGAAAAAAGACACTAGTCAATCCACCAAACCTTATGTCTTAGTGCCTTCTGAAAGGCTTTATAATGTGGTGTAGATTCAAATATAGAGTGCAAAGATGTTATGTCCTAGAAAGTTTATTCCCAAGGCAGAAGTCAAAAAATGTTTATAGTGCCAGTGGGCATTGAAAAAAGTTGAATGCAATCGAAAGGTCCAGAGTTGTTTTCCTGTTACCATTTTTTTTGTTATTAATATTATATCTAAAGCAAATATTATAGAAAAGTGTGGAAAAAAAAAAAAGAACTACTAGCTGCCAGATCATTTTGGAAGCTGATCAATCATTTCCAGTTTTGCTCTGTCTTTTTTTTTTTTTTTTCCCCCTTTCAACCTAAAACTTGGCAAAACTTAATTGTAAAGAACTAAGTGAAGGGAAGATAATCCCAGCCACCCGGAAACTTGCCCTATATCAAAAAGGAAGATCATGGAAGGAGAGAGAGAGAAGTATACCTGTAAGACATATAGCTTATGTCTTTAAAAGCAACACTAAATAGTGGAGGCCCTTGTAGGTCTCATGAATAATGAAATTATGACAACCCAGCTTGGGCTTTCTCTGCATATTCAGATGCTACTTAGAGGCACACCAGCATCATCTTCATCTGCCAGCTGAACTGTATCATGTTGCACAGCAGTTACAGCTCAAATATAAATTAATTTCAAGGTCTCATGATTTGGACAATTTACAAAGGGATATCCACCAGCATCTGAGTTATACAAGGATGTCAATGTTTCATGTCATAATTATTACACTTCCAGTGTCCAAACAAGCCAAATGCCTCTTTAGAAGAAATAAGCATAAAGCCTATGCCAGATAGGCATGACCGATTATGTTTTGTTTTCTGATGACTTTATCATCAATATTTGTTTGTTTCGAGGGAAACTTTATTAGCACTAGAGCAGTCAGTAGCAGCTCTGGTATGGACTCTCAGGGTGATGGCTCAAGGCAGCAACGGGGGTCTCAGCCTGTGCCTCCTGGGGCTGGTGACCCACCACTCATTCCAGAAGAAGGCCATCTGCCTTATACTGCAGCTATTCAAGGGCAAAATGCTTCGTTCCCTGCTAGTGACAAATTTCATTTCACATTACTTTTTTTTCATGCTTCAGTGGGAAATAAATGGAGTCAATATGGCAAGTGCCTGTTTCTGAGTGCCACTGTCTCACAGGGTTCCTCTCTCTGTTCACATTGTTGTCTGAAACTGTCTTCAAAGTGGGGACAGACAGAGGAGAGAAACCACTGCCACTCACAAAAGTGTTCAACTTAGCTCGTGTTTACACAAGGCTTTGCTCAAAAGGTGCTGGATGGATCAGTCCTTCAGCAAACCCAGGAAGACTTCTGAAGGAAAACTCCTTAATTCACAGCTCTGTGGCAGGAATTAACCCATCAGCTCTTCAACCATCTCTGAGTGGGAAGGATCCCGCTAAAAGAGCTGTAAAGACCAAAATTGCATAGAACACTGTGCTAAAGTGCAGAGGGCAGGTCAGCTTTTGCCTTTTGACTCAGCTGATGCCTTCGCAGCTGTGAGCAAATCTTTCAGTCTCGGTGCTTTTGGTTTTATTTCTAGCAATTTTCTTTTTCTGTTAAGACTGGTTTTCCAGGAGACAGTGTCTCTCAGCAAATACATCGTAACTGATTACAGTGTTAACAGAAATTGGCATTGGCTAGAATTTCACCCCAAAATACATACAGTTCTTTGGGAATGGACCTGTTAGGTATTTAAATTAGTAAATACCAAAGTCTGTGGAAATTTAAAAAACAGATTTGATAAAATAAGAAGGAATAATCTGTACTTGCTCAAACATGCACAGTCTTTTTCACTTATTTTCTCTCTCTGTTTAGCACTTAGTGGTGAAATGTATTGTAAACAGACCAACATTATTATTCCATTCACATTTTTTAAGTGTTAATAGCCTTTTTTTCATTTTGCAAATCAACAAAATAAAATTGACTTACAAAATCTTTCAGATTTAGAGATAAAGATGTTCAGCCTCACAAAAACATTTGGTTGCTTGACAGAGCATTAACAATTATGTTTAGGAAACAATTTAACCACCACAAAATACAACCTTGTAAGCATTAAGCGTAAGTGTTACATATTTCTATTATAATTAATTTTCAAATAAAATATTGCTTTATTTGTACATAATAAAAATAAGTAATAAATTAGATTCTTTAACAAACTAAGGTATCACAAATGCTAGGGGGAGAAGTAGAGTTCAGGTTTCATCCACACCATTAAGACTGGAAACTTTCTGACAATAAAACTAACTGCAAAGTTACTTAGTTGGAACAGTAGTTTGAGAAGGCATCTCTTATATTGATAATTTTTGTACTATAGAATACAAATATTACTGGACAACAGCAAATTTTAAATAATTACATCTGAGTTGGGGCCAAGGGCTCCAAAAGTCTACTTTAGAAAGATAAAGACAAATTATCTATTCTCCCCAATCTTTCTTCCTTCCCCCTGAGAAAATCCTGGAAGAAAACACCACACACACACAAGCACGATAGCTAAAAAAATAATAATAAAATCCAATATACTTCAAGAGAATTTATTCATATAAAATGACTGCAGCCTTTAAAAATGAAAAATGTAGCAAAACAGTCCTTGAAATGTCTTTTGTGTAGTCTTGAGCATTTTTTTTAAGACATGAAGTTATGTTGATGGCTCTAATTTCCCAGGGTCATCCCTGGCCCTATTCCATCCCCTGGAAGAAACTCATCCTCCACAGGTCCTCAGCCATCATCTCCAGTGGCTCAGCCATTGCCTCAGCCAACAGTGCAAGCACTGCAGACTGGATTCCATGAAGCTCAAAATGGTGTAGAAAACATAGTTGTGCTCTAGAATTTTCCTACAGAAGTGACAGAAGTTAATTTAAAAAAAAAAAAGTTGGACAAAATGGCTTATGAGGTAAATATTTTAAGCCATAATACGGTTCAGCTAAAACAAAAGCTGCGTCCTAAAATGTACAAAAATCTAAATACAAAGAAGTTCTCAAAATACATGATTCAGCTTCTAAAATGCATATGATAATTCATTTTTCATTACAGCAAAGAATAGAAAAAGAAAATCACAAAAGTATGTAACATCAAATTACAATGATGTAAAGGCAAACTGTTAACTGTAATAGGTTTTCCATGAGTTACCTTACAAGAGTTTCAAATTTCTGTGTGCTTGTGGGTCTTGTCTGTGAAAACTGTCATAGTTAGGCATTCTGCATTGAGAATGGGTAATCTCCATACAGACAATATTTATTTTAACTTAAGTGTTGCTTTGGCTTCTTTAATTAACCAGAAATCCCTAACATGAATTGTAGTATATCCAGTTTCACAGTATACCAATTTGAACCTGATCCGATCAACAGCCCTCGCCTTGCCCGATATAAAAGAGTAGGAGCTTTATGCCTTCTGTTGTAGCCTTGCATTGTAGGAGCTTCATACCTTTTATGAAATCCCATCTCACCTACTGCATGTGGCAGAACCTCACTGTTAGGCTGGGTTTAAATCCTCTGTTTTGTGTGTTTCTATGAGAACTATGTTATGTTGAGGAAATACTTGGGGAAAGCAAAGAAGGAGAAGTGCTCTGAACCCTCACTTAAATATAGACTTGTGAGAATGTTCGCACCAGTATTCTTTGAGCAGTGTGGGAAGGCTGCCTCCAGCATTCATGCAGTATACCAAAAAAAGCTATCACGGACATTTTGTGCAAAAAAATCCCCAAAAAAACCTCTTGAATTGGGTGGTCTGTGACAGTGGCAATAGCATGCCAACTAGCACACAAGCTGTGTGTAGACTGAGACGGGCATTTCTGACCATTACAAGGATTCCTTGTGTGTTTTGTGATGCTTTCTATGATCTCTCAAAGATGTGTATGTGACACATGTGGAACCTCAGGATGATAATATGGGACATCTCCATATATCTGCCTCATTCACAAAGCATTTGCAAACACCATGGCCCCATTGCACCTTCCACAATTAAATGATCTTTGCTAAGTACTTACAAAACATGTAAATTCAGAGAGAATCCAATACAGAAAACATGTCATGCAGGTAATTCCCCAGCTTTCCACTGGTTCA
Source organism: Lophotriccus pileatus (assembly GCA_035583135.1). Taxonomy (NCBI): domain Eukaryota; kingdom Metazoa; phylum Chordata; class Aves; order Passeriformes; family Tyrannidae; genus Lophotriccus; species Lophotriccus pileatus. The sequence continues at coordinate 127,097,162 of JAWWES010000081.1, forward strand.
TAAATAAGTTTATAACAGTGGCTCCCTGACTGTAGTCCACAGCCAACCATTAATCTGTTGATCACCAGATCACAAAATGATGCCACTTTCATCCTCTTTTTAAAGAAGTGGATTGTGGACCATTTGTGGAAAAGATGTGGCCTTGGCATCAGTCTGGGATCCCTCCAACCCTGCTCTCCCAAAATAATAGTCCCTTTGTCTGTGCTGATAAATGGATCTAAGGGATTCACACCAGAACACAATGATGGGTTTCATGCTGGGAAGATGTTTTCCAGAGACCTGAGGGATATGTCTCCTCCAAATTTGGCTGGCACTTGCTTGCCCAAACACCCTGGCTGAACTGTAAATAGAAATGTCTTGATGGAACACACTGACAGGGAAAGCCAGCACCAGTGGTTTGACCTGGCTCACTCAGAGCATAAAAATTCATAATCATCTGAGAGAATGTGGAATCCAACAAATCATCTCCAGAGTTAAAATGTCCAAGGCAGCATTATGGACGTCACAAACAAATTAACAGACATAATCAGCCAGATCATCAGCTGGTAGAAGTTGGCAGAAATCCACTGTAACAACGTAAGTTTTCTAAAGCTAACATGAATTACACCAGCTGAAAGACTCAGTCAGGTTTTTTTTCTGCCATTGTACACATGGAATAACCTGGGTATATTATGTTTCTTGTTTTGGGTTATTTGTTTTGGTTTGGTTTTGGTTTTGGTTTTTTTTTTTTCCTTTTTCTTTTTACTTCTGATTTTTGTATGAATCTTGTCTTTATATATACATACATGCAAATAAATTAAAGGGTCAGCTCTCCATTCCATCTGCTCTACAGCTAAACATTTGTTGCTCTTTAAATGACAGCTGTTTGGCCCAGGAACAAATTTGGCTGCCACTGTGCAGCACCCATGTTTGCTGCTGGCAGAGCAGCACACATCCCTAGCTCTGTGCTGCCTGCCTGCTCCCACTCAGCCTGTGCCCTGCCCTGGCACCTCGCTTGCTGGGAGTGGAGCTGTGAAATGCTCAGGAGGCAACAGTCAGGTGTCACTGAAATCTCCCCTGAACAGGAGACATTTCCCCATGTTGTTCATTTTTATCATGTTATTAGTAGCAAAGGCAGGAGGTCCTGGTCTACAAACATGCTTACGTTACAAAATAAGGATAGCGTAAGAATCACCTTAACATGTCGAGGACTAGTTCATAATTTCAGGTTTAGGAAATCCTAAAAGCTCTACAGAACTCTAGTGATGGTGCCCATAATAAGAGTCTTATCAAGTTCCTGCATTAGGAGCTTGCTGCTAAGTTTTATTCATTAAAATTATCTGCTCTCACTCTCTTGAATTAATAAAATGTGTCTGGCATTCACTGCAATATTACAGGCTGTGGCTGTTATGAAAATACAGTTGCTAGGATACCTTCATAATTTCATCCTCATGTTATACTAGTCTTTCAATTAATGAAGAAATGTTAAAGCTACTTCTCAGTACTTCTATGCATATTTGACCTGTGCCTTCACCCATCTCTGACACTCCTCTGTGTGTTTGCCTTCAAACCACAGTGCAGAAAACAACACAGTGACCACATCCATTTGCAAACTGTAGTATTGGTGCAACTCTTACACTTGGCCTTTTCTCTTTTTTGTAAAATGAGGACAGAAAACCAGATGTCTTTACATTCAATATTTCTCCACTGAATGGGCCCAAGAAAATAATGCTTTTTCAGGGGCAATTTCACAAGATTATGCTATCCATTATCCATTTAAAACTTTTTATCGCACAACTTCAGCAGTACAATGCCTATTAAAGAATGAGATCCTGCAAAATTATATATTTCTCAAGGCAGTTATCTAATAAAGTACATGAGGTATTCTCATTAGATAGGAGGAGGCAGCCAAAGCTCTGGAAATACTCAGTCCCAGAACTGAATTTGTTTGAAAGTCTGATGCAATCTGATAGACTACAATGGAAACTCACCTTGGATACACATGCTAAGCATTATCCTCTGCAGGAACACAGAGACTGTGCAACACAAAACTCCTGACACAGTCTAAATGGAAATAAAGTAGGAAGCAGGCATTATACAGACCTTCTGGTATACTGTATTTCACAAGCAAAGCAGAGTGTCATTCCCAGAGTAGGACTGGAAATTTTGAAAATATTCTGGACAAATATTTAGTGAACACTGGGAGACAGAGAATAAACAAAACCCATATCTGCATTTCAAACTCTTTTTTTCAACAATAAGACCAAATATAATGCGCTGATCAAGTGAATAAACAGAGCAGCTACTGACATTTTCAGACAGATCACCACATCTAAACAGCTGATCTATAAATAGTCTGCTCACAGTATTTCAGCACATGCTGACCACACAGATGTGATCCTGCAAAGAGAGTATCAGAGATTGTACACAGCTGTTTTCACTTGGTTAAAGCCTGTGTGGTCTTTCCTCCAGTAAAATGAAATACACTCAATTTTTTGAAAAAAATCACAAATCCAGTTGCATGAACAAATAGATTTTTTTATATTAAATAGGTTAATTTTGTCCTGGAAGTGATCAGTTGCTCAATAAGCAAATAAAGGCTCTCAAAGAAATAAGCAAAGTACTTTGCATAAAACATTAGGAAAATATTCCCAGAGCACTCCAGAAGTTTCACAAGTTATTAATAATTTGACATTATTATGTATGATTTGTTGAACATATAAGCATGCTTGAGCAGACAGAAAGAACACCTACGACTGCCCGAGAGGCACTTACTTCATCCAGGAGCCTTACTTTTCAGGGTGCTTTGTGTAAAGAAGTACTGAGTATTCTTGGCTCTCACTGAAACCCTGGGGAGCTGAGAGGGTTTAGAGCTTGCAGAAGATGGCCTGCATTTAACAGCTCTGAGGACTGTGGACCAAATTTTGGGTGATGCCATTCTCTTCCTGGGAGCCTTAAGAAAAACTGTTTCCATTTTCCCATGCTATCCAGGAGCAGCTTTAACATTCTTCTCTGCCCATGCTGCAGTTTGATTGATTGCTGTGGAGATAAAAACAGAGCCTGACAAGAAGCCCCTCTGTGCTCAGGGCGCCTGCTGCAGTGTCATCAGGTCACTGTTGTGCGGTGATCTGCTCCCATCTGCCAGTGAGACCCAGCGCATCAACTTTGTCTCTTGTGAGCGACTTCTCCGGAGCTCCACAGCCTGTGTCGGTGTCCTGTATATGCCTGCTGTGCACCAGGCAGGTGGACTGGTGATGGAGCATCCTGATGTAGGTGGCTTCTCTCCAAAGTCAGGCAGAGGAAAGCTGCTGATGTCTGTTTGAGATGTCCCAGCCCAAAACTCTGCTCCTCTATATGGCTGCTCAGTCCTAGCCTTCACTGAGTGTAATGCCAGCTCATACACTCACTTTATATGAACACACAACAATACTGGAGAGGACAAAATAATGCTTTGGTCTACATGATAAAAGCTGCATTTGCTAGCAATTGGCATGCCTGTTTATCTCCTAGATGATGCAATCAGGAGCAAAATACACATGTGATCCCAAGCAAGTACTGATTACAGCTCCTACAATGTAATTGAGCACACATATCTTGCTTTCTTCACAAGATTCCACTTCTTCTTGTTCTATATGTGCTTTTTATTCTATTTGTATTAGGACATTGCCTTTCATTGTCATGTTTCAACCCTCCTGCTGTAATCAACTCTTCTGCCTTTTGTTTATGTCATGCCCATTCTTCTTTCATTAGGCCTTAATTACAGCCTGTGATTATAACATTCTGCCTTAGGCTGTTTACAGAATTGGTTTTCTGCCTGTCTCTCACACACATGCTTCACTCCTATTCTTCTTTAGATCTCAACTTCTATACAGTCATCACCTTTTGAAAGTGCAAAGCAGAACAATTAGTCATTGTAGCAAGTTTTCCAAGGCTGGAAGGTCACATTACGACTCTTAAACTTCGGTGGTTTAGATGTTTGGACGTGCAATGTGAAAAATGTCTTTGATCTTTTTATTGCCTTAGTAAACTTTTTATGGGGCAATCCATTTACCTAGTCCATTAGAGAGCTCAATAAAATATTCTGTCCACAAAAATACTGCACTCCACCAATTACAAATATATATCTTTGCTCTGTAAAATTTACACTTCTATGCAGAAGTCTAAAATCTTTTATGAATAGGAATTGTTTAACCTCAAAGCCCACCACTGCAGAAACTTAGTTGCTATCTTATTTTCTCATTACTTTGAATCCATGGCATTAAGCATTCTGTTTTGAAAGTCGTGCCTCCCACTTACAGAAAATGAAGCCTCATACCTGGCAAGTGTGCGGTTGATGGAATAGCAGGTACAAGTTAGCTACTAGTGCATGAAGATAACTAGACCCAGTATATTCCTGGTCAGCTGTTACCTCATTTGTATGACAAATTAGCCCCACAAAGGTGTCTTCAGTCTGCACGCACTACATTCTAAAAGCCCAGACTTCAGAGATTAATGCATAGTCAAAATACAAACCAAGGCTGGAGCTGGAGTCACCAGTTTGGACTCCTTGTTGCCAGACCCAATATATACATTAAAAGTGTAAACGTATACATGATACTGGCAGTGGTATCTTCTTTCACATCCAAAATGATCTGCTTTTGACTTCTAGACAGCAGAAAAGAAATTGCTGGCATTTACAAAACACCGGACCTTGTTGATGATAGCCCCTTTGAACTAGCTTAGCTCCTTCTGTTTGTGACACTTCAGGGACATGAAATAATTGCAAAGGCAGTTTCTCTGCTTACAGAATGTTCCTCTCCCAGACTGAGTAACATCTTCCTACAGTCAGTGTAAGAAGCACAGAAAAGGGCAGAAACTGGAGTATATCTTTTCAGAGAGTATGAAAAGTTGGTTTTCACTCCTCAGATGATCCTTGGGGCTGCAAGGGACCAAGGATCCTAGGATTGGAAGCAGGAGTGTGGGGCCAATGTGGAAGAAAATCTGGCATTCCTGCCGCTACTATGAACAAAGGGAAGGTAAAGAAAGGGACTGATACTAGCAGGAGAATCCACTCACCTTAAGTAGTCACCACAGGCTCAGACACCCAAGTTCTTTAAGGATGTCAGCACCAACGGCAAGTCTAGCAGGTCTAGAAGCGCAGTCAGGAAGGTCATAGATATTTTACTGCTTCAGCAGTCATTTACTGTAGGCAGTTGCCTACTGTGTTTCTTTGGCAAGTTTGATGTGAACAGAAGGTGGATATAGACTCAGATGAACATCTGCTGACATCTTTTGAAGCCAGTTCATATTTGAGAAACATGCTGCTTTAAAGAATTGTTGAGGTGGCATAAAGCTATCACTGTCCTTGTTGTGCACCGAGGTTCATTTGTCCCAGCCTAAGGAAATAGAGCTAGTTTCCCTTTCTCATCCAGTGAGTTGATTGAATACTTTTCTCCCTTTCTTCCCTGGCTCTCATTTTTCACCTTTGGTCTACCATTGTGTCACCACTCCATCACAGCTCTATTTTCCGCTCCTCCACGTCCACTTCTTTGCTCCACAGATGGACTTCCATGTAAGCACCCTACCTCTGGTTGCTGTCCTGGGAGCTTACACATCCATTTTCCATCAGCATCATGGAGTTTCAACCCTCCCGGATTAGAGGCATGGAGGCTTCCCAGCCCTCCATACTAAAGGCAACTGTAGGTATTGCCATTCACTTCACGTGATACATCCCCCACCTCTTTCCTCCTTCTTCCCCAGCTACTGCAGCATTTGACCTGCTTTGTAGAGGTGTGTTGACTGCAAGAGGAAACATGGTCACACCAGCAGTCATTAAACTGGTTGTGTGAGAGGATGACCTGCAATTACCTCATATGTTCAACAAATTTTAGGAGGCAGAGAGCCTATGGAAAACACGATATCTCAGAGGGTCACACAAGTCAGTTTCAGTGACTTAGATACATGTAAGACTTTTATTCCCAATGCTGCCAGCATCATAAACTTTTACAAACACAGACTTACTCAGCAAACAAAAGGAAATAACAGCAGTCTAAAAAAAAAAAAAAAAGCCTATTAAGCAATGTAACCTAATAGGTATGCCAGTATCAGTGACCTAACTGCTATTTAAACCATGAAGATGCTGTGGTCCTGGAGAAACCAAACAATTCCCCAGTAAGAACAAGCAGCAGCATGAGGCCATTAATTGAAAGCCTAGTGGTTCTGCAGTACACACTGTAATCCCACTAGGCATCATGTAAAATTATTTTTATAAAGTCAGAAAAGGATTTGAAAAGCTTAGAACCACAGGATATAAATATAAAATTACAGGGTGAAATTTTGCAATACTTTAGATACTACATAAATACATTTTTAAGACCTTTGAACCTACTCTCTGCATTACACTGCCGATGTAAAAATGGATGAAATCATTGATTTTAGTGCTTAAATTCATGTTCTCTAAAAACAGAAAACAAAGCCCAGATTTAATCTGAGGAGATCATTCTCCACTGCTGTGAGTACCACAGCTGAGAGTATGTACACTATTTATTTCCAGTCCTCTTCAGAGGCATTATCTCTGTAAAAGAATTGTTTACACTCAGAGGTAGCATCAGCATTTTTTTAAATATAGAATGAGTCTGATCTCTGTCAGTCCCTGATAGGACCTACTCAGATGAAAAATCTGAAGAAATTTAACAGTATATATCAAATCAGTTAAACTGATTTTTGGCTGCACTTTCCCCTCCAACTCTGCTCAACAGCACTAAAATATTACTCATTAAATCTTTGAAGAAAATTTCAAGTACTGCAAGTGGCATTGCTTACGTGTTAGGAGAACCAAACAAGTCAACAAACCTTAATGTATGTCTGTTTCTGATATAATAAAAGAAGTAGAAGGGTATATCTTGATCTCTTTTCCCTTAAATTAGAAGCTAAACAGGTCAGAGTTAAAAAAATGTCTGTGTGGAGTACCTGCAATACCACGGCATGAGGTGAGTGATAAGCGCTGTTCTCAGGCATCACACTGCAAGAGCAATAGAGGGAGACACGATTTTATGCATATTATGTTCTAAACAAATTTTTTTTTTCCTACACTATTTAATGTCAGTGCAAACATTACCCACTCTGGAAATGTTTAGATTTGCAAAAGTCGTTCTTGATTCTGAATGTTATACAATAAAACTGATTTTCTTTTTGTGTCTTGATAAAAAATCATAAAATGATTAAGACTAGAAAGACCTCCAGGATCATCAAGTCCAACTGCTAGCCTAACACCACTGTGTTCACCACTAAACCATGTCCTCAGGTGTCATATCCACATGCTTTTTCAACACTTCCAGGGATAGTGAATCCACTACTTCCCTGGGCAGACTGTTTCAATGCCTGACCTCCTTTCAGTAAAGAAGTTATTCCTAATGCCTAATCTAAACTTCCCGTGGTGCAATTTGAAGCCATTTGCTCTGTCTTCTCCTACCCTGGGAGAAGAGGCTGACCCATTCCTTATTACAATATCCTTTCAGGTAGTTCTAGAGACCAGTAAGGTCTCCACTGAGCTTCCCCCTCTACATGCTAAACTACCACAGTTCCCTCAGCATGTTCTCATCTGACTTGTGCTCCAGCCCCTTCACCAGCTTTGTAGTACTTTCTAATAGTGAGAGGCCCAGAACTGGACACAGCACTCGATGTGTGGCCTCACCAGTGCCAAGTACAGGGGGACAATCACTGCCCTGGTCCTGCTGGCCACACTATTCCTGGTACAAGCCAGGATGCCATTGGCCTTTTTGGCCACCTGGACCACACTGCTGGCTCATGTTCAGCCATCTGTTGACCAGCTCCCCCAAGGCCTTTTCTGCCAGGGAGTTTTCCAGCCTCTCATTCCCAAACCTGTAGTGCTGTAATGGGGACTCAGCTGCAGGACTCAGCACTTTGCCACCTTGAACCTCATACAGCTGGCTTTATCCCATGGATCCACCCTGTCCAGATCCCTCTGTAGAGCCTTCCTACCCTCCAGCTGATCAACACTCCCACCTGACTCGGTGTCTGCAAACTTACTGGAGGTAAAGTGCATTCTGCAGTTCTATTATGTTTGCACATACGCCTAGGACATGGTGTGTGATGTCCATCTCTTGCAATCAGGACCTAGGACATGAAAGGCTCGTTCACTTGTTCACAATGTTCCATGTTGTTCAATCCATAAGATCTGACCAGGAGTCAACTCTGAAGCATAAAAATAAGTCAGTGGTTGTGTGAGTATAGATGATTGTGGCATGATCAGCCCATTTCCTAGTCATGGTCTAATTCACCATCATGGCCATGAATGCAGCTTCTCCCTGCCACCACACTTACCCCAGAAATGAGTTTTATGCTTGGTCTTAGATCTCTTCTCAGCTGGACAAATTGCACAGATCATGACTCACCTGTTAGCATCTTGCTGAAGAGAAGGTACAAGTTTTTTAACTGCTGAACAGTTAGGAGACCATGGTTTTGTGGGAATGACTTAGGAGTTTTACCCCAGTAGTATTGATACAGTGTGGGGAAATGTACTTTCTAAGTCCAAAACAGATCCTCTATCCAGTTCCACTCTCACTCAGGTTCTCCCTGCGGGGTCCCCCATACCAAACCTCTTTGCAGTTTTTTGAGACACTACTCAGTCCTAATCCTGATGGAGATTTCTTTTTACCACATCATCTTTCCAGTGCAGACTTCCTGTACATAGCATATTAAGGTACAAGGACATAAAAATGAAAATACCTGTACAGGCTTATGCCACCCTTTTCCCATTCATTTTGAGCCTCTTGCTGAACTAAAGGTACCCTTTACATCATCCAGGAGACATGCCATATGACCCCCCTGACACTCATTCACTTCATCTGAAGAGGAACTCTATGCAGGGCAAGATGAATCTTAGTCCCACCCTCATAAAGATCCAGCACATCCTGGAAGGTGGTGTGCATGTATTTATTGATAATCACAATGAGTAACATTCGCTTTCTGTGTATTTAATGGAGTCATTATTATTATTCTGCCCCCTTCGCCTCATTATAATAAAATCTTACCTTGGATTTAATAACTAAAATAAATCTGCTTGAGTCAGGCCAAAAGCTAAGTTAGTATGCTTCCTAAGGACCATCTTAGCTATGCAATGGAGAGATGACACTCTACATCAGCCAACATATGATAACCTATCTTTAATTTCTCCCTGCTCTGGTGCTATTATCTCTCCTCTGCCACAGCTGCATACTGCTATTGTCAGTGGTAAAGACAAGACATCTCTAATTAGAGGGCAGGATAAATTGCTTTTATCTACTTTTAACATGCTTTTACATGGCACCTGGTACACAAGTCTTAGCTAGGCAGTGATAATTTGAAAAGCAAATCACTGCTTGGAGAAATATGATACATTTTAAAAAGAAAATTAAATGTATAGAGTAGCAGAATCAACATATTGGAGATTGCTGAGCTTTAAAGCTGTCAGAAGTCTTGTATTCTTATGTTTTATATTGAGTTAAAATAAGCAATCACAGTCTATATACCCAGCAGTTTCTCTCCCTCTGTCTTTCTGGATGATCCAAAGAACAAGCTGTGAATTTGGAACTATACATGCAACACAGCAAAGGCACCCTTGTCATACAGCAACTGTGTCATCTCTGATGGTAAGTCCAACTGAGCAGTTTTAAAACATGCTTTAAAACAGGATCAGCATTGACTCATGCAGAATCATCCCTGGAATAAGCTCATCTTGTGCAGTACAAGTCCATACTACTGCTTCATATTGTGCTTAACAAAAATGAATTGTAAAAAAAATACAAATATCCAATGACAAACATTTATCTCTGAAGAACATGACTTATTAGAAAATGATTCACCTGTTCTAATGACTGAACTGTTACAGAAAAAAATCCAACAAATTAGCTACAAAGGTCCAAAAATTACTGATCTTTAGGTAGCAGCAACCATCAAATGTCAGTCAAAAATTTCAGCTGTCCGTTACCTCTCTGAGTTCAGTTCACATAGCTGGGAGTGCATGACTGCCATACTACACTGTTCAATCCCTTTGCTCGTCATCAGAAAGTATCAAGTGCTCTTCCATGAAAGGAATTGCTACAGAGACATATATTCTTTATAATGCACTGTCAGTTGGCTTCATCTGTACTATCAGAGTCAGGCAGAACTCATACTTCTAACACATCCTCCAGGCTTTTGATTACACTTCCTTAAAAATCTGTTGAGCTTGTCTGATTGTTAGGAGCTTTCCGAGACGTAAAATTTCATAGATCCAAATGGTAACTGGGCCAAATTATTTTATTTGCTATTTACTGCAACTTAGCAGTTTGGAAAGTCTATAGAAACATCCAAGAGTGACAGCTTGCAGAGAAAATCTCAGTAGAGCTTCTGCTGCTAGTTTAATGAAAGGGAAATCTCTTTGCCGCCAGACTATGATTTCTGGCCCAATTTTCTCCTGTGGTGGTGTGCTCATTACTAAACACACTCACAGAGCCGTAGTCTGCAGCATGCACCGGTTGCTGTCCGTCAGAATCCCAAGTACAGAGCTGGTAAAACAGGGTCAGGGAAAGCACACTAGGCTGGAATAGGACTGTAGTCACATCAGATGAATTTCCAGCGAATGATAAAGCTGTAAAGGATTTTGTTTCCCCTAGCTCATTTGCATGAAATGATCTGCCAAGAGAAACCACTTTCTGTGTGCTTTAATATACAGCTGGGTGGCCTTTTATTTGATCCTGGAAAGCAAGTAAGCAGAGGACTTTCACCAGGGCATGCTATTCATTTCTCAAAGCCTCCATAAACTATAAAAGAGGTGGTGTGCATGTGGAGTCACTGATCAGAGCAGCAGGGGAACACTAAGTGCATCAAGATGGGTGATGGAAGAGGCAGTGCCACAGTGGTGATGGTCCAAGGTAGTAAGGAAAGATTTGCAGGCAGACCGAGCCCCTATCAAGAACCTTGCTGATACTTAGGAAAGAGAGGCATATTTTGGGAAACAAACCTTTCTTTCACCTTCAAAAAGAAAGAATAAACTTCAAGAACAGATTGCCCCAGTGACAACGTGTGCTAATATGTGAGGCAAGAAATGCTTGACTCGAATATCTTATCAAATACAGTAGGCAGAGCTAATGCTGAGCAAAACCAAGTGTAGGTGACAAAATACTTGTAACAGCATTGGATGACTTATGTACAGATCACAAGGTTGCAAAAGTGAAATTTCACTTTAATTACCTGTCTCTAATACAAGTGAAATATTTTAAAAAGCAGTCGAAGACCATAATTTTGCTTAGAAAGTCAAGCACTTAAAAGTTAGAAAATGCATTTTCTGTAAGTAAGTTTAGCAATAAAGCCTCCGATAACCTCATCACCAACCATTTTTGCATGGCATCCTGATTTCAGTTAGGGCAGAAAGTAGATTGTACTTCCTCAGTTAATGAACAACTAGCCATTCTTCTTTCTCCTGTCCCATTTGCAGCCCCCTGATGCATACCATTCAAAGAACCTTCTAAAATCAGAAGGATTAATGTTTCTCCAGTGCTCATCACAACGTTATTCAAATCTTGTTTAATCACACTTATCTTCGTAAAAACCTTGTGAAATGACGTAGAGGCTACTCTTTATATTTCAGCTGGGGCCATGAGGCATAGACAGTAATCCTAAAGCATTTACTGATGCTGGGTAACCAATCTGAGACCTGTGAGACCACTTTTTTTTGGTTAGTTGGCATTGTCTTCTCTTTGTACATTCAGAACAAAACCATTGCGGATGTCAGTCGGACTGATGTGTTTTGAGCATCCATGAAAAATATGTCTCAGATCAAACTCCTTAAAAGGCAAATTAGTGCAGAAGCTCTGCTAAATATACCTTCTTCACGATCACTTGGGGATGTGTTATGGAGATGAGAACAGAATCTGCTTCTTTACGTAGTTATGTAGATATTAGTGCTTTGATACACACACATATATACATAAATATATGCATATACAATCATTTTATTTATTAATATTTTCTTTTACAAGGAAGGAGATAAATTACAGTGTTATTCCAGATAATAAGTACCGAACAACAGAAAACATGAATGGCAAGGATTTTCCACCAAAACGCTGCAAAATATTTGACATAACTCACTATTGTTTTGTGCTAATTTTAAATTATAAGGATTTTCTCTGATTCTCAGTTTGCTTCTTTTACTATATTTGTATTGCTTTCTTGGAACATATCCCATATGTTTTTTTTCAGCTGATTTTGTCCTATTTGAGGTATTTTTACCCTGTGAATACGCAAGTGAACAAAAGGATCAGATTAGGTGGAGGAAGAATGAAATTCAGCAATAGATAGCAACAAGCACTTTGCAGTACTTATCGTCTGTGAAAAAGGGTCTACATCTTTCCTAGACAAATAAGCAAAGAGAAAACCAATGTAAATATAGGGGTAACCTCGATGAACGCAGCGCTACAGACAGAAAACACACTTTTTCAGGGAGTAACCCTGAAAGAATTTTCCATGACAGACGCAAACATTGTTCTAATTAAATAATTTTAAGTGCATCTTCCTCTTCTGTTTGGACTAGTTTTTATTCAAAATACATAAAATTGGTCAAGCCCTGTTTGAAAACTGGAAGTTGATATTTAGGCTAATAAAATATAGTTTATAAATATTGTTTTAAAATCATGTTCATAATGCCTTAGGCTGTTGTTTTTCTACATGCACAGTAAAGATATATTTATATTTCCTCTGTTTCAGGATATCTAAAACATAATACAGTAACAACACATGTGTAACTTGCTGGTATGTACATGCCAACCTAAAAAGGCTCATCATCCTTGTTAGATTTAATTAGAACTAGCCACCTCTGACGATTAACCTGCCACTTTAATATAGAGCCAAAGTGTATGGATCAAATACACAACCTTAACTGAAATTAGTCAGTTCTATTTCCACCTTTCTTTTCCCCAAAACTTGCCTTCCTCATTAATAGGAAGTACTAATTTCGGCTGTAACTTTTGCCAATTCACTGTGAATGCTAAAAATAAAAACAGATAAATGCAAAAAGGAGATATTGTTGGAAAGGTTGGAATGTACTATGGTCTGTATTGTTTAAGAGTGACTAGGGAGTCCAGGAAGAACGGAAAGTTTGCACTAACAAAGCAAACCACATACCTGAGAAAGATCTTGAGCTTTGAAGTGCAGGGATGATCTTGTTCAGTTAAAACATTCATATAAAAGCAGGGAGAATTACATTTCTAGCGAGTTAAACATATGTAAACTTCTGCAAAATCCTTCAATAGACAAAGCATGATCTAACAAACTGACTTTTTAATGTTAGAGTGATTATCATACAAAGTCCACTCTTAGTGACTCTTTCGGGCATGGCAACATAGAGTAAGAAAAAAACATCAGTTTTGAAAAATCAAAATTGCATTCAGTCCAAGCACAGTTCAAATATCTCTGTTGACTTTCAACATGCATCCAAACTCAACATGAGCTGTTCACTGGAAGTTAACATGCATGACAGGCAAAAAAACTCCCAACAAACAGAATCCCCGATGCATAAAATTACTCATCCTCTCATCTAATACAGATTTTAGAAGGCACATATCTGCACTGATTATACTCACACTGAAACAAGTTGAACACAAATCCTGAAAAAAAAAATCCAAATCCAGCTGTTACTGAAGTTAGTAAGAAGGCTCACAAATTTTTCTTTCTGAGTAGAATCAGTCTTTTGGTTATGAAGTGCCTCTTGATTCAAAATGTACATGAAGCTGATGATTCACATCCTTGAAGAACATTTTCATAAAAAGGCAAAGGTACAAGTGTTAAGGTGTCTAGTGCTACTTTGCAGATGTTATGATGGTGGACTATTGATGCTACAGTTCAGGATGATTCAGCTCCTGTGTTACTGGCTTTATAAGCACTGTGTTCAGCTCAGGTGGGACCATTAATCCAGAGATAACAACTTCAGAACTGCTTCAGGCACAGCAAATTTTATACAAATTCTCCCCTGTGATAGAGTAGGCTATGCTTTTCCATCTTCAACTTTTTATCAAAGAATAATAAAAAGGTCAGGTCAACCTCATTTCAGGTCAATCTCATTGCAGCAAGGTAAGAGAAGAGGGCTTTTCTAAGAGGGAAGTCTACAGATTGAGGAAGTCTTTCTTTTTTTCTTTTGTTTTTTGCTTCCCAAATGGCTTCCTAAAGTGGAGACACAGGGAAACATTGACAAGAAGACATGAAAAGACTTATTTCTGGCCAAGATTCTGAGTCATCCATCAATTGCTCACATGTAGCTTAATCTAGGCACTTGAGCAAGTGAGGAGGAAAGGGAACAGAGAAAAGTGGATGAGGAAAGGAAATGGCTGCATTGAATTGCATTCAAATTTCAGCCAAAAGGCTATTCATATGCTGGAAAATAAAGTTTCTTTCTGATAATCTTTTTCCCACATACTTTGGTATTTAAAATTACTATAATTTTCAGGATAGATGCTGACTTTTAGGTACAATAAAAATTCTAGACTCAAATCTCCAGTTTTAGTCTAAAGTTTTACTTTTTCATATTTTACCACCTTCCCCCTCCTTCCTCTTTGGCAAGTTTTCTGGATTTTGGGACTGTGAATCTAATATGGACCTGGTTGCTTGAGGTCCTCCCTGTGTGCAAGCTTGAGCCATCAAGCACTTTTTATGGATCTCTGAACTGTCTTTTCCACTGTGAAATGCATTTGTGGTTTTCTCCTTGTCAAACTGTATCATAATGAGTATCAACCACGTTAGTGTTGGGCAGCAGAGGATTGGACCCATGATGGTCCCTCTCTGCAGCAAGACACTCCACCCCAGTCCTGGCTGCAATGTGAAGGTTGGTTCATGCTGCTAGACAAGGGAATCTAATCCCTTAATAACTTTCCCAGGGCTTGACAGCAGTGTCAGTTTTTCCCCTTTAGCTTTACTTCAGAATAGCAGAAACAGACAAAATTTCCAGTAAAAACATATGTACATAGTAAAAATTATGACAAAAAAAATGTCTTTCCAAGACAGCCCACAGCACCATTACCTTTGAGAGTTCAGATATGAATTGTCATATATTGGTAAACGTGGTTTGTAGCTCTGAATGACTCACAGATTAATGACTTTAACTGTTTTAACAAAATTGCAAACTTCCATGGAAAGAATTAAGCTGGTTTTTTTTCCTTCTCATGTTCTTCTAAATCACAGAAATCAAAAAATCCGACATTGCTTCATCTGAGAATGTTTTTTCCCTGAAATACTTAGACAGCATATTTATTTTTTAAAAGCCTTGCTTTTTTGAGATTGAACTTGAACATTACTTACTGGCAAGTCTGCATTTACAAGGCTGCCAGTTAAAAATAAAGCATGAAGAAAGAAGTCATGTGGAACAAGTCAGGGCATAACACAAACATTAAGAAATAAAATTCCTTGCAATATTCTGCACTTATACATAAGAAGTTAAAGTTCATGATCGCAGAAGAAAAAGCTTGTAAGCATCCTGATGTGCTAGACTAACTATTGCTGTAAACTGAAATGCAACCTACTTCAAAATATTCTTTTCACAGTAGCACACAAGTATGACAGTATAAGCAAAGATGAGCAGCTAATCAGGTGAATACTTTTTTACATACCCTGATTGTTGCAAGGGGTTTCCTGTATTTGTGCTGGACTGGTGGCATAATTTAAAGGTACTGCTAAAGATGTAGAAAACCACTGTCATGAATAAAACCACTCAAATGAACTTCAAAATAAGCCAAGATTTGTTATATGTTTAGAGATTGAGAAGAGGTTTAGAAATCAGTTACATGATCTGAGTTCTCAGGAGTCTTCATAAAATTGATAAAATAATAATTACCACTGGACTGTATCATAATCTATTGCTTGCGAAGTGCTTTGAAGTTTTTAGATAAAACACACACTTGATGTGTAAGATACTAAAACACAAGTAAGTCACAACATGAAGTTTGCATAGTGAGAACATTTCAAGTTAGGTATGAGTAAAACAATTTTTACTGAACTTGTGATAGTGAGAAATAGAGTCAGTTCTGTGGAATCTTCCACTTGGTGTATCTTCCCTAAAAAGGAATAAGCCATCATCTTGAAAATATTTATAGAATATTTCCAGTATTAGATGTAATATAACATAACTTCTTCAGCCCACTGTAATAATTTTTGGGAAGATGATTCGATTTGTGGTAGTTTTCTAATAATTTACATTTCAAAATAGAACATTTATTTTCAAATCATCTTTGCCATGTGGTTAAAAATTCTGCTTTTTACACAGTTCTGTTTCACGATAAGAAGGTTAAGACTCTCAGACTGCCTGCTCAGAAAGAGCCATGTGCTGCATTGTGTAGCTAACTGGTGTATACATAAATAACAGGGCAGAATAAAGTGGATTTGTGAATGGACCTAATCGTGTGCACATGCAACCCAAGAACAGTGGCCCTTTATACTGCTGTTTGTGCAACACAAGTCACGGATATGCAAAGCATAAATGTGCTTCTGCCTTTGGGCTACTGAGTAGCTATCGCACAACAATTCGTCTCAAATTAAATGGCTTCAAACATGCGAAATAAGCATGTCATTCACCTGCCATCTCTTCCTTTATTGTGCCTGATGCTATCGTGCCTTATTCTTCCTAATCTTACACCATGGGTGCACTGTTTTCACCCTGGTTTGTCCCTTACTGCAGCAATACCACTGTGAGTTTTCTTACAGCAGAAACTGCTTTTATTTGGCAGCATCGCAACGTCTATCACAAGAATCGAGAGCGAGTCTTTTTTGCTGCTCTGCCAAGATCTTGAAACTCACCTTCTTGTACTGTGAGCAATTTTGCCCTGAGCTAATGCAATTCTTGACCTGTCTAAGAACACCAAGAATCAAACCACTGTCTCTTGGGAGAGGCAGATTTAGCAAAATAATTTCAAACTCATTGAATCACCATGGCAGCAGAAAGAGATACAGATTTCTACTGAGTGAAAGGATCTACAGATTGGAGGCAAGGACATAGCGGAAAAAAACCCCTCTTCCCACCCCTCCTCCACCAGTACTTCAAAAAGAAGTTCTAGAAAATAACGGGGTACTGAAAGCTGTATCATTGCTGTTGGGGTGAGTGAGAGTCATCAGACAAAGGCATCGGACTCGAAGGGAGCCCAAAGGAGGTTAAACGGTAAATCTGTGTACACATTCAGGATGTGGGAGAGGATTAATCAAGTAGCAACTTACTGCCTGAGATCCCTATCACTGACGTTAGCTCAGGTATGTTGGAGAACTCCTAAAACAGCTCAGCTGGTTTGGTCCACTAATCACACAGAATAAGGTTGTGGCACCCTAATTAAACACACTTAAATCAGGCTGGCTACTGAGATATAAGCTCTACAGCACAGTAAATAGTGAAAGATTTGGGCTGTTATCAGCTCTCATATGCAATATAGTATTAATTTATAGAAAAGCTATACTCCAGTAAAATTTGAAAGTAGACTTGCTGTTCCCTTAATAAATAATTAAAGAGAAACATAAATATCTAAAAGTCAGACAAGAAAAAAAGGTAAGGAATTGATGTGGTTCTCTCTCCCTAGATAGTTGCTGCTCACCTGAGAGATCTGGAATGGAGGACTGATGCCCCACTGCCTAACCCTGTGCATCAGGTCTGCCTGGGAACCACAAACAGCCTACATCTCATCCATCCAGCTGCACAACCTGCTTCTTGCCAAACACTCAGAATCAATATTAATGTATTCCCTCCAAATCCACAGGGAATAAGATAATAACCTGAATACAGGACTGGCAGTTCCTGATGCTTGAACTGATGAGCGAGAAGGAGGACAGAAATCATTCAGGGAACACTGTTAACCTTCTTATTTGCAATGAGATGTCAGTGATGCGCGCAGTCCCCCAGATTCCCTGGAACACAAGAGAGTTGTGGCTCACTACTCTGGCTGGTGGTGTCAGGGACCAGAAGCACGGGCAGAAGGAGGGTAGAACTTGCAGAGGGAGGAACACATTGCAGTTTTGCATGGTGAGCATGTTCATTTTAATTGCTGAGGAACAATGCTACTCCACACCACCCACAGCTTGGGCCTTGGCTTAGTGGCACAGTCTGTCCCCACACATGCAATACAGCTTGCTTGTTTTTTATTATTATTTTTTACCACTGACTTTACAATGAGCAATGTAACACTTTCCTTGCTTGTTTTGGAGTGGCACTTGCACGTTGTTCTCATGGTAGCTTTTTGTACTTTGAAGACCACCTTTCTTTCACCCATGACTCTTGACAGTTTGGGAAGGAAGCCACAGGTGATTTTTTGATGCCCTGAGCTACTATCTCAGACAAGCAGCTGCTTACTTTGCCTTTACAGTCAGTCCAACACTAACGTGGGGTTAAAAAGCACTCTTTATGCATGGGGAACACCCTTATGGTAAATCTGTGCTGTTTTTAAATGATCACAATGAAAACCACTGTCGCATTTTCCTTGGTGCTGGCACGCAACTGAACCTTACGCAGGGTTCCCCTTCTTGGAACAATTTTTTACTGATCTTGATTTGTTTAAACTGCTTTGGTGTATGACTTGATGGAATGTGTGGAGCAGAAGGAAACTTTGGATCGAATGCCAGATGCCTGCTTCATTCCTCTAACCTACAGTGTTATTAAAATATTACCAACTGGTTCTCAAGATCTTTCCACTACAACAACTTAAAATTAATTTGGATATCAGTTTTTTGCTTACTGTTGTGTTGTGATTGTTGTCTCTGTTGTCACAAGTATGAATATCGGGTAATGGGTACCATTCATTTTTGTAGTTAGCGGTTTTCCTGGGGTGCTAGTGACAGGAGAAATGTATGCATTAAAACAAGCATGATGGAAAGCAGCTCTCTTTATAATTTCAGCCCAGCTGCTGTATTGATGGATACAATCTTTACCACATGCTCCAGGTGGCTTCTAATGCCTGACTCCCTGCAGAAACCTCTATTTACACATCTTAAACCACTTATTGGATTTGAACAGGATTTTTCAGCCTGAATGCAGTAACAGTATTCACTTATGTAATATTTGTAAATCCTGGCTTTACATTTCACTCACCAGACTATCTTCAGAGGTATTCAACAGGGCCTTTATATGGTCTGATTCTTGCTTTTTAGTGAGATCCCGTCAACATGTATGGCTACAAAGCGCATTGCTAAATTTATTTTCCATCATTGTCAGGGCTTTACAATGAAGTGTAACTCAATTAATCAGCCTTTGCTGAATAGCGCTTTTCTTTGTCACCAGATTTCATATAAAATTCATCTGAAAGCTTTGTATTCAGAGTTCACAAAGGTTAACCTTTATTCAGGGCATGCATCTCCAAAGGCTCTAATCAACTTGTCTACTGTTGTTTAAAAACTTCACTTACTACTGTACCAGTTGCTTTGAATTATTGTGTTTGAGACCTTTATTTAGTGCTTGAGTGAATGAACAGACACACTAAAGTCTGAAAAATAAAGGGGTTTTATAATTATGGATGGGTAGACCAATTACTAAAGGATATATATTCCATCTTGTCTTATGCATTACAACTGTCCACCACCCAGATATTTACTCTGTGCTTTGTAGCTGTGCAATAAAACTTCAAGTGTTCTCATTCCTCTGGTAATTCCGTGCATAGCCCAGATCTCGTATAATGTTTAAGGGATTTAATAATAAGTTAGTGTACTAATTAGTGGAGACAACAGCAGACACCTATGATTTATAGCAAATGCCCAACAGATGATTACACTGCTGAACCACAAGCAAATCTTTTCAGCAGAAAGCCTTTACAATTAATTGCACATCAGTATACTTATTTTGCTCCTTTATATTAAAGAAAAAGGGAAAAGATGAAAATGTTCCCTATGAAAGGTGGACCTTATGGTGGCTGCAGGTGTTTCTGCTGATAGAAGGTATTGGTATGCAGAAATAGAACCATTTTCAGATAGGATAAACTTCTATTCTTGTCCTCCTTTGTTTAGTATGAAATATTATTCTCCACTTGAGTGATGTTTGCATTCCTTTCCAACACAGTTGGTTTGATTTGTGACCTGAATACAGTGACATACATACCAGTGATCCATTACATGAAATAACATATTTGGGATTCTTGAAGGTGGGAATGCAAGGGGACAGCAATCTGACTACATTATTTATTTGAATTTCAGCATAAATTGCACATCATTTTTTCCCCCACTAAAATCTTCTGAAGATATTAAGCACATAAATTTAATATGAATGCAAGGCAGCTGGACTGACACAATAGATCTAAGGAAACATTAGTGCTCAGATTATTGACCCAAAAGGCTGTAAAAGGGATTAGCACAACAGACTGTAACAGTTCCTCCCCAGCCTTTACAGTCTGCTGGGTCCAAAGTCCACTTTGCACAATCTCCCAAGCAGAGAATGTACTTCAAATTAACACATTTTCTAAAATACTTGCTAAGCTACAAACCACACTCCAGCAGAGCTGTTTGGGTCCAGTGAGTGAGTATTAGGCAAACTAGAATACAGCCAGAACATAGCAGAGAAGTCAGCAAAAAGTATATCTGAGAATGCCTCGTCAGACACTTAATACCAGCAGTATGCAAATTTAGCAGAAGTATTCACTTGAGATATCAGCCACACCTGAGGCAAATGATACACAGGATATAGTTCATAATTCACATTATAATATTATTTTGGGCTAATGACTATTACCTTTAATATAGGTTATTTTACTTTTCTTACAATGACTACATTATAAGACAAGAATATGTTTGGTGTCTATATCTTAAAAAATAACTATCAAGAGGGGGATTCAAATGAGTTACCAGGCCTCTCATAGCATCCCTGACTTTTTCTTCAGTGTCACTGATGTAAAATTGTCCATACCTTCATCTTAAATAAGGCAGACGACGTTCTAAAGCAGCTTTTAATTTTCCATCTGGAATTTCTTCCAAATTAAAGGTGGCCATTGCACTTCAAAAGATAAAAGGAAACGAAAAGCATTCTTAAGTTTTCTTCTGTTTTTTTCTGGGGTTTTTTGTTCGATTTTTTTTTTTTTTTTGCTTTTTCTTGTTGTTGTTGTTGTTGTTATTTTTGTTTTGTTTTAATCTCATTTTAGTTGTAATGTTCCAAATCTTATTTAAGGCAAAATAAAAGATAATGAAATCTGAGGGAGGGGAGGAGACATAGAATTTCAAAAGCTAAAAGTAACAGAAAGTCTCCAACGGCTTACATTTTGTAAAAAATATATTCATCCTTTAGAGAATCAGGTTTCTCCATTGATATACTGGAAAATTGAAGACTATCCACAGAAACCATTTTTCAACCGACACTACTGTAATCACAAGGCTGCTAATGACATACTGCACAGCTTCAGGGCAAATCAATTAATCTGAACATCAATATCTCCATCTGTGATATGAATATAATAATTCTTCCCTTTTTCTTAGTTAATTTGCAATATTCTCTCTCCTTACTTGCCAAGTGCCCATAACATTTATTGCTGAGGTCTAGTTCCAGGGATCTGGAGGGGCTGACCAGCAGAGAGGCCATAATCTCATGGACAGAGAGGTCCAAAGCATTCACAGATAGCGGGGACCCCACAGAGAGTAAGGTCTCTGTTCTGCTTACCAAAGGACAACAGCATCCCAGGGATTCCTGGGGGTAAGACTTCTTGCCACAACATGAAGGGAGCCCAGTGTGATCCCGTGTTTTGGCCACCTGCCGGTGTTGCCCACTTTTGGCTTGGGGAGCATTTGTTCATGAGGCTATACCTAGAGTCGGCTCCCTTACAGCAGTGCAAATCTGATCAGGTATCATAACATTTTATTCAGGATGACTTTAAGGCTGCCAGACACACAGCAATGAGCTGGCTCTGTGTCTCATGAGATACTGACTAAAAGCTCGCCAAAGTTGATGGGCAGTGCTGTCACTGCAAATGGGGTCCACAGCACTTCAAAACTATTAGAGCCAATTTTACTTGTGAGCTGTCTCTTCCAGGAGTTACCTATCAGTCACTCTGCTGGCACGTTGCAGTCACGCTGCTATTACAGCCTAGTCACAGCCCCCATTACATGACAGTTGCTTGAGAGCACAGAGCAATCCCATCGCACTTACTTTATATTGACAGTTGTACGATGCCACTGTCACATCACAGATATTTCCTTGTCATAACTTAGCGACATTGTAGTCACACGACAGATATTTTTTAGAGCATGCTGAGTCTTTTGCATGGAAAACTCTGATAGCAGCAGTCACTGCTTAATTATCTCTTACCTGTAGTTAGAATAAAAACATTTTGTGGTGGTCACTTCTACCTGGTGCTTTATCACGCAAAGAAGCATGCAAAGTTGCCATTGCTCACTACAGACTGAGTCTTGGGTCTTTATAACCACTTTAATGTCAAATTAAAGTAGGAGCTAATTATATCCAGTTTCATATTTGATAGATGCTTCTTAATCTTGCTGTTGAAATACTGTAGGCATTTCCTCTGAATTTAGAATTGCTAACCTTATTAAAGCTATGTGAATAATTAACCATATAACTCCATTTGCATCTTTTCACACACACACACAAAAAGAGCAGGTTTTTTTTTTCCAAAACATTCATCATATAATTTCTCTTTCTAAATTTGCAACCCTTTGTAGGCACTGTGTTTTATTTACTTAATAAGCAGCATGTAAGCTAAGTATCAGTACAGTTTAAATGGCATATCCATGCTCACTCATTGACTGAGGATTCTGAGGAGAAATCATCACTGCCACCAACTTTCTTTCAGGTTCTTTGAACAAAATGCTACACTGGAAACTGAAACAACTTTTGAGAGACATGCTTCCACATGTCTTTGAAAAGTAATCTTTTCCAGCTATTATATCACAAGTATATTTAGAGAAGGAAAGAAACTATATATGGTCCAAGTGAGAGAGTTGAAATATTTTTATCAATGGAGGTTTTGCAGTACTACCTTTATTATATATTTATCTGAATATTACAAAATCTTCTTTTTCCTAAATCTCTATAACGTTGTACCACCAGGGAAATTTTGTCCTAATTAAATTTTTCATCAAAACTCACCACTTTGAAGTAATTTTGTCCCAGGACCAGGTAATAAATATATAAAATTTCCCAGCACAGAAAAAATAATAATAAAAAAATTACATCTCCCCAAATTATTTTCTTTGTCTGCCTTTGATACTGTAATGAACTATTGATTATATGAGTGTTTCATATTCCTTTCTAAATAATTTTGGGACTCATTATACGAAGACCGGTCCTTGTCCCATGTTCGTAGTTCTGTGATTGGACTTCATTACTACATATCACAGGGGTTGCTTCTTCCCTTTAAATACTGAGATGGATGTAGCAGAGTAATTTCTTCTTAGCTGTAGGCAAACTTTGCTGAAGACAATATTATGTTTATTTTTGAATGGTAAGATGTGAGGAAAAATAATTATAGGTCTTTCTTTTAATGACTTTCTTACAGAACATAGCTGCCCTTTTATTTAATTTTGTTTTTAATTTCAACATTTTCCCCCCTTGATTTCCCAGAGAACTATTTGTTTGCTCTGAATTATCTCAAAGATATGTGCTGATCCTCCTTGGGGATTGTTTCTGTATACTCAAAGAAGCAGCTCATCACAGTGGATGTATACCACAGTATGACCATTCTGGAAGGGACACTGATTTTTAATACAGACGGATTCATTGATTTGCTTTCCTGTATATTGCATTGTGGCATTATCTTCTGAATTTTCACCTTAGACACCTAAGATATGTCTCTTTAAGTTCTTTCCCCATCTGAAGTCCCTAAAATGTCCTTGTTTTCAAAATTAAGAACATGCTACAATTGCATTAAAGCTTTATTAAATGCAAAGACAAAGGCTGCCCTTGGAGACACCATCACTGACATCAGTGGAGGCAATATGAACCTCAAGCATGAATTTTAAAATTATGAGCCCTTTGATTTTTGACAGGAGTCAGACTTGAGCATGACAATGTCAGCTGTATGAAAACCAGGGCAATTTTACAGGTAAAATCCCATTTTTACAAGAAAATCCAGCAAAAAACAAACAGGTTGTGTACCTCGATACTTTATAGACTGTCTACTTGTACCAGTACTTACAAATTACATATGCACATGATGTGCCAGTGCAAACCCACATTAAACAAAAAGCCTGATGTTCTGCTGATAATCTAACATTTACTCTAGTTGATACCCTTAACACATATACTCATTTTCAGCACTGCATTTCTTGAAAAAGAATTGAAAATGAAGTAAAATTGAAAATTAAATAATCCTACTGTAAAGTCAAATTAGAAAAGAAGAAATAAGTGCTAACATTTCAAGAAATAACTAGGGGAAAACTAGCAAATTATCCCACAGAAAAGAGATTATATTAATACAAATGAAAAAGAAGCTAATCAAGAAGAGGAATCTGAACACCCACAAAGGAGTTTGCAAGCTGTTGTAGATTTATTTTATTATTATGAACATACAGATAATATCAGATGAAAAAATGAACACAAAAACGTAAACCCTACTTGTACTTCTATATGAATAAAATCATAGGCAGCCAGATTATGCAGAACTGCCAAGTGAAGGCTTCCAGTCATTTCTCTCTTCATAGCACATTGCATTCTTATACTGCAGAAATCCTCAGGATGGATCAGATCTGCGGCCGTTCAGTGGCCTCCAGCTCCAAGGTTTCTCTCAGAAAGCAACATGCAACAAGTGAACATGCAGTCTTGTTTTGAGGCCTTACATTGTGGGGCAGATTTTGCAGTGAAAAACCCTGTCTCCTTTGACATCAAATACTCACCTCCAAAATTCAGACCTGAGCCCGTGAACTGCAATATGGTCTCTGCCACCTCCAAAGAAATTGCTTAAGAAGTAAAGAATCTTTTCAGAATGACCCATCCCTGTATAGAATTTTCCCAGCACCTCAAAACAAACATACATTTTTCTCATTCTGGAGGAATGGCTGAAAATATCTGTTTTTCATGCCTCCACACTTCTTTAATTTAAAGAGCAAACCCAGAAATATATAGCGGAACTATTACAGGCCACAGTGTTTTTACACTCCTATGTACTATCTATAACTGAGGCAATAAAACTTTCAAATACAAACGACTTTTTTTTTGTCCACTTTTATATGTCTACCATTCAAATAATAAGGAAAGTCTATAAAATAGTTTTACTCTGTAACTTGTGAAGTTAAATCCAACTCATCAAAATAATGAAGGAACAACGTTCTTTTAAATATAGATCTGGTCGCAACTTAATTAAAGAAGTTAAACACATTCCATTGCTATGAGGCACTTCACAGCAACACACAATTTATTATCTGGAATTAGTCGTTGGATGAAAACAAAATGTTCAGTGCTACTGTTATGGATTAAGGTAGTAGAACAGTAGGTTGCTACCAATTTATTCTGTTGTTATTTTTCAACCATGCTAGTAGTTAGTTTCAAGAAATTGTATACAAAGACAAGGAGCTGATTTCTCGGATTTCTTTTTTGTTAATGCAGATAATTTTGTTGTATTCCTTTTATGTATTTCACAGTATAAAATTATAGTAAACAGTTTCAAGTCAGTATGCTATGATTGTTAAAATGCTATTTCTGAATAAGTTCATTTATGCATTGAAAATACCTTGTATTTGGGTTGTTATCAGCAGTATTTTACTTATCATCTGGCATTACATGATTTGTGTATTCAGTGTTTAATGTAAATTACTCAGGTTAAATGTCTATGTAAAGGGCCAGTATAACTGTCATATAATCTACAGCAAGGAAATTCTGGGCGAGAGACCTATTGTCTCTCTCTAGTTGCACAAACACCAAGTGGATGACCGGCTAGCACACCAGAGGCATCTTTTCAATTCTGAAAAGATTCTCTACTTCTTAAGCCCCATGTATCGATGGGGCCTCATCCTTGGCCATAGCTGAGGGTCATTGCTCAGCCAATCTCTGCCCATGCCAGAGTGCACATGCTGTGTCTGCAGGACTAGCTGGCCAAAAAGATGACTTCACAAGTCATGTGCTATGCAGACCTTATTTAATTAGTTTAATAAAAAAATTAGCTGTTCTTGTGTGGATACATAGTCTGTGTTGATGGTTTCTTGACTACCAAGAACTTCTGACTGAATCTGATCAGAGCAACAAAAAAACCGCACAACACTCCCTTTACACAAAAGCAAGATTAGAGGGTTTTGTCCAGAAAGTTAACTTACAAATTGGACGTTGTCTTCCTTTTGCATTAGTACGGTACCATGACTGTGCATCGTCAAAAGTTCCTTAGTTATGTGCACAAACACGCCCAAAGCAGCCCAAAGTTTGAAGAAGAAAATACAGTGGCTTGCTGTTGGATTTTTCGGTCACTGGAGAATAGATGTGGGATGGATTAGAGAATTCCAGCGTGATTTTTTAAATAGTTTTAGGTAAATTGGGAAATAGCAAAACATCTAGGCATCAGAGGGACAAATGCAAGAAGGAACATACCAAAAAGTATAAGAAGGATTACAATGCAAATTTAAAATTCCTGGTGGTACTAACTAACAATTGTGAACCCAAGAGGAAATATAGTGTTATTTGGGCATATGGAACAAGATGGAAATAACGAAAACAGAAACTGTTATGCACCAACTCAATGCAGAAATTAGTGCCTGAAAAGGGCACTTCCATGAGCTATCACAGAATCTCAGAAACACAGAATAGCTGAGGTTTAAAGGGATCTTTGGAGGTCATCTATTCCAGCCCTCCCACTTATGTAGAAAGACAAGTTGCAGAACATGTGCTCCAAAAAAAAAAAGGATAGAACCCTTGTTGCACCAGAAATCATTACATGAAAATCTCATGAAATAGCACAAGCATGACAAATTACATGGCAAAAGTTCAAAATCAGTAATGGCTGGTACATAAAGATAATATGTCATAATGTTTTTTGCCTAAGAAGGATTTGTTTTGCCACTTCACCAAAAAAGTCACTGCACTCCAGCAATTCGTGATTGGATTGCAGAAAGGTCGCAATTGCCTGCTGAGCCAAATGGGAAATGCAGATGAGACACCAGTTTCCTTTCATGAGCCATCCAATTACGTCACTGAAGAAATAGGCACAAAATCCGTCATCATCAAAAGTTTGGGGAATGAAAAAATGTGCATTACAGTAATGCTGGCAGTGTTAGCAGATGGCATAAAATTGCCACCGTATGTGATCTTGAAGCGGAAAACAATGCTGAAGGACCAGCTGCCTACTGGAATAATTGTTAGGTGTCAAACCCAAGGATGGATGTCTACAGACTTAATGAAGGATTGGCTGAGCATCATTTGGAACAGGAGACCAGGTGTGCTGGTATGCAAAAGGAGAATGCTTGTCCTATTTCCTAGGTACATTCAAAGGCTATCTAACACCAGCAATGAAGAATATCATTGGAGAAAAGAGTGCAGCTCTTGCAGTTGCACCAGGAGGAATGTCACAACTGCAGGTGCCTGATGTAGTAGAGAACAAGCCCTTTAAAGAATGTTTGTAGCCCTTATGGCTCTTGGCATGGGATCCTGCTGTAACTCCTACAGCGAAGATAAGTCCTAGTGCAGCACTGCTTTTTCTTTGGATTAAGACAGCATGGGATCAGATAAATCCAGAAGTTGTCACTGAATGGTTTAGGAAATACTGTATTTCAAATTACATAAGAGAAGCCAATGATGAATTGAATTCAAAGAAGATGAGAGTAGTGAAGACACTAAAAGTGGAGAAGAATTTGAAGATGATGAAGAGAGTGACAGTGATGGAAATGATTTTGCTAGATGGAAAATCTAAACTGCAGTAGTAATAAACTATAATAAAAGAAAAAAAAATAAATTCAGGCAAATCATTAGTGAAATTTCTATCCTTACTGTATGTGGTTACAAATATGCAATAAACTTCTATGTTTATAACTTTTTTTTTAGGAATGTTATTTTTAATTCAGCATCACTGTCTGTGGGTAAAACGAGATATTGTCTATAATTTGAAAATGCTTGGGAAAAATTTTATTAGACAATGTTCTGAGAAAGCAGTATTAGATGAGGAAATCTGACAAGATAGAAAAAGCAATTTGTCTCCAAACTATCTACCAATCTGTTATGTAAATAGAACATTTGTCAAATCATTAAAAAAAATAGCCAACAAAAAACAAACAAACCAATTCTCAATTGGTATTGCTACTGGACTGAATGATAAATTTCCCAAGATCAGAGAAGAAAGGAGGAGGATCTGTTGTGAATAAGGGTTCAAAGCCTTGACTATTGTTTTTATTTCAGTGTTGACATTCTTCAAAACTCGAGTAAATAACCCAAATATTGCTTTGGCAACTGTAAAGTGAGACACAAAAAGGCAGGTCAACCTGGTTCTCCTCACTCATCTTCAAAACCAACAGAGCTGCCATTGCACACCTTCATCTCTGAAAATTTGAAGATCTGGAGAGTCAGAGTCGTTCACAGACAAGGCCGCTTCAGAGGCAGCTGGAGAAGGAAGTCACCCCCAAGACTTTGATCCTTATTGATACCTTGCCAGAAAAGATCCAGCCCTTGTGTCTTCACCTACTTCAATGAGGCTGTTGTCTACAAGCAGCAAATATAGAAGGCTAGAGCTGAAAGCCATGAAATTCTGACCCTGGAAGTCTATAGCCAAGGCAGAACTCAAAGTTGTGCTGTGGGACAGTTTAAAAAGCCAGTGGCCAACTTGAAGCTCTACACATATCTGTGCTAGAAAAGGACAGCTAGAAAAGGAGCACCATGCAGTTGCCTGCACTCGAGGAAATGAGAGGCAGAGATACCAGCAATAAGGTCAAGAAAAGACAAGCATGAGCCAACAAAATGTTTCTACTGACTTTGTGGAAACAAAGTCCAGTGGACTTTGGATCAGGTCCTCTGTGAATACTTTCTAACCCAAAGGTTAGAAAATTTGGATGTTTCATATTAGTCTGTTTTTTATAAAAACTTATTCTCAAGCAAAAGATTTGCGGGCATACAGTGCTTTTCTTGTTGCTGTGGGGGAGACCAGTGATCTTGTGCTGTGAAATACAATTGCATTTTGACTGGTTCCCCAGTACATTTATCTTTTCAGCTATATGTTGCCTTATTTATCCATTCCTATCAGCTTTTCATTAGTTTTTTTCTAAACATTGGTACCAACTATACAGAAGCCAAGAAAATTCAAGGCAAGTTCCAAAGCTGATCATTTTTTTCTTTCTTTTTATAATGAAGACTCCAAACCAGCACTGATGATTTCAAAATGTATGTCTACGGTTTATAAGCACATCGACCTCCCTGCCATTCTGTGATGGAGCCTTAGAAATCACACAATGCCTGTCACTATTTTTCAGATCTTTAATAAATCTGGCTCAATGATTTTCTGACAATTCTCTACCAAAATTATTCAGGCAGCCTGAGAAACTCTTTAAAAAAAAAAAAAAAAAGGAAAGAAAGAAAAAAGTTAAAAACAATGCTGTATGGATTCAATTTTGAGTCAATAAATTGTTGATTAATCTGGCTCATGGCATGTATAAACTCAGGCTTAGCTCTATTGGTAATCATCTCCAGGGTGCCATACAGCTGCATGCTTTCATTTCACACCCAGGGAGCAGGGATTAAATCCCTAATGGAGAAGACATATAAACAGTTTTAGTCTCTGCAACAAGCACAGTCCCCATGGCAGTGTATTTGTGTATTCAGCATGTGAACCTGGGGAGGAAAAAAAAAAAGAACGTGAATGGTGACAACACAAACAAGTGAGGGAGAAACCCAAGTGGAGTGGACAAGAAGTTTAGCAGGGTGCATTGCCGTTTGTTAGTCACCTACATCAGCCACACTCAGGTGGCATAGCATAAAATATCTCTCCTGCTCTGAGTGACAACATGTGTGTGGTGACAGTCTGAGACAGTGAGCTGTTACGTGCAGCCATAAACTCCTAACAGCTATGCCTGTTCGTTACTGTGCCTCCCTGACCATTAGGAGGTTCTGTAAAATGTGGGTTTGCCCAGACCAGTATTTTCTATCATATAATCTTCACAAAGCTGTCCCAAGATCTCTAATATAGC
Organism: Lophotriccus pileatus; assembly: GCA_035583135.1. Classification (NCBI taxonomy): domain Eukaryota; kingdom Metazoa; phylum Chordata; class Aves; order Passeriformes; family Tyrannidae; genus Lophotriccus; species Lophotriccus pileatus. Next base: position 127,127,195 of record JAWWES010000081.1, read on the forward strand.
AGCATTAAACACAGTGTATTTGTAAGGCTTCCTTTTTTCTTAGAGAATTTTAATCCCATTTACTGGTAACTAGCTTTTAAAATGACATTTTTCCTTGCTGCATTTAGCTTAGTCCAAGGGGAAAAAGAAAAAAAAAGATGCCAGATGTCACGGGGCCAATAAGCAGGTGGGCCGAAGCTTCTGTACCAATTCAAACTGGCACCACATCAAACCTGGTGGGTATAACCTTTAATTCAGTGCTTCCCTGGCACCAGATCTAGTGCCATCTGCTTAGCTTTGCTAAGCTGTGCTTGTTTCTGTGCAGGGATGATGCCAACAATGCAAACTGTCTCCTACATGTGCAGGGAATCATCGGTGCAACTAGTTTTTCAAGACCCATATGGTGGCATCTGCAAATGTACACTGTCAGCATTGCTACTCGTACCACCCTTCGTGTTTAAGAATGGAAGGAGAGAGCCCTGCTTTGCAATTCACATCAAGCTGAAAGGATATTCTCTGTGCTCCTGTTTTTAAGGGCAACCCTGGGATGAAGGGAACATGTAACTTTAAAAGAGGAAGCAGTTTAGAAATCAGGCAGGGGAACTGGAGAAAATCAAGTAACAGTTGGGAAAAAAAATTATGATTTTGTAGAAACCCTCTTAACTCATTGCCTGAAAGCTTCTCCAGTGCAGTTAAAGCCAAAAAATTCACTGTATCCTGACTCTTGGGGCTATGAAATAGGTTCGGTTCCAAGTTGCCCTGAGACACGGACACTGCCACTTGCATGAATGGATGTCATCCTATCACTCCTTCTCCACGACATGGTACCACCAGAGGGATGGAGTAAGTCAGAGGGACAGAGTAGGCAGAGGCTGGCTCCAGAGCAGCTATTTTGGTGCTTATTCCAGGCATTAAGAAGTAATGAAGTAGGGGATGAAATGATAAACCTACGCACGAAGATGAGCAAACCAGAGCTATTAAAACTCATTTCAAGCTCAATACAAGTTTCTCTTTCTTAGAGAGCAGCAATGCCTCCTTCCCAGTGCAAGGACAGGGTCGAGCGTGTGGCCATGGCCAGCTGATGCCTCCTCCTCTCCTGTCCTCTCCCCTGCCTGCTGACACACACTCTCCTTGAGACCACAGGCTTTGCAGGCGCTTTGCAGAGCTGACAGGTGTGTGTGGTGGTTTGAAGGGGAAGGGCAAAGAGGCACCATCTTTGCTCACACCTCTGAGCATTGGCTTGGCATTTTCCATTCCTTCATAATGTGGCCACTCAGACCTTGCCACTGGCTCTGATTTGTTACCACCTATCACCAATGTCAGTAAACAAGTTCCTGATACACTGCTCTGCCAACCATCATCAAAACACCTCTGCGTGGTCAGGAAAAGTACATGCTGACCACAGAGAGTGGCTCTCCTTACTGCAAACTGATTAATTGCTCTCACAGAAGGTCAGAAAATCTGGCTCTGAGGGGTTTGAACAAAGCCCCTTCCTTTGGATTGAAGATGCTGTGGTGGAATGGTTAAATACAAATAAAAGGTTTTTTTTTTTATGGTGGAACAATTTTGCACATTTGATTTCATGGAAATTTGCTACTGATCTAGTAGTCTTCAAAAAAAATCACATTTATATAGAGCATAACTCTAACTAACATTGTGGCTTTAAAGCAAATCCTTCTTCCCTTACTCCATGTTCCTCTGATTACCAAATAGTTCTGTAACATTTTTAAATGAGGAAAAGGTTAAGCCAGCAGTCTGGGAATTATGAAGCCTGCTACCATTTTCCTTAAACCTCCAGCCATTCTCTATTCCTACAACAACATAGGCTCCCCCCTCCTTCCCCTTCAGTGTCATTGCACTCCCACTGCATCAGCAGTATTGCCCTCTCTGGGTCAAATTCTGCTTATAGGTCAAAGAGGGGGTAAAAATTATTCTTAATTTGCACAAAAGTTATGAACCTTCACTAATTCATGGCTTGGCTTCAAGATGTTTAGTTAGAACATGTAACAAACTATGCCAGTATTACTTTATTTTTAATTCTACCAGCAGGGTTGTGTTCCCTTTATTTAGAGTAAGATAACTGATCAGCACCAAACACAGCTGCAAGCCATGTCAGTGGTAATGAATGAGGACTTTTTTGTTGCTGTTATGAACTTGCAGATAGCGTTAAACTGTGACCTTTAAATCACACTAGTCCAAAATTGCCTTTTTTTATTTTTGCACTCCATATGTTCCTTTCCTTGGCATTCCATCTTCTGAAAAAATTATAATTAAATATTATAACTAATAGAAATTCAAACTTCCTTTATGGAAAGACCAGTATCTTTTGGGCAGAAAGATACAAGTAGAAGAAAGATTCATTTATTCCTTTGACACACTGACAAAGAATTTATGCCATGGTCATCTGGCTCTGATTATTAGACTGTAATTTCTTCTAAAAAAACACCTCACCATGATTGGTATACAACATGTATGAAATTTCTGAAGGTCTCATCATGTACACTTCCACGAACAGGCAGGGAAAAAAATGCACTTGTTGAAGTTTGATATGGATGTTGCTAGTGCATTGCAGAAAACAGTTAATTGCCCAAACCCACTGCTTGCACTGTTCAGCAGCATTTTTGTTTTTACAAGGCAAGATTACTTGCAAATACTCCCTCTTGTGATCAAAGCTAGAAAACCAATGGAATCATTTCCCACTGGTTCAAATCTTTCTGATTGACACTGTTCAAGTGTTACAAATAGCCTGCATGCAGGATTTTTAAGCCCTTCCATTATTTGTTCCTGTAAAAGTGAAGGTTGCCTTTCACAGACATTAAAAAAAGGCTCATTCATGTCCTGATAAGGCGTTGCATTTGCTGAACTTCATTTTTCATGTCATCACTCATGTGAAGAGGACATATTTAAAAGGATGTGTTTGTTTCTCTGGAGAAGTTGATAAGACAATATTTTAAAATTGCATTGGTTGATGAGTCTCCATGGAAACATAGGAGTGTTTAAAACAACAACAACAAAGTTCCTTTTTTTCATCTTACTGTCTTCACTGAGTTTAAAAATAAACATAAATGCCTTTAAACTTGAATTTCACCCACTGAACTATGGAGGATGCTGGACATTATGAGGTTCACAATACAGCACCTGCCTTGGACTTTCCAGAAAAGTGATTAAAAGGCATACAAAGATCTAAAAAATAAAACCAAAACGCATAACCCATGTTTTAAAGGGCTGTCAAGATGTATTTTTGTGCTTAGCCCAAAAGAGATTCTGGCCTAAGAAAATTCATTTTAACCCCATGAAATGCCACCTGAATCCTCATTCAGAAAATCCAAGTCTTCAAAAATTCAGCTGTACCTCTTAGCTAATTTTTATTTTTCATGAAAATGTTAATTAGGTCCCTAATTATGTCTTGCACAGATTTAAGTTTTAAACCCAGTGTCCTGATATTTCACTGTTTATCATTAGTGCATACTCACTGTTTACCTCATGGCTCACTAGATGTGCTCCACCGTTGGTTTTGTCTCAGCAGTCACTACGGAAGAGAAATAACACTTCACAAATCAAGTCTTAGAAATGGTTTGATGAAGAGATTTTTTTGTTTGTTTTGTTTTGATGAAGAAAAAATATCGGTTAAAGACAAAAATTGGCTAAGGAAATTAGAAATTAAATACCAAAACTTCGATCCATTTATGCAATTTTACAGAGCTCTAATTGCCCTTCCCAGCTATTCAAGGCAAATTAAAAGGAACCATGATCACTTGTGCTTTTCTATGTGGATACCAAAACCGTGAATGCATCTGAATTTACTTGTCCTGCTAATAATTACCACATGAAATTTACATGCACTATTGTACAGTCAGTGGAGAGTCTCTACCCTGAGCCATGACTGACTGTGTCTGGAGGATCCCAGCCCTATATGTCACACTCCCTTTTCCTTGCATTCCAGTGCAGAGGTTTACCTGGTTTTTGTTCCACTGTATTTGCTCCTGGACGTTCTTCCGGATGCTCTCACAAATACTGCTGAAGTGCTTGAATCAATAAAAAGCTTTTGTACACTGTTTTATTTCTACATATTCTATGTGCTCTACATTATACATATAAATTTATAAAAACCCACTCTTGCCTCAGCCACTTTTCTTCCAGGGTAATCAAGGCCCAGAAACAGAGTGCCACATGCTCTGGAGTAAGAAATGATCAATAGAATGTGCACCCAGTATTTTTGTTCAGCTCATTTGTTTATGTCAAAACATTCATATCAAATTATTTATTTCCTTTCTGTAAGCAACAGAGTAACTTTGGTTTGTCTTAGCTTTTAAATGAAAAAGCCTCATATAAACCAAGTAGAATAGAGCAGACAAGGTACAGCCCCTCAGCCCATGCTTTGCTAAAGCACCAGACTTGCATTTCACAGTAAACAATGGTCAGGGTAAAACCCTTTAGTGCTTTTCACACTCCACTGAATACTGTTCTAGTGCATTTTCTTCAGGGGTGTTATAAAGCACATGCAAGAAACAGTTTCTGTGTTTTGCAAGTTCGGAAGATGGCAAGGCTGGCTCCCTGCAAGCAGAGCTGACCTTTCTAAAGTATTTATTCTGGCGTACCAGGGGCTGAATAATCTGAAAGACAGACATAGAGCACATATAAATAAATGAATCACACAGAGCATTATGAAAATTCCCATGCAGGATATGCCTTTTGCAACACGTTAACCCTTTCTGCAGAGAATTTATGGACAAAGATGTTGTGTTGATAGCTCCAGTCATCTGTGTTAACTCTGCCATAACTTCATCCATGTGGAGTGAACTATGTCTTCAGCAATGCCTGGAATGTTCCCACATCTGCTTAATTTGTTTCAGAAATACTAGCAGTGTCACAAAAATGTTCATCTACACAGGCTTGTACAGGGTCTCAAGCTCTAATAAATATTACTGCTTATTAATCAGTGACATTAATTTTTTTATGTTTAAACCAATTGAACACAATGAATAACAACAGATACAAGAAAAGTATAATCCCCACTGCCACTACATTTCCATTTAAACAGATGTTTCCTTTCCTTGTTTTATAGACTGGAAGAAGTAAATTAGTTGCAGAGTTTGACAACACATTTTTTACAGCAGCTTACAAACTATTTAAAATCACTAAGCAGGAGTATTAGCATTGCATTTGCTCTGGGGCTACCATGGTGGTGAAATAGGTTTACAGGCACTTCCCTAAAGCCTATGAATGATTCAAACCCACTTAATATGTAAAATCATATATACATGCCCTCTCTCAGATATCATATGCTATGCCTATCTGTGAGAAGGAATACTTACCAGCATCTAAAGTATAGTCTTTATTTTTATTGAGTAGAATTCCAGCTCTGAATGGGATCACTTGCCAGCCACTGTAGAAACATATAATCTCTGTTCACAAAGGATTTTTACTAGGATTGTAAATCAAAAGGTAAAAGGAAGACTATGTCAATGAATAAGATTATCGGAAAACCAAGAGAGGCTGTAGTATCCCAGAACATTGAGATGCTTAACCACTCTCAATTTTTAGACAACCAGGTATATATTTATCTTATCAGAGAATGTGATTCTCCTGTTATATCATTCCTAATTAGCAAAATCAGCTTGTTCAGCTGGTAACTGTGTTCTACCCTGATATGATTTCTGTTCCCACCCCAAAAGAATAATGGCTACCAAACCACCCTGGGAACAAAATATTAGCATTTATTTGGTGTAAGGAATCCATTCCTAAACCACAACAAAGGTAGACTGCCATACTCTCAAATGTATATCTTTCAAAGAAGAATACACAAAACCTTGCATTTAATTCCTGGCTTCACATGCAGCACACATTGGATTAGGTTGTGCAGAAAAGTTTGAAGATGGAGGCACATGAGGAAATCTCCAAAGGTCAGGTCAATTGGTAGAATAATTTTGCACAGAGGCAGACAACTAATTTCTGGTATGCGTGAACAGGGAAAGATATGGGCTGAGGAAAGAGTGAGCTACAGTTCTTTTGGGATGGTTGAAGTATTGTGACAACACTCTCCCCCTTTTCCTGCAAGCTACATCTTCATGATCTTTGGTGAAGGAAATGAAAGGAAACTCTATCCTGCTACAACTTCAAACCCCTGCTGCATGGCAGTAACATTTGCATGGTATCAAGGACTATCTAGTCTATCAGCCCACAGACCCTTAGATGCTCTTAGTTCAGAAGATTGAACCAAAGATTATTAACCTCCAGTCTGTATCCATCCTGAAGCATGTGAAATAAACCATTCAGTGGAGACAGGGCAGACCAGAGAGCTCCACATTATGGAAGTGGAATCAATAACCCTTTGTTTCCTTAGATCAGAAGTTCGCTACACTGAACAAACAATGCCCTTTTTTAATTGCTTTTGTCTTTCCCAAATTTGCAACTTCAGCATAGTCTCAAAGAAAACACAGACAAGGAAAAGTCTCTGTAGTGCATGTAACAGCTTGTTCAATGTCAGGGGGAGAGTCTGTGGAATCATAAGAGGACAATGATGTCTCAGAGAAGTCTCCACATGACAAGGAAACTCAAGTAGGCTAAACCTGTTGGCAAAAACACTCTCTTTTATCCACTTCTGCAATTGAACTGCTTGGCTCGTTAGGAGAATGACCTCAAAATTTAGTTCTCTGTCCTACTTACCTGCCTGGAGGTTGGCATTAACCCTCTCATGATATGCTTATGAGGAAGATGCAAGAGACAAAATATCTGTCCCTCACAGCAAAATCTTCATATGAGAGACAGTACAACCATATGATTGATCAAATGAAAAGTCTGGGACACAAGATGCATGAGGAGAGAGTCAAACCATTTAGGATAAGCCGAAGTCAGTGGAGCAGAAATTTGGGAGAGACATGCAGGAGAAGGATGCCAATTTAAGGGGGAGAATTGAAGAAAAGCATGTTTGATGTTACAGCAGAAACACAAAGACAAGAAAGTCCTGGTCCATTGGTAAATATACCTTGACCTATACCAGCTCTGGAATTGAATTTGATATTACATCTAAAAGAAAAGCAAAGAACAAATAGCATTTAATTGATTTGAATGAAAGCATAATAGTTAGGAAATGAGAATTGAAATTTGACTAAAAACCCCAACTATTCCACAGAAGAATAAATATAGATCACATACCTGCCATCTAAATTTCAACACCCAAAGTGACTCTAGCACTGTCACAGGGTCTAAGAAACCTGCAATACCACTAGGTGCTCTGTGTGAACCTCTCCCACAGCTCTGCAGATTTGTATGCAAAGAGAAGTGGCAGTGAGAGAAAGAGAAAGTTGAAGTACACTGTGGGTGTAGTTCCAAGACAGAACAAATCAATCACCTGTAATTTATTTGAAAAAAACTCACAACAAAACAAACCAAAAAACAACGACAACAAAACCCAAACAAAAAACTTCCCAACAATGGTAATGACAAAACAGGAAAAGAAATTGAAAAGCAGTTAAGTGGTGCACTCTGAAATGTCTCCGCTGAATTATGATAAGTATGTATTAGCTGCAGTATGTTTATCTATGTCCACAAGAGAGGATTAGCTGCAAACATTCTTCTGAGATAAACCAGAACTATTTGGTGCTGGCACTGTTAAATTTTTGTGATATGCAGGTGTTTGGAGTATGTATGTAGCTTCCTTGTTGGTTTCGATCCAGGTATTTCCACTGAGAGCATTTTTACACACTACATGTGACAAGGTACACAGAACAATGGCAAACAATGGCACTTAGTAAAAAATAGCTTTATTCACACTGAAGCTTAAAATAGTTTCATGTGTTAAAGGCAATGAATGTAAACAATCCCTTTATCGGAAAAACTTGGGGTCGTTGAATTTGACCCACTTCTAGTTGGCAAGCATCCCCACAGGCTGCTCAGTGCAGTGCTTCTTTCAGAGGGATGACAGCACGGCTACTCTATATCTGCACAGTGTGAGCAGAGATTTAGGGGGCCTGGAAGATGCAATCTTGGTTCAAAGGGTAGGTGAAAACAGTCCTCTCCAGTGCCTGGTATCTTTTCAATGCACTTGTGCTGCGCCAGAGCTCTTTGCCCAGGCCACTGCAATTTCTGTTCTGCTCTATATGGCTTCACACCAAGCCAAGATCTGCTGCTTGTCACCTCCCACCTTTTCTTGTTCCAAAAGCTCTTCAGCTCAGCTATCCTCCAAGGGCCCCTCTTGATGTGACAGACCTGGAAGATTTCTCTAGTGACTTTGAAAGGCACCCACCTTCTTTCTGTATGGTGTCTTTTCTGATGTCCACTGCATCCTTATTGCCCTAAGCAGAGTAGCTGTAATTTAGTAGTAATTTAGGTGTTTAGAAGGGGTGCTCTATGTGCCATCGAAATTCTAGGCACAATTTTTATAATTAAATTCAACACTCTCCATGCCAACTTAGACATCTGAAAAACAGATCAGTTAGACAAACCCCCTGAAATTTTACAACTGCACATTTTTAACTTCTCCAATTTTCACTGAAAAAACAACATGTTCCAGTTAAAGGATCTTTCCAAATAAACAATTTCCTGCATCACAAACCTAATTCGTCCTATCAGTTACAAGTATTTTATTCTGTCAAATGACTTACTGTAAACTGTGCTTCTCTTGCAGTTCCTGCTATCCCATAAACTCTTGGTCTATGCTACACTTATCTAAGATGCTGGGACAGTTCTCCACCTTCACACTGATTCACGTGTAAGGCCACTATATACTTTTACACAGCTATCACTGCACGTTTTAATCTTGTTGCTTCTTTCTGCTGAAAGCCACATTCTCAACCACTACGCAATGTGACTTTTTGTTTACATGTAGTTTCCAGTGTTTCAGATGGTTTGGGTTTTTTAAATCCTCACATGTCAGTGTTCCAATTTCTGAAACTTATTATTGTATTCTGTGGTTCAGTGAGACACCTTGAAGTATCCAACTACATATCTACATGCACTCTTCTCCACTGCACCTGCCTTTCAGCACAGGTGACTCCCACTGAAATCTTGAATTATCCATGAGATCACATTGGTATTTCCCGGTTAGTAATCATGAAATGCATTGCATTCTTGTTTTTCTTAAAATCTCATGTTTAATTTCTCATTGCAGTTGTGCAAGTTTCAGATGAAGTCATCCAGGATTTTTTGGCACTAACCTTGAGATGAAAGAAGTGTATTTCCAAACACTAAAGATTAAATGTTACTGATAAGTTTCAATCAACTATGGATCTACTCTTGTATCACTTGAGTTAGTGGGATTTTTACTTCTGGCTGTGGCTGGGAGTCCATATGCCTTTCATTAATTGTAAGGCCAGAAGCATTAAAAATTCGGAACAATAACTTCCATTAAATAATACATCTGAAGTGGACAAAAGTTTACCTACACTAATTACACAGCAAGAATATATATATATATATATAATCTCATTTGAAGATAGAGATCTGACATATTTGATCTGCTCATAATTGAGGGAATAGATTTACTAGTGTTGCCAGAAATTGAAAAGAGCTATAGTCTTATGGAACTTTTGGACTTATGTCTTCCTGACTTTTATTCTGAGTTCTGCAAAGAACAACAAAAAATAATTTCAAATGCACAATATAAAAATACAGCATTAAAATATTCTGCCATGCATCATAAAATGACAGAACAGAACAAAATTACCGCAAAAATTAGTTAAGCAAAACTAAAATAACATCCCAGACATCTCTGTGGTCCTAATTCTGGAAACTATTTCAGCGTGTCCTTTAGCCACACTAAGCACAGCACTTTAGCACACAACTAACTACAGGTCATTGCCAAGTATTTCAGTAACAAAAATGGATATCAGGGCTGAGATCCAACATAATACAACAACAAAAAAAGATCATCAGCTACTCACTCTGCTCAAGACTTTGGGAGTACCGACCCAAACCATTCTCTCCTTTTCATTTAGTCAGTGCTAAAAAACCTCTGTAAGTCTTTAAGGCACCTTACTGACTTGTCAGGTCTTACCTGCTTCTAGGACTGAGAACCACACTGTATAAAGTGATTTTTAAATCTCTAAACAATTTAAAATAATTAAACAACTTTTTTAAAAGTAAAGCTCAAAATTTTTGTTTTATTCCTATATTTACATGAGGACCCAAGTGCCACAAAACTTCAAGACTTTATTCTGCAGCTATCTGGAAACTTTTCATTCCCAGTTCTACCTTCATATATGGCCTGATCTGCTCATAACTGTTGCCTTTATCCAGTTTCATTGTATACCCAAACAGACCTTTCCCTTGTGTTTTCATTCCCCATCTGGACAGTAACATGTTCCTTCCCAGTTCTTTTACCTTATAAGACAAGCACACCTAGGTCTTCAAAATTCTTCTCATAAAAGCAATCCTTCCTTTCCCCCAACAACTATTATTCCAGTTTGAATTCACCTGTCTTAATATAGGTGATCAGAACTGCAAAACCCTGTCTGTATGCTCATATTATATCTTTAGGCTGAGACATGAGGCTCAGCTGATATATCTAAGAGCAGGGCCTTCCACCTTCTCAGATGCATCCCCTGGATGTCTCAGACATATCCTGAAACTGATGAGGACACCTTGATCCCTCTACTCCTCTGCCATTTCCTGCCATTGAGCTTATCAGAGAAGTTCTTTCCAGTTGCCCCTCTAAGTGATTGCACTTGCACATTTTGCTATTGAATTACAGTTCTTTTCTACAATTTCAGTCCTCTAGGTAACACATCTTCCTGCATTATGCTTCGATCCTCTCCATATTGACAAAACCTCCAATTTTGTCTCATTACCACACTGCCACTTTTTATGACCTTGTCATTACTAAAGCTATTAAGGAAAGACATGAGCAGAGGAACTAGTTACCAAGGGGAAAACCAGAACACATCAATTACTGTGCAGCAACTGCCCACGTGCATCCTCCTACCTTTAGTGAAAGAGAGGAACTGTCTCCTGTTTATCAAGGGCTACTGAGGGGCAAGTGTGTTGAGAGAAATAGCTACTGTGCTTCAGCTGTAAACTCACACTCTTGCCCATGATAGTCATGACAACTGATTTGGTATACTTAATCAGTCCCTAATGATCCCCTCAAGGCTTCAGGGTACCTCCTTCCAGACTGATGATCCACTTTAAGCACAAGCCATTGCATGGTTATCTTGCCCTCATTCAGCTCTTTACCTGTTTTGCAAGTTCCCTGCTAATTTCCATTCTCTTTAGAGCAATTAGTAAATTCCAGTGGAGCACTACATTAGGTGCCCTACTGAAGTCCAAGCAGATTTGACCTACCTAACTTCCTAGTTCAGTCAGCCAGTTATTTTTCTGAATAATATCAAGTTAGTTCTGGAAATGAAAGTTGCATTTCAGCTCAATTAGCTTCATATCTTTTTTTATACTTTCTTCCCAAATTTATTCCAAATTATATGCACTGTTCAGGTAAAACTGATAAACATGTAATTGCTCAGATCACTTTTTCTCCTTTCTTAATATAGGTTTACACTTCCTATTCTCCATTCGTGTTTTCCACCTTTTAAAATAATTTGTAAAAGTAAGAGCTACCAAACTATTTTTGTTTCGTGGGACATTGATGATTAAGTGCATGTTTCCTCCTGATACTTGATGAAGCTAAACTTCTCAGATTTTGATTCCATCTCAACTGTGGAGATTTCAGACTATCTTCTTTTCCCTTAGATATTTTGATTAATTCTCATTGAATCTTGAAACTTGAAATATTAGTTATTATTGAATAATGATTCAATTATATTGAATTATGTAATTAATGATTCAGTAATTACTTATTATTGAATCATTATTCAACATCTTTGTCCTTGGCAAAAACTTTTAAAAAAATAAAATCATTTTGCTTTTGATCCATAGCTAAATCTTAACCTCTACCCCTGCATGGAAGTATGGCTTCTCCTATTGCTCTTTTGTTAGCTTTACTACCAATAACTTCCTGCTATTTCATAGAATCATAGAACACTAGGCTTGAAAGGACCTCAACAATCATCTGGTCCAAATTTCCTTGGCAAAAGCACAGCCTAGACCACATGGCCCAACACCGTGTCCCTCTGAATATCAAAGTGTCCGGTGCTGGGGAGCCCACCACTTCCCTGGGGAGATTATTCCAACGGTTGGTTATTGTTGTTCTGAAACATTTTCCTCATGTGTCTATCCAGAATCTCTGCAGAAGTAGAATCATAGAAACTTAGAATGGTTTGGGTTGGAAGGAGCCTCAAATCTTGTTCCAACTCCCCTGCCATGGGCAGGGACGTCTTTCACTAGACCAGGTTGTTCAGAGCTCCATCCAACCTGACCTTGAACACTTCCAGCGACGGGGCATCCACAACTTCTCTGGGCAACTTGTGCCAGTGCCTCACCACCTTTACAGTAAAGAATTTCTTCCTAATATCTAATCTAAACCTACTCTCAGTTTCAAGCTATTCTCCCTTGTCCTCTCACTACATGACCTTGAAAAAGGTCCCTCTACAGGTTTCTTGTAGCCCCCTTCAGGTACTGGAAGGCTGCTGTAAGGTCTCCCCAGAGCCTTCTTTTTTCCAGGCTGAACAACCTCAACTCTCTCACTCTGTCTTGTTTTGAGTCTTTTTTGCTTTCAATGTATTTGGACCTGATATATTTTCTACAGTCCTCTCCTTCAAATTTTTAGAAAGATTTTGTCATTGTGATTTTAAAATATCCCAGAGCTCATCCATATTCAAGACACATATTCAAAACCTTTAAAATCCAGCTGAATCCACTAATTGGTTCTTAAATGTCTTAAACAGTAAATAAACCTTACTTAAGCACCTATTTTTATTTAGATTTCATTCAATTTAAAAAGAAAACATTGCTGATCAGGATAGAATATTATTGTCTGAGACCATAATTTTGGTAATGTTCTCATTACTCACACCAATTCATAGCTTCTCGTTGGTCCAGTGATTATGTGGCAAGAGGGCAGCTACCACATCCAGAAAGAGCTGCACCAGGCAAACCGCTCACGTTAGTCCAGATCCTTCAGCTGTGGCTGAAGTCTCCTTTAATGGCACAGCCCTACAGTTCCTGGTAACACTCCCTCTGTTCAATAAGTTGTTTATCCATTCTGAATCTATGTGTGCTGATTACCACCTTTACTACTATTCCCCATGAAAAATAAGGTGTCTATTAACTTTCTCAAAGACATATTTATTCCAAATATGCTATTTTGTGTGCTCTATTCTTTCTGAACAGATTATCACATTGTTAGCATTTAGAGCCTTGCTCTACCATTATTTTTTTCCTTGAGCAATTTTCCATCCACTCCTACGGATTGCCACATTCCAGGTTCTCTCTAACCATGTTTTAGGTCAAAAGTTTTAGGTTTCAGGTTCAGGTTTCACATTTTCCGGTGAATCAACAGTGTGCCCTAGCAGCCAGGAGGGCCAACCCGGTCCTGGGGTGCATCAGGCACAGCATTTCCAGCTAGTCAAAGGAGGTGAATGTCTCACCTTGAGTATCATGTGCAGTTTTGGGCACCACAATATAAAAAAACCCACTAAGGTATTAGAGCGCACATCCGAAGGAAGGCCATGAGGATAGTGAGGGGTCTGGAAGGTAAGCCATAAGAGGAGTGACTGAGGTCACTTGCTCTGTTCAGGCTGGAGAAGAGAAGATTGAAGGTAAGACCTCAGTGTCCTCATGAAGGGAAGTGGAGGGGCGGGTACTAATCTCTTCACTCTAGTGATCAGTGACAGGATTCAAGGAAATGGCATGAAACTGAGTCAGGGGAGGTTTAAGCCGGATATCAGGAAGAGGTTCTTCACCCAGAGGGTGGTTGGGCACTGGAACAGGCACTCCAGGGGAGTGGTCACGGCACCAAGCCTGACAGAGTTCAAGAAGTGTTTGGACAGTGCTCTGAGGCACATGGTGTGACTCTTGAGGTTTTCTGCACAGTCAGGAGTTGGACTTAATAATGCTGATGGGTCCCTTCCAACTTAGGATGTTCTATGATTCTATGATTCTAGGTTTCATTTATCCCAGTATTGTCAGCTTTCACAACCTGTATAAGGAAAATGCATTTCTCAATGTTCCTGCCCAAACAACTACATTTATGGTCAAACATTTATCATAAAAGGCACATATTTTTCTAGGAAAACAGAAAATACCCTACAGCCCTTCAACTACTAAATCTGCATCTCTTTTTCTTCTTAGTGTCCATTCTTCTAAAATCTGCTATTTCTTTATCTATGCATTGAAGAGACCTATATGCATAAGAAGAGCTTTTATTTTTGAATTGTAGAAATGGCAGGAAGCTGTTGGGATTGATCCATCAGCAAAATGGTTTCTTGTGTAACCATTCATTAAAATATTTGCTGAATGACTTTTGTTTTTCAATAAATGACTGCAACACAGTTTACTGTAAAACATCTCCACATTTGTTATTCATTTCCATAGTCTGAAAAACAAATTCCTGTGATCAGAAGCTCTTGCTCCAAAGACAGAATTTGTTTTCCTCAGATGAATTTTTTGTCATTAGTATTGCCAGCAAAATAAATACACTAAAAAACAGCTGAACATAAACAAGAAACAAAGTTTTAGTTACAAAATTAAAAATACTGAAAATATTTTCAAAAGCCTTTTCTCAGCTCTGATACTTTTATATTTATCTCTTTTGATCCACTCCACATCCAGAATGCACTGACACTCAGAAACAGTAATGAGAAAAAAAATACACCAATAGCTAAAAAAACTCAACATCTAGTCTGTTCAAGAGTAATGTATTCTGAAGAAAGAGGCTGGAGTTAAAAACTATACTCTGTTTATTTTCTCTAAATGAATTGGACACATTTATAATAAAATAATGCAATTTTTTATCTGTTAAATTAATTTAGGTAAATTAATTATAAAACAATTATCTGAGGTTTTTATGTGATTCAGGAAGTGTCATTTATATGCCAGTTGTATTCAAAGAGAGAAAAGGTTGCCCTCTTAATTTATTTTAATGCATGCGACAATGAAACACCATTTAATTGAAACAAAAGACAAGAGGATGAAAAGAAATATTTTTTCTTTTTTTTTTTTTTCCCCCCAGAAAAATTCAATGCATTTGCATGCAAGGCCTTGAAGCATTTCCACATTATAAATTATATATTTATATGTAAATGGACTTCTGGCTTCTGTTCAGAATATTTGGCAAATTGAATGCTAGATTCTGCTGTCTTTATCTCCATTCAGTTGTGAACTATTCCCTGAATATTCCTATAGATTTCTAAAGCTTTGCATAACTTAAGCTACCATATGTAAGCTACATTTGAAGGGTTTTACAACAAAATGGGTACATCTGTGAGCTTTCAATTCCCCATTTGAAAAATTGTGTCTCATACCTGCAAACCTAATGCAGTTGATTGAACCTTGAGATCAAAAAGTTTTGGACTCCTCTTCCAATCTTAGAAAAATTTTCTCCATTGACATCTCCTTCCTTCCATGTTGACACGAATTCACGATAGCGCAAAATCAGTGGCTTTGAGGAGGGAATAGTGAAGAGGACTAAAAGAAAAATCCTGATGTACTTACAACAGTCCAGGGATTAACAAGGGATACCCTAACCACTGAGCAAAATCATGATCCCTCATACAAAAGGGGACACAACTGCAGGAGGGAAGCAAACCGCTTAAGAGTAGCCAACAAGTTCTTTGGTTTGCTCAGGAATCCCAGAACTGAATCCAAGAAATCTTTTCTGAAGAAACCAGCTCATACCTTCTTAACTTCAAGGTCAATTAATCGTTTCCTGGCAAAATTATTTTGTCAATGAATTTCTGAGCAGTTCCTAAGTACGAGATTTATTTCATAACCATCAGTAATGATCATACTGCTGGAAGGACAACAGGTTTAAATGATTCAATTCTGATTCCACAAGATGACTTATCAAGTTAAAGGTGATTTGCTAATAGAAGCTGTAACTTCAGTGCCAAGGAAGTGTAGGAAGACATATATCAGAAAACACTTTACCATGCTCCTTAAAAAAGGCAAAGGAATGTATTACTGAATCTTTTATTGTTAGAGGAAAAGAAGTCTCTGAGGAAATGACAATAATGTAGGAATATGAACAATAATGAATCTGGCCACCATTTTAGAGAATTTACCTTGCCTAATTATTTCCTACTACAAATAATTAATAAAATTTTAATTTTGTTAATCACTGATGTATATTTTCCTTTCATTACTTCTCATAAAGCAATTCCTTTAGGTCAATCTCTTTTGTGGTTGTTTGAACAAAAACAAGAGAAAAAGAAGGATTTTCCTTTGTTTAGAAAACCCCAGATCTACACCTGAAGATCTCAAGTTTCAAAGAAAAAGCATTCCAAAGGAATGTTTGAACACAAATACTCTACCCAGAGGCATTTTTAAAGAAAATGATTCAGTGGTTTTCTCTTTGGAAATACCACTGCAACACATTTCAAGTACTGTAGTCAGACACCTCACTCTGCCACTCTTATTTGGGCTGGATTTTCTATCACTGCATTTGCCTCCACCACACTACAGATAAAAAAGCAAGAATATATTGTGGGACAGCATAAAAATACCCAAGTGAGATTAATGTAGGAATAAGTGAAGCTTTACAGTATATTATCATATACAGAATAGAGTCACACACTTTTTCTGGAGCCTGGGCCACTTCGGATAGTTCTTGCCACCTTTACAGTGCATTGTGAGATTCCAGGTGAGCACCAAGTCCATAAGACCAAGAACACCGTTGTAGGTGCCAAGATATCATTTCCAACTAACAGTTTCTGATATATGGCAAAATTTGAAAGTGTCCACTCCAAAGAAAAGGAATCTCCAGCAAAATTCTTGTTTCACAATTTATTGGTATAGATACAAAAATCTGACACTAAATGACAGAGTTGATGCTACAGCAATGAGATTAAAAAGAGGAAGATGTTAGTTTGGTGTCATATAAAACTATTAAAAACAATATTTCACAAATACAAGTCTGATACAAAGTCTGTTTTTTTGCATATATAGATTTCAGAGCTACTTTATAAAATGCTTTGTTCCAAAAGGCTACAATACAAGTATTCTTGGTTGGAGTCCCATAATATAATTTTACAGCAGAATTTAAGACAGCAGTAGCTCAGCTTATCAAATGTTCCAAGGGAAAGGTAGAAACTCCTGCTGATGACTTAAGATAAAAAATAAGTTCTGATTTTAAACCAACACCTTATATTTTTGGGCATGTATTTGCATAAAAAATGGGTCTTGTCTCATTTGAAAAAAAAAAAAAAAGCCTTTGTCTTGTACAGAGCAGGAGGTGGGCTGTATCATGAAGCTCAGACACAGTAAATCTGGAGGCATATTTTAGTAGTGGGCTACCCATGCGCTCAGAGACACAGGTGATCTCCTTCAATCTGGAGTCCCTCCTGGAGTGTTAGTAAATAACTAACTGTTCCACTCAGGCAGGTGCTGTTACAAGGCAGATTATAATCACATCTACGCTGTGGTTGCAACAAGAAAAACACAGTGCCTTGAAATGTTAAAATTAGAATGACTTCAGGTTCAAGCAACTTTCTTTAAAATGTGTACTACAGCAAAACTAGAAAGCTCAATAAAATAAAGTATCACTGTTACCCAGTATAATTAAAGCCAGTGATCCAAAAGATTTATTGGTTAACTGTATAATTCCCCCTGGATAAGAATACATCTGATCTGTAGCCAGCACTGCTACAAACACTGTTGCTTCTCTGGAGTCCAAAATAAATACCTCTGTTGCATTTTGAGGGGTTACAACCTCCTTCAGGGCATTAGGTCACTGCCCTCTTCAGTGTGACACTAAACAGAAAAGGTGAAATACTGTCAATGAGACTTTTGCTATTGACTTCAGCTAAACCAGGACTTTAATTCAAGTGTTTCACCTGCTTTTAAATTTTAGTAACACTTATCTTATCTATCCTAGGAAATTTAAATGGCAAAACAACATCTGACATGCATGTAAATCTAGAAGCTTGGAATCTGGGGTGAAGGAAGACGAGCTCTCAAACACTGATTCGTCATTCACTGAGATATTCTCAGCTTGCTATAGGAATCTCCAACATGTTAGTGCTTGATCCAACCTCTCCCCAGTGTCAAGTGCAACATCTCTTCAGATTTCAGCAGGAGAATTTGGTAACAGGCATGAAGAAATGAGTGAACTCTGCCTTTTTCTGCTATTCCTCATAAATCACCTTTGTTTGCATAAGGCCCAAAGCAAAGTCTATTGAAATCAGCATAAGCCTTTTTCCTTTGGAACAGGTCTATTATCTGTGTTTCTCCTTCTTCTTTTTCTTTTGGCTGAAATGTCACATCTCACTCAAGTTTGACAAGGGTGGACAACGGAAGAGATGGAGCCAGCAACAGGAGTGTCTTGAGAATACATGAATGAGATATTCATAAAAAGATTCATTTTAAAGCAGAATAGCAAAGCGAAGACACATCAGTTGCTTTTGCACACTGGTAATTTACACATTTTACACATTATTACTTTCCTGTTCTACAGCAAAAATGTAGTTACTATAGCAACTGGTTTGTCATGTGATCAGAATTCTATTTTTAATATCACTCAAAGATACATACTAAATTGCATAATATACACACTGCTTATGGAGGCTGAATATATATATATATTAGCATTTTACAACTTTTAAGGGACAATTATTTCCAGGTTTTTTTTACTATCTGTGTTTTTTTATTAGGCTATTTATCTAAAGACTCACAAAGAGTGATGGAGTAAAAATGTAATAACAGCTCCTGTTGAAGCCATGCAGTTTTCTTCTTTGTGGCTCAAGAGACCAGAAGTTCAGACCTACGAGGTTCAGAGCTCTTGAGAGAGTTCCAGGGCACTGCCAAGGTCCAGACAGATGTTTCCAAAAGCTTTGGCTCCAGAGTATCTTTATCACCAGCTATTACCTTCTTTTTCTCCCTTTTTGTACCCTGCTCTGAGTAAGCTTATTTTTTGATAACTTACGTTGAATGAATCAAGACATCTTAAAGAATTAGTTTCTTTTGTCAGTCTAGCACAGAAATTGCTTCTGTAAAGATACAGTCCATCTGCAACAGACACAAGTAAGGCATTTCCCAGTATCATAGCACCTTGGGAGTCCCATGCATAAGACGGCTGACATGACAACTTTCTCCTTGCTGCTAAACAGAATTTTATTAAATCATCAAATCATAATAGCAAATAATGTATTTTCAGTTCAGTGATCAAAATGAGCAAAGGAGAAGGGGACGTTCAGGGGAAAAATAATTTTAGAATGGAGGTGGGAGTGTATTGCACAGTTTTTCTCCTTGTCTCATTGACTTTATCACTCACAGATTTTTGGTGGTCTGGGTATGGAAAGGACTCTTACTGAATCGGAAACTCCCATTCTGGGACCAGAATACCCATATAATCATTTGCTGCAGCAACCGGGGTATATACTCACAGCAGAGCTTCTCAGGTTGCATCGGCTTACAGTTTGTTTTGGAGGCCAATACAAAGCATTCCTATTGCTCTATTGAGCCTTAAACTACTTAAGATTGTAACTGGTTAGGGAGGGGGAGGATTCCCAATTCAAATTATTTCAACCTTTTTACTCCCTGTGGAAACTTAACATGCTGTCAAGCCCCTCCAACTTCAGCTGATGGCAAACTTAGATGGTTTCTACTCCAATATATAGTTTTAACCTTACAGCTCCCTTAACACAGAACTCCATCTATGCCATGCCCTATAGCCTTCAGCAAAGTTGTCCACATTGCAATTCTGAACTCTCAAAGGTAACCTTGAAGTATAACTGAGGTTCTTTCATGCCACGAGAAGCTTATAGGAGTCAGTCTGCATGTCACTGACTTATGGATAGCAGAGAGAGGCAACAGATGCAGAGCTGCCAGAAGTCAGGAAGGAGGACTTGTGGTACTGCTCCGGCATGTCTGAGCCTGGAGAATCAGGTCAGTTCTCAACATCCTGCAGGAAAAAACTGCATCTGTCTCTCAGCATGTTCGTGTCATCCATGGAGCCTTCAGTACGAGGTTGATGCTGCAACTGACATTCGCTGACTGGATTGGTGCTGGTGGTGTGGCTAAAATTATTCTCACATTGGCCCAAACTGGAGTACCAAAGGAAAATCTCTCTTTCCTGGTGTCCTACTGCTGCAGCAAGTCCACCACAAGGCATGCAATTTCCAGGATGTTCACCAGTAGTTTTCACATGAAAAGACAGTACTTCCTATGCAAAAACCCTGAATGAAATTATCCTCTTGCCTGACTAAAAAAGAGTCCAAAAGCCATCATCACAAAAAGTTTGGGATCACAAGGAGTTTTTCAGTTAAAAAAGCTTTATCCTATTCAGTGGCTAAATGGCTTGGACAAGAGGAAAAGACCTTAAAAAGACCTTACAATAGATAGTGGTTCTGATATACTGGTACGAGGAATTTGTATGTAATTATTTGTGCAGGAGGAGAGAATCATGAAAAATGTCTTATATAAATCCCAGTAAATAAATCAAAACTGCTATTGCATAAAGATCTCTTTGCTGTGCTATTGCCATGGTACACAACAGAAAGCTTCATTATCTATTTACATCAACACTCTCACAGGCCAGAATGCTTCTTGCTCTCTGTTGCCATTATGTTGTATTATGTGTGGCAATGTCATAGCAACCCAAGATAATACAAGTACTGAAGGGCAACAGTGTAATATTTTCTGGATTTTGTTTTTGAATGAGACAGAACACAGCTACCCACTCTATGCAAGCTACCCACAAATACTAAAAATTTAGCACAATGAGTAGCAATTCGGAAATCAACAGTACTTATTGCAAGCAAGCATTTTTCTCCCTTGCATTCTAAAGGTTTAAAATCACTAAACGGTACCACTACAGCATCACAAAAGAATGAGTAACACACACAGCAGTGCAGTTCACAGATTGGTGCATGTCACCATTCACTGATACACATTTGATCTAATTGAATATACACATGAGACGTCTGGGCAACCATGCTGTATCTATCACATCTGAACAGGGTAAGGTCTTGGATTAATAGGCTAAAGGCTGAGGATACCATAGGATATGTTTATCTGGCAACCACCACAGCTGTACTGTTTGTAATTGATGTTGGTGAGAATCACTAATCAATATGTGCTGGCAGAGTGAAATGACAATTTTAGTCACCTGAGACAATGAGTTCAGAGTGCCTTCTCTGAAACATGCACTGATTACCATGCCATGACCTTGAGTGAATAATGTGTTTAGACAATCAGGCACAGGAAAATATAGACAGTATCATCAGTTGAAGTACCAAACTTTCCTCCTTCTGGACTTAGTTTGTGCCCAAAAATCTCTCTGATACTCTGGGGATCATGGAATCTGCCAGAGCTCAGCCTGTCAATATATTGGGATGTTCACCAGAGATTGTCCATTGCTAGTGATTTGGTTTCATGCCTTCTATCTAAAAATGATATACAAGTCAGTTCACAGTAGCAGGATGCACTCTGTGTAGGACAGTCCGC
This sequence comes from Lophotriccus pileatus, assembly GCA_035583135.1. Taxonomy (NCBI): domain Eukaryota; kingdom Metazoa; phylum Chordata; class Aves; order Passeriformes; family Tyrannidae; genus Lophotriccus; species Lophotriccus pileatus. The sequence goes on from JAWWES010000081.1 coordinate 127,148,666, forward strand.
ATTAACTTTACTGCTTTCTTTTTTCCTTCATTACAAGAGATTGTTTTTTCCTGTGCTGAACTAAGTTGCACTGGGTGGGGACTAGATGACAACCATTTTGCAACATTTTGCAAACTCGGCCCCACAGATGCTATGCAGAGAAACTACACATGTAAAAAGATTTAAATACGTTTTTATAAGCACCAATAAATGTGATCTTACCTCCCAATGAACAGAGGAAACAATGATATACCATTAGAGTTTGGATTAAGCATTGTTATGGCTGACTTCTACAGCTACTGACCTGATGGTCAGATGTTTGGGAGAAGGCAAGAAACATACTTGGGCAAACAGGTAATGACTGACACAGTTTTCTAACACAAAATACAGAAATATGCAAATCCCCTTAGGAATCTAACTTACATGATGCTTTACTGACCTCTGTGTGTAGGAATGGATGGGGATGAGCTGAAAAGAAACACCCTTAAAGGCAGGGGAGGCAGATTCTGTTTCTGACAGAATTAGGATTTCTGTGAGGCTCAGTGGAAAAGCCCAGAAAGAGCAAAGGGTGTTGTCTGGGACAGGTGTAATGACACAAGTAAAAGAAACCTAAAAAACTAAACCCCCTAAACAATCTGAAGTCATTTGATCTTCCTGTGTCAACGAAACAAAATATTGATATTTTCTTGTAAATAGAATTACTTGTAACATACCTGACTAATATTTTTTTTTTTGACTGGCATGATCTGTAAAATGTTCAAACTGTTGGACAGTTTCTTGGATTAAAAATGGAAATACATTTCATAAATATAGTTGAGTCACAAGATTATTCCACAACCATTTAAAAAGTGCTCATTTTTATAGTGCAGATGAAGCCAGAGTTAATTAACACTAGTCACTGGAGACAGCAGTAACTCACCTAATTTTTTTTTTTTGCTTGCGCTAAATGGATTGCAATTACTCCCCCAGTAATACTGTGATAACAAAGTTTAATACGTAGAAAAAGTATTAACAGCATCAACAATGCATCACTGAAGAGTAGTAATTAAAGTAAAAACTGAGTAATGTTTTTTTCAGATCTGGAAAGAAAAGATTTTTCCTAATAAAGAAATGTACTTTCAACATGCTTTTCTAAACCCAGAAAGACTGCAAAGATTCAAAACAAGGAAACTTAAATAAACCTTAAATATTTTTATAATTAAATACATCTGTACTATTTTATACAGATGTTTACGATAGGAAATGCAATATTAGAACAACCAAACGTCTTTTCTAGCTATAAGGAAGCCACAGGTTCAGGAAACTGACTAAAATCCCTGCAGGTTTGAGGGGTTTTTTTGTTGCTTTGTTTTTTAATTCTTGTATTTCATCTTAATATAGTTTGCTAGCGATGCTCAAAAATAGCCTAGTTCCATCCCATCAAGCCATAATAATACTGTTAAAGAGTCAGATATCCAGCATTGCTGATGGGATCCCAATACTCATGGGAATGGCTAAATCCATTTAGCAACAACAGCACAGTATAGACACTCCAAGTACTAGGCTGTATAAAATCCAGAGGTTTCTTTATTGTCCCTAGAAAACTGGGAATAATGCCACCACTGCCCTCTGGATCAAGCTGGAAAATGAAACTAGACTTGTAGTTCACTCATCATTAAATTTTAATACGTCATGAAAAGATAGATTGCTCTATTTAGCTCCACATGCAGTACAAGTCTCTTAAAAAACCAACTGTAGGTAAAAGCTGAAGTCTACAGGACACAAAATGCTTTAGATTTGTAACTATTTGCATTATATTACATTTTGTTTTCCAAAGGACTACGTTAGAGAGGCATGCTGTAAAAATCCAGAGATGCTGCCAGCAATTAGGCAGTTGGGTGGCCTAGAAATCTTCTCCATTACACTTTTGTTTCCTTGCCAGTTCTTCATGTTCTCTCCTGAAAGACTGTTTTGTTTTTGTTTACATAGCTCTTCTAGCAGAACGAATAAACCTTCTTTTCCCCACATTTGCCAGCTTTTACTGATACAATAGTGGTTTCTCCATTTAGGGGCTTTGGATGGGCATTTCAGAATATTTGATTTGACCAGAAATCAATTTTCATGTCATTAAAAGAAAATATCTTTATTGTGCTGAAAGTATTTTGAACTATGAGTCAGGTAAAACTGATGATGAAGTTTACATGAAGTGGTTTAGAAAAAGAGATCTAGATAGAGACCTTAGTTAAGATGAATTGGGACCAGTAGGGCACCTGCTAAAAGGAAAATCCCTATGGAGGAAAAAAACCCCACATTTTCCCCCCAAAATCCCTAATTTCCCATCTCCCTCCTTCCTTCTACCACTACCTTTTCACTGTAGGTGTTATGTCTGTTCTGCTGAGATATTTATAATCTCCCCATTCAAACCATTCCTTTGGGGCTCTGAGGCTGAGCAGGCAACAAGGCAATAGGAGCACTCAAAGGAGAAGCAATTTCATTTGCTGCCTGAAATATTTTGGCAGAGACTCATCAAGCATGCATGGGAAGAGCTTAGGCACCTGCCTGAGCTATTTGTGATAACTTCTGATCAAACTGTCCAAGTATGTGGTCCTCACAAAGGCAACAGTTCAAAATGCAACAATTTATCTTTCTTGCAATAACAGAGATTAAAATTGCACATTTTTGACATATGGAGCACTTTTTCACTTCCCACTGTCTGAAATGAAAGGAAAACAAAAAGCAAATGAGTATGGGATTTATTTCTAATTTTCAGAATAATTATTTTCCTTTGGGTGGTATGTGATCACAGTGTGTTTCAGAGCAAGGGGAAAAAGTTTCAAAAACTTACGAATTCTAAACAAATATTTTACAAATTCATTTATTTGTCTCTCAATCAATAGATACTAAAGCAAACTGTGAAAAGAAACAGTTATTAAAGAGATATGAACATAGCAGAACATTTAAACAATTATAAAATGCAAAAGTCATATAGCAAATTTCACTGCAAGATCCTCAAAAGATATTAAAGATTAAAAAGCTTAAGGTTTCAGTTACAGTATGTTCTTACACTGAATATTCAGAAAATTTAAAATAAAGGTTTTACTGTCTGGAATATTATGCACAATGTAAGAGCAATGCCATGTTGCTACAGAAATCTTAACTCTTTCATCAGCAGAGCTTGTAATTTAACCTATTCTGCTAAAGAATGTTCTTATACTCACCTGGAGCAATTACCAGAATTACCAGAAGAATCAGAACAGTTTTGTGGCATTAGATTTTGCATTTTATATAATTTCTCATAGATACAGTCCACTATTTAACATTTTTAGACATTTTCAGCTACCGTACTGAAATGCTCTGAGCTTCATTTTCTGCTTAGCTGTGAAAATTTCTCCAAGTTTGAGAACAAATGAAAATAAACTATTCCACAGTTTTGAAGTTGAATCAATGTTATTTTGCAGCAGATTAAAATTAAATACTCTAAAGATATTCTTTACCACGAACAACCTACATGACTATATTCAAGCCACTGAGTCTATTTTTCTGTGTTCCTATAGATAGCAAAAGATACTCCTATACTTGCCAACTGCCATGCATTGTGCATATACTTAACTATCATCTCACAGTTCTTCCGAAATCTATGAAAACCTGGAAAGACACTGAATGCAAAAATGTTAACTATCCATCTCCTTTCACATCCATTCTCAAAACTCACACAACCCATCTCCAAAAACTTTAGGTTTCAAACAGGGCAAGCTCTGGGCATTAATTTTAGAGGACCCTGTAAGTGGATCATTAATTTTATGGCATATATGAAGCAGAAGTCTTCAGATACCAGGCAGGCACTTGCTCAGTTTAAGGTCAAAATTATTTTTTAATTTTCAAATGTAATTCTTCACACTGCTGTGTTTACTTCCAAGACTCACAAGTACAGGTGCTGTACTCAGCAGAACCAAAGCTTCCCTCGCACTGCAGCCACTCATCCAACCATCCATCCATCTATTCCCTACCATCAGGGCCCAACTTGTGCTGGCTGCCTCCTTCCACACAGTCAATGTGCTCTGTTTCTAAGCAGTTGATCACCCGGATAAACAATGCTGCTGTTTTATTGACACCTAAAAAAAAAATATCACAGTATCACTGACATGCCACTGAAGATGTCAGAAGCCAGGCCATTTAACTGTGCTGAAGTGCTTTTCCTTTTATTGCCAGGCCTATAACAAGATTATTGAAATGATTTAAAAATAGTCAAGCTGCAGCTATAGATACTTGTTGAAAGTAAATAATAAAAGCATTTTATCAGAATTGCTGTCATTTTCCTGTTGAGGGATACATCTGTTTCATAAGTACATTTTTATGTGTGCCTGCCTTATGTGAACCTGCTCTAATTTAGTTACACTGATAGGTACAGTTGTAGCTTTCTTTCTAACAATATCAACAGATGAATAGGGCAGTCATTTTCAGACAGCAATTTGCCACAGCTACAGTCAAAGTGGATTGGATTGAGATTGCAACCTAGTAAGAAAAAGGTTTTTTATTATTATTGTTGTGGTTACTTTGTTGTTAGGATGGCTTTTTTCTGTTTTTCTTTTCTCTTTTTTATTTCTTTTAGCAGGCTACTGGTTCACTATGTATTAATTTGAGCTAAAAATTCATTGCAAGAAAACCTAAATGGGGGTCAAAGCATTCTTACGGGAAACCCAACGGTAAAGTACAGCCTACAGATAGGAAAAATACAAAGTCCATCACCTTTCTGCATCTGGAAATTCAAACCCTGATCACGGAACACAGCTCTCCAACATACATACAAACGGTAAGGGACATTCTTAGAAGATGACAGCTAAGAGAAAACTGCAAAGCAAGTGAAGGAAACATTGCATTTCTGAGGAGAGGAATCTGTGTCAGCATTTGGAGATGCAGGGAAAGCACATCCGATTTTGAAAAGTAAGTGCTTTTGTAGTCAAATTCAAACATCAAAGCTATCAACTAGACAAGGCTAGATGCTGTTGTTCAAAATAGCAATCCCACAAGCCCTGCCCAAGCACCTAAAGGCACCACCCCAGAACACCTGTCCACCTTTGCTGCCAAGAATTAACCTGACCACTTCCAGCCAGTTTTAACTGACAATAGTTTCGAACATATCCATTTCCACCTAGAAGTCAGTGACCTGACAGATGAAGGGACCTGAACCAACATCTCCTACCTAAAGAAAAGTTGGGGTTCAAGATCATAGGTTCCCCTTTCTGCTTGACTTCCTGGCTAGCTTTTTACCCAGTGCTTTTCTCATGGTAAGCTTTCGTTGGAGGACATTTCTCACATTTCTCACAAGTCTTCAACACACATTATTCCATCATGCAAAGATGCATCAGACATCTGCATTCACCTTGCATCTATTTCCAATGACCAAAAAGTCAAGGCAATGAGTAAGAATGAATGGCTCCAGAAGACCATCTGCATTTCCTCTTCATTGAAGTAACGGTTACAGTGATACCCCTGCCCCACCACCTCACCCTCCTGTGTGATAAGAAGCAGAAAGATGGCCATAAACAAAGTGATTTTATCATTAAATAAATAATGACCTGTTCCTGGGTCCAGAGGCTCTAAAGGCTAAATATATTGAAAATTACAATGAGCCAATAGACAGGAAGGTAAGACAAACACTGACTTAACAGCTTGTCAGCATACAAATTTCCACTGCTGTGCGTTTACCAATGTCAGAGTGTTTAATTTACGTTACTTCTCTTTAATTTTCTAGATGCCTGTTCTCAGCTGGCAAAATTCATGCAGTAGGGAAGTCCGTTGAAGCCCTCTTTCCTTTAATTTGCAAGGAATGTGGAACAAGAGCCCAATCAGCCTCCAGAGACAGTGGGTTCTGAACAATATTGCAACTTGGCAATAATGAAATCCTTTCATCCTTTTTTAATGTTTGCACCTGACAGCTAAATTCAGAAACTCTCAATTACTGGAACCTGGAAATATGAAAGTGTGCTTCAATATCGATTGCCACCACCTCTCCAAGAATATCTATTGGAAGAAACACAGGCAAACTCTGCCCATCTCCTCCTCTGCTCCTAAGAGATACAAGGCAGTGAAACCTTACAGGGTGAGGGAAATTGCAGCATTGCAAAGCCAGGTTGGACTGTTTCAGAAGTGCTTTTTTAACAACTCTTTTTTTTTTCAATTCCCTTGGTTTTCCTTAGAAAAACACTACTTTCCTCACACATATCTCCATCCTTTTTTCCTTTTAAACGATTGCACCAGAAGAAGATTAAGCAATCAACCCTGAGGGAACACCTAAATCAAGTGTTACTTTCAGGGGTATTTTCCTTAAATTTATTTCCAAAAAAATATACAATGGAAACAAGTTATCTCTTCCACAAGAGAAAGGGAGAGCTGTGGCTCTATGAGCTCAGACACCTGGCATGATGTAGGCTCCAGAGGGAACGCCCCCCACAAACCTTACTGCAGAGATCAAGGAAGAAATGAGATCCTCCCTGCTCCCGGGAGTCCTGCCTCTGCTTGGATTCGTAGGAGCTGGCAGGAGCATCGATGTGAGCTTCCACAGAGCCAGAACTTCTCTCCAGGATATGAGATCCAGCACAGCACTGTTAAACATGTTCTGAAAATCTGCCACTTCTCATGAAAAAAAAAAGAATTGGAGGTGGTTTCCCCCTTCTCCTCTGCAGAGAGGGAAGCTCCTCACACTGTTTGTAATACATCCAAACATATTCTTCAAACAAAATATTTCCCTCGTGAAGCAGCTCAGCCAAAAACCTGGAGGAAACCTTGGTACAACTTTCCCTCTGAGACGACAATCCTTACTGGTAAAAACAAGAGAGCATAATTCTGTGACTGGGGATGACATTGACATCAGCAATGTGGGGTGTCAGAGTAAGAAAGGGAAAAAAACAGTTGAAAGGCTATTGTTTCTAAAATAAAATCTGATCTCTTCACTTGTTAGCCTTTTTTAAATGACTGAAGATGCACTCAGAATTGTTCTGTATACACATGTGTAGATAGTTGATTTATACAAATATATTATGCATGTTAGGCATTAAAAACCTAACTAATTGTGGAAGTTTGTTTATTTTACCCAGAAAAAAAGTAGATTAAGATACTTGATGGCAGGGACTTGAGGGCAGGTAGCTTACCCTTCTTGTCCCACTGCACTATTTGCTATCACTTGTGTTGGTAAAGACATGCCCATCTTTTTCTTCCTAGTTACTTCTCAAAGCCTTGCTGCTCTTGCATTAAAAAAAAGAAAAATCACTAAATCAGTAAAGATAATTTGCAGTGCTTTAGAAACCCAACTTTATTGGGCTCTCTGCTTACGGTTGTCATACATATAGCTGCTTGCTTTCTTTTTCTGAGTGAAGTGGTCACACTGAAGAGAAGACAAATCTTGAAGCTTTCCATCCCTCTTTTCAGTCAGCTGGCCTGTGAGCAGCAGAACTAGCAAAGCTGCTTGTCCTAAACATGACTTGCCAGCAACACACACTTACATCCAACACAGATCTTCCCACAATATCTCCAGTTCCTCCTTCAAGTTATTCCCTCACTTATTACTGGTCTCATACCCATCAGATGGACAAATCAGTAGTAGTTTGTGTGGTGGCTATTTGCGAAACAGGAATACTGCAGTTTGTTGAGGAATGTACATCTGTTCCTTTGTTGGTCCCGCTACACAGTGCACAGCTGCTGGGCTCATGGTCCAGACACATTCTCAGTTGAGGTATTAATTTTGGCTATCCTCTTCTATCTGCTTAGTAAATTTTCACTGATCTGGTACATTCCTATCTTTGAAGTCAGTTTTGATAGAAAGTGGTAAATGCGCTCAAAAAAAGGGAGGTAAGTGGACTAAGATTTCATGATTGCTTAAATCTTTTCACATAAAGCTAAAAATGCCTACTCTCAAAGAACATCTTTTAAAAGGTATTTTATCTACCAAATTTTCCGTGCAACTGGTTAATGTGCCACAAGGAGCAGAAAATCTGGAAAAACGATGTTTTCAGACTACTTTTCTTGGGCCCAGTGTCTATTTTTTTCAGTTCCCCATTAAACAAAAGAGCCAGTCATATGTAGGTTAATAAAGTGAACACAAGGGAGATGTACCTCCAAATTGGAGCCAGACGGTGAATAACATAGCAGGAATGTACTTAAACCTCAGTACCAGCTCGTGACAAGGTCTGCTCTCTGTCTTAGTCCTTGGATTTTGGAAAAAACCTTCAGGAGCTAAGAGAAAAACTTTCAACCTGACAAATACTCCTTGGCTGGAAAAGGCTCCTGTTTTAATTCAGCACAGATGTGACTTTTAATGAAAGCATTATGGCTTTGCAGCTGCATGGATGATACAAACCTTTTTAAAGGAATAAATGACTCAAAATGCTTTATTTTCACTGCACCATTATGCTTGACCTTTGCTGGCGTACAATTCTAAAACCAGCCACAATGCTGTTTATGGTTACCTGTCTCTTATCCAGTCTAATCTTAGGAGAAATGGGGAAGCCTGACTCCTGCTAGATGAGAAAAGAGAACAGCCCATACCTCCCGAGTGGGACTTAGCACTTTACAGGATTAGATGCCTGGTGAGTATAGACACCAATGGTAAACAAAAAGGAAAAAAACTAAATGCACCAGACAGTGAACAGCAAAGAAACACTGGGTCACATTAACACAGAGTCACTAGATAACACTGAAAAGTAGGTCAATGTGAGGAATACTGGGAGCTTTTTCTACAGCAGTCATTCTCAGAAATTAAGCTGGATCTAAGGGCTGGCTATTTGGCTCGCATTCAGACACCTGCTTCACACAGGCACAGAGGTAAATTGTAAACATAATTTCTTCCCTTTGTTTCGTGTCTTAATTCTGCTGGGCAAGAGACAAGACAGACATCTGTGTAATAAGCTTCTTTTTTTCTATTTAGTCAGGTAGCATCTTCTTCATCTCACCTAGCTTCTGTCTGATTAGAGTCCACTAGTTTCCCTCCACACAGCAGCATCTCTGGGGGTAATTAAGCACAAGCACCTTAGGATGGGATAAATCAGCTCCTAGAGAGAGCCTGTCTCTTCCCACATAGAGAAGCTCAGACTAGACAGTTTTCAGATAGCCATTAAGGTGCAGCAAATCCCACTCTTATTATATACAGCCCCAGTGAGTAACTAAAAAAATACCGAAGATCAAGCATATCTTTTCCATCTCACACAACAAGCACTGCTGTTCTAAACACACAACTTAAACTTACTTTTAGTTAAAACTTTTCAGTCCGTCTTCTTTCTTGCTATTGTTTCTGTATACACACAATTCTCCTGATTTATTTCAGATTTGTTCCCCTATAGGGAAGAAGAAATCAACCCCCCGTGGTCAACATTTTCTTTCACCCAAAATGCCCTATACCGACACCGCACTTGTCTGGCCCCGATTCAACAGAGCACTTATCCATTTATTTAAAGACTGCTGAATCAAGGCCAGAGGTACCATCCTGTGCTCAGCAGTGAACTAATAAGCCAAATATTGTGGAGTCAAGTTTAACATGCTGATACATTCACATTTATCAACCTGGATTCCTGGAAGTCTTCACATTTCTGCAAAAATTTAGACTTTTACTGATTACACCCTTTGTACCAGAGGTGTAATATGTTGCATCTTCTTATTTACTCAGGGAAATTGTAAAAAATATTTACCAATGTTCATGTAAATCACTGGCACAACAGCCTCCAGTAACTGACCCATAAAATGTATACAATATGCAGAGCATGTGGAAATAAAGGAAGTATTGTAAGAGACAAGTTCATTTCCAAGGGTAACAAGAACAGGAAATAAGAGAACCTTGGACAACTGATGAGAGAGCCCTAAACAATTGTGTTTAAAGGGAGAAAGTTTAAAGTTATTATTCTTTAGCAAATCATCCTGAATGAATTTCATCATTCTTGATTCAAATGTATGGTTTTGACACTTTAATTATGAAGAAACCATTCCTGAACTATGCAATATGAACAGAGATGCCATAAGTTTAAGTAAAATGTTATTACCACCTCATTTTGCAAAATTCACAATCTCAGTCAAATTAAACAGCATTTCTTGACAATAGATGAAATGAATATTACAAAAATGAAATTGTATGGATGTGTTCAGGAACATTTTAATCATTTTATGCTTGACATACATATATACACATGTGTGTGTGTGTCTATGTATATAGCAAGAATGGCATGCTGGCAACTTACACTTTAATGAGTATAACTTTTTCCCAACAGTAACATACCCTCTTATGTTCTTGGAAATGAGAAACATTCACTACAGAAGTATAACGAAGCAATGTTCATCAAAACAGGGTATATAGGTAACAGATTTCTATTACCATATTACAGCACCCACTTAACTAAAATACAGAGAATTCTATGCACTCATGTAATTTTATTGCTTGTACCCTCTTGCTCCCCATTTATTATTGAGTTACCACATTTATAATGCATTTGGACAACTTTGCTCCACAATAAAGTACAATCAATCCTCACAGAACAATCTTTACCTCACCCCTCGTCTTTTTTTTTTAGCTTCCCTTCCCTTTTCTAGTCACAAATCATGTTTACAATCTCTGACTGACTAGTTGTCAGTTTGCTCCCGTTTTTAAATTTAACACAAAAAAACTTGAGCTAAGTTTGTTTTTCTTTAATAAATACATGCTTCTGAATAATGCAGGGTGAGCAGTTACTTCAGGTATTACATAATACTCTAGCTCAATTGATAACACTTTCAGCTTGTAAATCAGATTTTAAATTTGCATGACAAGCACAGCACGTATGATATGTAAGCTAATGACTTGCTTTACAAATTTATGGACCCTCCTAGTTCCTATAAGGCTGGAAAACAGGAAGCTTTTGTGCCAAAGCATTCTGATTCCAAAACATTGCAAACTCTGTGTTTTGCATTTACTGGGATCTGTGTTCCTCTGATATGCAGTAAATTTCCAAGTCATAAAAGGGCACTGCAGAAGGTACGGAACATAAAAAGAGACAGACTGTAAGAAGCCCTTTTCAACACTAGCCAGAAATGAATTGGAGCACTTTGCTTTTTTATATAAATATATACATATATATTAAAACAAACAAACAAACAAAAAAACCCCCAAACTTAAAAAAGAAATCTTTCCTTAGGAAAGAAGGCAGGCTTTGGTAGAACTTCTTTTCTTATAAGCTGTCTTAGAGTCGATTTTGAGGGAGAGAAGCAAGATGATAGTTGCTAAACAGAAGCAAAAGCACATCAACAAACCAAGTGTCTCACATTACCTCACTCCTCCATTTTCACATTCAGGGTAGACAAACGTGCAAATTAAAAAAAAAAAAAAAAAAGTCTGGTTACACTCTAGGTAAATATGCCAATATTGTTGTCCCACTGGCATTAAGGCAACTTAGGCTTTCATTCAGTTGCTCAGTTCCTTACTGTACCTCCTTCGTCCAGCTCTATTAAAATACAGAACATGCATAAGTATATTAATTCAAATTGCACAGTTGTATATACACAGACTGACCTGATTTATAAGAACAGTCTTCAGTAAGTACTTAACACCTTGAAATCTCCAGCTCAGCTGCACTCAAATGACTTATACTGGACTCAATTCTCACCTCAGCTTGCTCAAATACAAAATTCCCTGTTGTTCAGGAGGCTGGTGGCTAATCAAATGCCAACCAATTAATGAAAAATAAGAGGTAAGATACCAGATACACTGGAAACCACCAGCCAGCACAACAGGAAACAAAGCTGAGTGAAATTATAATTTCAGAATGCTATTATTAATTTGCAATTGAAAAAGGAAAATCAGTATTGTGGTTAATAACCTGTAACAGGACTTGGGAACAGATGCATGACCTGCTTTTTGGTTATGTTGAAGTTTCCCTAAATAACTTTGTGCTGGCCAATTTTCTTCCCTGTCATTTTCCCATATATGACATAATGATACTTACAACTGTTTCTCTTCCTGTTTCTCTGCCTATTTCCCTCACCTTCATCCGCAGAAACACTGGAACAGGAGCTCCTTTCTCCTAAATAACTGTTACATTGTTTTTCCTTTTCATAAAAGATACTGCACAGGGTTTAGAATAAAGAAATCTGAAATGCAAAATTTTAAAATAATATTGGTTTGTTTTGCTTTTTTTAAAAAATCTGTTATTATTGCTAAAGAAAAACACTATCTGAGGACACAAATGTTATGCATATTAAGATGTTACATATATATTTCAACAGTATTCAAACTTACCATATCACAGGCCCTACGCTTGAGTCTGTAGAAATGCTATTTTTTCAGCAATATTGAACTGCACAAAACCTTCTGCAAAATAAATAGAATCAGCTATGAATTAAACATGATTCAACCTTAAATAGGTCTGCATATATAATTTTACTATAAAATTAATAATATTTTTTATTTTCCTGTTAAACAATAAAGTCAGCATTTTTCTTTAAGCAGAACTGCTTTTTGGTAATTTTTCAGGGCTTATGTTATGCAAAACATCAAAATACAGGGACCACTTCATGAATATATATACTTTTTTTTTTCCAGCAACTTCAGCAATTATAAAACTTGCCCATTTTTTTTTTTTTACTACACTGAAATACTTTAATTGAATGGACAACATGCATGCGTGCTAGATCACAAGGGATTCACTAGATAAAAGCCTTTTTTACCCATATCAGTAGGCCATACCAACCAGCCTACTAAAAGACTTAGTTATTTCACATAAATATAATTGATCAAGGCTACATCTAATATTATTATTTAAGAAAAAAAATGTAGAAATGCCTGAATACACACAGAAAAAAAAACCAAATGAAAATTTTTAAATATATAGTTTTCCTTTATTTTACCAAGATGTACAGCATGGTATATCTCAACACATTGAACACATTAATATATATGTGTGTTAATAGATAAATAACTAGAACACACTTGCTCATAATGCATTACAGATGGTTCTCTGCTAATTATTTACATATTGCTATATGGAGGCTATGATGCTTACTGCTTTGATGATACTTTGAGTTACTGTTTTGATGACTCTGAATAACTTTGAAGCACTTCAAGGTGATGCTGTGTTTCACTTACAAGTCCTCTCTTGTTCTTATATATGTGCTTAGCATACAAATTGGAAGATTTTTATTTACAAGCCATACGCTAAGTGAACAATAATCTCTGTCAGATAGTCTAAAGAATATAGTAACCTCTGCTTCTTATTAATTGTTTAGATACTTGACCAGTCAACAATTCAAAATTTAAGAATGATTTCTCTGCTTGCAATATTTGTGTTGCTTTCTTAAGTCTAATAACTATGTGAATAACTATGTTCAACAACTATTCAAAGTGTTTCAGGAATAAATCTCACACCAACCCTTTAATCTACACTATTCTACTGGAATGACTTAAAAAAAAAATTAGTTGAAGTATCATCCTCTGCAGATCAGTTTTCTTCAGCCAAAGTTTTGCTTTTCATAACAAAAGATACTTCAGAAAATTATATTATTTAATGTAATTGAAAAAAGCAATGCTATATTAATCAGTAATAATATAAATAACTGATTTCATCATTCAGACTAATTTTCCAAGCATGTATATTTTTAATATATTGTTTCTATTGTTTAGATATAACTGTGCAGTCTTTTCTTATCTTCCTGAAAGAAGAATGATATAAATCAGAAGGGTAAAGCACTTCAGAAATGGTCTTGGAGGCGTGGAAGAGAAGACTTTTTGTAGTTTAAAGGTGGCAGAAGCCTTCTGCAAAAACTTCCAAATTACTTTGTTCCTCTGAGTCAGTTTAAACCCTTGGAAAGAATATCTTCTGGAGTGACCTCCTTGAACCTTTGTGACCAATGCAATAAAGCACTGAAAGACCTAGAGATTAGAAAAGAGAGTTTTGAAACTAAAAAGAGTGTTCCTCAGGGCTATAAGTTACACCAACAGAGTCAGAATGAATCTCAGTAGGAAGGGAAGATCCTGTATCCCTACCATTAATTATCTGCTTCGTAATCTACTCCCATTAGAATTGTAATACTTTTCAAATGCAACTCTCCTTTCTCATGCCTGCAGCAATGCACATTGTTCCCTGTCTGACAAAACCCTTCTTGTTTGGGAATCACAAGCTTTGTAAACTGCATAAAGAAAAGAATTGGATCTTTGTTGTGTTTATGCTACACATTTCCCTTCCGTGTTTTATACAAATGATTTGCCCATTGAACTCCACCGTGTTCCAGTAGCTTAAGAGATACTGATCTACATGTCTAAATGCTGCTTTATTCTGTGCACCGCTTTACCCATTCTTGTTCTTCCCTGTTATTTAAAAATAAAGAAAACCAATTTTATTCCTGGGTACAACTGAGGACACCAAAGCCTTGCTCAGAATAATAAACAGGAATAATTTAAACTGCAGACAAATACAGCGCATTTGTTTAAAAGGAGAGAACTGCGTTTAATCCTACAGATCATACAACTTGCCTCCACCTCATACTGGGAGCACTGTCCACCGGTACAACATGAGCTTCAGACCACACTCCTGCACAAGACTGTTGAAGGCACCACAGTCATATTTCCTGCTCTACTGCCTCAACATCCCATGCTCTGCCTGAAGCCAGACACAGGCTCTTGGCACAGGAACTAAATGCTGTGGCCTCTAATTGTAGAAGACCTCCCTGGTCTTGCTGGGATTGCTCTGGCCCTGTTACTGCACTTGTACTGATAATAGAGCATTTCTTCCAGCCATGGTCCTGGGCCTTGAAAAATAAAGGAAAGAAAGTTTTCAGAGAAAGCAGTAAGACATGAAATGCATACCTGCAATTTCACAACAATGACAAATTTAATTTTACGCCTCTATTCTACATGGCCATATATAATGTACACAAATTTTAGAGGCTTTCATAATTTTTTGCTCATGTTTTTTGCCTTTTCCCAAGGGTGCAAAATTACCAGAGCACTCAGACTTCCTCAGATGGCTTTGCTGAATACCACTTTTCCTAAAGTCTGATTATATCCTGATTATATCAAGTATAATTCAGCAATGGCTCAGCTGCTAAGGAAATGTAAGCAAGAATACTAAAAAAGAACAAGGTCTATGGTCCTAGAGTTTATGAAAGGATTTGTGGGAATTGGGGAACAATTACCATTCACTAAGACACTTGCTTTGCCAGCTGCATACATATATTCTATCTCCATGAAGACCCTAATCCACAAGGTGAAATAGTCTTTCAGGAAAGGCCAGTGTTTTGAGGGATTCATTGTTACACAGGCAAGCAAGATAATCAAGAATTATTAAATTTTTTAGTAATAGACACACGGGTTTAAATCACGAATGTTTATAAATGATTTTGTAAATGATTTTCTAAATGATTCAATATCCTTTTTCTTCTTTGATTTGAATTTTTTTTCCAAAAAATACTTAGATCAGATTTTATGCTTAGGGTTCACTGTTTAATTTTCTAATACTTTTAAAACACAGAAGAAAAGTGGCAATAATTACATTAAGCAACAGCAGAAGAGTAATGAAGTGGAATCACAGTGCTAAAGTTCTTCATTTACAAAACACTCTTTTATCCCAAACACCTGCCTCTTTCCTCAGCCTGAGGAAGCATTTTTACTTAAAACAGAATGTTAAAGGTTCTAGTGCATTATCGCTTCAGATCACCTACAGCCAACTGATTCTGGGTGCCAATTAATGTTATTACCACCTAATCAAATGCTACTTAATGCAAACTGTGGGCTATACCCTTGGCTTTGTATAGAGCCTGAGATTCACAGTTGAAGAAAAGAAACCATTTGCAAAGGGCAGTTTACAGAAACTGAAAATATTACACTAGTTTCCAAGTCAGGCAGAGAATTCAAAACAATTTTATGCATTTTGAGAGAGACTCTATTATAATTACTTTCAGTGTATTATATGCTAAGGTCATATTGTGAAGAGTATCGCAGGTTTAGAGGTTTCAAAAGCATAAAGTTAGGTGGGACTCACTCTCTGTTCTGTAGAAATACTCCCAGAATTGGAGTCGGGGACGAGGTGGACTAGATGATCTCCAGAGACACCTTCCAACCTCAGCTGCTCTGTGATTCTCTAATAATTAGCATTGCAGGTGGTGGGCATGCAACAACCAGCTATGGTACATGGCCTTGTGCCTTCTCACAGCCACATGAATGGTAGGTCATATATCAAATCCAATGTATCTTCCTTTACATCTGCCTGAGAAAACACCTTAATCAGCAGCTTGTAATCTAAGGTGATGTTTTCCGAATTTCTCCTGTCTTCTCTGCAAGTGTCACTACCATATTAATGGTAAGTGAACAGACATGGCGAGCTTGGGCTTTCCCTGCTCAGGACCGTATTCTCAGACCAATTAATGGAAAAGTTACGACGCAACTTACTGACAGCCTTAATGCCATTTTCTCTGTCCTGTCAGAGGAAGGACATAACCAGCATAAAAACTTGAAGTCTAAACCATGTAGTGCATTTTTTTGCTAATTTAACAGAAATGTTCACATACTCATTTTTGATCCAGATCAAATCTGGACTTAACAGACCAGACACTACACTGAGCAGCCACCACCTTCCTGCAAAGGGGAGTAAGCACTTTTCACATTCCCAGCAGAGATTATCCTATCGACATCCTTTGATCACCATTTTGTGGTTCAGAGCAAACAGTATGCTTCTCCACCTTGATGCAATACCAGAAAATCTTGCACACAAAAGTAGCAGAATGCAGATTGAACTTTTCCAGTACCTTCTCGGGATACCATTAAATTTGGATGGGAGCTGAGCTGTGGTAGCTGGGCCTGTATAATACGTTGGGTTAGTTGTAATCCTGTCACAGAATATGTGATCACTATCTGATACATTATTTGAAATCCTGCCAAAACATACTTGAGAAGCAAGTTATCTCACAAATTATTTCTGAAGAATTTCTTTTCTATTTTAATTAAAAGCCCACTTTATATACACTAGGCATCTTATTTCCTTAATTATTTCCAAACAGATCCTGAACGGTTTATGCATTCATCCCCAAACACACCATCCTGTTATTCCCCACTGGAATATAACATATGCTGAATATTAATTATATGACTATCTAAATGACAAATATTCTTTTTCAATATCCGTTTGCTGACCAAACTTTTAATTATCAATTAAGCATGGCTAGGGAAGTTGCCTATTATAGGAAGAAAAGAGCATGTCATACTGGCAGGTATACTCTACATGTTGTATGCTTTGTGAAGGCAGAAACACTTTGGACAGTACATCTGTATCAGTAGCTGATTTACACTTAACATCATTGCCAAGTATTCTCCAGCTGGAAGGCCAATGTCCACCAGTAGACCATGTTGGGTCTCCAGGCCTTGCAGAATCCTATCTTCAAGGTGTGTTGGATTAAATTTCGTCATGCCCAGACCTTAACTGCTGACACTGTCTTGATTTTTGTAGTCCTCTTTGCTTGCCTTTGAGAGCCACCTTGAGAAATTTATCTTAGAGTTGCTCACAAATGAGTTTTAATGCCTACTGCTTCTATTCTTCTCTTTACCATTATTTTCTAGTGAAACAAAGACACAATCATATGCATTTAAACAAAATCATCATTATTCTCTTCTGACCAAGTGCCAAAAAGCTTTAAAATTAATGGCATCCAATCCCTTAACAACCCTTTTGTGCAAACTTGAATATGGCAAAGAGACACTTTCAGTTTTCTGTTGGAACTATTTGGACTTTATTACCACATCACATGTGGTAACAATCCCAATAAAACATGACAAAAAATTTACTATATAGTATCTTTGATTTTTAAAATATCAAATTCTTTTTGGTAAATCTTCATGCATCTATCAGGAATCCTCAGATATACTTCAAATTGCACACAGGAATTAGAGTTTTACCCAAGAGAAAGGCACTAAAATCAGGGGTTTCTGTGTGCTCATACCTAATTCTCAATCTAGGTGCATGAGGTCAGTGCATTGATTCTAATCTTCAAAGAAGATAACCA
>JAWWES010000081.1:127166723-127209591 GCA_035583135.1 Lophotriccus pileatus
CTGTGTGCTCATACCTAATTCTCAATCTAGGTGCATGAGGTCAGTGCATTGATTCTAATCTTCAAAGAAGATAACCATTGCCATATAAGTAATTGCTTTCAACTCAGAACCCACCACCAAGGTAGCTGCAATTCCATGTGCTCAAGCTTACTGTAATGGATCAGAACCATACTGAAGGCTTTTGAAATTTGGAGGTAAAATATTTGAAGAAGAGGAAACTGTGAAACTAACTCCTAGAAAAATCCAAAGTACAATTATTTGGAATATGACTCCATATTCAAGGCCCTTTTGATTTGAACATGCTTTTGCTGCAACATTTCCCAATAATTTCAGAGGCATAAGTGTAAAAAACTTGTACCAGAAAAACACAACCAGACAGCCAGACTGAGAAAAATGTGAAAGAGTAAGAGAAGGGTTTTATCTGGCAAGTTTTTTAACAATGAATAACTTAGTAATGCAAATTGCAGAGCAAAGTTTCAAGCTTTCTGAAATTCTGGGTTTTAGCTGTGGGGGCTTTTTGTTTTGTTTTGTTTTGTTTTGTTTTGTTTGTAATTGAGTTTCTTTTAAGGCTCTAGTTGTAGCCTATTAAGGAAGTATGGTCTTGTAATTACAGATGAAATTCTAACTCTCGCTTCTTAAAAAGACCACAATTAATTCTTTTTGAAGTGAAGACAAGGGCATTAAAAAGAAAAAAGTCATATTTTGAGTAAGAAAATGTTGGCTATAGAGTTTCTTAAGAGAATGCTCAAGAGCAACCAAAAGTTGTTTGGGAGTTAGATTTATTTGAATGAGCTTCCAGGAACATTTATGACATAAACGACCAGTGACCACAGGTGGATATCTCTGCTGGGTAACACTTGGCTGCTCCTGAACAAAACAGAAGAGAGCAAACAAACAGAAAAGAATAAAAGAAAGGAAGATATTTATGTCAGGGTACACTTAAGGAACACCTGTACTTCACAGGCCTGGGTAACTATTTACCACCTTCTTTCCTCCAGATAAATATCTACTAAGAAATTAGTCTTCTTTCTGTATCACTGATAAATTAAATTAAACCCTTGAAGAGTGCTTGGAGGCAAACTATGCATAGGTTAATTTTCCTTTTTTGTATGCCAGGAAAATAATCATCATGGGAGCACCTAATTAAAAAGGACTCAACCCTTTTTGCACGGTCATGCTTGTTGCTTCATAACAAAATGACTATTGATCTGGACACGAAGAATGCAGTTAAACAGAGCTTCCAGCTTTAGCAGTCCAATAGCTTAGGATCAGAGCATCCTAAAAGGTATCCATCAGAAAATCCTCTGTGTAAACTTCAAACAAGTCACAGTGAGAGAAATCACAAGGTATTATTACACATGGCAGAAAGGTCCCGACACCCTTTTCATCACTGCCAGTTTAGGAACTTGACCCATTTGTCCAGATCTGCCTTCCTTCCTCTCCTTATTTGTGATGATGATTTATGCATGGGGGTACTGGGCCTGTGCAAGACATTTATAAGCCCCAACAAGCTACCCAAGATGGCTAGTAGCCTGAATGCGAGCTATATTTGTGTCACAGCTAACAGAAAAAACAGCTAACAAACACCCCACACCAAGAGTGCTCAAAAGCTTATTTCACAAACAATGCTGAAGGGCAGCAAAATAAGCAGTACATTCTAGATACTGCTAAAAAAAATCCTGATCAGAGCATAGGAAACAACAACTCTTCATTGCATACTGTAAGCCAACAGTTCAGCAATGTGAGGCCGTAAGTTCCTCCAGAATCCTCTAGAGCAGAAGCTGAAATTCTTGCATGTCCAGCATGCTATTGTTCAGGCTGAAATCTGTCCCCAGGAGAGTGTGGCATCCTGCCCATCAAATGTGTCTGTAAATCACCAGTGTCCTTGTGGTATGACAAACATGAATGCTAATACAGGACAACCTGTTTTTCAAGATGCTCAAGGACTGTCAGGAATCTGGAATAGCTGAAAAATTGATTGTAAAGGCAGGTAGAAATCATCTTAATGAAATTTACTTAGTGTCTAATCCAAGTTAGCCACCTGAGCGCATCGAGGAGTTTTGTCCCACTCAGTTTGAAGTCCTGACCACAGGCTGGGAATACATTTCCTCTGGAGAGGACTATTCATGTTCAAGGACCATAAATGGAAATTAGATATTTGTCTGGAATAGCCATGTAGGGTCAGATGATTTAGACTTGTTTTAGATTAAGACACATACATCTAGGTACCTAAGTATAAAATTAAGTCTTAATCTTAGACTGGATACTGCCCTGAACTTCTAGCCTAGCCTAGGAAAATTTGTCTTCAGGAGTTCAGGAAAAGCTACACCTGGAATAACGTTTCCCAAGATCTGTAATCAAGCAGAAGTCTGAGCAGGAATTTTCTAGCTCCTGACTAATCTAAATGGGTCATTTTCAGAGTTCAGCCTTTATGAGCAAAGCGCATCTCACAGCATAACCCCAGCACAGCACTTCCTCAGGTGTTAATCCCCTATTATTTTTGGTTTTCCTTTAAAATATCCTAGAGGAAATAATTTCATTCTGGAAATATTAGTGCTCTTTCCTTTATTCCTTCTATTCATCTCAATCCCTTCTTTACTTTCTGCTACAACATGAATGATAGTGGGTTTTCCTCATGTTCTCTCTCTCCTTTTTTTCATATCCTCAAATGACTCTTTTTCTAAGGTTATACAATCTTCTGCTGCACTGACCTGGATCTGAAGAAAACAGACCTTGTATTCTTTATTTAAATGCTAAACAAGCAGAAAAAGGATGAAAATTCAATTGGCAAAAGATTCTTCACCCAGATTCTATATTCTATCTACTGAACATGCAGTTTCTGCATTCACAAATTTTGGATACACAGCCAGAAAAAAAGTACTTAGAGAAAATAGCAGTACTGGTATTATTGCATTAATGTCAAAACAAACGTTCCATGCTCTGATGGCAAGAAAGTCAGTCCATCACCAAGGGTCAATTGCTTTTGCTAAAGGTGGCTTAGTTGTCATTAAAACAAATACACTGTTGTGACAAAAGCATCATAGGAATTATGGTCTGTGCCCCTTACAAAAGCAGCCTTGACATCCTACAACAAAACTGGACCTTTGGCACAAAAGGCCAAAAGCTTCAAATACTCTGTGTATGACAGAAGAGAACAGGAGAGGTCAAAGTGCACCTCCTGGTGTCTTATGTCCTCATAATAGCTGCTAGTGAAAAAATGGATTATCCTAGGAAATTGACCACATACTACAAAGGCAGAAAAAGGGCTCTCAGTGTTCTCTGCCAGCCTGTCAAGGGAAATCCTGACCTCAAGTCCTCAGTGTTTGAGAGGCCACCTACCTAAACTGCTTCACAATCAACCTGGGACACCCTCTGTGCCCTGCCCAACATCCGGACTCTGAGAGCAGCCAAACTCCAGAGCTACTAGGAAGTACATTACAGAACGTGGGATTCTGTCTCATTTGGGAAGTGTGGATTTTCAGATTCTTTCAAGCATATTATAAGATGTTTATCTCACAGTGTGCTGATATCAAAAAGATACCTGCTACACTGTAGTCTTCATAAACAAAATAATATATTGCCTCAAACTGAAAATAAGACAGTAATTCAATACAGAAATTTATAGACAACAAACAACACTTGAATTAATTTTAAAGGCTGCACTTACAGTCCCCCTTGGGTGAAAGCTTTTCTAACACATCAGGGAGAATCAAGCAAACAAAGTCTATGTTTTTGCATAGAGTGTTTTATGTTCAATACTTCAATATTTATGTGTGGCATTATTTACCCTACACAAAAATATAGGCTTTGTATGTTTCATTTATTCAACACTTCAGAATTGCTAATACCCATGGGTATATTACACCCACAGGTTTATTCCTCTGACAATGCTTACCTCAGGAAAATGAAATTTTTACATTTTAAATTAAAGCTAGTTCTAATTTGCAATTGTAATGTACTGTAAGAGATTATTATACAGTATGTGTGCCAAAGGAGCTGCCTTATGCTGGTAAGGTACACTCCAGTACGGGCTGCTGTGAATGAATGTGACACATGAGAACGGCAGAAAAGATTCATCAAGTAACTCAAGTTTCTAACTATAACAACTCCACACTGCTAAAGTAATTTCAGAAGTAGTTTGATAATCTGCTAGAACCCACCAATCTCTCTAGCCTGGCAAGGAAATATCACTCACATGCTACTCACCTGCAAAACAAAAAAATGCCTTTTTAACTATGCAGAAAAAGTGATGTCCCCAGGGTATCTCCCTTTTTGAATTGCCTTGGCATTAGCTCTTCTATTGGAGAACATTTTGTCAAGGAATCTTTCTGGATATATTACATAAACAGAAAATCCTCAGTGCTCCAGTTACAAATATTCCACTTCCTACTGAGCCTAACCTATGCTAGGTGCCGATGTCAATGATCCCTATTCCAAGAAGCCACTCTGAAATGTGGCTTCCTCCCTCATCTCTCTGCAGTGCTAGCTTGCTAAACTACCATTGTTTAATTCCACTCTCGCACCAGTCCATCCTGGTCCACCACTACACTCCCATTTCTTCAGAGCTAGAAGCAGGATATCAGGTATAGCTTGGCTATACCATCTGCTGTACCCATTTCTATACTGCAAGTGGTGCAAAGGTTGACTCAGGATGATGCTGTACTATCTTAGTTAATGTATCTTCAGAGCGTTACTATTTCTCAAGGTGTCATTTGTTGTCCTTAATGCAGCAGGAACAACAGAGTTCAAGCTCCCTGACAGCTTTAGGTGTCCTGCAGAAAGAGACTGCCCATCCCTCATAAATAAACACAAGGATTCACAGGATTTGTGGTCTGAAACAGGCCAGATGCTCCCATGGAGCACTTCCAGAGGTCAGAGGCAGAGGTGCCAAGGGTCCTCTTACACTGATTACGGGCATCAGTTGGTCATATATTAGAAGAGGGTCTTAAAAAGGCGTGTATGAAAACAGACTCCTTTGCCATCGGGTATTATTTGCTGCCAGTGACTGCAACATGCTAGTTACTCTCCCTGATGTGGTCTACTGAGTATTTCCTGCTTAAAACCAATAAGCTGTGAGGGTGTTATTTGTTTCCCCACCTCCCATTTTTTCTAATTTTCACTGCAAACACAGCTTATTTACACTCTGTCTCTTTTAAAAATCAAGTGTCAACCAAGTGCTAAACTGCTGATATTTGCCAATGTTTCATTAACACCTTATTAACTTCCAACAGCTGAAGGTGACTGGACCCTCACCTCTGTTTATTTCCTCAAAATAACAGTTAACTGAAGCATCAGGATAGAGGCACCCCTGTAAATATGACTGAAAACAAATATGCATGCAGAATATAATCAGGCACAACTTCAGATCTGCTAACAGACACGTCTAGTTAATTTTATGCACAGTCACATACTATCAAGTTTGGAGCTCAGATTCTTATTAGAGATGATAATAAAAATCTCTGCGTGCTTTTCTGCCTTGTTCATATCAGAAACGGGCTAAAACAGAAACACAAACCTTGTAAAAATTATGCCACCTGTACTTTGCTATTTCAGTTTAAATACCAGGTATAAAGGTGTGATCCTCTTGTCATGGAAATCAGCACAGCTTCATTGATTCCTATAAAAACTGTAGTGGTTTACACAGCTGAGCCTCCAGCTTGTGTATGTGCATTCTATATTGAATTCCAGTACACGTAGATAGATTTGTAAAAGAAAGAAAGAACAAAACAAACAACAAAACAAAAGGCAAAACCTAAGAAATGGGACTCCCAGAGTAGGGAGACAGGAAACATCCTCCTTCAGAGGCATCCCTGAGGAATTAAAACCTTTCTTTAGCTTTCCCCTATTCCCCTGATCTAATCTCCCTTGCCCTCCACCCCCTTCTGTGTTCTCATCTAATTTGAAATGAAAGGGACAGGACAACTCAGAAATATGTTTGCTAAATCTCTCTCTTTCACTGTTTTTCATTTTATGAAAAAATATTTCCTGCTGTTTTTGTCCCACCCTTTCAGACTATCACCTGGAATAAAGAACCAATGTGGTAGAAAGCAATATACAGATATTTTTGTTCCTCTGTCCAAATAGGTCAGGTCTTTTGAGCTTTACTGATGCTGGAGGACCTGAAGCTATTCTGGTTATTCTCAAGTTTATACTTTTATTTTTGAATGGTATATTAGTTTCTACAACCACATCACACATGTATTAACACTGGGAGCTTGGCTATAAGAATGTTACTTATCACTTTTCAGTGTCCAAATAGGAAGAATACAGACATTTTCAACAAGTTAAAAAGGGGAGGTCTCTGCCATCATAATAAGCATTCAAGAACTTGAACTAATATTTTCTGATTTTGGTAATCATTCTGATATGAGCAATAAAATTTTCATGCATATAATGAAAAAAAAACCAAAACCAAAACCAAAAACAAAACCAACCAAACAAAACCCAAACAAACATCAAAATAAAAACACACAAAAAACCCCCACACCAAAACACTGCCTAAAATACCTGCTGAAAAAGCTGCCAAATCCAAACTCACAACTTGAGAATTCATGTAGTTCATCTGATATTTTTTTTTTAATCTACCCAGGAATACTCGCAGGTTTTACTAGTTTCGGTATACATTAGTGGATAAATTTTAATCTTTTTTTCTCTATTATTTTCTCTATTATTTTATTCTTTTATTCTATCCTTTTATTCTATAGTGTTCACTCTGTTTATGCTTATTTTTACACAAAGACTTGTGTTCAAGGATTTAAAGAAGTTTGCGGGGCAGTATATTTTACTTGAAGATTGAAATGAATGCTTTGCTTTCAGGTCTCTGCAAGTACATTGGACCAAATTTTGGTCTCATTATCACCAGTATAAATCTGGAATAGTTCCACTACTCTCTGTAATGTTACTCCCAATACATGCTGATTTAACTGAGTTCACAAGCTGGTCCATTGACCTAAGTGGTGTTAGTGGGAATGTACTGTGAAGAAAATTTGATCTACTAAATTCAAATCCTCGAGGTGTTGTTCTAGCAGCCAAGTTGTTTAGAAAGAAAATACTGAACTTGAATGTTGACCCTCCATCCCAGCTGGATCTCCATGTAAACTGTGCTCCTGCTGTAGCCTTTTAAATAGATCAGCAATTTACATTTTAAATAGTTCAGCAATTCAAATTAGTGAAATGCCAGAATGTAGGTACCGTGGCATGGGGAGAATTTAGCACTACCTGAAATTTCATCAGTGTTCAACAGTGTAATTCCCTCTATATCTTCTGAGAGCTGTGACTGGATGGGTTGTAAGGATTCAACTACTCTATGTCTGCACCCAGGGACGGCAGAGGTGGCTGTTACATAAAGGATGAGCGAAGATGGACTTAGTGTCCCAGATTGTCACCAGACCTTGACTGGCCATAGCAGGTGGGCTCAGGCATGAATTTTGCTGGGGAGAAACCTGCCAAAGAAACACCTCAGACAACTCTGGGAGACACAACCATGTTCTAGTCTGGTGTGATTTGCTCATGCAGATATGTCCCACAAGTATTCAGAGTGTAGGGAACCGAGTATATGGAAGAGGGATGCAACAAAACAATGGCTCTGTGCTCCAATTTGTGCTCCTTTAAATGCCAGAATGTTTCCAAGAACAAAAGGTGTTTGCTTCTGGGAGCTCTGGCGTCTAAAATGGATGTGAGTGCCTCAGGGTTAAGCTACAGTCACCTGTAGGTTTTTAAATCATATTCTTGAAGTTTAGCACCAAAGCAGGAGTTCCAAATCTCATCAAAGATAAATTACTGGCAATGAGAGCAAGGCATGAACACAGGAAAATGTAAATGGAAAGGCCAGCGTAAAACCGTATGACTATGTGGTGTTTTCTCCTGAAGGACACAGCCCACATCAGTCTGTGTCGTACAGTGGCTCATCAGGTCCTGCCAGACAGGGATCTGCCCTTTTGCTTTCCCATGGATCCACACACATGGCAACTCTCACATGTCCATGAGGGCCCAACCAATGCTCCCAACCCTGTGGGATTACCTGTGAGGTAGAAACAGACAGTTCTTCTGAATCAGTAGTGGGAAAACACACAACTGACACAGAGTGAGATTCTAATGAGATGTTTTGTTTGCTGCTGCTTTTTGCAGTGCTTCCTCATTTATTTGTCTCTCCCTTCACATGTTTAACCACTGCTGCTCGGCACTGAAAGGAGTTCGAGATACATTATTTCCACCTTTGACCTTCAGCAGTGATCTTAATCTGAATGCATCAAATGATTTTTTTGGGTGATAAGATGCTGCTGCACTTCTTAAGCCCGGATCATTTTCCCCTTAAAGAAATGGTGAAGCTTCTGTACTTATGCTCATCTACATCCCTTGCTTCACATGCACAAAGAGCCTTTAATTGCTGCCACCAATTAAAGGCATGTAATGCAGGCATGCACCCCTCATCCCTGCCATGCTAGGTCTGTCTGTCCTTGGCTGAAGGAATACCACTGCATTTTATCTGCCTGTCTCATGCCCTGACACACAGTGTAGAGCAGTGTCACACACCTCAGCATCTGCCCTAAAAAGCATCTGCGCCAATCACAACACAATCATTCTTAATCCCTCCAGCTCTGTTATTTGTTCACCTCACACCAGGAGAAAGAACAGGGGGCAGTTGCTTGAGAAAAACAGGAACAACTGTGGGAGATCCTCTCAGAAGCAGCTCTCTCAACGAGGACATTTGCCTCATTGACAGCCCCACGCAGCCTGTCGGCTTGGCTGCTGCTCTCCACAAGAGAAATGGCAGCATTTCAGGCTGTTAAGGGTGTGATTGATGGGTGTTGTCAGTCCCTACCTGTCAGCTCATTGCACTGACAGGAGTGAGATCACCCCAGGGGAGACAGCCTTTCACAATACAGCCCACCCATCCTGTTCAGTGAGACCCTGATGTCCTGCCACAGCACTCCTGGCAGGTGGTAATCTACTTGGTGGGACTGGGGAAGGACAAGCAAAGAGCTGTGGGCTCAGTTGTTGCTGCTAATGGCAGCAACATCTCTCTCAGAAGTATCTGGAGACTGGAGCAGGGCTGTGAGAGCAGCTGAGGCAGGCTGGCTGCTGCAGAGTGCTGGTTCAGCCCGGGGTTAGGATAGATCCTGCTGCTGCAGCTGCAGCTGTGGGGACGTGAGAGAAACTTGTGGGATGCTGGCATGACTCCATGGCTTTGCATGTGCAACATTAAACACGTGCAGAGGGTTTGCAGTATGTGCTCCCAAGCCCGAGGGATGACAGAGGTGACATAGCCATTTACCCCTGCCTGGAGGAATCCCCCATGGATGTGCATGGCAGTGCTGGCACACGGAGGTGTGAATTCCTCACCCCGAAGGAGCAAGGCTCAATGTCATCTGACTGTTCTCTGGTTTTGCATCAACCTACATAGAAGAGTCTGGTCAGAATAAAAATTCACCCTAGGAACTAGGGATGTTTTTATGTTTTGTGTTTGCTAGCAGGACGTTTAAGGCTCTTCTTCCACACTGCAGTTTAAAGAGGATCTTTTCATCCACAAGAACATATAAAACCTCAGACCACTCAGCCTGTGTGAATAGCAACAACACAATAGCAAGAAAATCCAGCTGCCTTTCAGCAGTTCATTCCTTTTCTGGATATCCCCTTCTCTTCCCCACCCTCTGCCCCCCAAGACCAGCAGTGGTTAACCTTTGTGCAGCTTGACCTGCCTCCCTGCACCTGGCTCAGGTCAGCACTGGGGCTCTTGGGCCAGGAAACCCCAGCAGTGCCATGCAAAGCCCAATGAAGTCAGTGGAAAGACTCCCACTGGCTTCAGGGCAGGCTGCATCAAGCTCAGGCTAAAGCAGAGCCATCTTTTCTTCCAAACTTGTACTTGACAGTTCAGAGGCTGGCACTGTCCACGGATTAATACTTTTGGGGACTTGCTACAGTGCCTGCAAGGGAAGTGCTGACGTCAAGGTTGATGATCATTGCTTTCAGCTGATGCCTCAGATTAGAGTGTGTCTCACAGCTTCCCTTTCCCCTCCAAATCAAAGGCAGCGGCTGCAGCTGCACAGACCAGCGAGTCTATTTAGTTTCTGTGGGCCAACAGCCACCAGCTGTAGAGCTGCTGTGCTTTTTGCTGGATGGGAGCTTTTAATTCCAATAGACAACGTGTACAAATATTTCCCATATCAAAAATGTTCCATATTTTCCTAAGTTAATTAAATGCTAATTTTCTAATGAGGTGGCAACAATGGCAACAACCTGTTATCAGCATGCTAGCTAGTGCCTGTAACCAACCAGTGAACACAGAACCCTTGTGCTGTTATTAAACTGCATTTCTATATTAATTAATTACTTTTGCTGCTGTATTATTCTGAAGCTGGACACAAATGTGGATAGTAATTAAATGAAAAAAACATTTACATCATTTGGAGATTGCAGAGTTGCTTTGTGGTATTTATTATTTCACAGGGTTGTTATAGAAACCTGTCATGCTTTTTCATGTCCACTGCATGCTAGTTTAGCAAGAAATGGTGGAAGAAAAACTCAGGATAAAAATGCTGTTCGTTGTGGTTTAACCCCAGCCAGCAACCAAGCTCCATGCAGCCACTTGCTGACTCCCCTCCCACCAGTGGGGTGGGCAAGAGAATTTGAAGGGTAAAGGCCAGAAAACTCATGGGTTGAGATAAAGACAATTTAAGAGGGAAAGCAAAAGCCGCATATGCAAGCAAATCAAAGCAAAGCATTCATTCACTTCTTGCCATGGTGTTTCATGGGACGAAAAATCCAAACCAAGGAGAGCAGGGCCCCATCAGATGTAATAGTGACTTGGGAAGACAAATTGCATCACTCCAAATGTCCCCTACTTCCTCCTTCTTCTCCCCACTTGATATACTGAGCATGATGTTATGTAGCCTGGAATATCCCTTCGGTCAGTTGGGATGACCTGTCCTGGCTGTGTCTCCTCCCAGCCTCCCATGCACCTCAATTTCCTTGTCAGCGTGGCAGCGTGAAAAGCAGAAAGGGCCCTAGCTCTGTATCAGCTCTGCTCAGCAATAACAAAAACATCTCTATTATCAACACTGTGTTCAGCAGAGATCCAAAACATGGCCCCGTACTAGTCACTGTGAAGAAAATTACCTCAGCCAAAACAAGCATGCTGTTCATCACACATCAAGCATAAGGTAAGGTTTAAAAGTTTCCTGAGTTGTGCCCTAAGAATGAAAAAGCCACTTGGAGTTCAGATGGAAGGGTGGCCATCCATCTGGCATGGCTTTGTACTCAGAAAAGGACTTATGTGGTTAACCCCTGGCAGAGGTGGAATTTATGTGCTTATAACCAAAACAGAGATTCTGCTGTCTGCTTCACGAGGCTTCCAAACTCTGAATTCAGCTGCCAGTACAAAAGGTTCCCAGACAACTTGAATCCTGGTTATCCCCAAGAGCTTTTCAGTCTTAAAAAAGGTCAAGTTGCCCAACATCCAGTTCAGGCACCAGATTAGCTGGGACACAAAAATATGTTCTTCTGTTTATCTTCCCCCAGGGCTGGTTTGAGTGCTTTGAAAATTCCTACCAAACATCTCTGAAATTGGATTTTTCATAAAACACAATAGCAGCTATTGATTTCTTTTGAAATATGGCTGCTGGAGTCCTCCCCTTGTCTAAGCTACTGCAATATTTGAATGGGATATGAGAGATACAGCTCAATGCCTCCCTCTGCCCAGTCAGAGCTCATTCCTCCTTTAATATACTCTAGTCAGCAGAGTTCATCCCCTTGGAAGTCAGTGTGAGATTTCCTTATCCCTTCTCACAGAAAAAGAATAGTAATTTCTATGAGGACTGCGATTTAGAGATGTGACAGCTACTCCACCTTTGACAGAGATGGCACCTACTACCATCAAGAAAGCATTCAGATGGTGGGGAAAGTCTTCTTGACGGCACCGAAATTTAAAAGCCTGTTAAAAAGCCATTCCAAAGCGGGGAAGGGCATGGGATTTCAGACAGGTGCCTGACTTCTACATTTCCACATCCTGTGATCAAGCATGATCCACCCTCTGGCACTTCCATGTGCTGTTCATGGACCCTGGGCACCCAATTAAGGATCGGGGACTGAGAAATTGCATACAGTGTTGTGAAAGGTAAAATCTTCATTGGTCTTGAATCCTCTTAAATCTTGAGATTTGTATTTGGGAACCTCCAAGTATTTTTCTGCCAATGGCCAGTATGTTTCAAAGGTACAAAGGACAGATTTCCCCCCCCTGTTGGAGAACAGACTACGTTTATAAAGACAGATTTTATTAGGAATTAATATGTCTATGTTTAGATAATCAGGTAATGAGTTTCCATGTAGAACATTTTACACCCATTATGATATGAATCTCATCCCAATGAATAACAGGTGAGATGCACCTGCAAACCATTTCTCTGAGTGCTTCCATCAGTGTAACGATGTCTTACAAAGGAATAATAAAGTCTGACTGGAAAATGAAGACATAATGTGAAATTCATATTCAAATCTGTTTTAAACAACTTGTTTACTGAATTCAGACAAATACCTCTGAACTGTTTTCATTCCATTTACTACTACCACAGTTAGGAAAAAAATACAAAGCTAATAGTAAACTATGAGTCTATTCACATTACACAATAGGTAGACAAGCACCTCTGCTGTATTCCTGTGTGCTTCTTTCTACTCCTAATGTGGATAGACAAATTCTTAGTATTCACTCCTAGTAGTTGATGACAATGTTCATAATAATAATGATGATAATAGTAAAATAATTTACATTTAAATAGAATGTTTCCCTTAAGTCATTCTACCAACTTTGCGAAATGATGCAGTGGAGCCACTTTACCCCGTTATTGAAATGCAGCCACCCCTGTAATGAATCACAACATCTGCTTAAACATGGGTAATATCAATCCTGTGTGACAGATTAGGATCAGGAAAAGGAACAAGGTCTATAATTAAGTAATAATGAAAGAAAAATTATTTGACTTCAGGTTTGTAGGAAAACAACAACTAAAATCCCTTTACTTTGGACAAAAGTCTTACAGGGTGTTTATTATGTTTTTGAGTTTTGCTTCAACCTAATGGCAAAATCTTAAGTTGTTCAGCAATCCCAACACCACACTGGAGGACAGAAAAACCTAAGTGTGACAAACCATCACCACACCTGTGAAACATTGCCTGAGCAGGTTTCAGGATGAAGCCTGCTGGCACCATGCAGTGAGTGAAGTGATCCACTTTTTAAGATGCCTATTTTTATCTCAATGTATTGCTTTCATCTTAATGAATTTGGCATTATTCAGCATAGTAGATTCAATTAAAAATATTTTAAAATATTTAAATTATTAATGATTCAATAATTAGAAATAAGTATTTTAATGCATGACTGAATAATGTATACCACTCAATTCATTTTTTTGCAAATAACGACCTAGGTTTAGTTTTTCCCTATATTTGCAATTCAGTATTATTCAGAAGTTGCAATTTTGTCATACTGGCTTGCTGTAGAATATAGTGAGTGCAAAACATCTTATTTAATGCAGCCCAAGAACACACACACGTGTGTGGGAGACAAGAATTGATACAGTCCCCTAAAGCTCTGCTAAAATCTCAGTGGCGTTTAGAGATACAGTGGTGTGAAAAACACTGGGAAAAAAACAAATCACAAGTCATAAACAAAAAGGATATAATTATGCCAGAGAAAACTTACAACATTTACACCACTAGTGACAGGACAAGAGGTAATGCCTTTAAATTGAAAAAGGCTAGGTTTTTCTATTAGGAAGAAATTCTTTAGTGAGAGGGTGCTGAGGCAACTCGAAGAGGTTGCCCAGAGAAGTTGTGGATGCCCCATACCTGGAAGTGTCCAAGGCCAGGTTGGATGGGGCTTGGAGCAACCTGGTCTAGCGGAAGGTGTCCCTGCCCATGGCAGAGGGTGTTGGAACTAGATGATCTTTAAGGTCCCTTCCAACCCAAGCCATTCTATGATTAGACGAATGTGACCACAAAGTCCTGCTCAATGCATTCATGCATAATCATCTGTATTTGCTCTCCATACACCCTCCATGGGCTAGCCTGGGAGCAGCTGGAGACACCTGGAGACAGCCCTTCAGAGATCATAGGCCCACACATCTGAGCACACTCCCAAGTAAATTTAATATTGCCATGGCATGAAGTGGATCAGTGCATTACCAGATAGGTTGTTGAGGGTCACCTGTGGTCCCATTGTGGACAGGGAACAGACACCCCAGAGGGCAGCAGTCCTGC
This sequence comes from Lophotriccus pileatus, assembly GCA_035583135.1. Taxonomy (NCBI): domain Eukaryota; kingdom Metazoa; phylum Chordata; class Aves; order Passeriformes; family Tyrannidae; genus Lophotriccus; species Lophotriccus pileatus. Next base: position 127,180,974 of record JAWWES010000081.1, read on the forward strand.
GGTGGCATATTCATACATCTGCAACTCCAGACTACCTTCTGCTCTCCAGAGACTTCTGGAGCGGACAGCTGTTCACTGTATATTCAGAATTTGCTGAACCTAAAAGCAACCCTAAACCAAACCAACCTCTAAATTCCTTTCATTTCTGACTGGAGTTGGATTTAGACACCAGCCTCCTGACAACTTAGTGTATATAGGCTCTGTGTCCCCTGTGGTTCTGCTCATGTGCATTCCTGGCTTGATTTTGCCTCTAGGGTATTGCTTGCTCAGGTCTACTGCAGAGAGAAGACCTGTCAGTACTAAAACTGCTCGGAAGGCTGATGCAGCAGCTGGGAGCACATCAGCTGCACTGGCCCTGCGGGGACTCCAGACTCCCAGAGCAGGCAATACCACTGGGACAAGTGTGTCATGAGGGCATAACCATGAACAGACTCCAAAACAAGCTGCCCTGCCAGAGACACTGCACCCACCTCTATGAGCAAGGGTGATCTGTGCCAGCACTGAAGCCACTATTTGCGTGGGCTTTTTTTTTTCTTTAATGCAGCTGCCATATATCCAAAAAACAAGTCATTAGGAACATAACAGTATTAGTCAAATCAACTTTGTTCTTCAGAGGGATGAAAGCCAGTGATACAATTCACAAATAGTGGGTGTTGATGGGTGGGAATATTACGCAGTTTTTCAAGCTCTTTTCTCCTGTGTGAGCAAATTTTCATTCTTGCAGAGGCCTCCTGCATAATTGCTGTGAAGGGTCATACAAAGTTTGTTTTTCCCAAGCTTCCAAGCTGAGTGAGCTGGCCAAAGGCTTGAGATTTGGACAGAGAGGCAGTGCTGCTCCTCTGGGCCATGGTGCTGCCATGGTCTGGAAGAAGGGGCTGCTCTGCTTGCTGGTTGCTGTCCTCATTGCAGTGCCATTTATTCAGCCTTCCACATCACAGATTATTCCTCCACCGGGCATAGATGGCCCAAAGCTTTTTTTCATTGTGCTTTCCAGAGGAACAACAGTGTCTTTCCCAGAGTACTTTATCACAGTTCCACCTCCAAGGACGGCTGTGATGTCTGCCTCTAAATAATTAAGACTACCATAAAGTAGGGGTTTTACAGAATATCCTCTTTTTCCTCCTCATTAGCCTGCCAACTTCATCTCTCAGCCCATGCTAAGGTCAAGGAGCACCTTGTGAGAGGAGCAACATAATACAAAATCTCTCACATGTGACAGTCTCTGTATTCCTCAAGACTTCTGAAACAAAGGAGAACTTGACAGAGCGTGAATATGTTGCTGGTGGATCTGGTTTTGATATTTGGCTGTGAGGTATGTAATAGTGGGGTATCTATATAAGCAATAAATTAATGAACTGAGAGCTTTATTTCTGCAGCTCTCTAAACTGGGGCAGTTAGGTAGCCTGGTGTTTTGTAATCCTGTTTTACTTAATTAAAGTATTCCTGTTGGCTGGGTAGAAAGATGTGTTACCCTATTACTAGCACAGGATAAAAGGAGACATCATTAGTGCACATGACTCCTTCCTCAGACCCCACCAGAGCTAGGGCCTCTGTAGTTCCCCTGGAACAGAATTAACATATTTCTTATTGAAATGGTTTTGTTTTTTATTTTTTTCTCTCATATCCAGCTACATCAATTTCCTCATTACAAGAATTGAACTGCTTATTTATCTGTAATGTTCCTGGGCTTTTGTGAAGCTTTGCAAATGAACCTTTGCTGTTGGGCTAAGGAAGGTTTATTTTAGTGCTTGTAGTTCCTATAATCCTGAGTTATTAATAAATTGAACAACTTTTCATCATCCTTAGCATGAAACAGACTTCTCATGATCTTGACTCTTACCCCTGAAAAGACTGCATTGGGGTCCTCTCATAAGTTTTCTTGGGTTTGTGCCATTGGAGGAGGGAGTCCATAAGAAGCAACATCTGGCAGAACATCTGCATCAAGTCCCTGCTGACACCCTGAGATCCATCTGCCCAGACTCACTCCTCCCTTCGTACAGAGCTTGACATATCTGGTACCCCACTGCCAGACAACCTCAGCAAATACTTCTCTCTCCAAGGGAGGCTGTGTCAGTTTTTCAGTGTCTTCAACTTGTGTTATCTCATTGCTAACCTGATGGAAGAGTACACAGACTCTTTTCAAACTGCTTACGGCTCTCTGGAAGGAATTTGCTGAAGAGCCTTGATCTGAGCCAGCTGGAAGGCCTGATCTAGGTGCAAAGACGAAATCCAGCTTTCTCCAGACCAATAGCCCTGAAGTTTTAATTCTTTACAAAGGACAGAAAAACTAAGATGGTAACTGAGATAAATGTTGATGAGTGGAGGGGACAGATCTGTTCCTTGAGGCTTTGCAAGGAAGCAGCAAGGCAGTGCTGAAGGCCCCCAGGCCAGCTCCATAGTTAGCTGCTAGGTTGAAAGTCAGTTATAATTTCTTTCTGTTATTCTACATCACTTTGAGTTATACATTATTGTACATACCCTCTGGTAGACCCTTTCAAAGCAGCTGAATAACAAAGATACTTTAACTTTCTTAAGTTCTGGGAAATACAAGATCATTTTTCATTTTGAGTTGGCAATGATGATCCCCAAACTAGTGATAGAATAGTGGGAGTAATAGCTTTGTGGAAACTATTCTAGAGATCTGTACTGTAAGAAACGGTGGATCAATGAAAACTTCCTTTTTATATCTGTATTATCCTTTATATTGAGCATGTTTTATGCCTGTGCCTAACTCCTGTGCTGCAGGAATGATTTTTGTTTCCAGATGCCCTGGCTCATGGGGAACATGTTTTCTTTCTTTTATCTGTGAAGACATATAAAATAGAACTTATCTTCTTCTGTAGATAGGAATCAATTTAGTAAGAGACATTTCTTCTGTGTATAGGAGCATACTACAGTGTAGAAGAAACACATGCAAATGTGGGTTTGAGGGTGCTACAGTCACAAGCAAAGTAGATTGTCTCAGATTGTGTTGCCTCTCCATCACTCCATAACACTGACATAGCCCAGTCACAAAGGCATGTACATGAGAGGTTGAATAATACATGTGAACAGTCTCCTGAGCATTTATTTTACTCCTTGCATTTGTCCTTCAGGCATTTCCCACTCTATCATATCAACTTGAAAAATTCCTAATACAGAAGGTTGAACTCGTAGACAAAAAAAAATTTCAAAATTACTGCTCTCTTTAGAGTCACACATCTCATATTTCTCTCATAAGTGGATAACTTACCAAATTTTAGCATCACAGTCTTTGGAAAAAGTCATATGTATTATGAGGATTCCTATTTTGAGGCAGCCCTTAACCAAGGGGATGTAATTATCATTCTGTAACATTTCAGATGAGAAGACGCATTTGACCAAACTGTATCACCCATAAAGGCCACTTTTCTATTAATTAAAAGCAGCTGCTGATTAGTTTATGAGAAAATAAAAAATTCAGACATATTCTCATGTCACACAATCATGTTTATATCTTGTCTTATTTTAATGTGAACTCACAAGCGTTCATGTATAAGGGCAAGGACTGTCAAACATAATTCACAAGAACAGGCTGCTCTTCAAAATAAAAATCTATATACTGCACTGGGAAAATGTCCCCACATACATTGCCTAATTTAAATTAATTTGTGGCTTTGGTATAATGATCTGAAGAAGCTGCTCTACTCTCTTTTCTGTTTAGTCGTAGAGATAGAGTGGAACAAAGAAAAAGTACTGGATGAGAAAAGTAGCTCAAGAAAGGCTATGATTAATGAACAGAAAAACACAAATATGGTCACCTGCTTTTTAAGAACAAACAGTCACAAGCTCTTTAGGGCAGCAAACCCCCATGATATGGTTGTTAAAAATGTTCTCTTTTAAGTAGACAAGCATAGCACCTTAGCTTATCTTTTAAATGAAAAGGAAGGAAGTCATCAAAAGGGAAGTAGGCAAAAACCTGACTTTCACCACGCCTGATGCTCTGAAGGTTCCTCAGGCAGGAAAGGCTAAATAAAGCTGCCCTGAATTCAGAATTTGCTGCCCTTGCCAAACCAGAGGAAGTCTTACTGTATTACACAGTAATAGCTACTTGAGGCCTCTTCAGTTTCAGCCATGCAAAAGCAGGGGAGACAGCAGGTCACTCCCCAGCCCCTCTTTGCAAAAGGATGATGCAGTAGCCATGATACTACCAAAAGAAGTAGGCATGAGTGTGACATTCTTTGACTGGAAAGGAGTTCCACAGATTATAAGAGAAACAACTATGCAGAAACAACTATGCAAAAGGACAACAAAAGACACTTCTTCTGGCACCTCCCTAAGAACTGAATAAATAAAAGTAAAAAGGTTTAATGCCTCAGCTTCTATTTATTTGTTGTTACAAATCAGGCACCAGTGATGGTAGGAGACTCACCCTGCAGGTTAAGCTCTGCTCTGTTCTTTTTGTAGCCTCTCCAAAGCAATCCAGGACTGCAGTCCTACTCTAAACACCAGCAGCTCCCCACAGAGCAGGAGTAATGTTTTAGGAGTGCAGAATCAGCAAAAGGGCTCCCCTGCCATCTCCCTCCTCTTTGCTGATAGTACAACAGGAGAAGGAGGTGCCTCTAGAGAAATGCAGACATTCTCAGTATCAGTACATTTATATTTAACTCTGTAACAAACACACAAAGCTACTCTAACTTGGCATGTGACTTTTTTATATATGAAGACAGCAGCAATTAACCTGAGATGCTTTGCGTAAATCCCCCAAATCTTGTTTATTTCTTACTTAAGAAAATGAACCATTGATCCAAGGAGAAGCTGCTTTGCTCCAGACACCTTTATCTCCTGGCTCTTTTAGTATCCTATAAAAAATAAGTAGTTGTGGTAGGTCTGATTTGATATAAGAATTAGCTCTCGAGCAACATGGTTAGTTGTGAGGTGGTTGTCTCCTGCAAGAATTGGCCATTTTACTTTTATTTTCTCCCGCTCTTGTTTCCGGAAGAACTGTGATAGGAGAATGACACCAGTTTGTCACCAAACTCCGAACTCCATACTCACCTCCTGTGGCTGCACTCTTTTCATTTCCTACAATCTCTTTGTGAAATGGCAAAGTCCTGAAGATCATACCTTGCTCAGTTTTTCCATGGTTCAGCAAAATGAGACTCTTTGTAGCTCACATTTGTAACTGGACTGGACACACACTTGCTAGGCAGAATTTGGGCAAAGCACGAACTGTGGTCCAAGGTGGTCAGCTTTTACCTGCTGTTTTTAGTTATCAAGCATAAGACAACATAATCAATAATTCAACCCGACTGATTGACTAGTCGGGTATTTATCTGTGGTTTTAACATGCAAAACCCGTATAACAATTATGGAAGTTAGAAAAAATACAGCACTGAAAAAATTATTCATTCAGAATGACAATTGTACTTGAACTATCCTCCACAATCATCAGTTAGTTAATTTGTCCCAATATTTATAGTTCATCATTACAACTGCCAAAACTGGCAACCGCCAGGATTGTTGTCTCAATTAAGGACAGTAAACAGATTGTCCCATTTTTTTTAATGAAAAAATCTAAAATGTAATACTTCACAGTTTAACATGTTTATTCATTTAAACGAGCTAAAAAATAGTGGTGTGACATCTGCTTGAGAGACACTGGTACCTAACATTTTGGCTGTCTCCCCACCAATTTGATTGTGATTAAGGGGGAATAAAAGGATGAGTAGAGGATTCTGTCAATTAAATGAATTGATGAACTATGAGCAAAGTATTTTTTTCACTCTTGGGAAGTGTAGAAATACACTTACAAAAATGCATTACAGAAAACTAAGAGGATGATGGGGAAAGGTACTGCAAAATACCTCCATCAGCTCTTTCAGGGAAAAACATTGTAAGCATAAGATCACAGACAATCTTTGCCAGTTTATTCATCTCATGGCTTCATTTCCCAAAGTACAGGCATGTCTTACTGATGTGCCATATTGTTACTTTCTTAGTCATAAGCACCACTAATTATTATGCTACTGTAAGTAACACTTGAAATGCAATCAAGATCTGTAGTATCCTGTTTGTTGGCACCCTAACTTGCCTACTCTGCTTTTCAAGTACAGTCCTTTATAGAGAACTGTCCTAAATGCATTTGGTCTTCACCAACTGGCTCAGTTGTGCCTTACAGGCACAGCACAATCCCATATCAGTTATCACTCTTCTGGGATCTGCTAGCAACATTTTCCTTCTTGAAAAGGTAGCATTCAAAACCTGGCCCTAACTCAGCAGATAAGCCTCTTCCTTGGTAGCAATTTCCATGGAAATGGTATGAGCAGTTTTGCAGGGCTTTCACTGTGTTTTTCTTTAGGACAGTTTAGTACCATTGTCTAAAAACTGTTTTCAAAAACGACCTTTAGGTCAACTACTCCAGAGGACACCTAAGCAAAGAGATGAGCAAACTGCTCATGTTTTAGCTATCTGCAGTTATGTGGTCTGGCATAGTCTGAGAGTCTACATGTTGTCCCTGCTGCAGCTGGTTGATGCCTGGATGGAGCTATGACTGTTCCTGAATCACATGATGTCTATATGATATGCAACAGTGAACTTTAACTTAAGCATTCTTCAAGAAAAGTTTAAATGTATCTCTAGAGTCTACTAGGGAAATGCTTAACACGCCTCCTAAGCTTCCAGTAAAATATATTTATAGACTCTAGGTAGTAGAGCTAAGCCTTTCCTTGGCAATGTTCAGCAGAAGCACTAGTAAAACTACTATACTGAGGCTTCTGCCCTGAGATGGTCTGAATGCTGCTTTGGCTTTTGTAGGATCAAAAAGAAAAGGAAAACTGCTGAGGAAAGATTTACTGAGCAAAATCACTGCTGGAAGACTGTTGTGCCTTCCTAGACAGAGATTCTTCCAGACAGGACATCTGTTCCCACCCACAGCACAAGGACTCAGTATGGGCATCTCCTTCACAACCTCTGCTGGAAAGAAATTCTGCTGGAAAGCAGAGGACAACACCACTGCTGATGTCTACCCTTTCCCTAGAGGTGAATATCCTGGAGAAAACCTGCCCCATTAAGATAGGTTTGCCATGTAAAGAATTTGATCAGCAACCCTTCTCTGAAACAAGTGTATAAAAGTATTATTTTTATAATAAAGTCAATTTGTCTGAAGTGATAGAACTACATGGATAAACTGTGCCTGGAGAAAGAGCCTTGCTCTATTGGTATTGCATAGCACACCAAAGGAAGCTCTCTTTATTGTCTTTTAAAGTATTCATAGGCCACATTTAGTTTTAATATGAGCTTAGGAGCTAGAACTGCCTAAAATAATCCAGATATTCTAAAACTGATATCACCGCTCACTTCTGAACATTGTGCTGTTTTGAATGCTTTAATGTCCTTTCAAATGTATATATATAATTCAGTGTGCTCAACATTCATAAGAGAACCAAAATAGTAAAAAACCCTTTATTAATAAAATAGACACTGAGCAACTCATACAAAGATAGATGATCCAAACCCCAAGAGGCATGTTTCAATCTCAGATATAATTAAGAGTAAATTAAACCACATGTCCCAGTAGAAATTATTGTACTTACAAGAAAAAAAGTGTATTTGCTGCAATATTTACCATGTATTTCTATACACACTGAACAGAAGTCTATCCAGTTTACCTAAGCAAAAAGAAATGTTCCTCTTACATAAGAACATCCTTCTGATACATGAAGGGAGCCTACAAAAAAGATGAAGAGGGACTTTTTACAACAGCATGTAGTGACAGTACAAGAGGGAATCGATTCAAACTAAAAGAGAGCAGGTTTAGATTAGACATTAGGAAAAAGATTTTTATTTTGAGGGTAGTGAGACACTGGAACAGGTTGCCCAGAGAAGTTGTGGATGCCCCATACCTGGAAATGTTCAAGGATAGGTTGGATGAGAGTTGAAGCAACCTGGTCTAATGAAAGGTGTCCCTGCCCATGGCAGTGGGGTTGGAACTAGATGAACTTCAAGGTCCCTTCTAAGATAAATCATTCTATGATTCTATGATCCATTCTACAAGTCTATGATCTTTCATGTAAATGAAAATGCCTAATCTAAACAAAGCAAGCACACTGCAAATTATGGCACTTGTGGGCAATACGGACTCATAAGCCACACATCAGGGAAGTTGCTAGAATCACAATATATACGTGCTTTAGTTTTTGTCTGATTCATAATTATGGGAAATGCAATCTTCCTGTTCTAGGTACTTCATAAATTTGACAGTAAGAATTGCTTGCTTCTTATCATAAACAATTCAGAGAGCAGGTTACAAGACAGCCTGTGTGAAGGGAGTAACTACACATCTTAGGCCACGCATCACCCGGAGAGCTATATGCAGACATTAAGAAAACAATCCTTCCAGCATCTTATAGAACAAGAAAATTGCTAATGCAAATTAACAGGAAAGGTCTGCAGCTTCTGTGACATGTGGTGGGCCACTGGTGAAGTGAAAGGCATGTCACATCCGAGCAGACACCTGTGATGCGCTTTTCCCTCCGCTGAAAGTTGGACCATGTGTCAGATAACGTTTCACCATAAATTCAACATGTTGCTATGCATGTGGTCATGTGTGCAAGTAGCAGCAGACTATAAGTCATATGCATACATACATGTTAGGATTTTGTGTCTGTAACAGTCATAATTAGAAAATGAGAAATATTTGCACATAATGTTTCTCTTTCATATTCTTCTTGGAAGACTATTGTACTCTCAATTTTTAGAGGAGTTGTACTGCGTTGCATAAAGTGAATGAGGAATATGACAGATTAGAAGTGAATCCTTAGAGACTCATAATGTATATGCTCACAGTTACTGTATGGTTTAAAAATTAACTGTATTGATCTAAGTTTCTTAAGTGGTGATAATGGGACTGTGTCAATTTAAAAGAAATATATTTTCCATTATAATATTTGCTGTGACTTGTATCCCTTTCTCTTCAAAATCACTACAAGAAATCTTAGTCAGGCATCTTGGGAACAAGACAGTAAATACCTCAGTTGCAATTATTATTCAGCCCTGAAATTGGTATCAAACGTAAAGTGAAGCTAGTTTACTAATAAAACTTAAGAATTATGAAAACTTTTCAGGAAGTCAGTCTGCCTAACTTCCTTGTCACATTCAGCACCAATGGCTCTAAGCTTTTCTTGATATCAAACTGAATCAGAACAAGACAAAGACTGATCATATGTTTAAAGGAATCAAAGCTGAACCTTTACATCCACAAGCTTAGTTATATGCCAAACTTGAAGCAGAACAGGATAAAGCTAGAATTTTAAAGATCCCTGCAGCTGCTCTGATATACCAACTCCTTCAAGCGACTTGTGGCTATCAAAGGGATCAGAAATGTTATCTACAGTGCATAATTTGAAAGGTACTTTGCAAGAACTGAAACATGTCATGGAGCCAAGATTTACCCAACTATTAGTACACCTGGAAAAAAGAGTGCTTTCTTATTACTTACAACTTCTCACATTAATTTGATGATTAAAATGATTTTATAGCTGGAAAAAACCATTTTTTTACAACATGCCCCTAACAGGTAGAGCAAATTGATACCACAACCATCAGGAAGAGTATAATTAAAATACAATTTTGACTTTATATTAATAATAGACCAATAAACTAATTAAAACCAACATCAACTGAACTTTCTATTTACACTAGTTCAGACAGCACAGGAGGCAAAGAACTGTATTTCAGAAGCATATGTGAATGTTAGAGCTTCTGTCATCCAGGTGCCATTTCTAACAGAACACATGTGTGCCGAACAGTTGGCAAAAGAATGAAAAAGATTACTGCAGATATATGGGCACACAGAATCTGGGATGACATAAAATTAAGTCCATATAGAAGGTGACAGACTGCTCCTAAAAGGATTCTTTTCCCCCTACAATTTCTTCCATCTTCATGCACACGCATGTGCACACATGCCCAAGAAACATTAAAAGGGAGAGGAAGGATTAGGGGAGTTTGATATATTTTAAATAAAAGACTTTTTATTTGTTATTTCTGCTTTCTTTTGGAAAAGGAAACTAATTTGGTTATTAGGAAGCTTTGATTCCTAAGGTTGGTCAAAGCAGACACTCCTGTGAAGTCAGCATCAATACCCATGATAATAATAGCACCTATCTTTTGACATCAAAGTTCTCTGCCTGAGGCAAAAATAATGTAAACAATAAATTTCATGTATTGTACTGTTGGTCCTGGCCTTGGTGTTAATCAAATACACTAGGCCAGGCATAAGTGTTCTTACTTTTGAGATCTGGAATGTAAAAGTGACTGATGTATTGCAAAACTTTCTTATGAATTTGGACTGCAAGAAATGGCATCGTTTACTGTCTCACAGTGAAGGGACTGTGTTTTCCTATGCAGTCTTGTTGAAGCCGAAGAAATCTTGATGATAGATTCATTGCATCTGCTAGTTTTCATCTGGATCCAGATCAAGGTCAACTTCGTTGGAAATGTTAAGATAAAAGAAAGCATAGAAAGCCAACAAAAATACCAGTATAGCTGCAAGGACAAGGGCAACTTCCTGTAGAAATAAAAGAAAAAGAAAAACAAAACCTGTTAGAAATGATATCATATTTTCAGAGTAATCAGGAATAAAGATTATTTCCCTTCTATAATGCACATCAAAATAACATCAGACATATATAACTGCAAAAGGCATTGATGCTTTAATGATTTCTTTTTTGTGATTATCATTTCAAGTATTATAAATCCATTCACTTAATAAAGATTTTGATGAGTCTGATATACTGCCAAAAAGAGGATATTTGGCTTAAAAATCTTGAGTTTGACCTAGAAATAGAGCTTTATATGCTTTTATTATGCTATTCCTTCTTTTTTAAAAGACAGAATTCACAAACCACAGTTTTGAACACAAATTTAAGTTATGAATTTACACTGTGAATTTTGATGTTTTCTAGCAATATGTTACTGCTTTTTGCCAACAAATTGGTAATTTTTTAATGAAGCAAACACAGTATGGTGGAAGTCAATGAAAATTGCTACCTCTACCTCCCAACCTCCTGGCATGCATTACAATATGGAGCTACAAAATCCTTCAGAATTGGATAAAACTTTTCTTCCTTCCTCTCTGCAATAAGGCAAAAAGCACAACAATTTGCACTTGCACTTGCCTCTCTTCCCATAAAATATTGCAATTTGCTGCATCTTCCTTAATTAACATAAAAGAGTCTTCCAAAGTATACATGATTTACAGCAGCTTTCAGAAGCAGAAAAATATTTTTGTACTACACATCATACTCATTATGTGACTGTCTATCATCTTTAAGGCTGGACTCTGCTAAGCTCCGACTTTAGATCTCATAATAAATCATAGTATGATCATCTCCTTTATAACACTACTTCTTTCAAAGTCACACTATTTCACATTTTTAAGATTTTATTTTTCTGTAAGGCACAGCACCTTTACACTAGTTCAGATTTTCCTTATTATCAAGATGTATTTTTAAAATTGTGCACTGAGGTTCTCCAAATGAACATGTCAGTTTGTGCCTCCAAACCCCATTTTCCCTTTACAGAAAGAAGCAACAACCTCCACTCCAAATCTCTGCTTCATGTTAAGGTATAAAACAACTACATCAGAACAATGCTGCTGTATACTTTAAAGGAGAGAAGAAAAACAGTTCAGTGACTTTAAAACAACAAATCTAAATTGGTACAGAAGATGCCACATCAAACCTACTCTGCACCAGTGGGACTGAAAGGAGACGCCTAAAGATCATCTAGACAGTAAGACACTGTTTACAATGCAAGGACAGAATCTGACCCTCTGGTAAGATTCACTGTGTCCTCTAGGAGACGCCAGGTGAATTCACCCCAAAAATGCCCATTTCTCCCCTTAGACTAGAAAGGGAGTGTAAATGGTACCTCTAGTGTGCACTGTAGGATGAATCCTATTCACTATCTCTAGGTTGGTGGTGGCTTTGTGACCAGTTTTGTTTGTCCACTGCCATGAAGGGGTTAAAACTGTGCATTTCATTTTTTAAAGTCTAGCCCATCATCTGGTATTCTTCTATGGAACAGCATTTCATTTGAATTTACATGAATGCATTATATAGTTTATCAGAATGTTGGATCAATAATTCAACATATGCCACCTAATAAATTTTGAAATACTACTGCCTAGTTGGTGTATGTTCCATAGGAGCATAATCCTTGTTCTATAGAAACCTTTGCTTTACATTTTATATGGATGATTAATTGAGATGTACTTTAAATTTGTTTTACCTCATTAAAATTGTTTCTGAAAATTTGCTGAGGCTGCTGGCTACAGATTTCAACTACATTTTCCTCTTAGAATTGTATCATCCTCTGAACTTCATCCTCCTGATTTCATATGATTTGATTAAAAAAAAAAGAAAATACATCTAATTCACTAATATATTAAAGGAAAGTGATTTTTGCTTTGTTGCAGTTGCAACACGTCAGTATCTCACAAAAGGGCATGGCAGCATCAGACAGGTTTCATTTATTTCCTTGTATCCACAGCTGTGCTCCCAGACCCATCTGGCCACACAGCTACTAATCTTAAGAGGATGTAATAAACAAGTGACATACAACTGCAAGCTCCATCTGCTCAGGAGAGTGGACAACAAAACCGCACAATGCAGGCACCGTTCACACTTGACACAGAGAGCAAATTCATTCCAGTATTAAAAAGTTTTTTTCCTTGTTTGGATGCCATGCTTGCCATGCTTTCTGCTTTACAATAGGTTCACCTCTCCCCTCCCTTCTCCCCAGTCTCCCTTATGAAATGCTGTGGTAGCAGCAGCAAGATTTTGAGGAATCTCTGCATTAAAGATTTGTTTCAAAGGAAGCGGAATTGGGAAAATCATGAGTTTTATTCTCAGGTTGCCCAGTAACTGCTTGATGGAAGTAGTTCTTTAATTCCTCTGCCTAAGTTTTACAATGAATAACACTGCAATAACAATACTACTTTCCTTACACAGCCATTAGGAACTGGGTGGCAGTATTTATTATGCCTGGGAATGAAAAGCCTTAATGAAACTCCAGGTTTTAGAATTATGCAAGAACCTTAATTTTTAGTTACTGAAAAAGGTAGAGTAATAAAAATCTCAAATAAATGGTCTAACAAAGCTTACCTGGCTCTCAGCTAGGGATACATAGTCTCTTAGGAATTGCATCCAGTTTACGAACTTTTATAAACATAAATTTTGCAAGGTAAATAGCAAATGCGAGGCTACACTACTATAGTGTACTTGCAACAACAGTATATCTTGTCATTTTAATTTGTTTTTTACTTATCAGACTTTGCTATTTGTATTTTAAGTCATGCATAGAAATGAAATGTTAAAATACTCCCCGCTTGGCATATACAGCTCCCTTTCTCTTGTACTTTATGGATCATCCCCATCATCCCTCTGCAAAATCCATTTACTCAGAGGATTTCACCATGAATAATTAAAGAATATAGAAAAAGTCCTATAGAAATAAACTTAAAATGATCACACGGCTTTTTCTCCTTTTCTTTTTCTTTTATATCATTGTACAAACCACTAGGAAACAATATCCCTGCTCTCAAATCCCAAAATATAGTTAAAGAAGCCTTTAAAAAGGAACAGAATTTTCTTTTATATTCTCTTATATTTAGAATAATGTCTGTAGAACCCTACTGATTTCAGCTTGGTTAAGTTTTTCAGAAACTTTTCATACAGGAAACACATGCCATACAGCATAATGTTGATTTAATTCTCCTTTTATTTTTTGTCAGCTTTATGTCTCTCATGCCAAAATACTTGGATAATATCCTCAAACTCACCCTGATGGAGCAAGTGGCAGAGCTGGGATCTAAACAAGATTAATCAAGAGATGGGGTGAGGAAAAAATGTCGGCTACAATAAATATACAAGGTTACATATATATGGTTACAGCATATAACTATATACAAATCTGGACCCCATGGCAGCATCATATCCTACACATATAGAAAAATATCATACCTTCAGGAAACTTTAGGGTGTTTCTACATATTTTTTATTGTCCTTCAGCGAGAATCATAACTTTTTTACCTGAAGGTATTAAGGCAGCTTAAAACTAGGTGAAAGAGTACCACATATTGATCTCTTTGAAATGCTAAACTACCCCTGTCTCTTTCTGAAAAGAGATGAAAAAAAACCATGATGACCAAGGATACCTGTAGAAATAAAAAAACCATATATGGACTTGACAATCAATCTTTTTATCTCATATAATTTTTAACTGAAGACTTTATCTGGATACTCACTGTAACCATTTTTTAGAGTTTCAACAAAATTATATTTAGAAATGGATGCTTACTTCCTTAACGCAGGACATACAGCTAACAGAACGTAACAAAAATAATTTTTTATCTGCACTTCTTATGTTAAATTTTTTTAATGTAAAAATTTGAGATAGAAGAAGGATCGTTATTGTCTCAAATAATGAGAATGAGGTACTATTACAGAGGCAGGGGGATTTCCAGTAGGGAGATGATTGGTATTTATTTTATCATAGAGAAAAATGAGAGGTAGTTTGGTTACAGTATGTAACTATTTACACCTGTATTTAAGAAAGGTTCTTCACAGAGTGGGGTCCTTTTATCATCAGATCTCTCTCAAAAGAGTCCATTTTTATTTAGCAGTTGGAAAGAATATTTCAACTTGGGCTTGTGTGAAAAGGAGGTCCTGGCTGCCAACCTTGGAGTTGGTGAACACAGCCCTCTTGGGCACTCCTCTCCTTCATGGCCCTGGAAAGTCTGGGATTACTTACATGGTCAGTGCTATATTCTGAACCCCTGAAGTATCAGGTTATTAAAAGTAATGACGCCTCCTGCTTAGCTACTCAAACTTTTCCATTTGAAGTGTTACACAGACTGGTCATAAGCAGAGACATAAGTAAGCCTGAGAAAGATGGACTACTGCTTCTGGAGGGTACAGAAAATCCTCCTGAGCCCTTGCTTGGTGTATCTTGTTCACATGCTCAAACCACTGTGATTACTGCATTTATAGGTCAGGCCAGGGTCTGATTTTGTTCTCTTTTTACGTGTTGTTTCCCCTCCCTTTCATCTCAAGTTCAAGGATCAAAGCCTGACTACTGGGATCACTGGTAATACCACACTGTATTCACAGGTGGTATCTAAGCATTAAGATGCTCTGCACCCTGTGAGGCACATAAGCTGGTTTGAAGACCCAGTATTTTGGTCATTACAAAGTGCTTGGACTTGTAGAAAGTATTTGGATGAAATTTTATGATCTGTAACATACAGAAGTATAGATCAAATAATCTAATAGTCTCTTGTGGACTTAATTTTTGCAAATTTATGAAACTGTATCTTGAGAAATGTAGTTCACTAACTTAGCTGATTATGAACAGCATGAAATTGGAGAATATCCTTTGCCAAAATACACTAGGAATGTCTTGTTATCTATTCATACATAACCGGTTCCAGATGAGAGAAACTCTTCATCGTGAGGTACCTACACAATAGATTAGGTAGATATGCAAAAGAATGACAGACAGTAACCTCTCACTTTGTTTAGGAAACATTTTTTCCTTAGCTCAGTCAATGTACTGCATTGCTAATAATTCTCTATGGAGTGGTGTTCTTCAGTTAGTCACATCTTTGCAAGTACTTTGCTAACACTACTATTCAGATTTGTGTCTACCTTTCAACAAGACAGAAAACTTCACCACCTATCCCACGGACCACTGACCTGTTCTTGCAGCCTGTGAAAAAATCTCACCCCAAGAAGTCCCATTGTTTTCGGCCTCTGCCTACCAAATGAGCTACGTGGGGGCCAAGCTTCCACATTTCTCAAACCATTTTCTGCTTGTCACGTTCCTGCTGGCAGCACTTTCTCATCACCCATGATACGAAGCCCTTCCTGCTCTATCTGGTAAGGATGAACAGCTGGGTTTCCACCAGCACAAGCTCCCCATGAGGGGACACAGAGAAAGTTCAGAGGCTCCCTTTTTGGTACTGCTACAAAGAATTTTGTCTTAACAAAACACATACAGTATACTGCTCTCTCTTGGAGTTGTTTCTCAAGACAGGGGTCCTACTTTTCCAAGAGACACAGTATATTCTGGCACTGTCTACATTAGTGTCACATATACAAACAAAGCCAGTACAACAGCTCAGCTACAATATTTAATCTGTAAACATGTTTAAAGAGCAAATACTACACATAAGTACTAGCATGGTCACCCTGCTCGAACTAACTTTTGATAAGTTATTACTGCTCAGCTGCTTCTCTGACATTATCAACACAGATAAAATCTCTCATTGGGGAAATTAAAAAATACTAAATGCCAGTGACTGAAAGAAACTTTGTTACTTTAAACCTTACATTAAAATGACAAGGCAATCAAAGTTTGACAAGAAAAGCTAATTAGTATGCCAGCGATGAAATGTGAAGGATCTCCAGGGGATTGGTTCTGAAAAGTTTTATGTCATTTATGTGGCCTCTTTTTTAGCTAATGTTGTCAGCTTTCATGGTGAAAAACACAACAGTTGAATTTCATTATTTTCACAGAAATTAAGGCCTAAAATCCCTTCACTATTTTCTAGGCCTCTTTTCCTCCCCCCTAAATACTACAGCATGTTTTAGTTTACAGCCAGGACTATAAGTTCTTCAGGACACTACTACAAAAATATTGTAGAGTTATCAATGACACTAAAAATCCTATGGTTTTAAGTGGCTGTATGATGCTTATTGTGTTAGGTATTTATTTGGACATTTCTATTTAAAATGTCTACTTATTACACTACACTTTCGTTACATCCCTTTGTTTCCCCTTCAACACAGACTGAAGTTAATCAACTGTCACAGCACAGAATTGGGGCCTACATAATAAAAAAAGACTAGAAACCCAGCCTTTAGAAGGTGAATCATGTTGCTTATCACTATCACTCATCACCAGGCACAAGTGGGAGACCTTAGAGACAAAGGAGTGGAAATGGGTTTCTCCTCAGGGTGGCAGGGAAATCCCCTCCTGATTTATCTCACCTCCCCAGGTGCCCTTCAGCAACAGGTATAAGGCCCTGGAATCTAAAGACCAGGGAAATGACAATGTCAGTGAAGGTCCATTCATTCAGAGGGTTCATCCAGGGCAGGGCATCCTACCCCAACATCACAACCTCCCCAGTTAAGAAAAAAAGAAGGGTAGTAGTCATTGGTGATTTCCTTCTGAGAGGAGTGCAGGGCACAACATACCAGCGGGACCCAACCTATATGGAGGTGTGTTGCTTCCATGAGGCCTGGGTAAGGGATATCACCAAGAAACTTCCCAGCTTGGTATGGCCCTTGGTACTGCCTGCTACTGCTTTTCCAGGTGGGTACTGATGAAGTCCCAACAAGACTACAGAAAATCAAGAAGGAACTCAGGGCCTTGGGCAACTCGTCAAGGGATCTGGAACACAAGTTGTGTTCTCTTCTGTCCTGACAATTGCAGGGAATGCAATGGGGCAAAACCCAAGAAAATCATACAGATAAATACCTGGCTTTGAGACTGGTGGTACCAGCAGAATTTTGGGGGTTTTGATTGTGGGTTGGTTTACGAGACACTGAGCCTACTGGCAACAAACAGGGTCCACTGGTCTCAAAGGGGAAAAAGGATCTTAGCTCAGGAGTTAGCAGGGCTCATTGAGAAGGATTTATACAAGATTTGAAGGGGGATGGAGACATCGGCAGGCTCAACAGAGATAAGGTGTAGGAAAGGGAGATCTGTAGTCACCACCTAAGTAGCAGAAGGAGACTTAAGAGGGAAGGCCTTCAGCAAGTACAAGCAGCCAAAGACATAACACAGGACAGGACTATAAGGTGTCCCTCTGCACCCCCACTGGGACATTGACACAATCAAATACGTCCATGAAGTGTCTGTGCACTAACACACACAGTAGGGGGAACAAACAGGAGCAGCTAGAGATCTGTGTGCAGTCATGGGGCTTTGACCTCGCTGTGATTACAGAGACATGGTGGGACAGCTCCCATGACTGGAATGCTGTCATGATGGGCTACATCCTTTTCAGGACAGACAGAACAAAAAGGCACAGTGGAGGACTTGCCCTCTGTATGAGGCAACACTTGGAATGTATCGAGCTCTGTCTTGAGGTAGATGACAAGTAGGTAGAGAGCTTAAAGGGAAGACTAAGTAAGAGTGACACTGTTGTAGATGTTTGCTACAGGCCTCCTGATCAGGAGGAGGAACTGGATGAGGCCTTCTATATGGAGCTTGAAACAGCCTCAAAGTCTCAGGAACCAGTTCTTGTGGGGAACTTTAACTGCTCTGACATTTGCTGGAGAAGCAACACAGTGAAGCACAAACAGTCCAAGAGATTCCTGGAAAGCACTGATGTCAACTTCCTGCCACAGGTGGTGGAGGTTCCCACAAGGAATGGCGTGCTCCTCAACCTCATACTAAGAAATGGGGAAGAACCTGTTGGATGCAGCCTTGGGACTGTGGACTTCAGTATCAGGCAAGGAAGAAGCAGGGAAGCAAGTAAGATTGTAACCATGGACTTCAGGAGAGCTAACTTCAGCCTTTCTAGGGATCTTCCTGGAAGAATCCTATGGGAACAGGCCCTGCAGAGAAGAGAGGTCCAAGACAGAGGCTGATATTTAAGGAGCACTTTTTCCAGGCTCAAGAATGATGCATCCCAATGAGTGAAGAATGAGGCAAAGGGGGCAAGAGACCTGTCTGAATGAATAAAGAACTCCTGTCACTTCTCAAGCATAAGCAGCAAACAGACAGAGACTGGAGAGATGGGCAGAGTGGAATCATCTGAAATCCAACAAAAGCAAATGCGGAGTCCTGCATCCCATAAACACAACATCCTATGACCTGGAGAGCAAGTGCGTGCCTTGATGGCAAAACTCATTCTTACCTAGAAGTTAGCTGGTATTCTGCAATAACATATAGAAATACCTTCCTACAAAATAAACTGCTCTTGATATCTTTACTCACTAATACTTGATTCTTGATCACATATATGCTTTCCTATTCTCTCTCAATTTTAAGGACTAATTAGTTCAGAAAATAAGGAAACAAAATATTTTACCAAAGACCAAGGTTCATATTCTTCTCACTTGTGTAAGACACGCAAAAAACTTGTACATTTTACAAGAACTAGGCTGTACACAAAGCCTGCAAGTAGAACACCACTTTTAAAAGGTCATGTCATTGAAAATAAAATGAAAAGAAAAAGTAAAATTTAATAAGAAAGGAAGGAAAAGGAACTCAAAAGGTTAATAATCTATCTTTTAAACAAAAAAGGCAATCTACTTTTTCTCATTAAAACCTGACACACAGCACTAACTGAGGAGATTATGTTGTGAAAACATACTGCATCGCATGGTAATGCTTGATCGAGATCAGCAATCAGGAGCAAAAAGAAAGCACTGTTTCGTGATTATAATAGCAAATTCTGGAAGACAACCAAATACATCATCTGGCAGCTCAACAGCTGTTACAGCTTGGTAGTAATACCTTGGCATTTGCTATAAGCTATAACTTGAAAAAATTGATTTCTCATCTGCCAGAAACAAGAAAATGTTCTCCTTTTAACATTTCTGAAGTTTCTTTCACTAGAATACCGAGTTAATTGATTCACTTTCTTCTTCTTTTGCTCAGGTTTTACCCTTGCTGCTAAGCTAATTGTGTATCAATTAGATTAAAAAAAATAAGTTTGAGGGAAAAATACTGAGGGCAACATAAATAAACAATGTGTGTTCAGATCAATCCCATTTTGATGACACACTGGGTAGTATACAGAAGAAAGTATTTCTAATTGTCCTTGGTCATACTCACAGCCATGATCAGTCACTTATTACACTTCGTACCTCCCTGAAAAAGGGACATTTCCAAAATAAGGTTTAGTACCTTTTGATATGTTTTGCAGTTAGTTAAGCCTTCTTTTTCCAAGTCAAAGGCATTACACAACGATGCAGGACTGAGACAATAATGCTGAGAATTAACAATACCTAAGAAACCCAGTTTTAAAATTACTTCTGGGTATAGGATAGGAAAAGAAAGAAGATGCTTATTGCAATTTGTCTAACTATACGAAATTGTTGAAGAACTTGTCCTGTGTTTAGACAGGCTCTCCAAAAATATCAATTTTATAAGCACACAATACTTTATTCACCTTAAAATAAGTATGTATCATAACAAGAACACGGACTACTTAAAATCTTTCAGCATTTCAACTATTCAAGGTATCTTAGGGTTAAGTAAAAGCAATTCATCATAAATATTTTAGATTGCAGTATTTCACTTAGATTTTGAAGTGTCATAAATAATATCTCTCAGAAATCAATATTCACACAGTACATCTATGGGGAAAAGAAACAACATATACACAAAGGTGGTTTAAGCTATCAAAGAGATCTCTACCTTTAAGCCTACTGCAGTTTTCTTGGCCTCTGCTTTTAATCTTGTAGCTCTTAACATAGGCCTGGTTTTCTTATAATCTTGTTTTCCTAGAGTAGAGAAGCATATTTAATGAAAATAATGTCAAAAGAATATAAAGAATGCGAGCATTTATTTCAGTTAAAAAGTCAGATGCAACATTTTGAAAACATCCTGCAGTCCATCATTTTAAACAGAAGCTTGATCCATAGAACAATGATCCTTAAAACAGATGGTGATAGCAACAAGCAAGAGCCAACAAATCAGCATAGAACCTGTTACTCCAGAGTAACATCAAAATACATATATGGATAAATACCCACTACTACTACAATGTTTATTAAATTGTTCAGTAAGAATCAGACAGCAAATCAGTAGATTAAAAGTGGATGATGTTTTTCCCTCTGATTTAAATAAAAAAAAAAGATTTTTCATTAGAATTTTTGTTGGTTAGTCATCTCTAATGCATACATAAATGTACAATACAGGCCATTTTCATGAATGCAAATGTTTCATTATTCTGAACTGGAACATTATTTGCAGGTATCAGAACTCACAGATATGCAGGTCAGTCCAAGTAAGAGCAGACCATTGCTTGACATCTGCTTGTAGAAACATGTTATACAGAAACTTCTAGATGTACTTTTTATAAGTGAGAGAGTCTATCTCTTGCAGCCACAGAGCGCAGCCACGGGCATGATTACCGTGAGGCCATATGAACTGAGTTCAGAGGAAGTCATGCAAGTATTTAGAAATGGTATAAATCATTTATCTAAACTTAATAATGAAGCATAAAACACTTGATAACTCTCAGGGATATTTCTGCTGTCTGAAAGGCCTGTTACTATGTATTATTGACTTTGATAGCTTCGGTAAGTTAACAGAAGCCAAGGTACAGACACAGTCATAAAAGCAGGAGAAGGAAAAGAGGAATCTGTGAAGAAACTGCTCAGAGGGGTAGAGCTTCAGTACAACCACTGGCTTTTCAAAAGAGTCCTTTCCATTTTTTGCCTCCTAATGCATACATGCCTTTCTGTTCTTTTTGCCTATTTCCAAAGCTGAGCCACAATGCTTAAAGCAGAATGTCTTGCCATTTTTAAATCACTAATTTTACCTATCTGTACATTAACTTTCATTACTGTTACAGTCAAATAACCTTTCCTCTAAAACTGTGTCCCATTTGCTCAACGAGATGTGATCTTACATTCATAATCAATAAAGTAATCTTCTTATTTTATGGTTATCTTCATAGCTGGGGTTTAATAGAGCAGTGATGAAATTCTGAAACATGAATTGGAAAGGAAAGGTCTTCTCCAGTGATATACTGGTTTCATGGAAACAGACTTCTGCCTTTGTCTACTCTTACTATCACTCTGCTTATACTCAACCCAGAGATCTTCTCTGTAGGATACTGCAGATGCTGAACTTGCATTACAAATTTGCTTTCATTGTATAATCTCTCCTCAACCCTGGGGATTATATATGGTGAAGGTCTCCATATTATCCTTTGGTCAGGTATTACTCATAAAAGACAAATAACTTAAAAACACTCAATGACAAAAGGAAAAATAACTGAAACCATGTGTATTAGGGAAAAAAAAGGCAGAATATCCCCAAGGAACTTTCTTAGAGGACAGAGTGAAAAAAAGATGACAGAATGATGATTTATGTCTGATGCTCCAACATATTCATCCAGTCAATGCATCTCATTAGCGGGACTGGACCACTGCAGCATTGTTCTTCAGAATATATATGATATCTGATAACAGGATGCACCAGAAGTACAGCGAATTTTTTTGAACAGTCAGGGAAAGAATTGCAGAAACCACAATAATGGCTAAGTCATGACATGAAGCCAGCCAGAGAGAGAACGTGTTTCTTCTCCCTTAAGTCCTGCAGTCATACTTGTGCTATGAAATAGTTAAAAACCTGTCAGAATTTCCATTATAAATGGCAGGAGTTTATAACTCATAAAAATACACTCCAGGCTGAAATTTGGCATAGATATACCCAAGCCTTGAATTTTTTTGTTTGTTTGTTAGTAGCCAACTTTTGTAAGTGGTGCAGCTGTTCTTACTTACTTGTGAACAAATGACAGAAATTTATCAGTCTGAGATGTTTGAAGTACGAAAAATATATTCATTTAGAAGTATGTAACTGACAAGGGCTAAGTTCAATTTCAGTTCTCATCATTCAGGTTTGCTGCTCTCCCATCTGGGGTAAATGAAGCAGGACAGTCAGAGGTTTCCCTTTCAGTGACACAATGGCATTAGATAATGAAAATTAGAAAGCTTTGTAAGATCCATTAGCAATGGAGTCATTGAGTGACAAAGTCAGCTAAAGAAACCCACTTCCCCTTCCTACCATTGCCCATTCTCCCTCCTCTTCTCCAAGGTTCAAGCCTGAAGGTGACAAAAGCAGGGCTAAATATTTGCACAGGACACCCAGTCTGTGAGCTACATCTCTTGGCAGGACCACATCTATTCATTGAGAAGGGAAAGCTTATTGGTACTCTTTCCCTTGGTTTCAGGCACCCTGCTACTGTTTATTCCAGTATCATGGCTACGACTAAGACTGGATTCTACTTATCTAGAGAATACTTCCAGATTTATATTAAGTCTGATATGAACAACTAACCGCCCTATATAACAAATAGGCTATTTTAATGATGACTCTAGAGCTGGTAGTTCTCCAAATCTAAGCACCTGCCATTAATTTACTACTCTCCCTGCTAAATGTGATAGCCAAAAGGAAAAAAAAAAACAAAACCAAACAAAAACCAATGGTAAGGAAAATGGTCTGAGTCCACCAAGTGCAAAAGTTTAAAAAGGGCATCTGTGGACTTCTTTGTAATGAAAACCAGATTCAGCAACTGTACAAAAAGACTCTTAAAACATGTGAACACTCTGAGGCCTTGGGAAAGACATCTGCACTACAGGACTATAAAGAACTATGAAATGCAAAGCCCCTGCCATGTGAATACTGATCATTACCACCTGGAAAATAAGCAGAAATAAATAATACAGGCTCCCTACAGCCCCCCTTCTTTTGGGTTTGCAAATTGAACCAGTTGGAATACTTATATTCACACTCTCAATGTCTTCTACTTTTATCTCATTTATCCTGCAAGCTTTCTTGTACATTTATCTGTCAGAGTCATCATTTCTTCTTCCCAGGAAGTGATTGTCAAAGCCAGTTAAGACGGACTCAATCAGACAAAGCCCCATTTGTGTGCTTTACCCAATGCCTATCTGAGACACTGAGTTTTCCTGGGGGAACATATGAAGGCAAGAAGAAGCCAAAAGATAGAATTGGAAAATTTCCAGAAAAAAAATCTTACTTTTTTTATTACTTAAGCACATTTCTTTCCTCTTCTACTTCTCATTGTTGTTATTAATTTGTCATCATATCTCTTCTTTCAAACTCAAAAGCCAGCTTTCCTTTTTTTTAACTATCTCAATTTCTTTCTTTCTCCCCCCCCTCCCCCCCCCAATGTGCCACTCCTTTCTTTTCCAAGTCCATCACTTCCTTTCCATTTTTAAGGCCAAAGAAATAGTCCATAAGAGGGCAACTTTTCTTACTGACTGATATTATTATATACTGACTGATGTTATTTACTTACTGACAGATATTATCTCTCTGCTCATCCTGCCTCCTGCCAGATATTCTCAAAGACAGATGCAAAGATCATTCACTTTTCCATTCAGTGTTTGAAGTACCCTTTGCCCTTTGGAAAGTCTCCAGAGCTCACCCTGCACTTTGCACCCCCCTTCCTGCATAGTTTGTTCCACTCCTTTGGTGGCAAAGTGACCTCAGTAGCACCTGAACTGAGTTGTGCCCTGTTTACAGATCCCGCTTGGAAAACTTTCCACAGGTAGAAATGAAGATTATTCTACTAGTTGTAGGGTTAGAAAAGGGTGAAGATAAGGGTGAAATATAGAGAGGTTTTTAGCTAATAAACACAGCTATATTGTGACATGCTAAAGGATGTCTCCTTCACAGTGAATATTAGGGATTCATACAATATGCAACATGAGTTTGTTTGCTTCTCTTCATGTAACTAGGAATAATAATCTATGAATTTCACAAGAATTTTTTTATTTAATCCTTTAAAGGGAAATTGAGTTCCCATATATACCTTCTATTCAATATTTTAATACATATTAAAAATGACCTTTTGTATATTGAGTACTCCTTTTTAAGTAAACCTCCAGTGATGCAATGATAAATGCAAAACTTAAACCAAATAATATGTATGAGCTAGACAAGTTCATTAAGTTCTGGGTAAATTTTTTTCAGTCTCCAGAAATACTGTGACACTGCCAGGTAGTATTCATTACATTGTACTTTGCATGTACACTGAGCTCTGTTATACATGTAACTGAGAATACAGCATGTTGAGAACTACATTTAAGAAAACTGACTACATTTAAGATTGTATGTAAAGACGCTGCTGTTTAAGATACAACATGAACAAATCTGTAGAATAACTTCACAAGAAAAAAAAATTCTATTTCCAACCCTTCTAGATATTTCTAGAAGGGTTTCTTTCATTCTAACAATAGCTCATTACTGGAATTGAATAACAGACTGAAGACTGCCTCTCTGCTTTTCAATTCATCAGGCTTAAGCAGAAACAGGACTGCATCTTTGGCCTTTGTTGATGCTGCTGTCCAAGCTTATTATCATATGAATATCTAGTTATTGTTTTATAAATGTTCACATTTCGGGAGCTCCCTGCTTTCTTTTCTCTCAGCAGACTTCACAATATCCACCTTCATTATCATCATGTGGCAGCATTGCTCTTCGCCTGCATTTGCTACTTTAAAAATTAATGCACTGCTATTTTCTGAATACTGTACTGCATAAGCTGCTTATGAGTACATTATGCTATCAAGCAAGCACATGCAGAAAAGCTTCCTAAACTGTTATTCTTTCAGTGAAAATACAGCTGGTTCTGCTTCAAAGGCACTTCTTTTCACCTGCAAATGGACTTGCTCCTACACTTACTCCTCAATTCATTGTCTTTTATTTGTGTCTGCAAATCTGTAATTGCCTTTAATTAGAAAAAAGTAAATTCAGTGCTTTAATCTTGCAAATACATTCAATCATAATTCTGTCTGGGATGAATACCAAGTTCTATTCACTGACTGATCTTTATAACAAAGGTATATAAATTTATTGTCCATTTATATAGACCACACCAATTAAGCCACAATTGAAAACCAAATAGATAAGAGTCAAAATATTTGAAATGAGAAATGTGCAATCTAAATTTAATTACTCAGACAAATAATTTGAAAATGAGTTACTTACAGCATGCCAAAAAACCTGACAGATAGTAAAATCTGCTAATCAACATTACAGATTTAAAATTCCTTTCAACACTTTCACTATAATTCATAAGAACCAACAAACTGCTGCCCTGAATCTTTCTGTGCTGGTATTATAGTCATAACCAAA
Organism: Lophotriccus pileatus; assembly: GCA_035583135.1. Lineage (NCBI taxonomy): Eukaryota > Metazoa > Chordata > Aves > Passeriformes > Tyrannidae > Lophotriccus > Lophotriccus pileatus. The sequence continues at coordinate 127,206,852 of JAWWES010000081.1, forward strand.
ACATTAGCAAGACATTTTCCATACAGCAGCAATCCATTTCATATGCTAAAGTATTGTTTAAGGTGTAATAAAACTACAGGTACTGTGTAAATTTTAGTTACCAATAGTAGTTTAACTAAAGTACATTAATGTAACAAATTCTGAAATCCATACTAAAACGTATACACAGCTAAGCAGAAATTAGAGGCAGACTGTGGCAAGCTTTACTGTCAAAATGGAAGGGTGAAATCACTTGGTTAAACTGAAATCAATGTATTAGATTATTGATATGAATTAGTGATGGTTCCAAGAACCCTATGCAAAACCCCACAAAACATAGCTCAGCTATGACAGGTCATTCCCAAACCAGTTACCTGTGTCCATACTACAGAGCCACTGTGGTGAAGATATATCATAATTAGCACAGTGCTTCTTCAGAAATGTTCCTCTGTACCAGCTACGGTCCCGCTTTAAGCTACACTCTCTGGGAGTCATATGGTCCATCCCTCTGCTCAGAACAGAGCCAACCTCTAAACTGGATTCAACCTGAAGGTCAGCTCCAGTTACTATGGGAGCTAGTCTAGCTGAGCTTATCTAGTTGAATTCTGAGTATTTCCAAATGTGGAGATTCCACAATCTCTCTGAGCAACTTTTTCAAACACCTGACCATCGTTCTGGTAAATACATTTTCCACCTACCTAGTGGGAATTTCCATGTTCTAACTTGCCTCTTGTCCTACCACTGTACAGTTTTGAGAAAAGTTAGGCTTCACCCTGTCTGTAGCCTCCTATTAAGTATTTGTAGACAGCAATAACATCTCAGCTGAGCCTTCTCTTAAAGCTGAAAAGACAGCTCTCTCAGCCTCTCCTTGTACACCCTGTGCTCCCGATAGACATCTCGACCACTCACTGGATTCATCTAGTACGACCATATCCTCCATCTAGTTTTCCTGAAGATGAGCATGGCATGTGCTTTTTCAAATCATCAAGGAACCACTTCCCAGGAACCAACTAATGGCTGACAACTGAGGGAGGATTTAGCCATAAAAATGCCATTGCCTGAAATACCTTAATGTAAGTACCGTGCATCAATGGAACGCAGTAGGGTCTGTAAACAGCAAGTCAACAGACTAAAAATTCAAATTTGTACTATCAACAATTCCATAACTTTCCAGTAGTTTGTTTTTTAGTAGGAGGAAATACAAGCATTTTTTTCCTACATGCCCTTGGACTCTTCAAAATCGAGCTCTGTCATCTCATACATAGTAGTATAACTTTCAGTGCCTTTCTAAATGTCAGCAAGTTAGGTGTGTGGCATGGGAAAAGAAGTGTTTTCTAAAGTGCCTTGTAATATCATCCAGGTCCATAAAAGTACCTAGGCAGCTAGCTCTTAAGGTGCATGTATATGATTCCTTGAGAGACTTTAAACCAGTCACTGTATATTCATTGAGTAACAGAACTTCAATCCAGTGAAACTCTGTGAAACTCTGCTCACACACAACACATCTTAAAAACGCCTGCCTCATTCAGAACACTCTAAAACTGGAAATAACTATTTATTTAGGATGTTGAGGAACCTCAGGATAACAAAATTCCACAGGAATTTCAGGCCTAACTTCATTAAAAATCAGTCAGCAAGTCATACATCAGTAATAGTTTTATAACTTATGTCTGAGAATCAGCAATACAGCCCTAGCTTACATCTATAGCAACAAGACCAAGCTCTCAAGAATTTATTGTTATTGTTTTTTTGGGCTATTAGTGTCACACAGATTCGTTCAATGAGCTTTCTTTTCCTGAGAAGAAGAAGTGAGATTTTCTTATTTTTAATTGCTGTGATTCCAAAGGGAGTTTTTGGGTCTTAGGTTAACAGAAAGATTTTGATCTGTCTTACATCTACAGAGGAGTATGTCTGTCCTCAGAAAAGGCATGAAAACCCCCCACAGCCTCTCTATTTTATTCAGGTTTAATGGCAGCTCAAATCACTGACCATTTTTCAATCTTGAGAGACAGAACAGCTTGACACTAATAATACATTTGCAAAGGACACATCATCATTTAACACAACATTAAGTGCTCAGGGACAACTTTTTACTGTAGACACAATGTGCTTGGAGCTCAGGGTTGACATTTAATGCTACAAAGATAATCCAACCAGTCATTCATGAGGGGTAAATTAATTTTCAAGCAACTATATTTCAGCTTTAAGCCAACAAGAAGGATGCATTAAAATAGGTTCATTTTATGCTGCATGCAAGATTAAAAAAACCCACAGAATATAATGCATTCTTAAATACACCAAAATATACCCATTTAATTATTGCTATATTTCCCTCATGTCAAATCAGTAGTCTAGTAATATTTGTTAAATATAACACTCTAACTGTAAACAGAAAATCCCCCAGAATTTGCTATAGTTGCTGTGAAAAGCAGCATTTATTAAAAAATATGTTTTACATTTAAAATTTGTATAAAGGCATACATCGTAACCAGTAATTCAGAACATATTTAAAAGCAGCACCTTTTCTGATACTTCTTTTAAGGAGTATTTTAAAAATCTGTATAAGCATTTAAGAAAAGTAATTCAGGAAACTGGTTATCAGTGATGTACAGAACAAAAAATAACATCAATACTTTAAATAATTATTCAGGTAGTGTAGTTGTTTTCAATACCTGTATAATATACTCAGGGAGCCCCCGGTGGTCTAGTGGTTAAGACGCAGCGCTGTTACCGCTGAGACCCAGGTTCGAGTCCTGGTCAG
>JAWWES010000081.1:127214556-127242435 GCA_035583135.1 Lophotriccus pileatus
CATACTACATTATAAACTATTTAAATAGTGAAGGTGATGTACAAGGGTAGTTTATTCAAAGAAGCAAGAGTTTCTCCCAGCATCGTTTTTTCCAAATCTTTATTCCACAGGATGATCTTTCAAGTATGCTGACTCTTGTAGGAAACATACAAAAGATGGAGAGACTGCTGAGGAAAATAGTTGACTATCTGGAAAACTATTCAATTAGATCAGTTAAACCATGGAGCTGTTTTCTATTCCTGAATCTTCCACAGAATTACTGCATGACCTTGGGAAATCTCTTTTCCTTGCAAGACTTTGGTACTTATGAAAAACTCATGAGATCCTGGTCTAATGGTACAATAGAAGTGAAAAACACTAATGAATGTTATCTATTAGAGATGATTCTCTGATGGCCTACATTAATTTCTTCTTAAAGATTTTAAAATTACATTTACAAATATAATGAGAAACAATTCAAAAAAGTACCTGAAAAAGTAACTGAATTTGCTGCTGACCCCTAAAATCAATTTCTTATTCATTAAAAATGTGTGTTAAATATTTATAAACCCATAGACAATGCAATTGCAGTTTCTGCAATTAAAAGCATACAAAATTAAAAAGAATTAAACAAAATTTTAGCTGTGCTTTGTTCCTCACAAACTGTATGTGGACATTGCTCTGATCACAAAGGTCCTATGTACCACCCCTCACCTTCCCTTGATACAGTCCCTCTGTCTGGGGTCACATAGTTTGGTCTGGCACATGACACAGCACACAGAATACAGTGCTGTGGTCTTAGCTCAACTCCATCTCCTGCGAGACAGTCCCGATGAGAAGCATCAGCAGAGAGAACCCCACACCTCCTGTGCTGGTGGGCTCGGAGAAGACAGGGCAGGCATTGCTCAGCACCGGTGACAGAGTTTATTTGTAAACGCTCTGAATGGTCCTCTATTGACATTTCTCAATCTGATTGATTCTGTTCTTTAACCACACCAGAAGGGACACATTTATTACACATAACATGCAGAGTGAAAACCACAGGGTTTTTCCAGTCATTTTTCAGTTCCTCACAACAAGAGGTTTGTCTCACATTTGGCATGAAAAATTTTTCTGAATGTCTCATTTCAAAGACAGATAAATAGATATGGAAACACAGAACACCACCACCAAAAAGCCACACACCCTCCCTATGGCCTATTTTTCTACAGCTCCATTCCTCAGAAGAAAAGAGACACAACTTCACTTTCAGTAACAACACAGTCCTTGTGACAGACTTGCTTTTCCTAGATCCAAGAAAAAGCCAGTGAATCTCATTATGCCAGGTTCTAAAAATTTAGCAAAGGGATTTTTGCATATGTAGAATAGAAGAGACTAAATTATTAAAACAGTATTACTACAACTAACATTTGAGTGAAACACGCACACAATGGAAATTTACATCAACTTCTTTTGCGGTAAAATCCAAAGGTGTGGCAGAATTACAATGCTAATTTAATGTTCATGTTCTAATCATGGAAGTATGAAACGGTTTGAGTTGGAAGGGACCTTACAGGTCATCTAGTTCCAATGCACCCTGCCCTGAGCAGGAACGTTCAACCAGGTTGCTCAAAGCCTCGTCCAACTTATCCTTGAACACTTCCAGGGATGGAGCACCCACAGCTTCTCTGAGAACCTGTTTCAGTGGCTCACCCTTCTCATATAGTGAAGAATTTCTTCCTAATATCTAATCTATACTTGCCTCTTTCAGTTTAAAGTCATCAGTAATTTTTTTCTTATGATAAAAAGGCTACAGTGTGGCCAATGGACTCACTCAGTGATGTGCTGGTGCTTTGGTTTTTATTTTCTTCATAGAAATACCATAAGAAGAGTCTTTAGGCACCCACCTGTGTTTTTCATAGATACTAGCAAGTATTAGGAAAAGTGCAGAGATTTGATGAGGCAACACATGGCAATAGTCTTTCCCCATTCTTCTCGGAGGTCAGCATCACACACCACGGTCAAATAGCAGTCTTAGTCGATACATCAGAGTGATGTTAGTGACCAAGGGTCCACAGAAATACATGTGCCTTCCTCACTTTCTACTCCAGATATTTACTCAGATATAACCCACTGTATTGGGTCTGGCTGAGCTGGAGTTTATATTCCCACCGCAACCCTCAGTGCTGTGCTTTACATTGGCAGCTAGAAGGGTGTTGATAACACACCAGTGTTTTGGCTACTGCTGAGCCCAGCATCAGAGCTGTAACATTCCTTCTGGGAGGGGACACAAGTAGGCCAGCTGACCCAAACTGACCAAAGGGTTATTCCATATCATACGATGTCAGTTCAGATATAAAAGCTAAGGAAAGGAGAAGGAAAGGAGGCATTCATTGTCTCCAATGGTAAGGAACCATTACACGTCCCTGAAGCCCTTCTTCCTGGGAAGTTGCCAGATATTGCTGCTTATGGGAAGTAGAGAACAAACCTTGTCATCTTTCCCTTCACTTTTCCCCACACCAAGCTTTTACTTCGCTTTTGCTCTAATAAACTGCCTTATCCCAATCCACAAGTTGTTTTCCATCTTACTCTCTCCCCTGTCCAGCTGGAAAGGGGAGTAATAGAGTGGATGGGTGGGCACCTGGCATTCAGACGAGGTCAACCCCCTACATCCACTCTAAGCTAACATATCAACCTATTCCAAGATTTACGGAGAACAAAGCCCTTTCAGTGGCCCCCATGCTGGTGTGCACTTCCAAGATCCAAGCAATTCTATGGTAAAGATTTCAGTAATGCTTACTGCTGCACACCTGCATGAATTTATTTCAAAATGTGATAAGCTAGGTTAAAATAATTCTTGAGAAATTACTGATTTTGCATATGTAAATAGATAGATGGAGAAGGAAAACTCCACCTAAAGAAAGCACTTCAGTCCATGATATATGCAGTGGAGACAGACCATATTTACATGCTCTTATTCTACCACCTTTGGTACCTGCTTCCAAACTCTTCCAACTGTTTCCAAACTCTTCCTATTTACTTACAGAATGAAGTATGTTCCCAGGTTCCTTGTCAGCCTACAGACACTATGTATTTTTCTTTCTCATCCCTCTCTGGAGATGAGCTAATTGCTAGAAGTATCATTTTAGTTTTACAGAACTATTCTTTAGTTTCCTATTGAGATTTTTGACAACAAAATGCCTGAGTCACAACCTACACCTACCAGTGGGACATGCTGCAACAGCTAGGGCCAAGGGGTAACACAGGAAAGTCCTGTCAAAGATGTAGAACTGGGCATCCTCTAAGAAATTGCACACTATACTTACTAATAGACTATTAAGTACTGCACTTCTATAACACAAAGTACAAAGAAAGCAGCAATGCCAAATGTACACTCAACAATTTATAAAAAAATCCCCTAAACAAACTAAAAAAGATGATGCTGTGAAAATGTTTTGATAGTTTCGTCACACTGTGTTGAGAGCACAGGCACTGAAAAACAAAGTTTAATCAGAATATGCCCCTTTTCCCTCATCTCTCTTTTTCATCATGAATTTGCAGCATGAACTTCATATTCTCTCCAGCAAAAAGGAAGAAGCCTGTGAAATTCAAGATTATGTTTTTAGTTCTCCTGAAATCTTGATTTTGGTAAAAATACTCAGTATTAATTTTTCCACAAGTAAAACTTCACTAAGAAAGTTATGGTAATCCTTCCAAATGCATTTTCTAGCTATAAATATCTCAGAAAGCTGCTCCACTTCACAGTGAAACTTTGTCCATATGGAACATATGACTAGGAAGGACTTGGTGAACTACTGAAATCCACTCTGCTCTCCTAGGGAAGGCACATATATCATCCTGTTTTCTTTAAAGCTGATAATTTTTTTATGATCAGTTGGAAAACAAGTTAGAACTTTGGATTTGGGTTTTTGGGGGTTTTTTTTTGGTCTTTAGCCCTATCAGTAGGATATTACTCAAGAAGCACAATCTCCTATTTTCTTAAGAAACTGCCTTCTATTTCCTGTTATGTTATTCCTTGGACAACTTATACACAGTTACAGACTGGATGTATATGGACCGTTGTCTTTCCCAAGTGTTAACTTGGGAATTCGAAAAGGAACCACATTTGTCTTAATTCTTGTTCAGGTGTGCTAATCAAGGCTCTTCTTGGTCACCCTAGTAGTTCTTTCAGCATTTCTTTCAATTCATCTTTCTTAAATGTGTATGAACAAAGCAGTACTGAGTACTTCAAACTCATTGTTCCCTGTGCCCTATTTAATGGCTCTATTATTTCTTATCACTACTTTAAATACATGCAAGGATAAAGCACACTTTTTTCATGACCACAAGTGATCATCGGAAACAAGGGGTCTTTTCCTTTAAGATTTCCAGCTGATTAATTGACATCACTGGTTGTGAACTAGCTGGTCATCAACATGTGCAGTTTTTTGACACTATTTTAACCACAGACAACCAACAAACTGTGAAGAAATATAATTAGCTTTTCCAGCATCTAAATGCTATTCATTCCAACTTCGCACTTAGGGATTGGATTTTGCTCCCAGTTACAAGGAGTTACAAGCCTCTGAAATAACTGCTAAATTCAGTAGTGTGATACCTGTCCCAAATTTCCACCACCAGAAAATCCAACCTTCCTACTCATGGTCTCTTGACTGTAGGAAGTGTTTCTTTTCAGACTAAAAATTACCGGAAAGGTAGATGAATAAAGCAAAAAACTTAACACTGAACTATGCTGTTAATTTCTCTTTTTGCATCAGTGACAGAAATAAGATGGGGAAGACAACTGTCTGTATGGTACATTTTTTCTGCTTTTGTCATAGCCAAAACGTATTATTCTCCCTCTCCGAAGAATACGTGAAAGAACTTCCCTCTTTGTCCTTTTCATCACGATTACTCATTAGAATTTGGTAATTTTTCTCTACACAAACACAACGGGTCATATTTCCTTCCTCCGTTAAGCCATTTGGACAGAACTTCTTCCATGGAATATATATGCTATGAGGTCTGTGGTTTTCCAAGCTGCCTATGAAGATACACGGAGCCTCCTGTGTTACAGACATGAGTCTGATTTTCTTGTAACTCTACCAATCGTTTCCATCTGGTATTGTACTTAACAGGCTGATTTTCTGAGACACTTCACACTATGAAGTATGTTAAGGATTGTACCTTCAGTTCTATTTGATTTGCAATTTATTCAATGTTTCTCCCTGTGCAGTTCATTCTAGTTTGCACAGTCCTCTTCTATTCCAGAAAAGACAGAGCGGACTGCCGTCTATCTTTTCTTCAGGGAATTTTCTTCAGGGATAACTCCATTAGTCATTTCACTCCATTTCTTTTCACTGTTCAGTAGGCAAAATACCAATGTACTATGCCTGAACATAAAGGAGAAGTCTGTGCCAAAAAAAGAACTGCATTCAGGTTTTGTTGTGCCTTCCACACATATGAAAGGCAACATCATCACTCACTGCAGACAGTGTAAAATACCTCTAAAAATACATGGATTTAAACTACCATAGTTATTATTCATGAAGTAACTCAGTCTTCAGGCCTCATCTGACTTACAGAGGTCACTGGATTGAAATCAAAACTGATTCTGAGAAGCTTAGGGAAACCTATACAGGAAGCAAATCCTTCTTGCACTTCCTAATCTGTTCAATCTGCATGTTTCATGGAATAGATTCTTCCTAGGCTCAGTTGAGGTGTAGCTTGGCTTTGCAATGTGTTCAACAGCAATACTGGCTTATGGCACTTACTGGTTGAGTTTGACCACACACTTCAGTCCCTGCAGTGTGCTGTCCCATCTTTGATGTGCATTAGCTCAGTTTGTGCATGCAGATGGATGATGAAGCAAATCAGGGCGTTCATTCAACTCATAAAATGCCCAGTACATCTTTTACTTCGAGCTGGATCAAAATGACATACAAACAGCTGTGCCACTCAAGAGGATGGTATACTATACACTGTGGCATGGTGACAGGAACAAGTAGACAGAAGTAGGTGTTGCTGAAGGTCACTTTGCACCAGTATATTAGACAGTGCGAATAGAAACTTGAATTCAGTTTCAATGTGCTCACTCCAATTGTTACAGAAGTCCCTAACATAGTTTTTGCCCTGAGTAGCCTATTCCCAAACAATTTTTACACATGGCTCAAGAGTGAACTGAAAATTGCCTGGAGCAATTTTCCATAGGCAGTTTGAAAGCAGCTGCTTGCTTTTAGGAATAAAACAGTTTAATAGAAGGTCAGGGTTATTCAATGCCAGCTGACCTCTGTCAGAAAGCAGTGCCACACTTGCTTTAACCTAGAAGTGCAGACATCAGTCACCAGCCCAAACTCAGACCCTTCACCTGTTAGAACAGAAGCCTGTAGAGATGATTCTTTACACATCCCCACTCAACACCTGCAAAACTCCTAGGAAGCCTCACTTGCATTCTACTTTAACTTAAAACTTCTTCCAGCTCTCCAGTGCACAGTGATCGAAGGTCTCTCAGGCCAGATCTAAACTGACAGTTGCAGACTCATTCTGCCTGTGACAGGAACTGGCAAGGTACAAGCAGTAGATGCATTGCCATAATACAGAGTATCGTGCGCAAGTTAATTAGCGCTGCTACGAGACAGGTCAACATGAGCTCTATGCTCAAGAATCTCAAAGCTGAGGGGTTTAATGCTGCCTGTGAGCTCAGACTTACTCAAAACACCTTCAGTGAATCTGGGCACACTCTCATCAGTATGCTGTAACCTTGAGCTGAAGGGACCATGTCTAATGCCGAGACACTGTTTCACTCCATATGCTAGTTCATTATCCAGCTCCTCTCTGTTTTGACTGCCAACAAATAATGATGTTTTTCAACACTTCTCCACTAGGAACTGAATGCACAAACAACGCATCATAAATGCCACCCAACATCTGCCAGGCAGTTACCATCTTCCCATGACTATCACCCAGGCTGAACCTGAGCAAGTGATTTACTGACAAGCTGTGTCACATCCTCTTACCTATCACACCCTAGATTATCCAAACCCCAATTCTGATGAATTGCCCACAGGTATTTGATTAAAATATCCCAGGAAAATTATTTCTAACAATAAAATCACCATGCATTCTAAAATTACTGTTACCTTGTTAATGAAAAATCAAATATCACAATCTGTATTGCTACACATCTTACAGCAGATATGCTGACAATGATAAGATATTCACAGAAAATAAATAAAGAGAAAGGCAGACTTTTCCACCTTTCCTATTTAACAGGCAGTAAAAATTCTTGAAAATAGTATTATTTAATATATGAATTATTGTAGAGCAGCATCAATAGCTTAGCAGAGCAAAATTCATTCAGTCCCACGGTAAATAGGGTATCTATGTAGTTGGGATAATGACAAAGACCGGATTTACTTTAAGCAATGTATTAGTGGCTTGTCTTATATTATCTGTAAATTTATTAACTGAAACCAGGGCAAATTACTTGTTTTCCCACATTCCACTTATTGTAGAACTCTTCATTCACTTCATGGTGCTTTTCTGTACTGATTCAACTGCTACACAAATGAAAAATCTCAAAATAACTCTGAATGTGTGAATACTTTCAATAGTGCTTATTTTAATCAGCCTTTACCATCAAGTAAAAGCAAAAGCTATTTGCACAATATTTAAGACTTCTGTAACTGTAAATCAAATCAAGCAACTGCCTTTTTGTATTTTCATTCTAGCAGTTTGAGCTTCCTAAGATCATTTTGCTTCTGCCCTGTAACTTTTCTCCTTATCCAACACTTAAAAGCCTACAAGTAATATGTAGAGCCTAGCAGACAATCCCATAAATAGTTCAAGACCCTGAAAACCACAATGTAGCCAGTTCCTAGCTTTCTTCCAAAGGCATAATACAAGCAAAAACTTCCTCTGAAAAAAAGATATTTTTAAAACAATTCAGTTACAAAGATCATGCAATTAATGGACTGCATGACAGCAATCAGAAATGTGACCAAATTCATTGCAAAAAACAGATGACTTCTTCTATGGTCATACTTACCCTGAACATGAACATCTAACACACTCAATTTTAAGGCCCTAAATAGGTGCAATATCTGATGAGCTACATAACACACATGGACACATACTGAAGCATGAAATACAAAAATCCCTTCAGTCAAATCTCTTGAACTGATCCAAGGTGATTTATGTCTTTCTTCTGAGATCAATACCCTTGCAATGCTTGCCAGACTCCCTGCTGCCTTTATTCCTGCTAGCCCACACAGTAGCAGAAAGACCATCACCCTCCATGGCAGGACAATGGCTGGACAAAACTTAACTGCAATCAACAAAAAACTAGTGCTACATCTCATAGTATTGTAACTAAAGAAATGCAGTCGCAACTATTAATTATGTCCAACGTAAACATCTATCAAGCACATCTTGAGAGATGTATCTGCACTGAGCATTTCGTTCTTATGCCATCTCCACTGCTGTGTTACGATGAAATGAGAGGAAATCGTATTTGTAGTTCACTGCCCAACTCTTCTTGCATTTATTGACGTAATATTGCCTACAAATATAAGCACCTGCACCACACATAGAGAATGCTGAACACTGTATATATATATATATGAACACTGTATACATAGAAAAATTACGTCTAAGCTTTTTATAAATGAGTGTCTGAAGTTAGATTTACATATTCACATTGAGATGTAAGTACTGTGAAGTCCAGCTTTCACACATGAGCTAAGATTTTCGAAGCCTGGTGAAAGAATTTCTAAAAATGTTAAACTGCTTTGCCTCTGAATGTAATATACACATGCTTATGTGTGTCTACAGTGAAAATTTTAAGTATTTTGTAAAGGATCATAAGAGCTTTTTGATTTTTCTTTTTTTTGACTGCAGAAGTGAGAGTAAGTACACACATAAATATGTATCATTGCAAGAGCCAGTATGGACACTGGATACCTTACAGGAATTGCAAGTTCTGGAAATAATATCATGCTGATATGCAATTTGCCAACTGGAAACATGTCAAATTTCATTCTCATTTAAACCTATTACAAATTGTAGCAACTCCACTGAGTGAAACGGTGATATTGTTGATGAGATTAAAGTAAGAGCAGACTGGGAGTCTCCACCTGTAAAAAAGTACTAAACAAGTGTAGTATGAACATACAGTAAAAGCAATATAATCAAACAAACTCAAAGAAATTCAGCTTTTGCTGTGGAGAGGGGATGGGAGCCAAGGGTTAGACACACCACCTTCCTCCTTAGCTTCTCTATATGTTGCTACGTACACACATTCCCAGAGTGTCCCGGCTCTGTAGCCGCCTGTTCCTCCCATCCTTGCTCAGGCTGGGGCTCTTCTGTCTGCCCAGCAAATGAAAACTAAGTAATATCCACACAAACATAAGTACATATCCAGAGATCCGCCATCACCTTTTATACTCTAAGCCAAGGCAATAAAATATAGCTTTACTGTTTTGGACTTAAGAAATACATGATCACAAACTGTATGTGCTTAAAATCCATCATCAGTCTCCACAGAACACATTTAAAAACATCCCAATCATCACAAAATGTGGATTAAATTAGTATAGCCAGACTAGGCTTTACTTCATAGAAGTGTTTTCCTCAGCTGCTCCTGCTTTAGTTTCCAAGAAGTGATTCCATTGGCATAAAATTAAAGCAAAAAGCAATCACTGACCAAAGGACCTAGTTCACTTTTTGTAACACCAAAATTCATTCTTCATAAAACCTCCTCCTAAAAAAAAAGAGACTACACATGGTATCAGTGGCATATCACTGTGAAGTATGAAACTCAGATTCCAAAACTTGCCAACAGTCACATATAATAGCAAAAGGAGGGCGTTTTTTTTTCCTACTTATCTTTATTATGTGCTTAATAGTAGATTTTTATTAGAAAAATTCAAGAGAGCAAGTAAAATGTTTCATATGCAAAAAAGCCTCTGTACACTAGAACTGCTTATTTCTTGTTTTTTTTTTTTTTACACTATAAATAAATAGTAGGAGAGATCTCTCCCCTTTTCCAAAACTTAGCATAGTCAGTATTTGTTTCTGTACTTTTCCTCTCCCTTTCTTTCTCACAGTAAATAGGTGACTGACATCAAATCTGGGGGAAAAAAAAAAAAGACTAATTAAAAAAATAGACTGGATAATTTTTATTCCATTGATATCAGTCCTGCTACACCTTTGCTTGAGACAGTGGAGAGCAATCTCAGTGATATGATTGTTCCTTTATGGTCCTGTGCCTTTTTTTCACAGAGAAGAATTTCACCTGTTTTGTGATAAATGGTGAAATTTTGAAATTTTCAGCACAAATTCAGCCCAAACACTTTTTGCTCTTGCTGCTGTTGCTGTAGTTTCAGAAATTAAATCTAAAATATTCATGCTAATAACAAGCATTTCCTGATCCAAAACAAAACAATCACATTTCATTTCAAAGTATGCCATGTATTTCATTGAGTACCACTTCCCTCACTGACTCATCATGCTCAGCCTACCACCTTGTGCTTTTTCATTCATAACTATTACTCTTTTCCAGGGGATGTGAGGTTATAAGCTCCATGTCCTAAAGGATCAAGCTGGCAAGTCAGGAGACACAGAGCAGACAATAGGCAGACCTTTGAGTCTACAAATTGAAGGTTGAATGACTGGCAAACAACCTTTCCTCATGAAAAATTATGCTACGGTAACACAATAGTAATGGGAGCCAAAAGTATGTCTATTCCTGGTTTGTAGACCAGGTTTTAGTTATGCTATAATCCTCTCAGTATGCCTGCTTAGGATCCCACAATCACACGAGTCATGAACACTACCCACAAATCCTGCGGCTTCCATGCCGAGCAAGCGACACACCAGATGAAGAAGGATGGAAAATATACATGTGGAATTGTTCTGGGAACTTAAAGCACACATAACAGTAAACAAAGCAAATATGGTACAAAACCTGTTGCTATTTTCACAGCATTTGTGGAGCAAAGCTGCATAAATGCAGAAGGATGCATACTGCCTCACACCTTTCCACAGATTCCAGCAAATTAGGCATAGCAGCACAAACAGCAGCAGGGAGAAGGAAACGCTCTGCAGAGGAGCTGTCCCGCTTGCTGCTGCACTGCAGGTATATGTTTGGGTATGTGAGTGAGAGATAAATAAAAAGTGTTAAAACTACTTTTGCTTGTGCTTCTTTCACAGCCTTGGCTGTTACGGAGATCTGAATGGGGAGAGACTCCCTCAGTGCCATCCTCCCTCCTCCAGGCACAGCCTAAGCCAGTTTGAAAAGGTTCCTGCTGTTGTTTCCCGTCCCATTTGGGGATAGGCGTCACGAAGCCAGTGCCAGTTTGGTCTGGTGACTCGAAGACTTCCTCTGCTCCCCACTGAAAAGGCAATGCCACTGTGAGACACCGGAGCACTTGCTTAAGTGGCACTACAGACAAATTTTGGCTGGCGGCAGGAGAGATGGCTGAAAGCCAGCTGACAGAGAAGAGCAGTATCAATCTCTGTGCGGAGGGAATCCTCTGAAAATGCTACTGAAGCAAACAGCAACTGCTAGCGGCACAGTGGCAAACAAGACACAAGCGATCCTGCTCTCATGGAGGAGCGGAAAAGGCAAACGGCTGAACTGAAGTGATCAACATGAACTTGAACTGTGGCACAGGGCAAACATGTGGCGTGCCGTATGGAAACTCAGAACAAAACAGAAAGCTTGGAACAAAATGAAATTAAAAATCTGCTTTTATTTCAAATTACTCCACTAAACATCTAACTGAAAATTGCGTTGAAGTTGATATGACTTTGTGACATGTTGTTCCTTGAAGGCTGCCATTTTCCATCATAAAAAAAAGGTATGAAAAACGTTTCAATCTGGTTACCTTCTATCCAGCAAGGCTAGAAAACATTAAATTGTGAGCTAAAAAATAACATCACATCATTAGTCAGCAAGAGATAGCTGTTCAGCCAGCATCTATCATAATATTTTCAATAATCCATAGATACCAAATGCCTGGAAATGAAGGATAGCAATCACTCCAAGCATGGATTTTGAGCTTTAAATGCATTTGAGAAGTTAATTTTTTTAAAGACAGGCCTTGTGCAGCCTCACTTTGTTCACTGTTTCTAGATATAACCTATCTCAAAAAGGGTGATCAAAAGTCCATCTCCAAAACAAATGAGCCTGCATTAGAGCATTCTGTATTCTGAGGGGTCATCTGTTGAACAGCCTCACACTAAAGGATGCCTATAAAAGTATCCGAAAGTACCTAAGCTGTCAAATCTAGAGTTTATTGGATGAACATATTTTAAGAAAGAAATTAAATTCTTTCTGTATAATTTCTAATAAGTATTGAAATAAAATCAGATCAAGAAGAATCAAGAGGAGTTAAAATGAAGAATTTAGAGCACCTTTCCTATAAGGAAATGCTGAGAGATCTGGGACGGTTTATCCAGGAGATGACTAAGCTCAAGGAGGACCTCATCAATGTATATAAATACATGAAGGGAAGGTGCAAAGAGGACAGAGCCAGACTCTTCTCAGTGGTGCCCTGTCACAGGACTAGAGGTAATGGGCACAAACAGAAACACATAAGAAAAAAACCTTTTACTCTGAGGATGGTTAAACATAGGAAGAGAGGCTGGGGAGTTTCCATCTTTGAAGATACTCAAAAGCCATCTGAACTCTGTTCTGGGCAATCAGCTCTTTGTGTCCCTGCTTGAGCAGGGTGGTTGAATGAGATAATCTCCATTGGTCCTTGCCAACCTTAACCACTCTGTGATATACTGATAAATTATTTCCAGTTACATGAAACTATATCAGAACAAAAAAGCAAGAAGTAATGGCAAAAAAATTGAAATATTTCCATATTCGTCAGAGCAATAATGGACAATATTTGTCAGTAGCACACCTATTTGTCCTATAATACACTTAAAGGCATAATGAGACTAGAGGGGTCACACCACCAAGCTCAGCTACCAGGCCTAAAGCTAGCCCAAAATGCTTATACATACAACTCAAACACACCTGTAACATTCAAGGATAAAACAGCATCCATGAATTTTCAAATTCTCCCTCTCGCATTCATTAAGTTTAGAGAAATAATTTCCATTGGCAAACTCTATAGCTATATCAGTGAATGACTAGAGTGGGAGCTGAACCATCAGCAGAGCACAGGCAGAGCACAGTCTATTTTACTTCTTGCCCTCTGTCCTCTATGGAACACTACAATCACAGAAACACCTACTAGGTTATATAGTTTATTTGCCTGCAAGCATGAGGTTCTTCCCCTTGATAATTTTTAACACTTGCTTTTGCCAAGTTAAGAGCAATGTGTCACATCTAAACAAAATTAGCTTATTATGAGCCCCTACTGTATTTTGCAGTTCCCAATGGATCATGATGCTGCACTGTATAACAGGGAAGGTGCCAAATTGTTCAGACAACATGCCAGGCCAAAACTGTTGAGTCAGCAACATAACAGGGTCTCTCTGAGTGCCTGGTCCCAATACAAACACTCTCAGCTCCTTGCTATAGCACAGTGTCCTCTCCCCTGCTCAAGGCACACCTGATCAGTGCTGGCATCTCAGAGGTGTGAGATGTCCAACCACTGTTCCACATGGTAGTAATTTGCAAGAAACACACCACATTGTGGAAGTGCAGGAAGGTAATTATTTGAGTCTCAGATGTAGCTTTACATCCCCCTCGTCTCAGACTCTTGTCACCCTGGAAAGGACTTCAATAAACCACTCTAACCATGGTCACCAGAAAGAGTTCACAGGAAAAAAAAAAAAAAGCAACTCTAAAGGAGATGGCTGAAAAAGAAGTGACTACAATGAAACAGACATGGAGAAAATGCCAGAGAGCTGATACCAATCATCCTCTTTCAAATGACCCAGTTACACAGGACGAGTTGTCCTGTGTCCTGTAAATGGGAGCTGCAGGGCTCCCATTTCTCATCAAACCCATTTGGGTGAAACACTTGTGGTGTCATCTACCGGGTAAGAGTTTCTTTGCAAGGTTTTCTACAAAAATCTAAATCGCACAAAAGCAGAGTGCTCATCTATTTGAACATTTTTCCATTTCATCTGCACTCAAACGCTTTCAGCCATGTTTCTAACTGTCTCAGAGAATAACCCAAGGAAGTCAGCCACACAAACTGCCCAAGATTAGGAAACACAGACCATTCCACAGCTATTTAAAACAAATAAAATACAAAATAATGCCTTACTTTCAACTTTACGAGAAGTTGAAAAGACCACTAAAACAGTTATATTAAAATAATGAGGCAGCACTAAAAAAATTGAGATATGATAAAAATAAGACGATTCACAGAACCCTAGCTCATTCACCATAAGAATGCACACTGTAAACAACCTTTTTTTCCCAGACACTTGCTATTTTCTGCATATTTAAACACAGATGTGGGTGCTTAGCAACTGTAAAACAAAGT
This sequence comes from Lophotriccus pileatus, assembly GCA_035583135.1. NCBI lineage: Eukaryota > Metazoa > Chordata > Aves > Passeriformes > Tyrannidae > Lophotriccus > Lophotriccus pileatus. The sequence continues at coordinate 127,228,974 of JAWWES010000081.1, forward strand.
CATTTACTTAAATAACTGAGTATAGACTAAGGCACTTCATTTTATATATGTACTTTTAAAATACTGCAACTGCTTTATAATATTATTTAACACACAGAGACAGAATCCTCATATATGAATTTCAAAAATTCTTTGCATTTAAGCAAAAAAATAGGGATTTGAGTCTGCTATGTAAGTACTTATGTGAGTGTACACATGTGCAGGTGCATACTCTGTATACATGTTACCTACATACGCAGCAGATAAGGACAGAAAAAGACCTAAGGAAAGAAATTATTAACATGTTTAAAGTATTCCATTAGTGTGAGAATAAATGCAGTTATACAATGTAAAGTTCTGTGTCATTCAGTGTATCAAAAATTGTTATGAATGAGGAAGAGTATTTTGTTACAAATGCTCATATTTTAAATTAGAGACAATCAGGAAAATAAGGAAAGCTCCTACTGTTCAGAAACATTGTGAAACCACTTCACTGCAGTATTTCACTAGTATTTACAAACACAGAGCATGAACTTTATCAAGTTACTCAAAACACTGTCTTCATAAAACGTTTTACTGAATGAATTAGTCAATAGCATCTGCAAAACTTTCTGAGGAGGACTAACAGATTTTGTTAAAGTAGCTGGTCTGGTTGAAAAAAAAAAAAAGAAAAACTTCTTTTTTTTTTGAAAGTACTCAAACTTTTCTTTTGAACTCTTACCTATTTGTTTCCTGTACTGGTCAACAGGAATCCTTGATGTAGAGGCATCTTTTCTACCCATTGTTTTCAATCCAAAAATCACTGTATCAGAAAAAACAACAACAAAAACAAACAAACAAACAAACAAAACACACAAAAGCACAACATTATTCTTAAATAAATTACTTAGAAAATCAATTACTTATAATATCAGAAAAAATGGTAACAAGCAACATTTACGTGATTATACACAAAGACGTAAGCCTTCCCAGTGTACAATGAGACACTGGAGTTAATCATCACTATTCTGAAGACTATTAGACACATTCTAAACATACCTTTTTCTCCACTGCATGGGTTATTAACATTACAGAATGCCTGTTAGTTTGAATAAAAATAAAGAAAAAAGAAAGGATTTAAACTGATTGCACTGTAATTCAGCATTTGGTACCACTGAATTACATTCCTATATAATTTGTTTCTTTAGTAAACCAGGGATTGAATGCAGTATTGTGAGCTGTTTCCATTATTGGCAAATGTATTGACACTACACACAGGAGTTGGAGGCAGGATTAGGCACATGTGCACCCACAGGTGTAACTGCTTGGGAAACCCACCTGCAGACACAGACCTCCAGCCACCCTAAGCAAAAGAGAGGAACAGATGCCTAAAACACAGCAACCCCACACTCTCCTACCTTCCTGCCATGGGCTCTAGATACCTGTGAATCAAAAGGAAGTGGAGAACAAAAACTGTGAGTGGGTCTGTGCCCATTTTACACCTCTCAGCCATGGTATTGATAGTTTAAATCATCTTCAATGCATCTACATAACAACCATCCCAGCTCCTGAATAGGCTTCTCATGTGTTGCATAGTGCAAGCAGGTGACACTAGGACTGCATAGGGAAGTGCACTGTCATCCATCCAAAGATGCTCTTTTTGGTACACTGGTGCTCCCACCACCATCCATGTAACCAAATAAGCATCATCTGAATAGTGTTCTAGCAAATTTCCAATGCATCTTATAACATGCAAAACCTTATAGTCTTGTATTCATCCCCTCACAGGGCTGCCAATCAAATGATACAGAAAGATACTACAAACATGCTCACTTCACCTCTTTCTCCCTAGTTAAGAAATAACTGGCTTTTACAGTCGTGCTTATTGCTCAAAACACTGAGATTGAACAATTTTGACTGGCTGAACACATTACTCACCACAGTGATGAAAAACCTCATCATCTGACTGCCTCTGTGACACAAAAGTCCCATATCAATGCCTGCACTCACAAGGGGACTGACGTCTTCCAGAAGTGTCAGATTTATGGTTCAAGCACTAAAGGCGCACAACAGCCAATCCCTGCCTTCTCCCAACCAGCCTTGGCAAGCACAATGCGAAGGCCAAACTTCGGCTGAATCACCCTGGATAGCCACAAACCACCTGCAGATTGTGCACATATGGCCTTGGAGTATCTGTAAGAGTTGTCCTTTTCTGTTAGGCATAACCAGCCATGTTACAGAAAGACAAGCTTCCCTAGTCTCTGCCAAGGCACGCTGTCTGAGAAGCACAGCCCTTGAAGGCACCGAGATGCCAAATCATGAACCAAAAAGCATGACCCTGCACTACTGAATAGGCTACAGTCAGCATCCCAAGCTTAAACATTCATCATTATTTCCTTCATAGCTTCAAAAAAGGTTTAAGATATAGCTGAAGGAATGATCGCCCCCGTTATTTGTGCATTTTAAAACCACAAACTTTATTACTTTGTATTTATCTATTTTATAAGAACTATTCGAGTTTAATGAAAAGCAACAAATCCAGGCTCCTTAATTTCACATGTGGGACACAGGGCATAGGATTAACTTAGATGCTCCAAAGTCAGCAACATTTTTAAAGTGTATTCAGGAATAATAGCAAGGTATAGAAGATTGCTACTATTTTTTATTCTGAAAATTCAATTATAGTGTTCTAATGTTTCCATACATTACTTTGGTTGGATTCAGAGAATAATTCCTAATTTATGTAAAACACATAAGCAGTTAAATGTGTGTTAATCCACTGGGTAGGGTTTTTTTTCCTTCTATTCCACTTTCCAGAAAGTCTCTAGACTGAGTTGCATTTTGCACATAACGTTCACATCATAATAATTAATAGTAGTACTATTTGAACTTTCAGCTAATTGAGTAGATAACAGATACATTTTTTACACTGTGAAACTAGTTCTTGGCCTTTTTACACCACTATTAGAGGCTGTTTTGACTTGCCTTTTGCAATTTCAATAGTTACTAATGTTTTGTAACAAAACATCAGCTGTGAAAGATGTTTGCAGTTCTAGCAATGCCAATAAAACACAAGAAGAAAACACAGGCAAAAATTATTTCTTAATGACTTATTTCTTTATGACTTAATATGAGCCACTGAGATACTCGCATTTGTCCGCATGGATCAGTGTCACCAACTCCCACATTTAGAACCTCGACTCCTCTTTGTTCTTCAAAGGGATGCAGTAATCATCATTCATTTCCACTGCTTTGATGGTTAGATAGCAAACACCCGAGAAACCCATGGAGACACTGGCACACGCAGACCGATGCCTAATAAGACAGCTATTTGCATAAAAGATCAGCCACGATTTAGAATGTGTTGTGATAGATGTGGAAAGGGAATAACGGATCTATATTAGCATGTATAAAACTGAGGTTGTTTTCACAATTTAATTCCTTGGGGATTATGGCTCATCACCTTCTCTTGTAAAGAATCCCATATTCTCCGAGGAAGCGACTTGCCATGAGCCAGACTTAAGCTAAAATATGGATTAATAAGAGGTAATATTTATTATTTATGAACCTTGCTGTAGGAGTGGTTTTCAATGTAACTTTCTGACCATTTTTCCACAAAGGAAAAGCCTGAAACCTTTATGAGTCACAAAACTAATTCTCCCCATTTAAAACAGCAGTGGTCATCCTAGAATAATAGGTCATCTTCATTGAAAATGAGATTTGTACTCAAGTCTCTGGCCATTTTGCTGTCTGACATTAGCAAGAGGAGGATCAGGCTTCTCCTGTATTTCTTCACTAAACCAAAGGGATAGGCAGCCTGCCATGCTGCATGCATCCCAAGCAACCTTCAAGTTCCTGAAATTTTAATGACTACATAACAATTAAAAAAAAACACATAAGGAGCTTGCCACTGCTCCTTTTACTGACAACTAAAAATAATTCAAGAGTAGTTTCAAACAATACGAGTTGAGCTGTCCTCAACTTTCAAGCTTTTATATAAGATGGTTTTAAGAAAACAAAGCGAGGTCCAAACAAATGATTTTTTGTTTATTTCTACTTCAGAGATACTACAAGATTAAAAGACATCTTGTTTTTGTGGTACCCTTCACTGTTTTTTCACCCCCTTTCACTTCCCCTTTAAGAATTCACCTTTGAAGGTCTATACTCTCAGAGAAACACATGATTTTATTTTTCTCTTCTTTTACTCCTAAGCAGTGGCTGAAAATAATTAAAACACATAATAGATTGCCTATTATCACCTTCAACTGCCAATAGTATTTTGTGAGATAAAAAACAGTTCTGAATGTCCATTCAAGGTCTGGCTATGGGAGTATTTGAATCCCAGCTCACTATTCTTGATGTATACATAACATATTCTACATCAACAAAAAAAAAAGAAAAAGAAAATGAAGAAGCATTTCTTTAATGAAATAGAAAACATACAATGAATGACTTTAAAAATACTAATAAAAAATAAGAAGAGGAACTATATAGCAAAAAGATTGCATTTTGAACATTATTGATGCAATACAAAGGATTAATAACAGTGATAAAGCTTAAAATGTGAACCAGTGAACACTCAAAAGACATCCATATGTTCATGCACACAAACTTTCTTAGCAGTGATATTTGATAAGACATCTGTATTCTTCAACATTAAGTTGCCTAACAGAGGGCACATAAAAGAAATAATCAGTGAAATGACTGGTTCTGTAGCTGAAGTATTCCTAGTCAATTGAGAGAAAAGCAAGGAAAACTTCAGGATAGAAAAGAATAGTTACATATGTATATGATTGCACCAAGTCTTCAGCATCTGTGTATGTGCTCATCCTTAATTGCAAATAGCTATCTACCTTAAAAATAATTCCTTTTTTGTTTGTTTTGTTGGATACAATGCAGGTTCATAATCTGAACTCATAACCCAAACAGTTTTGATTTTTTTTTTTTTTTTCAAAGATTCTTTGAAAGCTTACTGAAAGGAAGGATCTGGTCTTTTCCCAGTAAACTCCATAGTTTGTAGTTTAATAAATAATGGATATTAAAACTCTTACAAGAGAGCAAAAATAGCTTTTTATCCACCTCAGGTAAAATTTGAGGAGCACATCAGATCATCTGCAAACATCAAGTTATTCCAAAGAACTGGTAGCACTGCATTTAAAGGGGGAAGCTGTCTGCATGTAGGTATTTTGGAAATAATTGCTGTTGGTGATTTTAATTGGCTTTTTTTAGTACACTGCTGAAGTACAGTAGTTAAGGTCTGTCTATAGAGCAGTGAAAGAAGCCTGCAGCCAAAACTGCAAGAATAATGCAGCTGAATTCTTCAGTTATACTTCAGCCAAGAGAAAGAATTTACAAATCTTTACCACTACTTCTTAAAAAAAACCTTACACGACCAAAAAATTGGAAAACAAAACACATTCATGTTTTATTGATAAGTCTTACAGTTCTTCACCATTCCTCTGGGAAGTCTCTCTCAAAGGATAAGACTACTATTTCAAAGAAAAGAGTATCCTGCCCATGTTGCTTCTTGCAGAATCTGCTTTTGCTTTACTGGGGATTTATTTATTTTTCTTTTAATAAAAGAAATTTAACATTTCTTTACTTAATTTAATCTTGAAAGCAGCAGAGGTGCTGTAAATTCAATTAAATTTGGGAAAATTAATCAAAAATATAACTCCAGTTGGAATAGATATTAAAATAATCTTAGCTTTCTACACAAGGACAACAAACATTGTACCATATCCCAAGATTCAAACCATAAAGGAACTACAACTTTTATTCTGACATATATCAGGCTGTTTCACAGCTTCATGTAAGCATTAGGAACAAAACACATTTTTACTTCTACTAAGTGCCCTCTGCACTTTAGGGAAAGGAGCTTGCTCTGTTTTTTGATAGCTATACAGTGCCACAAAACCCATGAGATTAGCTCTGCACTTATTTAACAAAAGTAATACACAGGTAACAGTTCATATGAACTTTTTGGGGGGAGGGGTGAAGAAAGCGCAGGGGACAGACATAGGACTATGGTAGAAATCAGAGCTAAAAAGGGTAGAAAGAGAACAGATATCCAGACTATCCCAATGCTCAGAGGCACATCCGCCAAGGATGGTTACAGCATGCATGGGAGAGACCACAGATGCTGTAGAGCCACCTCTGTGGTATGAGGGGAAGCGCAGAGGACCACCTCAACCGCACATGACAGAAATGAAGCACACGCCCTCTGCCTCCAGAGTTAAAAGTTCATTGAGTCAAGAGCAACAATGAGAAACTATTATTTGCTCCACCTCAATAACTGAAGTGTCAAAAGTGAACATTCTGCAGTTCAGTTAAATCCAGGCCATTTTACTCCCCCTCTGATGCCCACCATACACCCCTTCAGCATTCATTTCCTCTGATGAAGTAAGGAATAATTTAAATAACAGGTATAAAGCTAGGTCATAGACCTTAAATGTCAAAATCAGCTAAGTCTGCCTAGGCACTTCACTTCTAATATGTTATGAAGTTGCCATTCTTGAATTTAATAGAATTCCACATGGTTTTACTGAACTCTTATTCCAAAACAAGAAAAAAAAAAAAAGGTGTTACTGCGAGAGAATAGTGATTTCTTTCCCTTTCTTCCCCCTTTAAATGAGAAAATAACTTCTCTATTCTCCCCTCCCTTCAATTTTGGGAACTGACAAAAATTCCATTTTTCCTAGTTGATACCTTTTTCCTGGGACTGCCACAAGACATAGCTTGCTATAAGCCTGAGTGCTTTAATTATATACACTTGTTAATTTCTCATTTAAGCTTAGGCTCATTTTGATGGAAATGAAATTCTGATTTCTTCGTTAAGTGAGAAGAAATACTTAGGGAATAATTATCCCTTAGTATATCCGTCTTAAACCTCCCTTTAGTATATCCATCTTAAACTACAGCTCACAACCATCCAGAGGACAGGCTGTTTCACAAAGTTTTCAATATCGTAAAATGGGATAATGACCTTCATTGAGAAAAAATCTTGTAACTTCTTAAGTTATTCACACACACAAAAACTGATCATGATTTTTGTTTCTATTGTGTCTTTCTTTTCCCTTGCATTATCTTGGACTATTAAAACCACAAGATTTCGGAGTGAATTATTTAAAAACTGAATTAGTTTTTTTTAAGTAATATATCAAAACCAGAGTTTGAAACTGCTGGAATTTTTCCTTTCTTCTCATGCTGTCTTAAAAAAAAAAAAGCTTTTTGAAGTATGTTAGGCTAAGTTTCAGCTTAATTTTCCCCCATTAATTCTAATATTGATATTCCATCTATTTTAACTCCATTTTTATTGAATTTGTCAATCATTCAAGCAGAAACGCAACTCTCAGCAAATAAAATCAACCTAATAACTGAAAACCAAAAGAGAAAACAGCCACAAATAAGCCACACAGGCACAAAGACAGGAGAAAGACAAAGATGCCCTTCTGTGACATATTCCACTGTAACATAACACAAGGTTCCATCCCGACTTAAAAGTCCTACTAACTGCTAAAACTGGTCACCAAGTTTATAGCCTAATGATTGCTTCACTTCTCACCCCAAGCAAGCTTACAAAAGTTGAAAGCACACTACAAATGACAGCAGCAAATAATACTTCAGTCCACGTAGACCTAATCGTAACACTTCAGCAAAATTGAATTATTAGTTCCATTACTAAACTTGGTGTTCAAAAGGACTTAAAAGGTAATCTTTCTATCCAGTGTTCAGAATGAATGCGCATTTTTTTTCCTTTCTCTGAAACTACTACAGCTCAAAAAGTATTAAAGAGACTGATCTATGAATGAAGGAAAATAGTTTTATGCATTATTTCTTGCTTCACATGCTGTATTAGGCATTCAGGAAAGCAACTCAACTTAAAAAAAAATCTAGTCTATTCACAAGGCAAAAGAAACATTAACTGTAAAGAGTTTTAATTTGGTGGTTTTGGCATTTATGTTTTCCTCCATTTTTCAGTAACTGATTAAACACAGAGTAACCCGTTAATCACAGAATGGGTCAGGTTGGAAAGGACCACAGTGGGTCATCTCATCCAACCTCTCTGCTCAAGAAGGGTCTTCCTAGAGCACATGGCACAGGATTGAGTCCAGATGCAGATCTTCCCCATAAAGAAGATAAAGCTGACATGCATTTTATTGGTATTAACACAATACAGTTTTTTGTACTTTTTTTTTCTTTAAAATTGAGGGAAACCCAGTAGATAACTTAGTGTTGACATATAAAGGTCAGCCCTACTGCACTTAATAATGAGCTTAACAGCCAGGCTTAGTGAACAGACCCATAGATGTTAGCAGCAGCATTTTCAAAACCAGGTCCTACTCTATTGGTTTTGAAGGATTAGACCATAATTGGGTGAAGAGTTTAATACAGCTTAAATAACATCGGCTCAGTAGTTTCAAAGTAGTTCAAAACAACAGGCCAAGCACACTCTCTGCAGATTATATCTAAATTACTCAAGACTTGGCTCTCCTGAAACCCATGTAGAGATCCCATTAAAGGCAATGATTTTTAAGATAAAGTAAGCTCTTTGGGAGCTTTATATTCTATTTGGGCAAAGAGGGGAATGTAAGATCATTCATATCCATCAAAAATCTGAATCTTGAACATAAAGGCATGGATCAAAATCAGGCTAAAATCTCTGTACACACCAAATGAAAAAATAAGCTTTGATAGCCATCAGAAAATCTGGTAAACTGCTTACTTGCCTCATTTTAAGTTAGCAAAAAGCATGAAATGCAGTTGGGAAGAAAGGCAGAAAAAAAGAAAATTATCAACCAGCAGAAAAGTATCAGTTGAAAGAGCAGAATGTCATATGAATGTCTGAAGGTGCTGGACGCAACTATTTGTGCAAATGTCTTCTTGGGCTCTTTTCATGGCTTTTCCCACTAATGGAAATCGTGTGCGAGGAGACTGCGACCCCATCCATTCCCTCCGTTTCTGAACAGTGTGCATGTGTCACAAGAAAGAGATTTTGCTGCAGGGTTCATTGTCCAGAACAATGCCAAAGGAAAGGATGACACCAACTGAAACAAACACATTGAAAAAAAAATATTACTTTGGGCATTTCGAGTCATACAGTACACGTGAAATTCTACTTACTATAAAAATATGAGTGAAATACAAAATTGAATTTGATGGGTTGCTGCTTTAGATGGCACATTTTTTAAAGATCCTGGATCCTGACATATGAAAAGTTAGCCTTCTCTGGCCTAAAAAATACCTCTGGTGAGATTCCTACACCTCAAACCAGTTACAAACAGAATAGTTACAAGATTCCTAAAAGAGACTATTCGATGAGTAGCTCACAAGCATTTCTTCAGGAACGCTAGCCTGAGATAAAAAGGCAGATGACAATCCACTCCATTTGCTCTAATTTCCTGAGTGCATCTCTCTAAGCACTAGGGGTTTACATATGCCCTTAGCTAGAGTCAAAGCAGAATGTATGCTTCAGCACTGCCATAAAGAAAACAAACAAAAAACCATCACAAAAGCCCACAAGCAGCATTTCCTGCACATTAGGAGAAGGGGGATGCACTGCCTGAAATCTAGCCCTGTAGACGACACAAAACAACAGAATACTCCACCTTCTAGAGCATACAGTAAAATGAGTTCAGCTTGGTTTTGATTAGGACACACCAACATCACAAGAAACTGCAGATCTGCTCTCTTCCTGCTACGACTGCCCCATCCGACCACTATTATACCAACAGCTGTACAGCTCTGTAACTAAGCTTAAAAGTTTAAGGAGAGCTGGGTCTACTCTGAAAAGCACTTTAGTTAAGTTGCTTCCACTTTTACATTTTGAAATACTTTATCCAACACATTCAGCTTTACAGCTCTCCCAGTTGTTTCCATACTGATCCATTTATTTATTTTAATAAGGTGAATAAATGAAAATGTTCACCACTATAGTAGAGGGGAAACATCTTTCCAGCTCTTCCAGTTGTTTCCATACTGATCCATTTATTTATTTTAATAAGGTGAATAAATGAAAATGTTCACCACTATAGTAGAGGGGAAACATCTTTCCAGCTCTTCACTATTTCCAGCTTTAAGTCTGAACGCTCAAAACCAGAAAAGAAACAAGTTTGGTCAGAGAGCCACTGCCCTGAGTGTTTTCCTATACACACCATTCCATCATCTTGAAGGTCTTCTCAAGGTACAGTACATATTCTATAGACTCCTTCTATGGTCAGAATACAGAATTGAACAATATACATTACTTGTGTGCAGTAAATGACAGAATGCAAATGCTTTGAATTCTTTACTCTGCATATATGGCTATGTTTTAGTATGGTACCCACATTTAGATCATAATTTCCATCAGTCTATATAAACACGCATGAAGATAAACAGGCACTCTTCCCATGCAGAACTGGAAGAATTCATCCAGAAGCTTTACTTTGTAAATTATTTCAGATGCGTTTTACTAAAGCCATAAAGGATATTAGCAAGTGTGCTGGGAACTTTTGTTTTAAATTACTATGATCTGTTACTCTAATAGAAGTTACTAATATTATTTAACCCCACTGGTGTACTTAAAATGACAGCAGTCTTAAGCTCTTTTCAATAGATTTTGTCTCTATAGCAATTTTCCCCCAATACCCTCTTCCTATTTAGCCTGTTGGTTTCTAGCTTTGTGTACCTAAAAAGAAACTGAAATAACATAGGCTTTCAAATTATCCTATCTTTCAGAATAAAAAGGTAAGCAGCTATCTAAGAATGCTTTATTAATCTTTTCACTCCAAATTACAGCGATTCATTCTTAAATTACATAACCTGTAAAAAAATTCCAAAGAAAGCAACATCCACCCTTGTTCTGACCATCTTGTGATTTCAGAATTAAAAAACTCACTAAATTATCAGCTGCTGCAATTCTTAGCAGTTCCATTATAATCATACTTAAATTAGTTGAAAAACATATTCCTTCTTGACACTGCCCTGCACTTGAATCCCCTTTGGCTATAGGAGCTTTCTAACCAATCCCCAAGTCTTCCCTCAGTCACAGCTTTACAACATAAAAATCTTTCATTCTGCACACACCTCCAGTGTTCCGTGCTCCTCCACACACCTAGACAAACTGCACTTTAACAGTCTCCTGTTACCATGATCTCAGCCATGCTCTAAACTTTTTTTTTGTCAGTCCAGCAATCACTGAACCATTCACTGTTCATCACTATTGCTTTTATGTTTACACACAGACAATTGACCAAAACTGCAAAGTGCATCACACCTGACACAAACACTGGGGAAAGTTCTCAACACTCTCAACCTTTGACAGTGGCCTCCAGCCATTATTTCTGAGTGCTGGCAGCTCACCAGCTCTTTATCCATTTTATTTCACTGTACAGTCCTAATTTTTAAATTAATTTTAGTTGAGTAACAGTAAATCAAGGACCTAATAAAATGTAAATGTTAGCTATGTAAATAATGTACTTTCAGTTTGACACCCAAGACACAAAACCAAACCAAACCAAAACACTGCTTCAGGTTAACTATTTCCTTTTGGCAAGAGCATAAGTAATACAAAACTGGTTTAGCAGTCACTGAGGCAATCTTAATTGGAGGCAGCATAATCAGCTTCACACACAATGAGAGCAACACTAAAACCCAAACAATTTCTATGGCATACATATAATATGAAAGATCTGTGGGTTTTAATTTAAGGTTTTAGGCATGATCACTTTTAAGAGCAGACAAAACCACAAGGTAAGTGTTTAAGCAGAGATTGGGATGGTAAAGCCAAGTATGGAAATGTCCTTCACACTGACTTGGTACAGTAACAAATCGAAAATATAGATAATTTAAAATAGAAAGTTTGAAACATGTTCAACTTAAAACTACAGGGGAGTCTCATAAACAATCTTTGGGTGTCTGAGAGACTTTAAGATGTTGCTGATTCAGGTGCTTAATCATCTTTCTGGCAGGGTGAGCAGCTTGTAAGAAAGGACAAGAAGGCAGTAAGATCTGCCCCCCAGACCTAGGATCCCATTCCCAGCCTCTGCATCAGCACAAGTCACCCAAAAGAAATGTGAGTTTAGGCAAGGGAAGCGAACTCAGGCGCAGGTATTGCTGGCTCTTCCTTACAGACACCAGTCTGAGGGGTGGGGATAAGAGACCAGCTGGCAGCATCTTAAACCACAGCATCTCAGGCTTCCAGAGCACATCTGTCAGAGCCATTTGTGAATAAATTTCAGTGTAAGAGTTTGTAGAATTCATATGTAAAGATTACAATGAAAACACAACAGATAAAAGCACAAAAAGATACAAAGGCTGATTGATAATATAAATGTGAGAAGGAATTATCATGGGTAGACTTAACCTTTTCTTTATTTACACCACACAGCACAGCCGGAGAGAAAACAATTGAAACTTTGAAATCTACTACATTTCCAACCCAATCTGTTTCCCCAGAATAAAAAACAGTTCATGACATAAAAGGCTATTATTTTGTTCCATTATTTATTTGATTTCAATAGAAGTACATGAGGATAAATTTGGTTTCTGGCTAGAGGCAACCAACTACAGATGACACAAATGCCACTTTTTATTTTGTTGTCTTACCTAAGACTAGAAATAACAGCATTAATAGCTGACAATAAAGTTGTGTACAAAACAGTGTGCTTCAGCTTGCCCTCTGGATTTTAACTTCCCAATACCTTTCTCAATATAAATTATTATTCTCAATATTAGTGCTAACCTCTGCTCTTTTCCCCTCTCACAGTTGTCCTTTCTGCTGTAAAGGACTTCTCCCACCATAAGTTTCTGCTGTCAGAATAGTCTTTCCCCATATATTCACTTCTCCAGCTCAACATCCACTCCTGGATTTCTATTGCACCCTTCCCTTCCTTTCCCATCTCCTATCCTTCTTTACAACTGCTATTGGGTTTACATTGGCTAATTCATCGCAGTGTTTCTTCCCAATTCTGTCTTGTTTTTGATGGTAAAACATACTGAGTGAAGGATGATGACAAGAACAATCACAACTCATGAATAAACAATATTTTGTTAATGTATGAATTATCATATTTAAAACTGCAAAAAGTCCTGGGACACAATGAACTGTATTGTGTAAAGCGTCATTGTATCACTGCAGTGTGTGGTTACAGGGGCAGAACAAAACTTAAAAATCACTAATGCTGATTTTTAGCCCTGTGGCTAAAAAAAAATGCAAAAGAAATGAGAAACAAAGGAATTAGCACTGTCCATGTCAAGAATGCCTGTTTACTCAACCCACTGAACTACAGGAGTATCTTTGTGCAGCTAGTGATACAAAAGCACCTGGGATGCCTTGACATTTTCCCATGATCTTCAAACATAATTCTAACAAAAATGTATCAGGAATCATAGGCTGTTGCAGATAATTTTGGGATATTAAAGCTGCATTAATTCAACTCCTATTTGGAAATATAAGCAAGAACTTTTCCTTCTTCTGTTGCTGTACTAGTGACCATCTATGTTTGTCATTACATGAAACAGA
>JAWWES010000081.1:127246335-127259763 GCA_035583135.1 Lophotriccus pileatus
CGGCCGCGCTGGCGGGCGCTCCGTGCGCGGGGCCAATGGCGGCGCCCCCGCCGCGCGGGAGGGGCGGGCGCCCTGACAGCCGCGGGGCCCGGCGGCCGCGGCCCCTCGCACTGCCCTGCCCGGGACGCGGCGCCGTACCTCGGGCCGAGCGGCACAGCTCCGCCTCCTGCCTCCTCCCTCCTCTCTCGGCGGGGCAACTTCCTGTGCTAGCGGGGCTCCTGCCGCCTCCTGCCCGAGCGTCCCCGCCTCCCGGTCCCGCCCGCCCTGCTCGGCCCGGGCTTCGGCCCCGGCATCGCGGCACCTTCGGCGGCGGGAGGGCTCTCTCTCGGTTGTCTCGTTGGGTTTTCTGGAGAGGGTGTTTTGGGGGAGGCCGAAAGCTCAGCCGTGGAGTGTTTCAGCATACCCCGTTCACGCCCTCTGCTCGTTTTTTACCTTTCGTGCTTGGGTCCAAATTGTTGCTCCAGGCGCGTAGAGTGAAAAGCAATTAGACACCTTAACATCACAGAACGGTTTGGATTGGAAGGGACCGTGAAGATCATCTAGTTTCAGCCCCCGATCATCACCATCACAAGCCCACTTCAGTGGCAACTTATATTTAAGGTAATAAAAACATAACACATGGCAAATTATGAACCCTGTGAAGTAATTTTTTTTGCCACCTTGAGATTGATGCTAGGTCCTCAGCAACAGATAATTCCTTTACTTCGGTGCAAGAAGCAAGCCACTGACTCTTGGAACAGCTTACTGATTAGTATTGCTAGTGCATGCCTTGGTCCCTGCAAAATGGCACTTGATAACCACGTGCAACACTCCCCTCCCTGTAAGGAAAGAAACACGAAAAAGAAATATTTGCATTTGTTTACCTCTGCAAGTTCGGAAGTGAAAGCCGTACCCAGCTGAACTTTCTCATCTTTCTAGGTGACATGCATACAGAGTGAAAAGCGAGCCTACAGAAAAGTTGATTACTCAGTTTGTGTCTGGCACGCATACCAAACCACAGTTTTCCCCAGTCATTTCTGTAGCAAGCTTAATAAATAGCTCAAATGATACAGCTTTCCTAGAAAGATAGCATGTCCTGATTTTGAGTGATGAGACACAAAATTGCACAATTTTTTTCTCCAAGAAATTTCACACAAAGGATGTTTAGCTGCTTTGAACACGGCGGCTCACTGAGTACAACCTTACCTTTTATTCCCAAGCAATCTTGTCCCCATCTGGGACCGGTGTTGTCACATCCACTGTGAGCGCCTCCCCTGATTTTTCTAACTTCTGTGTTCAGAATTTTGAACAATAATTTATTTAATTCATACTCCTAATGGTAAGCCAGGAATCATGTACTTGTAAAACATTTTAATAGTTTATTTTAATTTTTTGATTGTTTTATTGTGATTCAATTAAACCCAAGTCATGATTATGCTCATGGATATTTGAATAAGGCATTATGTGCAAAACAGCAATCACATTCAAATAGCTGGTCTATATGAATTTTGACTCTGTAATCAGAACCAAAGTAAATAAATATGAAGAAATATCAGAATCCATGTTTTCAGTTGCGTGATTTTGCATTATCTAATTTTGCATTATCTAAACCACTGCTGAGGAGTTTGTCTGCATGAGTCCTAGTAGAAAAGTACATCTGGTTCTAGTTCAGTTTCACCTGGTTGCACAGAATCACAGAATATGCCGAGTTGGAAGGCACTCACAAGGATCATGAAGTTCAACTCCTGGCTCTGCCCAGGACAGCCCCAAGAGCCATACCATGTGCCTGAGAGTATCATCCAAATGCTTCTTGAACTCTATCAGCCTTGGTACTGTGACCACTTCCCTGGGGAGCCTGTTCAGTGCCCAAACACCCTCTGCGGAAAGAACCTTTTTCTAACATCCAGCCTAAACTTGCCCTGACACAACTTCAGGCCATTCCCTTGCATCCTGTCACTGGTCACCGCAGAGGAGAGATCAGTGCCTGCCCCTCCTCTTCCCCTCACAAGGAAGTTGTAGACTGCAACAAGGTCTCCTCTCAGTCTCCTCCGGACTAAACAGAACAACTGACCTCAGCCACTCCTCATGTGGCTTCCCCTCAAGGCTCTTCACCGTCTTCATTGCCCTCCTTTGAACAATCTTTAATAACTTAATATCTTTCCTATATTGTAGTAACCAAAACTGGACACAATTTCACCTAATCACAATATTCATTTCACCACCAAGTTATTCTTCTGAGTAATAAACCTGTGTATGCACAGCAGCCTCGACACTGAATCCATAAAGAAGTCATAAGGAATTACAGTTTCATGAAAGTGATTCCTAAGAAGTTTTCTCCACTTTTACTTTCACTGTTTCATTTCTTCATTCTTAATCTTCATTTTACAGGAAAAACCTTTCCCATTGTGAAGTTTTTTCTGCAGAGAAGGCATTCCCACTGTTCAGAATGGCAGTTTACATTTAGATGATAGAAAGTACTACAGACATACTTGTTTCTTTCGGTGGAATAAGAAGTAACCAGGGTGAAGTATATGTGTCCTGAAATATTTTAAATTTCTCTTATAGGTATAAGTACAGGAGGTATACCATTACTATTATGTAACTATAACTGAAGTGTATGTAAATCAGAGCATCATTTTTATTGATCCTGCTACACCATCAATTTGTGTCATATCCCTTGAGCAGATGAATTTAAAACTCTAAAAGTATTTTTAACTTACATGGTTTTATCTCACAAAATTTTGAAGAAAATGTATCAGGTATTGTTTTCAGGGACTCTTTCTCTGGTTTTTCTCCTATTTTTCATTCCTTCACAAGATCTTCAGATTAGTCTGACAATTTAACAAGAATCTGTCCCTTTTCACTCTCCTATGCAGTGGTTTTCAAGTTTATGATTTGTCAATTTTTTTAATAGAAGTTCAGTCAGGTCCACTGAAAGTAGGCTTCTTTATTTATCTTTTGCAAAGCTCTGAGAATC
Source organism: Lophotriccus pileatus (assembly GCA_035583135.1). Taxonomy (NCBI): domain Eukaryota; kingdom Metazoa; phylum Chordata; class Aves; order Passeriformes; family Tyrannidae; genus Lophotriccus; species Lophotriccus pileatus. Next base: position 127,249,292 of record JAWWES010000081.1, read on the forward strand.
ACTTCCCGAGCTTTTGGCGTTTAGTTCATTTTAGACAAAAGGTTGGAAAATGATGCTCAACATCTTTGTTCCAAGTTTACAACACGGATTAAAGTAACATACAGAAAACTATCTCCCAAAAATGCAACAATTTGTCTACTGTTTAACCTGATGTCTCCTTATGTATGTCTAATCACCAGGTTAAGCCCAAAGATGTGAAAGAATGTTCTTAATTATTTTTATTCTATTAATTTTGCCATCACTGAATAGGAGTTTTGCCCCTTCTCTCATCCAGAACTGTAGCCTGAATGTTGCCAATAAAACAGCTATTTGATTAGGACTGCTATTCAGGCTATCATTAAATCTTTCAGGGAACTTCTAAAAGGTACAATATTCCTCATCTAACAACAAAGCTAAAGCTCTCTTTATGCTCCTGTCACTTCCTAACAATGTAATTTCTGGTGGCTTTGACAGATACAGTCTTGCTCTTCTCATATCCAACCAGAATTGTTGCTCCAAGAAATAATTGCTTTAGCTCATCCCTTTATCCATGTAATTCCTCGCTTTACATCTATCCAGTGTTTCCCATCAATCCACCCATTCTGTATACACTTTGCCTTCATTTTGAAATTCTTTAGTCCTATCTTGTCTTGTTTTCACTTAGCTTTTGTATTTGCTTCTCACCTCTGACTACCATAGAATTCTGTCTTTCACTGACCTTTTTTTAATAACAAATCCTGTTTTGCTCTCCACATGTGACACTGTTACTCTCAAATCCATCCAAAAGAGACCTACAGCAGGATAGCTACTGTAACTTCATGCTGCTAGTGTACTGAGCCAACTCCTATCATGCTTCTCCCATATTTACTATTTCTGCCTGTTAGTTCATGTCTTGTCTTACATTCAGTTGCAATTTCTTCAGCACAAGTACCTTCCTGTCACTCTATGTCAGGTTAGTGGTTGGTGCCACTGTCCCTAAAATCAAACATTTCTAAAGCATCAAGATTTCTAAAGCCCCAGATAACCATCCTTATCCATGCTTCCACAGAGATAGAGGGGATGTGGATCCCTCTTTCCTTCCAGCCTTCCAGCTGAAAGTATCAACGTGGTGTCAGTCATGATAGATGGTGTATTTTGTGACACAGACAGCCTGCCATTAGGACAAACTCATTTCACTGAACCATCTGATGGTAATGACTTTCAGTGACAGACTGACCTAGGCTGGCTCGAGTCAGTGTGCTGGAGGTGAAAGGCTCCATATTCCATTACCAGGACTCTGAGCCATCAAGTCTGCTCCATCCCACCCCTACTTAATCTGTATTGATAGACTTGGTAGCATTTTCCTAACTGCTGTCATCCATACAGATGTCTGCCGTCATTTTGTTGGTATGGTCAATCAATACTACATTAAATGTTACCCTCAGTTTACGCTTAATTGTCTAAAGTAGATGTGATATTTTCATTATTTATACAACTATGCATTCCAGATCAAAAGAATAAAATACTTGTTTACATTATTATTATTGCGCTGACATCAACTTTTGGATTTCTGTGTAAAGAAATTAATCTCCTATCGGAGGGTAAATGGGGACTGACAAGCACTAGCTCCTGTTGCCTCTGGGACATAATTATGCTTGCAAATACAAAACCAGAAAAATCATAAGCTTAACACAGTAGACACTCTTGAAAGTTTCATCTCAGCATGAAGCTATGTTTTAATTATTATTTTTGTCTGCATTGTTCAGACTGACAGTGCACTAGAATAAGTGCTTATCCTACTTAATTCTTCATGAGACTTATGTCACTGGAAGATGCATTTAATTTATTTTCTTTTGCTTTCCTTAAGCCAGCACTAAGTGGTTATCTATAAACATTCCTTAAAGGTTTTACTACTTCAGGGCCAGATCCAAAGCCTGTTGAATCAATTGGAAACTTCAAAGGTCTTTGGAAGAGGCCCTAGTACAAGGTAGAGGTAAGCTGTAATTTGTCTGGGGACATCAGAGAATTAAAAAAGGGAAAAACCCTTATTTATATTCTACAATATTAACAGATTTCCTATATGGTATAGATTTTCTGTTCTTATGAACTGAATTTGGACACTTTGACATCCCCATCCACCTAAATGATAATTTTAGAGAGAGATATATATAGATATAGAGATAGATAAACATGTCCAAATACCAACTGAAGATTGATAACATTATAATATATGATATTTTTTCTGATCCAGAACTTGAAAATATTATTGTAATACATACACTTCTTACACCTGAACAACTGTTATCTGTGTTGTGGAAGAAGTTTTTCATATTTACTGATTTAATTGGATAAGTACAATGATGTATTTAATTATGGGAAAAGTAACATTTTTAAAATTACTGTGATGCTATTTTGGTTCATTTTTAAAAAAGATAAACCATAAGGTATCAACATAATAATCTATTATACGATCAAACAGAAAGCTCATCTTCAAATAATGAATATGGGTTTTGTGATAATGAAATTAACCAAACAAATTGCCTCCAAATTTTAGTGTGGTCATCCAGGAAACAAAAACATAGTTACAATTTTATAAACTATTTGCAATATAATTTCGGATCCATATTCTCCATATTGCATGATGGTGCCCCAAATTACTAGATTGATACAGTTCTCAATTTCCCACAGAATTCTCCTCTATTCTGTACAAATAATTAAGTATTCTGTTAAGTCTGGACTTGAACTTAATTCTCCCCATCCCAGGTGCGTGCCATAAATGAAATATGCACTGTCCTGCTTTATACACTGCTGTTCATTAGCTAATACAGAGTTGAACACATCAGTAGGATAAACAGAGAGCTGTTTGTCATACACCCAGTTATCCAACAGCAGAATCCTTAGAGCAATCCCATCCTAGCAAGTGTGGGACCTAAATCTAGTTTTTGTTTCCAGTGAAGTAGAAAGAGGGAAAGAAGTGCTCCTTTCCTTTCTCCAGTGTTTTCCCCTGGTCTCTGGGACCTGAAGGCTCATTTTGCTAGTAAAGAGTGAGACAAAGGCATCCCTCAGTGCCTGAGCCTTTACCATGTCCCATGTAACCAGAGCTTCAGTCTCCCCGAGCAATGGGCCCGCATTTTCCCTAGTCTTCCGTTTGTCACCCAAACATACTTGCACAGTAGTTTTGCTCAGGACTCTTCTTTAACACTGAGGTCATGGCACATGCGTATAATACTACTCCCTCTAACCCTCTAGAACAGTGTGTCAGCTACCAGCTACCAATGCCAGTTACCTGTTAGTAATTGTTAGACGATGACTTGTGCTTCAAGAAGCTTGAACCATGCTTGAGAATAGCTTGGAAGAGAGCTGGCTCACATAGGCCAACACTGTGCTTGGGATTTTGTAGCTATTTAGCAGCACAGATGATCAAATGCAAGTGCCCAGAATCAGCCTTTGACAGAGTTCATTGTATTTCTGTGTCTGTATTACCAGTCAAGAAAGAAACCCTGAAGTCACTGTAGATAGATATCTTAAAGTGTTGGAACAGTGCTTAGCACAGGTAAAAAAAATCAAAATAAAATAATCAGAGTTGCTTAGAAAAGAACAGAGAACAGAACAAAACAGAAGTCCTTACTATACAACAGTATGCATCTTGAATACTACATCTTTTAACCCTGTCTCAGGAAAGACACATAAAACTTAAAACCATTATAGAGGTGGGTAACAAGAATGATCAGGTTTGGCTATTGTAAAAGAGAAGATTAAACTGATGAACACTCTTCATCCTGGAAAAGAGATAACATGAGAGAGGGAAACAAAGTTGTTGCTTGCAGAGAGTTTAAATAAGGAGAAACTGCTGTTTCCCAAAACTAAAAAAGAAGAGGACACCAAGTAAAAAAAAAAAAAATTCAGGCAGCAGGTTAAAACCAGAAGTCTTTCCTTGACTGTGGACCTGCTTTCTCACTTTGCCTTATCTGGGATGGTCAGTAGACCCAGTTATCTCCCCAGCTCCACCCATCATGACAGATGGTGTGGTTTTGCATTCTGCTGGTGAGGACAATTCCTGCTCTGCAGCCTCCTCCAGCTCCTGGACAACATGCCTTATGGATGAACCCTGCTTTTGTTTCTTCCTGAGAGTAACTTATAATTTAGCCAGAAATTCTGTGTCTTATTGTATGGTAAAACTCTGTATATGTATAGATTTGCACCTTGAGGGTGCAATAAATATGACATTCATCTCTTTTTTACAAAAGATTTTCTATTACTTTAAGGTTACTGCCATCATAGTAGCATTTAGATTATAGTTAGTGGTTAAAGCTACTTATAAATATTTTTTCTCACTTAATGTTGGTTTTATGTGGCCAGTGTTAGACTTTTATATAATCAGTAAATTTTATGTACAGTTGACAAGATCATTCAATTAAATTATTAAATCATTCAGACCAAAGTAAGTACTGCTTCTGCAAAGGTTTCTCTCACTCATCATGGCAAATTACATGTATTTCAGAGAAAGTTTAGTTCATCACAGACAGGTGTACAATGGTGTGTACGTTCCCCAAATGTTTAGTTTATGGTGAAAAGAGAAGGTTAGGTCATTTGATCTCACAGTCTGTATGTCCTGTGCTATTAAAACTTGCCAACTCACTGTTGTGCTGAGGGTTGCTGAGCACAGCAATATGAACAAAGTGCTTTGTACACTCTGAGAAGGAGCAATGGAAATCCAGAGATGGGGAATCAGACATTTTTCTGCTGTGGTTTGTTCCCATGATTAATCTCATTCATAATTACGATAAAAAAACCCAATAAATAACAGCCAAAGAAAGTTGTTTCCAATATCTCATTTGAATCTGTTTGATTTCCTCTTTCAGCTGTTGGCTCTTCTGCATCTTTTCTCTGTGAAGGTGCTTATACACTGTAATCAGACCACAATCTAACCCTCTTAATAAACTATACTTACTGAGATCTGGGAAGTTTTACTGAGATTTCTTACTGCTAGGCATTCCCTTCAACTCTCACATAATTTTTACAGCTGTCTGCTGTGGTTTGTCTAATTTATCAAAATTCTTTCAAAAATACAAATGATAGAAGACAAATTTATTAAAAAAATTATCCAGTCAGACAAATTCAGAATTAAAGCGTATCATTAACCCTGGCCATTACTTTATTACATTGTTTTATATCCAACAACTAAGTATGTGCTTTGTCAAAGCTTTGCTTTGGCAAACTGCCTTGAATCATTTGGAAGCAGTGACCTTAATAGTTTCAAATCATTATTTTTTAGAATAAAGCTTCCCACCTTTCTAAGTATCACTTGTAATTCTTTGTTTGGCTTCATTAAAAAATGGTTTAATGGTTCCAGATTAACAACAGATCCTTACCACTGTATTAATTCCATCCTCAGTGTTATTTGCTATATGCCAAACTTTTTGTTTTAATTTTTTGTCAAAAATGAGCTTGTATTCCTAGCTGGGGCTTTGGCAAAAATCTTAAGGGACATGTGGCCTGCTGTTATTCCCTGCAAAACCTCATTAAAAGCTTATCTTTAATAATAGCTACTTTTTTGGTTCACCATCTATTTCTTAATAGCTTTAATGCTCTATTGTTTTGTTATTAAGAAATTATGCTTTATCATTTCTTCCCACAAACACAAGTGGACTGCCAAGGTTCCCTAATAATTTTAAGAACAAATTCACAATTAGAGAGCAGGTCTTCTAGTTTGACAGCCTTTGCCTAATTGATGTGATGCGTTGTGGCTACAGGCCACTGAAGTGTGAGAGCAAGCTCAGCACCGTCCTCTGGGCTGGTTTGCTGCTGGTCCTTTTTTGCTGTTGGGAGGGAAGATGGCAATTGCATTGCAGCCACGTGGGCACCAGGCCCCTTCTCTGTGTGGCTGGCATGCTGTGCCTGGCAAGGCTGCCCATCCCAGCACCTTTTCCCTTTGGTAATGATTGACACAAGACAGAAGGATTCTTCCTAGAAAGATCCTGGCATCACCTGTGAGGAAAAGCAGATGGCATTTTTGCACAGCCTGAATTCCAGAATAATGTGGATGCTTTCTCTGTCAGCACTTCAAACCACTAAAGTAAGTGCAGACATAACCCGTATTCCTGGCTGGCCAAGAGTCCAAAGATGTATGGTAATGAGTTCCTTAATTCCCCTTCACTGAAATAGGGCTCTGTGAGTTTCACTTTCCCATGTGGAAACTATCTAAATGTTATTAGACCCAGAGTTTGGACAATGAATCTTAATCTCATAATGGTGGATGGCATTCATGGAGAGCATCCTTGTTCTCCTCTTTGTTTTGCAGGGGTTGAGTAAGACTGGAGTAGAAAGAAGCTGGAACTTCTCAAACTTTAGTTGCCAAACACAGTTCCAGTTAGCTGAGACAATACTGAACTGAAATGATGCAGCTTTATGCTGTAGTGTTTTATCCCAGCTTCTCTATATTGGGGCTTTTCTTGATGCTGACTTGCTTTAATGGCTGTGTGGATTTAAATTTTTTTTAATAAGATTTATATCAGAATTATCAGAGTGATCTAAATATAAGCTAAATTACCTAAAAAGGGTATTCATGATTAGTACAGCCACAGTGAGCTATCTTTTCAGTAGCTTAATTCCAATAGAGCATGTACTGAAATGAAGGACAGATCTGACTAGAATTGCTTCAACACGGTTTGTAAATGTATTACTAATACTGATAATACTACGTCAGACTATGCACCATATAAATATACAACAAGAAAGATATTCTTTGCCTAAAAATGTCTGAAAGTGAGCTTCGTGTAACAGTAGCAAGCTACCTTGCAACAACAAAGTAGTGGACAGAGTTTGAAAGAGGGGATATCAGCTTCCAAGGGGCTGCTAAAAGATGTCGACACCAGTTTAGGGTAAAATATAAAAAAAAATCACCCAGTTACATAATAAGAAGCTATTTCTTCAACATTAGGTATAAAAAAAAGTCTTGAGTAGTTTGATATAACTGGAATGTTCTTGGTTTAAGCCCAATCTGTTTTTATAAATAAAAAGATGGTTTCTCAAAAGATCAGGAATTAGGATTAACTTTCTAATGGGAATTCTTTTCCAGGATAATTCAATTTTGTAGTGACAAAAAGAAAGTACACACAAATAATTAATTAGCAATACTTCAGCATAGAGAATTAATACTTACCCTACATAATAAGGCAAAAGGTAGTATATCTGTAAACAGTATTATTCTTAGTTACTAATATTTTTGTACATATTTTTCTTTCATCCAGTATCTAATTTCTCCATTCTTGCTAGAAATATTATTCATTACAGAGTTATATGCAAACCCCCTCATCATACAAACATTTATGCATGTCCTTTATATTATACAATCCAGTGCTAAGTGGAGAAAAGTTTTAGCTTCTAGGGACTTTAGTTCTCAAACATTTCTTTTAAAAATCATCTTAAAATAAAAACACTTTTTCCTCCTTGACAGACTGAACATTTTCATGTTAGCGGAATAAATAATAAATTAACGTGACAGGAAGTAGGGTAAGTAAGAAGACTGAAATGCTGCATTTACAGCTCTAACATGTTTTGAGAAAAAATCTGATCAAAGGCATTTTATGAACAGAAATTTTCTATTTCCCTTTTGGGGTAAATTGTCTTTACTGTGCAAAGAGGAGTGAGTACTATTGGGAGCAGAGAATCTTGTTTTGAAATCTGTTTTCCTAGAATGGCTGCTTTACTTTTGCAGTTTTATAGCCGTTAGTCTTTTTCCAGCACTAATCATGCAAGTGATGTCATAAAAAGTAACTTTTATAAGTTTTACTTACATATATTTCAAATCTTAAATAGGCTGTTCAGACAAAACTGTTTAGAAGACCCTATTATTCCATGCAGTAGTGTGTGATGAGGAGATGCTACATTTATTTTAGGAGAGAAAGAAATCTGTATTTCATTTGTTACACTGCTAACTTCACTTTAGGTAATTGCATTCAGCTTTATTATTGCCCAGAGCAATAACTGATTGTTAGTTATTGAAGTCTGAAATGATTTTTCTCATTTCCCAGGGGAATCTGGAGATTTACATGGTGCACAGCAGTAACTAATAGATATAATCTGGTCATAATGTAGCCCTATAATGTGGTATTTACTTGTTGAGAGCATGGATGTTGAACATTTTAACATTTCCTCAAGAAGTGTTGCAGATTTTACCCATGATATGTAAGCTTTAAGTGCATACTACTCTTATTTTTACAATGGTTGAAATGCCAACAATCATTAGAAGGTATATAAAACACTGGGGATCACACACCTGTACTTACCCAGCTGCACAGGAACTGGAACAGATTTTACCCTCGATTTCTAAAATGTACACACATGAGTTAAAAATAACCTATGCTAAGTATATTTGATCAACAATAGATTCTCATGGGTTTGACTTGGAATATTGTATGAAGATAATTACATTGGGAGAGAGGAAAGTTTTTATGGAGCAGAGCTTGCTTTTCTTGCTCTCCTCTGAATTGTTTGTATCTATTTCCATACCAGCATATATGCAACCCTGAGTATTTTCAGTAACTGTGTGCCTTGTTTTATGGATGTCCTGTGCCATTCTGTAGTCAAAAGACATTGAGAGTATGCAGTCACAAGCAAAATGTCTCTGGATGTATTCTAGAAGCAGCAGACCTTTTAAAGATGGGGAGTTAAGTTGCCTGAACATAGGCATAAAGTGCATGCTGCGGTGTATCAGGAGCCTCCCCTCAGGACTGGCACATAAGGAAGAGAACCTGTAGGATATTTTGCCTTCTGAAGCAGCCAAGTGAAATACCTTAGGGCACATCAGGTGTCTTGGGACACGTCTTTGTAGTCAGAAAACTAGCTGAAAATCTGCTGCATTTATTCAGTGACCAGAACAAGAGACCCCAACCTAATTCTGACCTTCTTTAAGGCAGTAAAATAAACCTTAAACAACAATAGCTTCGAACTCAGCAATTCTGTGGTACAAATGTCTGTCTTTGAAGCCACATTCAGAAATAGGATCTCAGAGGAATTAAAAAGAAACTGTTGTGTAAACTTGGGTTCATTCTGGCTTACTTAGTTAAAATGCTCCATTTGAGGGTTACAGTTGGTAATGTTAGATAAACAAACCAATAATATGAAGTAAAGCAGTCTTAACCCAATAATATATAATTGTAGTGCAAGTATGTTGTACATTATACTCAAGATAATACTAGATAAAATACCAACTGATGATTATATAATAGTTGTAAACATGTTTTATTAAAGTAGGTTTTCCTTTCCATCAAATATGAATGTTTTATGAAGGTTTCAAAGTATTCCTCAAGGATACATTAAGGAATCTGTTCTGCTCTCAGTCCCCCGGGGGATTAGTGACTGTTATTCACATTAAACCTAATGAGAATTACTGACATAAATACCTGGTGCATCATGAGGCATCCAGGCTCTTAATCCTTAGCATCTTCATCATCCTTTCTGCACAGTCTCCACCTCTTTCCAAGCTGCTGCTGCTTGCATTCCTAGTGCTCATTTCCTTGTACAAAAACATTCCTGCTAACATGAGAGCAACTTCTTTAGTGTGGAAGATTGCTCAAGGAAAGTCTCCCTCCTTGACTAATCATGATGTGTTGCTTTCTTCTGTGCTAGAGGCAGACCCTAAGCTAAGATCTGGATGCCATTTTAAAGTTTTATTGGGATCCTTACTGGATGGGAAGAGAATCAGAGCCATTTCTGTGCTCTGGATTCAGCTCCAGACTGTTTATTGTCAGGGTAGAAGATGAAAGGCAAGAGAGAAGGAGGAAAGCAGTAAAGTGAGGACTGCAGGGGAAAGGAAAAGGGAGAGAGAAAGGACAGGATGGGTTTGTGCTCCAATAGAAACAAAATATACAATTAAGAGTTTAAAGCCATTCCTTCCCAAACAGCAATCAGAAAGAGCAAAATAAATTAAATGCAAGCAATGCCATCCTCCCTTGAAACACCAACCCTTACTATTCTCTCTCCCGCTCAAAACTCAGAGCCAACAGCCAGGCCTGTGTCCTGGAGTTAAGTGTCCCTTTAAAGCCTGCTGTAGCTTTTCTACATGAGATGCTCAGCTGACAGTACCCTCTCTGTCTCAAAGCATGATCCAGAAGGAAGGTGCTTCATTTGTTCAACTCTTCCAGTGCTAGCTTAGATTCACTGCCGCATCTGTGTCTGCACCATCGTCATCATCATGGCTAGGCTTCATGAACGAAGATTTGGGAAGGGCTCTACCCACGCTTGCTACAAGTACACTGATGGCTAAAAAAGCCAATGCGAGACAGACAAGTCCGGTTACAAAAGGCACAGCAAAAAGACTCCCCAGATGACATTGACAAGATGCAATTCTTTCTGCACTCTCTGTTCTTGAGAGTGATCCTGCGCGTGTTCTCAAAAGAGGCAGCAGCGTTATAGATTGTGTGTCTCCAGGCCTCACGATTGGAGGCCAGAGTAGACCAATGGTGATGATCAATATGGCCAAGGCTGAGGGATTGTTTCAGGGAGTCCTCGTA
>JAWWES010000081.1:127259863-127297848 GCA_035583135.1 Lophotriccus pileatus
GTATCGAAAGCTTTGGTGAGATCAACGAAGGTTACATAAAGACTTTTGTTCTGTTCCCTACACTTCTCTTGCAGTTGTCTGAGAACAAATACCATGTCTTGTGTCTGCACAAACTATAAATAAAATCACCTGAAGAAAAAAGACTGGGTTCCAGTGGGTAATCTTACATATTATGCTGTGATGGATCACTGCCGATAACATGTACTAAAAATGTCACATTTTGCACTAAAGCCATACATCAGGTAACTCCTCCACTGGACCGTCAGCCAAGGCCAATATATAATCACTAACAGATTATGGCTTGAAACTTTTTATAAGGATTTTAATCAAAATTAAAATGACTCAGTCTCTCCAAATCTTGTAGTGCCATTCATTTTCCACTATTTTCATTCTGATCACCTGTGCCTCCAGTTGTGCTATGTTCTCTGTTAGTCCTTTTCCCCCTCTCCAGTCTCCTCCATGAAGCTCTTTCCCTCCATTTTGTTCTTGCATTTGCATATCAGAGAGAGGTCCTTTCAAGCTTTTTTAGTTAGCTTCTAATGGTGGCTGTCACTGCCATACTTCTGCCCTTACCATTCCTGACTCCTGCATGTTGTCCCTTTTAAATTATATCAGGGGTTTTTTTGTAGGATTTTTCCTAAGTAAAAAATCCTACAGAACTAGAAGATAAGCTTTTGAGAACTTGTCATGCAATAACTTACCTCATGAGTTTACTTTCCTTAATTGTCTTCCTTGTACAATTTCTGCTATAGCCACATGTATGTGCATCTGGCTAGTTCAGAATAGCAGTTCTCAGTCTTTAATATCAGAGTCCTCTTTTCTGTACTGATTATAAATCTACCACTCCATTATGTGTTTGTCATAGTTCTCTGTACACCAATATTAGGTTCCCTTCTGATGAGATCATTTCTGCAAGACTGGTCAGCTGTGTTCTAGAAGAATTAGGTGAATCTGGAATAGAAAAGGGAAAACAAAGGATGATCAGGTAAATGAAATATATTTTTATGGCAGTGGAACCGAAGACCTGGAGTTTGGTGTGATATATGCAAAGCGAATGGGAATGCCTGGTAGGAAAATATTTAAGCTAGATCTTAAGGCTAGTCAAATAGCAAAAAGTATTGTAATGCTTTTGTGAACTCACCACAGATGACTTTTATTTGATTATGAAGAAGATTTTTAATCATCTGAGAGCAGGAGGACTGGAGCAGCTTTCAGTGGAAGCATTTGTAGCAAGAAATCTAACCCTATTTAAGACAGACATTAAGTAAAAGGCCTGGTGTGGTGCTTGTGGCAGCCAGGATGTAAACTTAGTGATCATGGGATTTTTACTGTTCCTTGCTTTTTTTCACTGACCTTGAAAACATTTCTGGGAAAGCTGTGTCTCTTTCTTGGGTGCTAAATAAACAATCGCGTCTGCTGTATGGCTTTATGTTGCCGCCTTTCACTTTATTCAAAATGTTGGTAACATTTCCTGCTATGAACACATCTATCTGATAAGATCAAAGTCATATTTTTGTATTTCAAATGCATTAGAAAAATAGACAATTTAGTGGTCTTAACTTCATTACTGAACAAAGTAGGAATCAAAAATGCATGATCCTTGCTAATGTCTTAAAGAACCAACACTCTAACTTGGCAAAACAAATTTTATTGAAGCCCCAAAAAACTCTTAGATAAATACATCAATACTGTACATATCCTCTTGGCTTGCAACCATTTTCCTGTTTTGGACAGATTAACTCAGCAAATAAACCAAGTACACATTAACTGTATTGACTGTCAGGTGAATAACTTATCAATTATATATACCTAAGTTAGAGTTAGATTGCATTATCAATAAAGAAACCAAGACCTATTAAAATCAGCTTTTAAAATTAACTATTTCAGTGCTTACTGATTACTGTTTGACATTCTCAGACTGTGTGTTAGAGTTATGAGCAATTATTGGCTCCTGCATTTACAGAAGATACTTTATTAGAAAAATATTTTCTTTCAGAGGCAATGGAAGTTTCCACCATTCTGCAGCCCATCAAAGGCTGAGAAGCAGGTCATCAGCTGCTAAACTTGCTTGTGCAACTAGAAAGGAAATTGTCCTTCTACTGAATTGAGTTTACAGTATTTTATTATACCAGTAATTTTTGCTGCTGTTTTAATGTCTCAGAAATTGTTTTAATATCCCCTCACATCCCTTGCTCATACCTTTCTTCTTACTAGAATTTTGAATGCGAGAAAATAAATATCCAAGTGTTTTGTTGTTTATCGGTTCATGCAAAGAACTCAGCTTTGCTTCAGACCATGCCTATATCTCTTCAGGGTTTGCACGGAAATATCATTCTGTGTTTCCTAACATAAGGACAACCTGCAGTCAAGGCCTTTATAAGGACAGTCATAAAAATTTCTTTAGACTTTGAGGCACAAATTCTAACACACTATCTGATACAAAGCCTTTGGTATGATCTTCCATCAAGCTCCTCAGGACAAGAAGATATTTTGATGGGAGTGGCAGGGAAGCCACTGCAGTATTCCATTAATACCTTACACTGGTGAGCTTTATTAGAAACTAGTGGTGTATTTGGCAAGGTGAGAGCCATCACCATGGAATGTAAGTGTTTCAAGGGAGGAAACATCACTGTCACTGGGTACATGGGGTAGATATTCTGTACCATAACACCCAGTTGTACACAGGCTATTACATAGTCTTCCTCCCATATTTTACATCTTAGGCTGCACTGTTTGTTTATAGCATGAGATTGCAGTTCTTATGACTGCATAATTTTTAATTGACCAATTTACCAATAAAATACACAAAAATGTTGTTTTTCCAAGCTTTCGGGGTTATTAAATGACCTTGTCAACTCCTGGAGGATAAAAAACCACTGTTTTGCAGTTAAAGTGAGGGTTTTTTCCCTGTTGAAAATTGCCTGTTGTTTTTATTATTGTAAGAACTGGTCCACTGAACTTAGCACAGCCTCTGAGGTCTCAGTGAGAATCCTATGATTAATGAGGTAGCCATTAATGTCAGTAGATTGAACAACTGAAATCTGATTATATTAAAGTGCTTCCCAAACATTAGGGTCACATTAACAGTTTATTGAAACAAGCTGATAAAATTTAAAATGGTCATCTAATTCCCTAGGGTTCCTAATTGTTGCATGATAAATCACTCTGTAGAGAAATCTATTACAATGTTCCAAATGTGAAAATGTAATTTACTGTACCATTAGTGGGGTGTTTGAAACACATCAGTTCTTTCATGGGGGAGTTTTGCCAGAATTAGACAAAACTCTGTATATGGAGATTTTTTTTCCTTTTAGATCAAGATAATGCTCATGCCTTGAGCTGCCTAAATTATGTAAGAAAAATGAGACATCTTATGGAAAAAAAATCATCTGACTGACTTGCCAGTCTATTACTAAAAGTCCAACATGTTTATGGTATTACTCTGCTTACAAACACATTTTTTTACTTAATTATGGTGGCTTCTTAAAGGGAAGGAATCAGCTGAAAATTCATGTTTCTGGTTTCAGAGCCTCAGATGCCGAAACAAATCTTTGCACAGAGGACCTGAGTTATTCAAACCAATGACTGCAATATCAGGGTCAGTCTTCATAGTGTGTTCTCATTTCAGTGTCAAAAATTCCCACACAATCACCTGTATTTACATCTTTCTTTTCCCTGATTTATTCATTATATAATTTTATTACTCTTGTTCTGTGCTTATGTAGAATTTGAACTTCAGAGATTAATGCATGTATTTCATTGTGTGTGTGTAAATAATGTGGTTCCAATACCTAATAGCTTATAAAATTTATTTCTGTGTTTGGGGACAAAGCTGATTATGGTTGTTGTGTTTGAATCTTTCCCAGATTCACAGAAAAATAAAAATACATTACAAGTAGAAAGGTCTGTGACAATCACAAGTGACACAGATAGATAAGCAGATATCCCTTTGTCTCAAAAGTAGGCATCAGGCAGAATGAAACAGACATTCTAGAGACTAAGTAGAGCCCACAGAACAGTGACAGAGAGTTGCTGAGGGACTGGAGACCTTATTGTCTTAAGACTATTGTCTTAAGTACCCTGATTTTCTTCAGTCATACTAGAGTGGAAGTGGTACATGGTAAGGGACAACTGTTTTCTGATAGAGAGGCAACAAATAGGTGAATGATGAGCATCTCAATATGCCCTAATTCAGTCTCTAATTTGGTAGTAACCCCAGTCAAGCAGTCACAATGACCATGCCCTTAACTTGCAACAAGAATGAAAAGTGGGTTTATTTCACACCAAAAATATTGTTAGAGGAGAAAAAGTATCTTGGCTTCATCCCTTTCATGAAGGCTAAAATCCCTTTCAGAGGGATAAAATATTGTAAAATGAGTGATTAAAGAATATAATCATAGAACAAGCTTGGTTGGAAGGGACCTTAAAGATCATATAGTTCCAACTCTCCTGCCATGGACGGGAATACCTTTCACTAGACCAGTTTGTTCATAGCCCCATCCAAGCTGGCCTTAAACACTTCAAGGGATGGGGCACTCACAACTTCTCTGGGTAACCTGTTCCAGTGCCTCACCCTCACAGTAAGGAATTTTTTCCTAATATCTAACCTAAACCTAGTCTCTTTCATTTTGAAGCCATTGCCCCTTGCTCTGTCACTACATGCCCTTGTAAGTCTCTCTCCATCTTTCTTGTAGGCTCCCTTCAGATACTGAAAGGCTACAATTAAATCACCCCTAAGCTTTCTCTTTTCTGGGCTGAACAATTCCAGTCCTCTTAGACTTTCCTCACAGGAAAGGTGTTCCATCCCTCTGATCAACTTGTTAGCCCTCCTTTGGACTTGCTCCAAAAGGGTTGATATCCTTCCTGGTCTGAGGACACAAGACCTGGAAGCAGCATTCCAGGTGGGGTCTCATGAGACAGAGTAGAGGGACAGAATCATCTCCTACTGGCCACACTGCTTTTGATGCAACCCAGGACACGTTTGGCTCTCTGGCTGTGAGCGCACATTGCTGGCTCGTGTACAGCCTCTCATCCACCAGCACCTCCAAGCCCTTCTCAGCAGGGCTGCTCTAAATCAACTCATTCCCCAGCGTGTATATACTGGGGACTGCCCGAGTCCAGGTGCAGCATCTTGAATTTGGCTTTCTTAGAAATGCTGGCATTTACACTAAACTTCCTACCAACAGGTACCTGGGATTTTTTTAAATGTGTCATTCTACCTGTGACCAAATTTTATTCACATTGCATATGAAGAGGAAATCTGTACATATTCCACATAAAAAAAAAATATTTCAGGATGTTAAGTTATTAGTACTGCTTGCAGCTTGGTAGCATCTGGGAGTCTCATCTGCACAGCAGAGATCTGTGTATGAGGAGAGGCACAAGTGCAGGACAAAAAGACATGTTTCAGCATAAGTTTCAGAGGATGAGAGAATGTATGGCAAATGGATGTAAGGAAGTTAAATGGAACATTGAAACAAGCTGCAGTCTTAGCATTGTTTGCTGTAGGTTTCAAAAAAAAAATTAAAAAAAAAAAAGGGGAATTCTAAGCTGGCTGTGCAGAGAATAATAAGGTGCAGCTTTGTGAAAATTTGCTGTTCCCACACAAAGCACATCTGGAAGAAGAATTCATGCCACTGCTTCTGTTTTGTGCAGTGCCTCAGTGGCCAGAATAGCCTCGTGGGACATTCAAGGGCAATTTTACAGCCTTAGTGGTATGGAAGTCAGATTGAAGAGGATGCAGAAAAATTTTTGAACAGGAAAAGGTCTAGATTTTTTAAATGGAAGAGATGAGAAAGAAA
This sequence comes from Lophotriccus pileatus, assembly GCA_035583135.1. Lineage (NCBI taxonomy): Eukaryota > Metazoa > Chordata > Aves > Passeriformes > Tyrannidae > Lophotriccus > Lophotriccus pileatus. Next base: position 127,265,665 of record JAWWES010000081.1, read on the forward strand.
TAGGGTGGCAGTTGAAGAGCAGTCTTTTTTAAAATGGGAAAAATATTCGGGTTTATGGTGAAATCAAGGAGGAAGGTAAGATTAACCAAAAGCAGGGAGTAAGAGTGACTCCTAAGTCAAGCAGCAGAATTAATGCAAAAGACATATTTAAACTGTGGAACTAATTGCTCCAAGGCTATGAAGATTAAAAAGTGGTGCATTTTTATTTGTGTGTTGTGTGTTTGTTTGTTTGTTTTTTCCAGAAGAGATTAACTTTTATGTAAGATCTGTTCATTGGTACCTATTAAACATGACTGACCCAACAGAACCTTCAGTCACAAAGCATTGGTGGTTTTAATTTTTTTTTCCTTATCACCTGCTTATTACTTTGTTTTCAGATAGAAGTCCTGTGCAAAAAGAGTCACTACAGATGATGAACATACTAGTTTTCTTACTATGCTGATGAAAATAGCAGGCTTTCAAGGACCCTTCTGAAACAACTGGAATGTGTCTGCCTGATCTTTCTGAGAGACTGAAGCCTACCCAGACTTTGAGCTGGTTCTGACAGGACCAAGCGCAGTTCCTTTTTAACCTCTCAGAGAAGGCCTGATGGAGCTCAGGCACCCAGCTGCCTTTCCCCAGTCGCTAAGCTCAGGACTGAAACTGTGTGAGATTCAGATCACTGGATTAGAATTGCTTTCTTTTCTCTGGGTTGTGCAGTTTCATGTTGTCATCTCCATTCGCTTTTTGCCTACCTGTTAATTTTGTACTTTTCAGTTGATCAGTCATTTTCCCCACTGCAAAAAAAAAGGGAAGGGGAAGAAAGAAGAGTCCCAGGAACAGGTAAATTTTGCTGTGGAATACAGAATCACAGAATCAATTAGGTTGGAAAAGACCTCTGAGATCACCGGACTTATTAGAATAATGTACTATTTTGGGGTTTTGGGTTGTTGTGGGTTTTTTGAGATTAAAAAATGGGATGGAAAACTGAAAACAAATGTGTAGAGATGTGATGAAATACTCCACCTGAGGAAGGAGAAAACAAAGGCAAGCCAAGAAAAGGAGACATATGGAAGGATATGGATCAGCATGCTTCTGGTTCAAGTTCAGCTGTGACTGAAGTCATTCCACTGTAGTTCTCATTCAGATCAGAATTTATTATTCACTTTGGAAAGTCAAGCATAGTTTGAATGAGCTTTGAAAATTAATACCTGTGAAATGTAGAGAGGTATGTGAAGGGGGCTGATCTACATGGCATGGCTCCTGTCAGGGAGAAGCTTCTGCTTTTTTATTCTCACCCTTGTGCATTGCTTCTCTCTGTCGTCTCAAGTCTCACACATGGGATGAAGAATTTAAGGAAAAAATAGGGCAGAACAACACATGAAAATCATCTGGTGCTACAACCATACCACCACCAACACCAGGAATAGTGAAGGAAAAAGGGAGAAGGTTAAAATCTCCATTGAGATGTTAATATGGTAAATGGAAGGGCTTCTTTTGGGTGTAAGTTTGCCTTATGATTATATATGGAGCAATGCAGTGTGCATTCAGACACACTATTACACTTGAAGTTTCCCTTTTTACTGGAAGAATTTGAAGACATACAGTGACAAAATCTGTGTGGTCCACCCACAGCGCAGCTGCAGGATCCTCCACCAATGTGTGCTCTGTGCACAGGTGGTGTATGCCTGAGACTGGAACCTCATCCACACCTCCTCACCAGTACTCACTTACAGTACTGGAGCCACTCAAGGCTCCAGCAAATCAAACCTCAGTCCTTCCTACTCTGTGCCATACCAACATATGGTAATCACAGACTCACAGAATGAGTAAGGTTGGAAGGGACCACAGTGGTTGTCTGGTCCAACCTCCCTACTCAAGCAGGGTTACCCCAGAGCACATTGCACAGGATTGCATCCAGATGTTTCTTGAATATCTCCAGAGAGGGAGACTCCATACTGCCCCTGGACAATCTGTTCCAGTGTGTGGTCACCTGCACCGTAAGGAAGTTCTTTCTCATGTTCAAGTGGAACTTTCTGTGCATCAGTTTCTACCTGTTGCCTCTTGTCTTATTGCTTAGCATCACTGAGAAGAGCCTGGCTCCATCCTCTTGACACCCCCACTTCAAATACTTGTATATATTGATGAAGTCCTCTCTCAGTTGTCTCTTCTCAATGCTGAACAGGCACAGCTCCCTCTCTTCCGTGCCTGTAGATCCACATTGGTTGGAACACAACATAATGACAGGACAAAGGCATTGATGAATACACTGGTAGAAGTGCTGAGCCTAAGCTGTCACTGATGGAAGTGACAGTGTTCAGCTCTGAAAAACAGGTTCCAGCCATCATCTCTGACCAATTTTCTCTCCTGTGCAGAACGAATAAGAAGTGGGAAGAGAGCTGTGGAGCTTCCTCATCTGCTGCAAACATAGAGTTTCATTACACTAGCATGTCATGCTGGTTACCTAAAAATGTCTGGTTCTCAGGCCAAAGGGATACTGCTGTGATTTGCATTACACTCACTGCTTTACTGGGCATCCTGAAGAATTGGCAAGAAATAAATAAATAAGAAAATAGACTAACAAACAAATAAATTAGCAGACTGTTTCCGTGACAGTGACTGATTTCCTAGACTATGTGATTTTAATTCACTGCACAGCTATTAGTTTGGGAGGCACAAAACTGTACATCATTCACATGCTTTCTCGCCCCTTTTTTATTCTTTAGGAGTTGGCTGACTTTGAATTGAAGACCACAGAGTCGCACTGGCTGTGGGTGTGCCCCCACAGAGTTTTTTTAATACACTATTTCATTGAGGAAAAGTTCTTCATATGTTACTTGACTGTCAGTTTTTCTCTAATTATTATTATTACTGCAATCTATGAATGATATCTATGAATTTCTGTAGATCTACAGTAACTATGGATTTCTGGGTTTTGGCATTAGAATTGTGAATATTGCCTAATGTGCAATTCAACTCCTCTGAAGCTGCTGAAGGGTTGCATGCTGATTTGGAAGAACTGCTTGCACACAACACATTGAAAATTGGTCCTTTGAATCACTGGCAGTAGAATTTTTTTGTAATACCCTTTGTGTGAAATTGCCTTCCTGGTTTTGGTAAAACTCAGTTGAAGTCAATAGAATTACTGCAGAGATGAATTTGGACCTTTGTATTTTGTTTATTCTAAAAAAGAAAGTATATTGCCCTAATGGAATGGGAAAACATACATAGTATTTACCTGAAAGCTCTCAAAAGCTTTTTCCTAAATAGATGTAGTATTTTTGTTCATGTAAAGATGTATTTGTATTTTCTACAAAAAACCTACTTATTAGTAGCACAGTTAAATAAATGTTTTGGATGTGTAGTAGGAGTTTCTTAGCTCAAACATGATTTACCTTATGAGCTATAACAGCTACCAGGATAAACACATATTTTGCTGTAACTAAAAGTGCATATTATTAATATTTTTATGACAGTTTACATTTATATAGCACCTTTCATCCCAAATACCATAATGTGTGAATAATCCCATTGAACTGATGTGAATAGTCCATTGAAACCAATGGGACTATTCATGTAAGCAAGGCTATTCACATGAATTTGAGCTATAGAGTCTGGCCCTCATTATATAATGTATTTTTTCTGCACAAAATTGTCACTCTCCATACGCTAGTTTTAAATAAATTAATTGGAGAGGAGATTAAGCTGCAAATGCTACTTATTTCAATATATTTTCAGAAATTTACATTTATAAATAAGGGTAGGAGGCCAGATAATTTAATCTCTCTCTATATACAGTATATTACCATAATAGTTTAGTACTGATTTAAAATGAAGATGTCTCTTACTAATGGCTCATCCCAAAACAACTTACTATAAATAAGGGGCTTAATCACAGTAATATTTTCTTCAGGAAGACGGTTTTAGTCATGGTAAAAATATTTTTTCATTTAGTGGGATTGTTCATATGAGGATCAATATTAAGGCCAGATAAACCAGTGGCTAATATAACTGATTGCTCTTTGGTCCATATTAAGCAAACATTTTTCAGTGAAACAGGAATTTGAGGAATCATATATGGGTGACAAACACTTTTCAGTTCTACTTTTCATTTCTGTGTATTAGAGATGCTCAGGAAGCAAACTTTTCATAAGATTTGGGATATGCTATTTTTTGCTTAACAAACTAAACAACATACCAGCATTAAAATTCCATGAGGGGATAATACAATTTGGCACTATTCCTGGTGAAGGATTCTTGCTCTGTTCTGCTCCACATTGTTTGTTCCTCCCTCCTCAGCCCATTCTGACTTGTGTCTACCCAGGAAATTGTGGAGCCAAACAGAGATTTCCCTGCAGCCTATGGTACAGACCATGGTCAGGCAATTGTGCCCCTGCAGCCCATGGAGGTCCACAGTGGAGCAGAGATCCATCTGCACCCCTGGAGGACCCCGCACAGGAGCAGGTGGATACCTGAAGGAGACTGTAACCTTGCCTGTGCTGAAGCAGGCTTTTGGCAGGACCTGTGAAGAGAGGAGTCCACCTGGGGCAGGTTTGCTGGTAGGACCCATTCTGTTCCTGAAGGACAGCATCCCATGGAAGGGACCCACTCTGGAGCAGTTTGTGAAGAACTGCAGCCTGTGGGAAGGACTCCCATTGGAGAAGTTTCTGGAGGATTGTCTCCCAGGGGAGGGATTCTCTGCTGGTGCAAGCACTGAGGAGTTCTCTCCCTGAGGAGGAAGGAGTGGCAGAGACAACCTGGGATGGACTGAATGCAACCCCATTCTCCATCCCCCTGCACTGCTGAGGGAGAGGAGGGAGAGAAAATCGTGGGGGAAGGTAAGCCCAGAAAGAAGGGAGGAGCGGGGGGAAGATGTGGGTTTATTTCTCTTTACCCTACTCTGATTTGATTGGATAAATTCAGTTAACTTTCCTAAGTCAAGTCTGTTTCACCCGTAACAGTAACTGGTAAGTGTTCTCTCTGCTCTTATCTCAGTCCACAAGCCTTTCATTCTGTTTGCTCTCCCCTGCCCAACTGAGGAGCAGGGTGATGGAGGAGCTTTGGTAGGCACCTGTCAGTCAGACAGGGTCAACCCACCACAACAGCACAATGGCTGAAAGAGTCACTGGGGATGCAAACCTTCCTTCAGATCCCCATATGGCCTATTTTAGAGCATTGGCCCCATTTTTTTGAGCCTTATCTGAGGTGCCTGCACACTGGGATCTTAAAGATTGTCTTCTCTGTGGTAACCAGTGACAAGACCCAAAGTTGTGTCAGGGAAGGTTTAGGTTATGTATTAGAGAAAGGTTTTTCACACAGAGGGTTCCCAGGCTCCCCAGGGAAGTGTTACAGCACCAAACCCAACAGAATGAACATGGTATTACTCTTGAGGATGGTCCTGTGCAGGGGGATAATCCTTGTGCGTCCCTTCCAACTCAGCATACTCTGTGCCTCTGTGATTCTGTGATATTGTTCCAGCCCCACTCCCCACCACGTACAGGGGCACCTTCCACTAGGTCAGGTTGCTCAGGGCCCCATCCAAACCCAGCCTTGAACATTTCAAGGGATGGGGCACCCACAGCTTCTCTGGGACACCTGTTCCATTGCCCCACCACCCTCACAAAAATTTCTTTTTAATATCTAATTTAAACCTACCCTCTTTCAGTTTAAAGCCATTACCCCTTGTCCTGTCACTATATGCTCTTGTCAAAAGCCCCTCTCCAGCCCTCTTTTAAGCCCTCTTTAGAACCTGGAAGGTGCTATACGTTCTCTCTGAAGCCTTCTCTTCTCCAGGATGAACAACCCCAGATCTCTCTGCCTGTCTCCATAGGAGAGGTGCTCCAGACCTCTGAGCATATTCATGACCCTCATCTGGACTTGCTCCAGCTGGACCAGGTACTTCTTATGTTGGGGGCCCGAGAGCTGAATGCAGTACATATCACTCAGCTAGACCCTGAACATCCTGACTCCCGTGAGGAGGCAGTTCTGAGAATGAGCCTTAGATTAGAGTTTGCAGGAGTGATCAGTGTGGACTTGCTGATCTTCAGATTACCCAGGTGTTGGGCACACAGCAGGTCCATAAGGTTAAATTGGATTGTCACACTGGCAGGTTTATTGGCAATTCCTTGGTATTAAGGAAATGTGGGCACTTGGGGATTTAGTTGCTTTTGAGGACCTCAGTTTTTCCTGCTACTGAAGTTAAATGCTTCAAGTGGCTGAGCAATGCCCAAGTCCCTTTGCAGATTTGTCCTAAATTGTTAGAGAAAGTGTAATTTATTTAATATATATATTATATTCTATGTAAAGCTTCCTTGTGCCTTGGCCTAGAGGTTGTATTAACCCACACTGAGGAAAGGTCACAGCCATAAGAGGTATATGAGGACAAAAATTCACTTTTCAATTTCGTATCCATTATATGGTGGTGTTCATTAGTTCTGAATGTCACATGGCCAAAAGAGTCTTATTCACTCTCAAAAAGCAAAGATCCCCTCAAGGTCATTTAAGACTCTCTGAAGGTCTCATATGAAAGCATGACAAAGGATTTTACAACACATTTTTTAAGAAAGCATATTTAATACTTTGTTTTCTTAAGATTATATTCCAAATACTTCAGACTTTCTATATCTTTAATACTAATGTCATACTTAAAATAAATCACAATGTGTACTTCCTGTGATCTTTTCAGAATGCAATAAAACAGATTGTTTTTAATGGCTGTTCCAGCAATGAAAAATATCTGTGTTAGGTGGAAACAACAAATTGATGCTTTTTCAATTCCTTTTAATGGCATGAGGATCTTTGCAACATGCTGTGAAAAATATTCTCTTAATGATAGGCCTGTGGCACAACTTAAGGAGTCATCAAGAAATAAATGCTCTGCTGTCTGGCTGGCAGCTTGGTGTCCCTTAATTGAAGTATTATAAGATTCTGAGCAGAGTAAAGCCTCCAGGGTTTTGTAGCTAAATGGCACGGACACCTCTGATGAGACATGCAGATGAAGATGTGTCAATACAATCTTCACCAATTTGCTGTAATAGCACAGACTGATTAATTTTATAACCACGGGTGCTTCTATTAGCTAACCTAAGGAATGATTTAGACTTTATTAAGCGACTTATTTCTATCTTTTTCGAGAGACTTCTGCAGTATAGTTTATCTCCTGCTAGACAGCAACACTTTCTCTAATAAGGATTCTAAATTTATTATTTAAAGGATCATGAGCATAACTCAGTTATGTGCAGCTTAGTTGGGGCAAATCTTTGTGACTTGGCAAATCAACTGTACTTAGACGGGTGTTTCTCAAAAAATAAAGTGGCTTGATATCCTATGCAACTGAAATGGCAGTTCTTATATACATTTTTAATGTACGAATAAGGAAATTGAAGCAGTTAAATCAAAAGCGTGTGGCTCTATATTTTTATCTCTTTTTTTTTGGGAGACTATATAACTATTTTAATATTTTATTTTAATTGCTTATGGACATCTAGCATGATTTGGTTACCCATAATCAACAAACACTTTATATTTTAAGGCTTCCTTCAATAAAATATGAATTATGACATGGACTATACATTTCATGTCGGCTTTGCACAGTGCTGGCTGTGCAATCATGCTGCATTTTCTCCCAGAAATAAGGAACCCAAAATGACTCTTGTACATTCTGGACACAGCAAACAGTTAGGAAAATGATCTTTCTCGACTGGATGGAAAAAAACCAAAGTGATTGATGTCATCAGTTTCCTTACCCATTCAGCAGGAAAACTGATGGCCATGTTTTTTCCATTGCAGATGCCATCATGCCTCCCACTGAGGAAACTGTATGTCCTGCACTGTACTCTATTACTGCCTCCTGACACAGAACTTATTGCTAAAGGAGAATGTTTTTCCAGTGAGTGGAGTCAAGCCTCCCCCATTAGGAATGTGAAAGTCTTACTTACCAAGAACACTGGAGACATAGTGATGTCTTTTTTATTTTTCTGTTGGCTTTGACTTGTTTTCTAACTAACCAGCTTCATATAAGCTATTAAAGAATATGCTGTTCACAGAAGTCAAGATCGCACATCACAAATTATAGCCATCAGCATTGGTACAGAGTAAACCACTTCCAGAACATGGATCAAAGTTTCACTCATACACTAATGGGAGAGAAACAGTTACTCTTTGCTCATCATGGTCCCAGGATAAGGACACAATTTAATTCAATCTCGTACTTGTTTATTTACAGTCTGATTCTGGAATGGACACTTACTGCATGAACTCAATCTGTTACAAGGTAGGAGAGTTGCACATACAATCTGAGGTTCATGTTTTTTCCCCACCAGCAGAAATGTGAATGTGGGAGGGTGTTTCTTTGGACACGGGCTTTTTTCTTCTTTCCCCTATCCTCTACTTGTCTTGTGTTTTGATTTTTCCTTTTTCTTGATGAGTGTGTGATTCGTCATTTTTATATATTTATTACTCAGTTGTGGCTGAATTCATAATCATATTTCAAAATTTATTTGTTTGATATTTGTTCTTGTTACTTGTTTCACAGTCTCTTTTCTTTGAAAAACTTGAAATTGTGAAACAGTAATAAAAAATTCCTCAGTAGGGAACAATAAATTTTACTTGTTCTTATGCATATGTGCAACTCACTTTAATAGCCAGATTCTCCACACAGTACTTCAGTACTTCGTTCTTACAGGCACCTGAAAGTTCAGTCTTTGAAATTATGGGAATCCCTACTTTCTGACTTGCCTAAGATTTTCTGAAGGCCAAATTACTTCTAACTTTACCTCCTGTAGGTTCCATAAACATTTTTCTCATGTATCTGGTGCAAGCTACATGCCAGTGGTTGTCTGATCTAGCATGGCAGATCCAAGTGCTTGTCAGTGTAGACATGTTCAAAGAAATCATTCTCCAAAGGGTTGTGGGAGCCAAAGGCAACTTGCTTAGGAAGAACAGAAACAGCATCTCCTCGGAATTCAAGCAAATGTTGGTGATCCCTTTTTATCATACTTCCTTTGCTTTATTTCTCTTTCCTAAATCTGTAGGCTACGTTTTTTCCCCTCTACAAATTAGGCTCACTATCACCTCTTTCATCAGAGTTGTTGGTCAGAAATGGAGAAAGATATGAAATCTGTCTGCTTTATGTTAAGCAGGTACATGCCATCTATATTTAATCTGCTTCTCTCAGTGTTTCAGACTTCTTCCTCCTGCTGATTCAGGTTGCATTTGTGTTAAAGTGTGTAAGAACCTGCTCTGGTGCTTACATTTTTCACTGAATGCTGCTGTGGCAGCTCCATGATATGCAACCTACCAATTAGTTTTGCCCTTGAGGTCTTCATGAGTAGTGAGACAGGCTGCTGAGAAAAGGTTCTGTGGCGTTTATTGAAGATCCATTCTCTAGCACCTGAATTGGTAGCAGAGAAACACTGGCCAAGAGAGACATGACTGACAAATATATTTTTAAAGTATATTTATATATGTGTGTCTCTGTGTGTTTGCATTTACACAGTAATTACCAGAAATATACCTTAAAAAAGAACTGTGTACGACTAGATCACTTTCTAGCTTAAAACACTGGCTGTTACTTCAGCTAACATTTGTAATTCAAGCAGTGCCCCTAGCACCCTGTCCTCTGCATCCCCCTGGAGAGACAGGAAGGAGAGCTAAGCTCAGATGGGTTAGTTGGCACCATATTACCCCATTCAATGAAGTTCCCTAACCCTTGAATTGCCACTGCACCTAACACTGATTGAATCACTAAGCACTACTGATTTCAGCTTTCTAGAGAAGCCATTCATGCAGACTAGAGTGTATAAAAGAGCTTCTATTCTCCTTAAATAAATGAAATAAATGTCAGTGGGAGATCTGTGAACTTATTAAGAAGAGGTAGACCACTTGATGAGTTGCACATAGACTGAATGTGTATACATGTAGACTTAAATAAGGATTACATGTATTTTCAGCCAAGTCTACCATAGGAGCAGAATGGACCTCAGAGTGACTGCAAATTACATAATATGCATCTGCATAGGGAAACCCAGAGCCTAGGCACACCTTGTCCATTAATTCTACCCCAGGGGCTACTAAAGGTTGGAGAATGCATACTCGTAAATATGGACTGTGTCCCCTGGTCACACAGGTCATCCCTGGAGACTCATTTGTACCCACTTTGGCAAGGTGTTTTTGTGTCCTCGAGGGTAATCAGAGCTGGAGGAGAAATTCTGCCTTATAACTAGACAGCACTTGAGTTCATCCTGCATGGACATGCTGCTTTCTTTGGCCGTTTAATTTGGCTGCAGGTTCCTAACCATCGAAGCAGGTTTCCAGTGCACCCAGAAGGCTTGTTAGTTCTCTACTCCTGTCTCACTTAAGCATGAGTGTGTTGGTGAATGCCAGAAAGTAGGGACCCTGTGCCTTCCCCAGCTTCCACCTCTGCCCACCATGGGACATCTGGACATCTCCCAGTCTTTAAATAGTCTTCTTTAAGCTTTCTGGGGGTGAAGCACAGAAAACACAATACCACTCCAGATACAAGCATTTCAAGTTAACTCTGATTCATAGTCTGCTGCAGGCAATAAAAAGCTCTCTATCACCTCTGATAGACCCTGGATCAGGCAGATACTAAGGCACTAACAAAGTATAAAATTCTACATATGTGTGCACACACTTCATAAAATATGTACATCTATGCATTGCCTTAAATTTTCATACTGATATAGCATAATGTTAACTTATAAAGTGGCTTCATTACTCTGTTAACTTTTGAAAAATAAAATATATCTTCCCTAAAAATGGACAAGATTTTTTATGTTACATGTTCTTAAGGCATGACAACCATTGAAAGAGCTATTTAGTATGTTACATGGTTTAATAAAAATAACTTGTCTGGCAATGTCTGAAAGCTTTTGCAGCTGCAGGGGTACTTCTTGGAAATAAATTTGTGTTTACACAGGTGCAGCCATATTTAACAAAATTTTTATATGCAATGCAAACAGCTGCCTGTCTGTTTTCTTTGGCAGAGCTCTTTCCAACTGAAACAATTTGTATCAAACATATCTCTCTGTGATACCTATATAAACAATAGACAAAATTCCTGTGAAAGGAAAAGGTTTTCAGTAATGCATTTTTTAGATAAACTGGAAAGCAGAAGCACCTTAATTAGAAAAGCCTGGCCCTTCATGAAATATTTTGCATGTGAGAAGACCTCAGAAATCCATGAGGGAAGTACTAAGCACTTTGTAGGATAAGTCAGAATTTTATCAAGTTAAAGTCAAGCTGAATGATTCTATTATCAGTAAAAGATGCTTGGCAAATTGGATATTTTCCTTAACAAGAGCGATGCAGGCAATGTAATGTATAATATACATTATATTATTAAATTTTTGATATATTTTTATATAGAATGAAGAATTTGCCAAAATATTTAGCCATAATAAAATTATAATCTTTTGACTATACTGTAAATATTTTGTTATAATTTTTTTTCCATTGTACAAATTTCTTGTTCATTTAGGAATCTGTAATTTATAGGGGCCTTAGTAACCCTCCACTTTTCCAGTTCTTTTCAGATACCCAGCTTTTGGAAGGCTGTTCAATTGCCAGCTTGCTTTCTTTCAATCAAAATTCAGCAGATTAAAAGTCTGTGGATTTTAAATTGCGGTCTGGAGTTTTGGTTTCATAGACACCTTCCTCAACCTTCCTTGTTCCCAACCAAAGCAATTAATAGGAAAGAAGGATTTCTTCATTTAATTCATCTTAATGTTCACAATTTCTTCCACTATTTGTTCACATAAAAAGCTCTTCTGTTTGCAGCAAAAAATGTTAATGTGAATATTTGCTGCTATTGATTCAAATTTTATTCAAAGATTATTGAACACATACACAAAATTAAGTTCTAACATTAACTGTCAGTTTAATTATTGTAGCATTGATGAGGAATAATTTTCTGTTCACAGAGGAAGAGCAAACTCTCCAACAACATTATCTTCTCATGAAATGTTTTTTTTTTTCTGTTCTTTTGTAACCATGCTGTGTAGCAGGTGAATCCTTGCATGTGATATACTTCATCGGTCCTTTTACTTTATCTGAGAGTGAATTGGAGAAACTAACAATGCTTCTGGCAGCCTCACTACAACAGAAACCTTGTGTCTTGCTAAAGATTTTAATAAATTATGTATTTGTGTAACTCGACTGACTTCCACAGGATCCAGTGGGCTTTGTGCTACGCTTGCATTTGTGTGGAGCTGACACAGCTCCTGAGTGCTCAGAATGACAAATCTTTGTTAGCATTGCTGCAGCTTCATGGAAAGCCCTTCCATGAAATGCAGTTTAGTCTACCCGCACCACAGGGGCTTGTCATACCCTCTCCTAGGCAGTGTGCTGGAAGCATATTTTTAGTGAGGTCGATTGTTTGTTCTTTCCCTGTGGATTTTGCCCTCAGTGCAAATACAATCCAACAAATGACCTTTTCTTAAGCCTGTTCTGCACACAGATATGCACATATCTCCACAGGATGGATTTACATCTACATATTATATCCCTATAGCTCTATATAGAATGAGGCAGCTCTTTACCACTGGTTGGAACTATGGTCACAGAAGAGGATTCTGTGATTGTAAATTTTCTACGCTTTCTGAATTGTTCTGAACTTCTGTTTGAACTTCAATCTGATGAGCTGAGAACCCAAAAGACATATGAAAGTTGTGCTCTGCGTGTAGATGCTGCTTTATTTTGTGGCTATTTAGCTTCTCTTTACCATCTAAATAGCATTTAAATCATTAACTAAAGCATGATTATTTGTTTCTAAGTTTAAGAAGCATGCTTCTATCGTCAGGCATGCCTGCACATTTGGTAACTGTAAGCTTTGTGGTTTCTGGATTTACTAAGTGAATGACAACTCTACATACCCCTTAAGCCCTTAAATTTTCAGACTCAAAGATTTCACTCCAGTGCTTCTAGCTGAACTGGACTCTAGGCTAAATTAGGAACACTACTGACTGACAACAAAGGAGTCAGAAAATCCAGTGCATGAGTTTGTGATAACAATCTTTTTCCTAATAAATGAACAATTAGATGCAAAAAGGTGTTATGTTCAAGTGAAATTAAAAACGTTAATAAAAAAGAGATGGAGAAAATTTCACCTCAGTGGAGAAAATTTATTTAGACATTAACTTGGGAGTGTGTGCTCAAGAGCGATGATGTCACCAGAAAAAGAGCCGAGCCTGGGGCAGCTGACCAGAAGTGTTGCAAGTGGCAGTCCTTTACTTCAGTAAGTACGAGCCAGTGGTTCTTGGTGCTTCTGAAGACTCTTCTAAGCAAGTTGCCTAATGGACTGCTGGACCTAACACCTTTATTAACAACCCATTCCTGTATCTCTGTCAAACCCTATCTCGCTTTCCACCAAAGTTCCCTGTCAAAATGCATGGCCACCACCTCTCTGTTCAATCTTAGCATAAAAAAAGCATTTACAGGAACATGTAATGGTATTAAGTCTATAAGACTTAAAGAACATCCAAGACAAAACAATTATTTACAGAAGCAATTATTATTTTTTGTGTAATTTCTTCATTTAAGTTACTTTAAATATACCTTATCTAAACCACTCTCCTAAGACTTGTGTTCTTTCCTGTGGGGGCTGTTACTCTTCATTATGTCATTATGTGATATAGTCCAGGTTTGTGGGGACCCTAACAGATGAAGCGAAATGTTACAGAAGTCAAATCCTTCGCCTTGGATCCCACTATGAGCATGCACAAAGAAGCTAAGACGTACTTTAAAAGGATAGTCAAACTCTTAGTGTTTAAGTCATACAAAGTCTCAGAGAAAATCACATATTTTACATATATCTCTGATGAAGACTTGCTACTGGGATCCTCCCCTTTAAAGGAATTCTAGGGCAAGCACCCTGAAAATATAGAATAAGACTTGTAGTCAGTAGTGCTAACTATAAGTTTAAGCAAGTTTGAGATAATGTGGAGATACAGTAAATCAGGCACTAACATTAAAAAGATGATACTAAAACCCATCAGATAACTTTGTTAAACATGAATAAGAGCTCAACTATGAAGCTTAACTGCATTCTTTGTTATAAATTGTATCTTGAATTATGTCTCCGGAACAAAGACACATAGTGCCCTACAGTGGGCAGTGGATGAGGGCGCCTTATTCCTTCCTTTATCACTAGCTTATAAATCACCCTTCTTCCCTTTCATGCCTTCATCTTACTTCCTCTCCTTGAAGATCCGACATTAATTTAGGTCATGTTGCTGTGTGACTGCCCTGAGAAACTCCACCTACATCTATGCGTTATTGCCTTGGCTGGACATTCTGGCAGAGCAGCCTGGATGGTACTGCTGGAACACACACTTCCCTTGCAGGTGGATGGTTCACCCTGCTCTGTTCTGATGCAATCAGTAATATTGTCATTCATTAGTGTTCTTAACCCATGTGCATGAACATGAAATTAAGTCACCGGGAATTAATCCTCCCAAGATAATGTCATGAAGCAGTGGTGCAAATGTACTATTGCATCATTCCAATTAATCAAATACACAGTAAAATTCTGTTGCTTGCAATAATGTTAGTGGAAATAACTTGTCATAAGGATACTAGGAAATAAAAGTGGCCAAGAATTATTTTCTAACTTTCAAAGCAAGTGGGGCATCTTATATCCATATAACTAAATTTAATTCATATTTCCTTCTATTTCCCAAAAATATAAGAGAAACAGTTTTGTCCTACATAGTCCATCTGGGAGCAATCCTAATTCCTTTCAGTGTCCCTCAGCACACACCTGTCCAATAGCTGCTGACTGACAGATGCCTAAACTGGATGGGGGAATACAATAAATAGCATGGACAGCCCTGGCCATAGGTATGCCATGGCTATATTTTGACATGGTCACTCTGCCTAGCTTCCTGTCACTGTACTTCATCAGCTCAAAGGTATCTTGAAGAAAGTGGAATATTTTAATTTTGCTTGAGCTAAGGACTTATAAAAATCCCAGGTTTGTCCCTGCTTTATATCAAAAGTGCTTAAGTCTCAGAAGTCTCTAAAGGACTTCAGTGATTTTCAGAAGAAATATCATCTCACAGAGAAAATTAAGAAGTAATAATATTTTTTTTAATTAAATTGTTTTTAAGAGAAGTACTGACCATGAACCAGGAAGGTATTGGGTTTTTATCTTTCATTCTTGGCTGCCTCTCAAAAAAGTGAGATGCGAAAAAACCAAACACCTTCTTATTAACCATCTCTGTATTTCTTAGGGTGAGAGTAAAGATTAGTATTCAGTACATGACAACAGCTCAAGTTCATGATGGTGATAAAAAAAGAACTACATCCTAGGATTTTAATCTGAAGTTCTGCAAAGCAAAAACCTTTCAGTAGCGAAGACAAAGTCTATTTGCTAAACAATGAAATCCCATTGGTCAAGTGCTTCTTGGTTGTACAAAGCTCTTGAGAAATCTGACATCTTTTATTCCTGGAGGTGTTCAAAGCTGTTCTCCAGAGCACAGAATTTATTTGGCTTTGTAATCATCAGGTGCTGTAGCAAAGGCCAGCTTTTTAAGGATTATTTGACCATATTTTGTCCTTACTCTGGATGGAGTCACATAGTTCAACAGCAAGCACAACCCTCTCAGCATTTCAGTCAATTGACTTTCGAGTACAAGCCAGTAACTGCAGTTACAAGCCTCTGTTTCCGTCATCTTTTATTATGTAACCCAAGTTAAAATATTATTGCATCCCCAGTCTGCCTGTGATCATTGTGCCACTTCATTGTTCTGGCCTTTTTCTCTTTGAAACAGATGTTTAAAAACATTTGAATAAGATATTTTAGTTTGTGGACTTCTTGTCATCATCCTGCAAATTTACAACAGTCAGCAATGTAAACATGTACTTGACAAACTCCAGCAGCTTGTAGACTTCAGAGTTCATCCACTCATTTGAGGGAGGCAGATGTTTCATTTTAATACTCTTCATACTATAGATTAGGATTATGTTTTTTCTTTCTTTTTCTTTCTTTATTTCTTTCTTTGAAAAGGGAATAAACCTGACATGCTACTAATGTCATTTCACACTGCGGGCCAGATGGCAAAAAATGCAAAGGCTGCAACTCTGTTTATGTATGAGGAAAAAAGGAATTTTGTTCCTGAAAGACTTTCAGCTCAATCATTTGTTACTTTAAACTAAACACTAGATGATGAATAAAGTAGGACTATCTGTACTTCAAAAAGGTCCTTGAGATTAAGTGCTTAACAATGTAATGCATCTGGAGAAAGAGTATTACATTATTTCTGCTTGCTGCATTGGAAAGATGTTTGGAACATTTTCACTATAGAGGCTGCCTAAGAGCAGGGTGCTTGAAGACAACATTTGGCAGTCCCTTGGAAATTTCTGGAGATATAAATCATATTTCCTTCACTTTTTTATTATTACTAGTGAAAGACAGTACTCAAGAAGAAGACTGGCAGACTATCTGTGCTTAAATAGCTTGTTTTCTCTGTCATTTCAAAGCAACAAAATTGTATATTTAACAAAAATTGTGTAAAGTATTTTCACAGAAATTCAACATTATTAGAGATAACTTCACTTTAGACTCTGAAACTTAGGAAGGTAAATGCTTTCACCACCCCAGCACGTCTCTACTGATTTGCAGATTATCATAAAATTAATCTAAAATTTGTGATTCTATAAGATTTTTAGAGAAAGGCTGAGAAAACTAACTGTGCTTTGATTTGAAAGCAAACATTACAGAAAAGGTCTCAATCTGGGGATCAAACTGTTTTACTATGTTTTTCCCCCCAGTTCTGTAGTACAATTGTAGCATATCTTGGATGTTGCAGCCCAATTGCCTCATTCTGGTGTTTGTGTGGACAGGGTAGTATTTTCCATGAAATACCATCACTCTTCAAGAATAGAAGTGGTTCTCATGCATCACTGGATGCTTCAGTTTGCCAGAGAAAGTCAGCCCTCGTACAATGGTGGGAACAGAAGGGATGCAAATCCCAGGTGCAAAATCATATTCAACTTTAAATTCTTGCATTTATGACAAAGTATTTCAGTTCTTGAGGTTTGTTTTTTTTTAAATTAAAATAGTGGGGAGTGTTTGTTGTTTGGATTTTTGTTTGTTTTGTTTTCTTGGTTGGTTCTGTTTTGTTTGGGGGTTTTGTTTTGTTTTTTCTAGTGGGAATTTTGCTTACCCAGCTAGCTGCAGTAATTTGAAAAAAACCACAAGAGTGAATTTTGGACTAAACAAGAGGAAATATTTTGTTCTTTTGTTTCATGAGGGTTTTTTTTCATTAGTTTGCCTGTGATTGCGCCATCATAGCCTCTGTATGACACCAGACTGTGTCTGGAAGAAGAAACTCCAATGTAGCTTTCTTCAAATGAGTTATGTCAGATTTTTAGAGGAAGGAATTAACTATGTAAAGAAGAGGAACAACCTTTTGAGATTAAAATTGCCTGGATGAACCCAAGAAAAACTCAAATAGAAGAGCATTGACCATCCCGTGACCTCACAAAATTGCTTCCTTCACTCTTGGCTGAACACAGTGATGATGTATCACAGTATGCATGAGAATCTGCCGCGATGTGTTAGTATATTAGGCCCTAGTTAAGACTGAAAGGCAAAGATAGGATAGTTCACAGGCTGCATCGTTCCCTGAAACATTTGCTGGTGCTGTATGTGCTTGCCTCATGAGTATTAATCCAGCATCAAAGTGATCAGGAATAAGATGAAAATACATAAAAACTCTTAAAATAAGCAGTATTTTTGACAGTTCTACTGATTAAAAAGGTAGCATCAAAGGAAGCTAACATAAGTCTTTGGTTAAATCAGGTAAATATATGCATTAAAAATGTAACAATATCAGATGTGTGTTGACAAGTTGATATTTCAATTTAGGATATTATCAAATAATACAAACTTTGCCTACTGTGGATGTAGCCGTAAAGGTCATGGCCATAACAACAAAACACTCCTATTACTTAAGAAATCTATTCTGTCCAGATATTAATATCTAGGAGATCAAAAGTAAAAACTTATTTTAATACTGTTTATATTTTTGCCATTCAAAATGCAGATTAAAATTTTTAAATATGACATAGATCAGGAGTAGATGAGGACTGAAAGTTCTGACTGAACCTCATCAAATGCCTGCACTGTTTGAATGTGTCTGAATCTAATCTGTCCCCATACTTTTTCAATTCTTTGCCAAATCCTCATTAAAAAAGGGACTTACCATTTTAGATACAATTGAACTTCTAATGTGAGTAACTGACCTCACAACTTTTCTAGCAGTCATACTGCTAGAAATTTCTGAAGAATAAATTATCATAAAAGTTTTTTTCTATTGCAAACTGTCAAGTCCTATTATAGATTCTAACAGTCTCCAGTTTACACTCAAACTCCAGTCTCCTTCCAAACAAGATTCAAGTATGTGCTAAACTAAGAGTGGTTAAACTTTTTGAAATGTCTGAAATACATTCTGGAATAAATCTACTGTCAGTCTTCTTTTGGTCTTTTCATTAAGTCTATCAAAACTGAAATGAAGATATTTTTATACAGAGACACTCCGTTACAGAAAGAATACTCTGCGGTGTGGCTAAGAAAGTCTTATAAAATCTTTCTGTATTACTTAATTAAAAGATGATGGGCAGAAGGGATAATAGGTTGTTTCTCAAATTCTAATGAATTTTATCATCATAATGATGATTACCAAATGTCTATATTTGCAAAAGAACAGCAGTTCATAAATATAAAATTTGTGCTGTTATTAACATGCAGAATGTGCCAGTTTTTATCAATATAGGAATCTGGTAATTATCACTAAAGCCATTAATTAAAATTAAGAAGTAACTAAATAAGGAATAGGAATGGCACATGCCACTTATTTCTTAACATCCAAAGAGCAGAAATATCTACCTATTATCCTTTTCAGGCATCTGACACTGTGACAATGGAATAGAAGGTTGTCACAGCATAATAGTCCCCAGCTGCTGAGTGGATGTGAGCTGAAACTGAGGCATTTATCAAAAACAAACGCCAGGGAAGCTGGAAGACATTCATCCTGGGACAACACTCTGTAAAATCAGTGGTATTTCTGTTCCAGAGAGTGACCGATGGGTGTACTCTGTCTGACGGGTGTCAGTGTGGCACAGCAGTTCTGCTCAGTGCACCTCGGGTAGCTGTGTGGTGACTGTCCAGGGAAAGAAAGTGCCCACTCCTGACCAAACACAGGAAAGTTTCTTTGGGGGCTTTGTGAGGGGTCACTCCTCTATCACCCTTGCAGGGCACTGGGAAGGCTGTGCATAGCAGGGCCAACACCCATGAGCATGAATGGCCTGAGGGGTAAGGCTGTCCTGCCTTCAGGCATCCCTAGTTTCTCCATCATGGCATTGTTAAAAAGAGATGAGAGGGTGCAAAGCAACCAGAAGGAGGCCTGGCACTGAAAGGCATGAGGGAGGGAGGCAATCAGAGAACAGGGGAGGCTTGAGGAGGAAAAAGGGACTGTGCCTTCAGTTGCCACAGTGAGCCTCTGGTGGAACTGGGGCCAGACAAAAGAGCCAAAGGCTCTGCAAGGAACCACATCCACACAGCCAGGCAGGTGGTCAGTGCACACCTCCCTGAAAGCAGCCATCAAACTCCGATGGAGCACTCATTTTGAGCCAAATGAAGTCTGAGGTGTGGGAAGGGGTGTTGCTGGAAGGGACTATAGTCATGCTTATCAAGATATTGTCACTTGCTTATAAGCCTCATCTGCACTGGACACTAAAGATTTTGAAGCAGACCCAGTCTGCCAAGGCAGTGAAGGAGGAAAGAGAAAGGGTACACTTTTTTAAGCAAATGCCAGTTACCTCTGTTTCATAATGAGCTTTCTGCTCTCCTGGCATTGTGTTATACATCTTCAGCTGCCCCCTCCTGTGTAAAATTTACACAAGCATTGAAAGATTGTGGAATACCCAAGGAAATCATTTTTCAGTCGATTGAGTTCTTAATGGAAAAACCTCCCTGAATGCTATCTTACAAATTAGAAGATCCCCTGCTTTCTAAATAGTTCAATTGAAATCAGCTTTTGTATTTATCCTTCAGGTCATTCAGGCTCAAATGTTGTTAGCTCCGAGTCAAAAAGTCAGATTTTTAAAGGGAAAATGTCAAGTCCTTTTAGGCTTCAACTGACCTTTTAAACCAGATTAGGGATTTGAAGCATTACACGTGGATTTCTACATTTTATATCACAGTATTTAACAAATGATCAAATACAACTCCCAAGAATACTATTTTTACAAGCTTGACATTTCAAGCCTTAAAGGATGTTGCTGGTCTTTCTTTTACATAAAATTACCCTGGAGAAAATCAGCCTGTTTTCTGTTCTTTCATTTCTCTTTCATAAGAGGCGAAGTTCTGTGCACTTTATTTCATTCTGTTGTTCTCTCTCTGGCATAGCAAGCAGCAAAATATGATGATGAAATCCTTGAGATATGCCCAAAGTGATTGCTACAATGAATTCACTCGGTAGGTGTCACATATGGTTACAGCACAACTCAGGCAGTTATGGATGCCAACAGGGCCCTAGGAATAGATCTGACCTTACTTTTGTGCCTGGACTGTCAGATAATGCCACTAAAAGTGCACTAAATCTTCCTAGGTGGAAATAATAGAAACCCTCATTTGGTTCCAAGTGCTTCACTCACACAGGTAGGAAATAGAAATGGATGGTAAAGTGGGATCATGGATGTGTGAGAGGGCATTCATGAGCTGAAGGAGCGAGCTTGGTTCAGTGCCCAGAGCTTGCAGGCACAGCGGGGACAAGAGGAGGAGTCCCATTCTCAGCTACTATGGTCTATAATAGGTGTCTGTCAGAGTCTCACATCCCGTGAGCTGTTAATTTGGTACTGCTAGATGATGATAACTATGGAGAGGAAGAAGACAAGGTAAATTTCCCTCCTGTGGACTGTCAAGGGAGGGAGATCCTATTTCAGAGGTATCATGTCAGAGGGCTCAGCTCTGCCTTGCTGTCTGTTCAGCCCTTCTCCTGTCTCCTGAGGATGGCCCATTAAGTGCTAATCATGATGCTTGTTTGTAGCTGGATCATAGTTGAAGAGAGAACAGAGAATGTTTTCACATGGACCAGTTAGGCATCAGATGGCAGTGGGGTTCAGG
Source organism: Lophotriccus pileatus (assembly GCA_035583135.1). Lineage (NCBI taxonomy): Eukaryota > Metazoa > Chordata > Aves > Passeriformes > Tyrannidae > Lophotriccus > Lophotriccus pileatus. Next base: position 127,286,792 of record JAWWES010000081.1, read on the forward strand.
GTTAAAAGGCTCTGCATTAAATCACCAGACAGAACCACCAGCTCCTTCTATGTCTGTAGTGGAGACATAGTTTATAATTTGGGCACATGGGGTTTTTTTCCATACCAGACCAAGATCTGCAGGCCCCGTGACAAGTTTTCACAGTAGTTCCAAAATCACCTCTGAAGTCAGAATTATTATGGGATGCAGAGGACAACTCAAGGCTTTTCAATAGTCCCATTTTTGTTCAAGGTCTCTCCCCAGTGACTTGATTCCAACATAGACAAGCAACGCAGCATTCTGCTGCACACTGGAGTCAAGGGGGTTAAAGCAAAAGAGTTTGTTACAAGCCAAGCATTCCCTATCCCTTGATAAGCAAAAGGTGTTAAAAGGGTAAATTTGTTAAAAAAGAGCAAAGACTGCCTTCAAGTTGCATCCCTGTGTTGGCAGCATTTAACATAAGGGGGATGATATTTTATTTGCCTAATAGGCAGTTACTGTGCACACCACGGTACCTGTATGTGCTTAAACAGAGGCTTGCAACATCTACACATTTTAAGTAATTGCAGTTCTGGAACAGAATTCTAAAGTTTCAATTGCGCAACTTATTGTTGTTGGAAGGGACTGAAGAGGCAAATCTTCTTGTAGCCAGAAATGTTGCTGACTGTATGTCTCTTCTGGCAATTGCTAACTATAAACACCATACAAGTGTGTACCTCTGTCTGCTTTGATACTTTCTGCATTGTGACACTAGTACTGTCGTTATAGGATCAGAATATCTCACTTTTCCCAGGCCCTGCATCTGAAGGGAAAAATGTAAAAGAAGCAATCAGCAGCTCTGTGCCTGGAATATGAAATTATTGTAGCCTGAAGCTAACACACCATAATTGGTTAGAGCAATTATTTACAGTCCTTAATGTTAGTTTTGCTGGTGATTTCACTATTTTCAGTTCTTCTTACTGATTGGTTTAGAATTCTACACTATTTAAAATAATATTTATAACAGAGAAAAAAGAATTTGCTGCTTGTAGCCAGATGTAGAAAGTCATGACAACACCTAATGATAAAATTACCAAAGACATCTGACAGATGTCATTTTTGTGATGCTATTGTTTTTTCTAAAATAAAATAAGCAGCTATGCGCCTGTTTTAAAATATTTGTCAGACTTTATTAAAATCATTTACCTATCACCATATATTTGTTTCTTGTAATGGAAAATACCTGTAGTATGACAAGAAGATGAGGTTAATCTGAAGCAAATCAATATGATAGTTTTCCATTATTTGAACTCAAACAGGCTTGTCAACAAGGGATGGCACAGAATAACAATGCTGCTGCTGTTACACAGACATGCATTCACAGAACAAACAGTATTTTGAGATATGTTTTTCTTCTAATTTGGCAACACTATATCATGAAAACTAGGCTATTCTGTTAAAGCTCAGTAAGGCAAGCCCTTTTGAAATAACACATTCTCCGTGAAGTTTCTGCTTTGCTCAAGTTTATCTCCTTTCCTACTACCATAGAATTCTTTTATTGTTGTAGTCACTATTAGAAAGACAGAATTAAGACAAGATTGCCAGAAATATTTGGATTCATCATGTGTTCCAGTGTTAATGGGGGGTACTTGGTTTCTGATACAAAAGTTATATCTACTCAATTTATAAATGTTATAAGACAGATCTTTTGGTCTTCTGTTTTCTCTTTGGCAGCAATTATACACGGAGACTTATTGTACCCTCCATCTGAATACAGACACTGCTGTTTATGCTGGTCAGTTCTGTGCGTTAACAGATGTTCATTTGAGTTGCGTTGAAATTTTCACAAGGAAAAGCTCCTAAAAAAAAGGGATGTTGTCCCCCTAGCTCTCATTCAGAGCATTCAGAACTTCCTTTATCTATTAACCTGATGTGGCACAGAAACAACACCACAAACCTGAAATGGCTAGTTACTACTGGTAATTTAATGGTTATAGTGTCGCATTTTATCTCCAATTTGGGGAACATCCTGTAACAACAGAGGCCTATAGTAGATGACGTGAGTCTGTGAATTTTGCAAAGCCTAAGGGGTATAAATTGTTTAGAGTTACCAAGTAGAAACACAGTCAGTTCAAAACACAAAGTCTGTGGTGGAGAAGAAAGTTTGATAATGTTAAAACCCCTACAGTTTTGAAAATTGTTGTTTGCTTATTTTAAAAAAATGCAAAAACCTCAGCTCTTGCTTCAGAGAATCTATCTTCTCTCTTAAGTGTGTTGCAGGAATAGTTTTCAGTAAGTTACTCCCGGAACAGCCTGACTAATGAGGAACTAATCTGAGTTTTTAAAGCAAATGTATCACTGAACTGTACTGGTGGAGCTTCTGGTAGAGCTGCTGGTGTCCAGTGAGCCATGGTCCTGCCTTTACCATGCAACAGGGTGTGATGCAGACGTTCCTGAACTAGTGTCAGACACAATAGTAGGCCTGGGACCATGTCAGTGTACCCAAGCCAACCATGGGATGGCAATTCTGATTTATTATCTCAACTGCTGTCTGTGCAGACTGCTCAATAGCAGCATGGGTCAGGCTGTGAGGGTGTCTCTAACACCCTCATGCACTCTGTCACATATATAGCAATATCATTCAACAGTCCACCACTGGTCTTCCCCCTCATTCTTCCCCTTTGTTTTCATTTCCCCAGTCTGAGAAGAGATCAGTCCTCCTCCACTTCAAGAGCATCATCAGAAGCATACCAAGTGCTGTGTTCTGCATCCATCCTGCCCTTTGTTTGGGAACAGGACACTGGAATAACAAGAATAACAAAAATAACAACTGGGGCTTGGAAGGGCTAGTAAACGGTCAAGGACTTCAAGGCAGCCAAGAGAGAAAGAGGTAAGGCACCTATAAAATTAGAATTATTTCCTTTTCTAATGCGGAAGGTGTTCCTAGGGTCTTATATCAGCAGAAAGGCAGGCACCGTATTTTCAGAAACACATGGTTTGTTCGATCCCATTTATCATCTGCCTTTACCAGACTAAGTTAGCCAGAACAGGAAGATCTGGCAACTTTTCTCCAAGGTTCAGGCTGGTTTACCACCACATGGACTTAGCTTTCACACCTCTCAGCACAGGCTCTCTTCATTCCATTTTTCTGATCCCCCATTTTTCCTCCACCTTGTGCTAAAGCAGTCTGTTTCCTTCCCTCAAACTCCTGCTCAGGCCACACACTCTAGTTAGCAGCTCAGTGCTTTGCTTCTGTATCTGAGGTGTGTGCTGAGCTTCCCCCACCGTCCATGGGTTTAGACATAAAACCTTCTTTTTGCCTGAGAATTCTTTCCCTTGCCCTTTGCTTCCAGGCAAAAAAGACTTTTCTTTGCTAACTATTACTTTACATTTATATTGGGTCTATCTCCTCGGAGCGCCCCAAAGCACTTTACATACTCTATGCAGGAATCAGTGGAGGGTGACTGCATTGGAGCTCTCTTGTTATTTCTGTATTCTTAGTTACAGCCCTGTGTGTCATGGAAACTGACTTAGTGACTGACAAGGTTAATTCTGCTTTGCCTAATTCATTCCAGTAGAAAAGCCATAAAAAAAGTACAGTTTAAGTGCATAGCATTTTAGAGGGAATATCAAGCACGCTTTCTACACTGTTTCAATCTTGCTCTAAGGGAACATATGAGAAGCATAGTTGATAGGAAAGAGTATTTACATAATTTAGATTACTCCAGAGCACTTCATTATAATACCTAGAAAGAGTGGAGAGAACGAGTGTTTTGGAGCTGGCTCTCTGGGCAGCAGAACCACCCAGTGATGCAAATCAATCCTTTCAACAGTCAAGGAGACTAGAGTTTAGGTGGTGTTCATCAGAAAAGTGCAAAATATGTGAGAAAGGAAATAGGATTTTACATTTCCAAGTACATGACTCTATCTAGCACATTTCAGCTTTTCGTTAAAAAAGCCACGAACAAGGTATGCAAAATAAGATGCTGCTAGTATTGCTTAATCAAAAAACATATTGGTATAACTGTCATCTTACAAGAACAAAATATAGTCACATGTTTAAAGGCTTCACAACCTTACAACAACAGTGCTTTCCATGCTTATGTTAGAACAAAGGAGGAAGTAAGATCATATCTAATCTTAAGAGATCAATACTTCACAGCAGTCATGGAATAGAGAAATATGGCAGTCAATTCCACAAGCCAAATCCTTAATGCAATATGGTATAGTAATTTTTATTTTGAAGGCAACTTTTGGAAGGGTAGAACTTAACTGATAGTAGTGAGTTTCCATGTGGAAAGTGATGGTAGAGCAACTGCAGGCTATAAACAACAAGTATTTGCTTTGACCATGTGCTTCCAATGGAATGACCCATTGACTTCCAAATAACTTCATGAAAGGACTTGAGTTTTGACCAATACAGCACATCAGCACATCCATCCATCCTACTTTGAGGACTTGCAAATGTACAGCAGACACTAGTGGGTACATGTTTAGCACAGTCTATACTGCTGTCCTTGAGCTCCCCACTACCTAATTAGCATGTGAGACACCTCCTTCACAGGGGATCACAGAACAGGTTCAGACTGAAAATGCTTGCCATGCCACTGACAGTGGAAGCCATACTGCTTACATCATGGGAATTAAAGCAAAGGTTCAAAAGGTGGTGAATAAAACCTGAGACATATTATATGGGAAGGGGCTTTAGGAAAGCCCCACTCCCAGCATGAATACTTCAGTCAAAGGTCTTCTTCCTTCATCAGTTATTCCTTCCTTCCTCTTACATTATCTGCTTCTAAAATGCCTTGAGTTGGCCCCTTCCTAAATCCCCAAACACTTCCAAATTCCTCTTAGCTGGAGCTGCTGAAAAATAAGTTCTACATTTACACTGAATGTCATGGGCTTATTGACTGCTGTGGTCTCAACAATTCAGAAGATACTCAGTTCAACAGATCTTGTGCCTAGCGGGATCCTGGACTTACGGAGGTTAGTAGATGGAAGATAACTGCTTCCATCACCCATAAACCAGAGCAGCTGACAGAAAGTTTGTGCCATCACGGTATGCACTGCTTTTTAAGTATTTACAAATATATTGATTTTGATTTCATTAAGGTTCCTCAAGGCAATTTGGCAAAGAGTTTTCAAAAGCAGTACTTTACTATTCTTAAAACAACACAATTGACTGGATAAATGAAACCATGTTTGCCTTTAACCAGTTTAAAGAGTTTTCATTCTCTTTTTGTGTCCAGATTGAACAAAAGACTTCTTTGTAAAGATGAATTCATAGAATTAGAGAATTGGACCTGACCTTTTGCAACACAAGAATCCCAAAATGAACACAGTTCATATTCAATTCCCACAGTGCAAAGTGAAGTATGAAAATAGCAAGGAACTTCAGGCACCTAGGAGACCTTCAGGCAATGACATAGTCATTTGGAAGGTGAACAATGTCTGATTCAGGTTTTCACAAGACTTAAGAACCTCAAAAAACTCCAAACCCCCTTGATCTAATTCCAAATTCAAAGATCCTTTATCTTCTCTAGATTCAGTCCCACAGCAAGTGTAGCCTTGGTCCAAGAACAGTAGTCCCAGTGCTCTATTCTATGTGTATCAATACCTTCACCAAGCAACCACCTTTCAACAGCTTGTAACTGTCTTATGATCCTTCCATTTTGTCAGTGTCTCCATGATCTGTAATGTACTGTCCAATATTAAGGCCAGATCATGCCAAAATCTTTTCAGCTGAAACTAAGTATGTCAAGCAGAATTATAGTCTCCATTCACTATTTCAGATCAAGAATAAACTTACATTCTTCAAAACCTAGCTTTACACTTGGAACAACTAATCCCACTGGGCTACTAAGAACACTCCTCAACCCTTCTGGAAGCAATCACCTTGGACAGTTTGAACTTGTGAGCACCTGTCTCTGTAGGTCATATTTTGAAGCTTCACAGGCCATGGGTCAGTGGTGTTGGCGATTAGAGATCTCATGTGGCATCTCATTTTTGTCATGCAGAGGTGGAGATGGGGCAGCTCACAACTCTAGCCCTGCCTGGGACCTTGTTTCATGTTACATGGAAAGCGCACATCCATTAAATGAGCTTGGAGAGGCCAAGGCACCCCATGGGACACAGAGCAACTAGGAATGGGTTGCCACTGCTGAAGTAATTTCTCCAGCCAGCAACCTACTCTCTGCCTTGTGTTGAGGAGCCCCTGAGAAAGCAGAAAATAAAAGTAAAAGATCCTGTGTCCTCTACATATGTAGGGCATCTGGTCCTTCCCAGGGGATGTGGCATCATGTAATTGCCCCTCGGTGGGAACTGGAGGGAGTTGTGTGGGCCACCCAGTGAGGAAGATTGGGCATCCCTAGTCGGGAGCAGTCATTTTAAATAACAGTTAGGGAAACATTTGGCTTTCAAGTGCTCAGATCACTTGCCCTTGTAACACAGCTTCAGGCCTTTTCCCCTCACCTTCAACGACTTTCATGTAGCTTTGCGGCCAGTACCATCCTTGCATCAGCAGAGGATGCAATAAATACCCATGGAGGCTGCTACTTGGAGCCACAGTTCCATCCCAGCTTGGACCTCTTCCAGGCTGTGCCTGTTTCCTGAAGGCAGAGGGCTGCCCACTCCTTGTCAGCAGGAGGAAGCTTTGTTATATGGCTGTCTCTGGCTAATTGGCTCTCTGAGAGCTGATATTCTCCAGGACTTTTTGCACAAACAGCCAGGGAGACTTAGGGGGACAGAGGCCTCGGGGTGAAATACTTACTCTGTTGAAGTAAGATGCAAAACTCCCTTTGACTTCAATGGGGTCAGAGTTTTACCCTGTAGCTTTAATTAGCTTAGATTGTTGTAATTGTCCTGTGTTGCTATATGAGGAATGTATAGTATGGTATGTTCAATAGTGATGTATCATAAATGATTTAAGAGGATATAAAAGAGAAGTAGTGCATTTAAGAGGCATGAAGTTACAGGAACAGACTTGTTTAAATACTATGTATTCTATGCTTCATAATAACACTGAAATCTATGTAAAAGCCCTGTAATTTAACAAAACAAACTGGCTCTTCCCAAAACAAGTGTCTGTGAACCACTGTGAAAAGTATCAGAGAAAAATGATCTGACAAAAAAAAAAACTATAAAGGGTGTCCATGTTCAAATCATTTAGAGTATCCCTTCTAATAGAGGCCTGAAGTTTTCATACAGATTTATGTGTTTTAAGCAGGATGAGATGGCTACTCTGCCAGGCCGAGGAAGGAAGAAAAATCTTAACCATCCTGCAAAGGGGAAGAGGATGCATGGTTTAGGAGGTTTAGCATGCTGGAATGAAGTGGACATTGGAAACACATGCCAAGGTGCTACAAATAGTACATGGTGATCAGAGAGCTGATGCTGCAGAACAAGGGATATTTTGACAAGAGCCGCAGTGTGGAAAGTGTTCACATATGCTAATGCACTGACTCTGAAAATGAATAGCATAATTTTTTCCTCTTCTGAGAGTTTCAGTGGAAAGGACACCTGGATTTCACAGAAAAGTCTCCACAGAGGAATTAAAAAAAAAAAAATGTTTTGTTCCTTTATGATGCAGACTTTGTCTTCTCTGCAGATTTCATCATTTCATTGTCTCTGGTATCTCAGAGAAGAACAAACAGCTGGTTCCTCTCTAGATGCTTCCATAGATGATTTTTTTCCCCCCAGGAAATTATCAACCTATTTGTATGAGAAATAACCAGACAGTTTTCCCATACTTCTGATTTCTTATCCATGCCGAATGAAGAGGAGCAGTCCAGTTTGGGAGATAGAACAGAAAGAGCCACATCATTTTCTGGTGTATTTGATTCCTTCCTCATTCACAGGCCTTCCAAGTGCTGGAACAAGAAACATTGAGGCCAGGCACTATCAGTGACCTGGAAAGGCTGTCCATGATATGCACAGGGCTTCACTTTCATAGAAAGCCCACAGTTCAGGATTCAACTCATTGATATAATGGCTATGTGTTCAGCCGTGGCTTCTGCATCACAACTACATTCAAGACAACTAAAGTGAAGCATTTCATATGCTTTTCTTTAGCCTTCCCCAAATTTTCAGTCTTTGGAAATTTTCCTTTTGATGTTCTTTTGAGGTGAATCCTAGAATCACTTAGGTTGGAAAAGACCCTTAAGATCATCAAGTCCAAACATTAACCTAACACGGCCAAGTCCACCATTAAACCATGTCCCTAAGCGTGACATCTACGCATCTTTTAAATACTCCAAGGAATGGTGACTTTACCAATTCCCTGGGTAGCTGGATCCAGTGCTTGACTACACTTTTGGTGAAGAAATTTTCCCTAATATTCAATCTACATCTCCCCTGGCAGAACTTGAGGCCATTTCCTCTCCTCATATCACTTGTTACATAGGTGAGTAGAATGATTTCAGATATTTGCTTCTTGAGGTAGAAAGGTCATTCTGCTCTGTGTTTCAGTTGCAAAAGTTTGCTCCAGTTCTTATTTATATTAACAGATTTCAAGGTCCTAATGTGCTGTGTATCATAAATTTAATATTTGCAATTCTTCTACTTTGCACTGTATTTTTAATGGATTGCATTTTTACATGATAGCCCTGAGAACACAAAATAGATCTCAGTGTGTTCTGAATTCTGTTAAGGGAAGAAAAAGTTTCTTTCCATCTCCTTTTTTATTGCTACAATAATATTCTTTGCTAATGCTATTTACAAATGAAATTTAATGTTTTATTCCATAATTTTCTCTAGTTTCTACACTGCAACTCTTCTTTCTTGTAGGAAACTCCGGGGAGACAGAATGTCTCTATCATGAGAATCCCCTGCATAAGGGAATTAAAAAAACAACTTGTAATGAAATATGCTAACAATTGTATAAAAATACATTGTGTGGGACTTTTGCCTGTGGCAGTATGTACGCACATGAATGACAGTATTGTGTGAGACAGAGCATTGTGTTGTTCAGTGCCAGTGTATAAAGCTACATTCATTTTGCATAAATATTTGACTGCTTTCTGGGATGTCTGGGATTTTTTTAAAGTAATGTTCCATTCCTCTTTCTCTGCAACCACTCCTTGAATTCGCATGTTTCAACCGTGGCTGTCACAGTGGGGAAATGTTCATGTGTCACCTCAGTAAGTGTGATCAAATCAGGGAGGGAGAGAAGGGGGAAGAAAATATATAGCTTGAAAATCAGCAAAATCTTATCTATTTTTCATCCATGAACTGTGCATTAAATGCAAGAGGTTATGGTTTTAGTCAGAGAGTCCTTTAAATTTCTAATTATTTGCAGTTTTCAGTGTTCCATGTACTTATGAATTACCTCCACACCTCCTTGGAAATCCAGAGGTCAGATGCCAGAGGAGAATTTAAAAATACCTAAAAATATTCGTGCTTCAGTATTTTGATTCCAAGTGTGATTATGCAATGAAGATTTTTCTCTTCTCTAATTCTCCAAAGATTTTTTTTACATAATTAATTTGATTATTAGAATAAGTCATTCAAAATGATCTGTATTGCTTACTTATTTGGATCCACTGTTTTACAGCTTCTTTACACTTAAGAAGTGGGAAGGACATATCTGCAGGATGAGAGGTAACACCTTGGAACCTATGGACACAGAAGAGGATTCAAGGTTAGAAAATGAAGATAAACTAACAAATAGCTTCCAATGCAATGCCAGAAGGAATCTAGTTGCAGTAACTAGATAGGCCAAAGAGGTGATATGTCCCAGCACCTTGAAAAGATTAATGATGGGGCAATATGTTCAGATCCTGTGCACACAGTTTTAAATTGGAAATTTGGAGTCAGAAAAAAGTCTTAAACTTCATGTGAAGGCTTGAGAAGAAGCACTAGAAAATAATGTGACTCATACAGATTCTTTAATAAGACAAACTGACAAATGGCATGGAGACTAGAGTGATGATTGGATGATGAATCCCAAAGAACTCATTCAAGTCCCTGTTTTAGTCTGACAGAAAATAATGTCTGAAGTCACACATATTACTAATATAAATAAAGTAACATTTAACACCGTGAATGATCATATTACCAAGGTATAGCCTCTGCCTCTTGGAAGCTTAGAGAATGCTGGATGCCTGGAAGGTGTTTCATTGGCCATCCTTTCATAAATGATAGTCAACCCTCAGTATAAATGTTACTGGGTAATAGAGTATAACTGGGTTAATAGACCATTGTTAACTGGCAGACCCGGTGAGATAATCTAATGCCCCTCCAGGCTGTACACCTGATCAGGTCAAAGGAAGCCCTTAGAAGGCTGGTTCAGGACACAGAGTCCTCTCATTGCTCCCATTTTGCTGCAGCTCCAGACCTGTTTGTTCACTCAGCACTTCCAGATGTCAGCTGTGACACTTCCCATGGGCATCAGAGTAACCAAAACTGAAGGGAAGGCTAGATTCGAGAGCAGCTTGAAGCTTCACCCAGTAACAAGTTGGCAAACTGAGTTATGTATATCCTGCTATCACTCCGTGGCAACTGCACAATTGCAAATGGATTTTCTGCCCTGGGTGTCTCACAGACAGCATTCCCAAGAGTTCCACTGACTCACTAAATACCCAGTAAGTCTTGCTCTAACCCATCTCATTTGGTCCAGCTAATTTTCATATGTGCTAGCAGGCACATGGAAACAGTGCAAAGAATATGCCTTACTGTGCAGCTGATCAGTAATTTTCTGTCACCTTGTGCCTGAAGCCTGGTTATGGGCCTGTAAGAATGACACTCAAGTTTTCTGGCTGCACAGATCTGTTGCAGATGAACTCAGCGTATTTACATTGCACTGAAATTATTCCTTTTTTGATAAGCAAAGTTTTGACTTCTCATATACTTAGGCTTGAGAAAGCCATAATTCACAAGCAAGTACAAATCCACTTCCCAGAACATCCAATTAAAAAATAATTTGACCAAAAAAAAAAAAATCCATTTCATTCTAATGTGCTGTGCTGTGGAAAGGGATTCAAGGAACCCACCTCAGATGGGAGAAAGGCTGAGATTGTGAACAAGTGTCATGGGTTTGCAGGGGTCCCCCCTTCCTGAGGGACTGCAGGTGGTTTGTCCAAGTTAATTTCCGGGACAGACCC
>JAWWES010000081.1:127302344-127381534 GCA_035583135.1 Lophotriccus pileatus
AAAAAAAAAAAAAAAAAAAAAAAAAAAAGGAAAAGAACACCAAAAGGGAAAGAAAATGAGTCTTAAAACTGGTCTTGAAAAACAACAGACTTGGGCTCTGTTAAGTAGAGGGTAAGAAAGTAGTTCTAGATAATAAAACTATTTTTCTTGAAGTCGTCCTGTACTGAGACGCAGGTGCAAATTTCCAGAGGACCTGGCAAGGAAGGTGCACTTTGACATCACCCTCACTTACAGATCATACCAGATGGTTAGCTGGCAGTTGCTCAGTTGCAAGCCCATCCCATGTGCATTCACCCCCAGCCAGATGTACACATCAAGTCTTGTCTCTTTAGATACCATATCTGCCAAGTTGAAATGTGATGAGCTGATGAATATATACAGGATTCAAAGTGGGGTGGGCTTTATAGGTCAAAATTAGCCCAGAATTAATTATGTACCAAAGAGCAAAACTTTGCAGGAGTATGCTTTGTGCCGTGTGCTAGAAGCTCCATAGACACTGTTATACCCAGCAAGTGCCATGGTTAAGGACAAAGAACGTCACCTGTTTAACTTCAATTCAACTGTAAAAAAATTCTTGGTCTTGAACAGAGCCAAGTCAGTGTTAGAGAGCAAATCTGACACTGTGTTTTGCTCTATGTGGGACACCAATGGTTTCGAATGCAGGGAGGTAAAGACAGAATAGCAGTGACCCAGAGCACTTCTTGGGTTTCATATTCCCCTTTGCTTGCTGTTTTGGATTAAAACCTGTATGATGCAAGGCAGCACTTTATTATGAAATGTTCACTGACTTTGTTGTGGGCAGTCAGATGAGTTTTTGGGGCCAGCTTTTGTCTGTCATCAGTCAGTATGCAACGCTTAGTGGTGGAGTGTAATAAAGCAGTTCATCAGAGTATGGTTTGCAATAGGGTGAGTGCATTTAGATTCTCTGAGTGCGTGTGATATTTCTGCCTACTGTCCATAAGGAAACCCAAATGCAATAGTGAAGCATCCATTTCTGCTCTAAATATCCAAGACAGTAGAGCTCTATCTTCTTTAATTGTTAACAATTACTGCATGCATCCTTCCAATAACTAGTTTGTATTATTTTACACAAACCTGTTTTTTCTCTTTGGTTTCATAACCAGAACCCTAAAAGAATTTTCCACAGCTAAAATACTATTTCTGCCTGGCTTTCTGCTGCATGGATACGCTTTGTCTCTTGCATTGCAATAAGTTATTCTTGCTGCAGAGGTTGTCATTATTGTAGAAAAGCAAAGCACTGGACCATATCCAAGCACTTGGAAACCTTAGTGATAACAAAGAATTTGTATGTAGGGAAGGTGAAGTACAGTTCTGTGCCATCTGTATATCACTGGGCTTTAAATCCAGTTCACTTAGTAGCTGAATACAAGTAGACATTGAAAGAGACTAGAGAAAGAATGAGTCTTTGTCTAGTTGAAGACTTACTTTGGATTCATGACACCTGTCAGACTTGACATAAGGTCAACAGTGCCAAATACTGCAAAGATATTAAGGAGAATAAGAATGGATTTCTATCTTGTGTCGTGACAGCAACAGACCTTCTGTGCCAGTCATCCATCAGTGCCAGTGAGACAGATTCAGCATCCTGCCTTGGCCTGTGTCTATACTGCCTGTGACCCTGGACTAATATGAATAAACTTGTAAGTGGGTCCTATATGAGCTTGCCTTAGAATACCATGTTTGATAGTAGGTAGCAGATGAACTGAAATGATGTATTCAGAACAGATTATTGAGGAGAAAAAAAGACTGAGGTTTGGTACTGCTAGAAATACTGAGATTCCCTCCCTGAATTAAGCATTACATATTTCTGCCTAAATGATAAAGCAGAGATGTAATGCTAACATGTATCCCTAGATCTTTGGCTCCTTTTCCTAAGGGTGTGTTAGTATAAATTAATAAGCTGTCTAATTTGCCAGACCCTGGAAATCCCCACAGTGGCACTGGGACCACCAAGCTTGGGAAAAACCAGGAAAAACTCCATAGAGGGCTAGTGCACAGGCATGGGAGCACCCCTGTAACATGTTAGCAAAATTTAAAAAAATCCATGAAAACTAGATCCATGTTGTGATTCAGGCTAAACATCAAAGAAGTGTATAGGAGATGGTTACAGGGTTACTTGTAGGTCACCACTTGTTGTGGCTGTTACTGTGGGTTTTTTGTACCATAGCATTCTCTCAAATCTTGTTATGTCACCATTAACAAACAATAGCAAAGAAACATTTTACCACAGTCTATAAAGCTTTGGTGGAGATGGAGTTCACTATTCCCAAAGTAAGAGCTTTCCCTGAACAAAAATACCTTGCCCACATGGTAAGAGGTTGGATAGCATAGGTAGAAGGAGCAGACACATAAGACCACCTTGTCCTGGTGACAGACAATTAAATAACTCAGCCTGATTTGTATTTTGATGTTAGGCTATTATGAATGGCCAATTCTTCAGACAAACTGCTAAGAAATGGCTAAAAAAAGTGTCTTATCATCCATGATTCAGTGAGTGAATAAGAAAAATAAACCAGAGGAGCGTCAGTGAAATTGTGGAAAAGTACAAAATGTTAAACCTTTCCATTTTCCCTGGTGTAGTTATGATTGATATGAGAACCTTAAATTCAGTGTAGGGGACCTTATATAGAATAGAAGGTTCCCACGATTTCAAGTGCATTTTTTCTTGTGCTCCATCTGACATGTAAAAGAATCAAACAACATAAATTTGAAGTCATCTAGTGAAGTGTCTGTATCTCTTGCAATTATAATGAGGGAAATAAGAATACGTTAAAATTACCAGATTTTATTATATTGTTTTGGAGACTGAGTGGACTTATAACAAGCATGCCAACTTTTTATCTGAATTTGACTTAACTGAAGGAATCATCTCTATCATAAAATTAAATATTCACATCCATTATTATTCTCGGACTAGGGACAATAATTTAAATTAATATCAAGATGCATTTTTAAAAATCATCAATCTGCCATCTTAACTACATTATTTTCTACCTTCAGGCACATGTTGTAGTTTTTATGAACATGATTCAAATAAATTGGCTCTTTTTCCTCGGTGGCTTCTTTAATTACTTTGTTATTATCCAAGGAACTGGTTTAATTTAAATGAACACAGTGTTCTTGCTACTACTACCCAGAGAAAACACAGACTCAGAACATGCTGTTTTGTAGTTACAATGTGTGCCTCTGCATGTGGATGCCGAAACTGTTCTGGTCTTACCTATTTACTTACCTCTGCGTGATACAAAAGACTCCTAACCAGCCCAGCAAAGAAGTCACTTGCCCTGAAGACCTTCTTATGAGTCTCTGCAGATAAACAGCAAAGGTAATTAGGAAATTAGATGAAAGGACACTGTTACAGAACATTTATTACATACCTAGACAACAGAGTTACTTCATTTTATCATGTGCAATGTCCCCATACCAACTATTTGTGTATTTCTAATCAAAGAAGTGTGTGTAACAAATAAACACAATAAATTAATAGTATTTGCCCTGTTGGGTCCTTACATTTCTATTATAGTAATACAGGTTGGTAATTCAGTTCTGTACATAGGTGTAAGATTCTTCCTCCCCCTCCTTTTGGTGTCTTTCCAACTAAAGTACATAATAAAATACATAAGAGGGTGGGTTTTTTAAAGAAAAATACAAGCAAACATTGGTACTTCATAAAATATTTAAAGACCTCACAAAAACGCAAACCTGTATTTCATTTCCTGAAACAGTTGTAGTTTCAAACTCCATCTATTTCTTTTAAACCAAACCCATATGTGTTTGAGGAGTTTTAATCTGTGGAAATACTTTATTTTTGGCTGGCCTGCATGAGTGAACATTAAGTATGAAGCAACAAGAATGACAAGTCAGGATATTGAGAAAAAATTGTTCTACCTCCAAGAACAAATTGTTAAAATCTGAGAAATTTCAGCTTGTCTTTTTCTGCAATTAAATATGAGCTACGTGACCATACTTTACAGTGGTGGTCTAAGTAGATAGCATATTTTTTTTCTGTGTTTTAATGGGGACAAGTCTTCCCTTTGCTACAAATCTGACATGGTGCTTCCCCTCTCTCTACAGAGGACATGTGCACTGTCCTCTTTTAGAATGGTGTTTTCATAGATGGTCATATGGGGCCTAAATCATCACAGAGTTTACTTGCTTTGGTTTTTCCTTTGCCACTTCCTTAATGCCAAAAGGACCTCTTAGTGGCAAGCTGCTTGGGACTCAGGTGCAAATTCCTGCAGGGAGGAGCAGATCCCAGTCACCGGCCTCACGGCACTGGCACCTTGGGAAGTCATTTGCAGCACACGTGAAATGCAACCTCTTGATTTAATGACATTTCACACCATTCTTGTACAGACAGAAACAACTGCTCAAAACACGAGCCAGAGGAGAATCAGGCTGAGCATCTTATCTTACTTAATCTGTGCTTGTGTAGATGATGACAACCATGATTGGCCCTGATGCATCTCCAACGTTTGATCCAATTTCTGTTGTTGTTAGTCAATTAATATTGTCATCACAAAATCAGAGGGAGAGGCAAGAGCAAGAAAGGGTCTGTGATTATTTTCTTTTTTAATGTGATCTCTGCTGAGCATAAGGTTTGTATTTGCTTAATTAGGACTTTACTATAAACATTAATGACCCTAAGGCCAACCTGATTTGTTTGAGAAAGGTAATAAATTATCTGCCAGAACAGTTTGATCTCTGTAAAAAAGTCTTAGTCCAGCTGGAGCCTGACTACATCCCCAAGCATCCCATCTCACACATCTTTTACTGCACCACAATTCCTCTTGCATCAGCCTCAGACATGTCAGTAAAAAAAAAAAATATAAAAAGCCTTGTCTTTCCCTTTCAGATGGATGCTCTGCTGCCCACCGCAGCGCTACATCCTGAACAATCATTGCTTCGTGTGACTACTAGGAACGTGTCAGGATCTTAAAAGAAATAATTAGATGCCAACTTTGGATAATAGAGTATTTAAAAATCAATTAGCCTTAATGGGAATACTTTGCAAGTTTTCTCATGATTCTGCCGTTTGACACGATGTGTTGAAGTGTGTCTCACAGACAAGTAATAGCCCACTATCTCACGGGAAAGTGAAGCCTCCACTGTGATGTACTAAGAGTGCATTTTATTGCTTCTGGAGTCCATTCATTTCTTGCCATACCAGCGTCAATGAACTTCCTAGCTGCTGTCAGCGTGTTTAGTGCACATGTCAAGCCAGCACTGTGCTGGTCCTGACATCAAACAAACTGGCAGGAGTCGAGATATTACCTCGCGCTGGCAAGAAGGAAAGAAAAATAATAGGAGTGTATAAGGAACAATAACTGAAATACTTTCTTTACACCAAGTAAAGATCACACCAAGTTTACTATATGTTGTGGCCATAGAATAGTAAATCTGCACAGACAATGTCATGAAGAGTGTTGGAAAGGAGCAAGCTTTATCTTTTGATTCATACTCCATGGAAATGTCATTCTAAAGGTGAAGTTTTGGGGAGAACATTCTGCTTTTTTGTTTCCTGGGGTCTGCCTGGAAGCCAATTTGGTCCGTCTTGCTCCCTTGCTGTAAGTGCATCCTTAAATATCTCTTCGCTACAGAAGGCAGATTACAGACAAAGCACTGCTGGTCTGTTCGGCAATTTGAGCACTTTTTGGTTTTGTTTTTTCCCTCACTGTTTTTTCACTGGTGACCTGATGTTATATGACGGGGCAGATTGCTCAGTGATCATTGGTTTGTATGTCCTTCTGAATACAACTCTCACCAAATCACTTCACATTGACTTGAGTGTAAGATTTACGTCTTAAGTCCATAAAAACCAGCACATTTTGTTTTGCTACATCTTGTTTTGAAAGAAAACCAAGGAACCACACAAATGCCACTTCTTCCCCCGTTCTCCCTTTGGTACATCCCTGAGATCCAAGCACATGAGAGATGGTGCGCACACACACACACACACACGCACACATCCACAAAGAAAAAAGAAATCCAAAGCAAACACCTACTACTGAATTATTGGTCAAACCAACTTGATGTTTTGCTGATGTTTCTTAAAATGCTTTTGGTGTTGAACCACTTTGATATATTTTAAACATTTGAGAAATTGAACAGAATGGCTGCTCATATAGTAGATAAGTATTTGTCTGTTATACGTACTAAAAGCACAAAGATACTACATGGGTAAGGGAATCACAAAGATACTAAAAAATGCTTCATAAGCTAAGTAAACAAAAACACATAGATAAATCAAAAATAACGTAAATCAAATTTTGTCTGTGGGGTGCCCTTTCAAGCAACAGAGCGTGGGAAGAGACTGCTGTGAAACATTAAAAAAAATAGCTCTATTTGCATCATTTCAGTGGCTCCAAACAAAACAGCCATCATTGCATGAGATGAATAAGGGATGCACTTTCTCCTGTCATTTTGCCTGGCACTTTTTGACATCAGCTCAAACTTTAAGCAGCACTCAGCCAATCCTGCAGCATTTTCGTATCACTTTGACCATAAAATAAATAAATACACAAACACACCCAGATGCAGCAGCATATCTGAGTAAATGGATTGTTCTGAGACCTCTCCTTGAAGTTAGTTCTCAGGCTTTTTAAATGGGTAGCCTTGGGCTCATATATCTCTTTAAGTACCAACACTATGAATCACCTTGGAGAATTTCTTTAAAAAAAAAAAAAAATAAAAGGAAAAAATTCTCTACTGTTGTACTAAAAATGAAAAATGGAGTTCCTTCTGGCTTCCACTGCCTAAGAACTGTCTCATTGCTTTCTTTTTCTTCTTCTTCTAGTTTAAAGACTTAAGGAATAAATGTTTCCCAGTGTTTGGCTGGCAAATATTTGAATACGAAAACACCTGCACTATTAAACAGAACAATATGCTTATAACTGGTCCTATACTCTGCTTAGCAATCAATTCTTTTACAGATTTGCGTAGTAGCATAGTAGCAAGGAGCTCTAAGCACTTGTTTCATCTGCCTCCTTTTTCTAGTGCTTATCTTTCAAGTATATTAAAAAATTTTGCTTTGAGCTGTGCAAGTTGCTAGCTGGGACCCTGAGGAAAGATACGGGGACTATTGCTTCACACTCTGCCTGGAATCACATGGGAATGGAGGGTATGGCAGTACCATGACATCTGTTCCCAAAGCAACAAGTAGAAGCAGATAACTCAGTTGGAGTAGATGGACAAGATTCCTTTTTAGCTGCCCCCATCATGTTCTGTGCTGTTTGGTGGGTTTATATAATGCTGCTGTTGCTGATAAAGGCAGCCTGCAGCAGAAAGGAGGTTCCAGTGTGCCTGTCCCACTCCCTTGAACATGGAGCCAACCCATGTTCTCTTGTGTTTTTATCTCTCTTTTACTAGGGACATAATAATTGTGAAGGTTTAATTTTGAGTCATAAGCTATCTATTACATTTAAAAAAAAATGGGTGAAATGGGGGTTGGTTATTTTTCTGAAGTGACTATCTTAAAACAAACATTTAAACAAACAAACCAATCAAGTTTTGTAATTCTTTGCAAAAAATTCTTTGCAAGGGAGGAAAAAAAAAAGAAAGAAAAAAAAGGAGAGCATTAAAAAAAATTTAGCATCAAAGTATGTTCAAGTATGGAGGTATTTTCTGTTCTTTAGTCAACAAAGAGTTAATTTTGAGATTTTATTTCCTCTTTTCCCTTGCAAGTACAGCAATAATAGAGGAACTACTGAGAAGACAAAGGATGGGAATATAGGGAGGAAAGCATTCCATTGATGTTTTTGTTTATTACTGTCTGGCTTCCTGTTTTAATTTGTTTTCATAGAGGTTTTCCCTTCATCAGCCCACTGCCTGCTTTGCTTCTGCTTTTGAGCCCTTCCAGGTCTGAGAGCAGCTGTGCTAGCCTTGAACATCGCTGTGTAACCGGGCAGAGCCAGCGATGACCCTGTGGGGTACTGAGAGACTGCAATATCCCCCGGGGTGCTTTGATTTAGATTAGGGTCTGGAGGTACTGAAGATGACTGCCTTTTCTCCTCTGATCTTGCCACAAGGAAGCTCAGAGAAGGAGGGGGACTATTTCACCTGCAGTGTGGGATCTGGCACTGAATCACTTTCTGGGGATGGGATGCAGAACATGAACAGAATAAATTCATCCGAAAGGAGCTCTTGTGCCCAGAGAACAGTCCTGTAGGCAGGAGAGTGAAGCTGTGCATTTATATGCAGTGTGGAGGGTTGGCGAGGCTGCTCTCTGGGATCCAAGCACTCTCTTGGTTAGACTTCAACATGACAGACAGCCATCAGGTGCAGACACAGATGGGAGATGTAGGAATTCTTCCTAGAGAGGACTGAAATAGCTCCTGACATTCAGATAGCTGCACTGGAGATGGACACTTCACAGAGATGTGGGTAAAAACCACCGTGGCTCAACGTGAGGAGGTGGGTAATGTGGAAGAAACTCTGTTTCCTTCAGAAAAGATCTTAGCAAATCCTCAAAAGAGATGTCTTCTAATGGCTGGGCACCCCTGAAGCTGCTGAGCCAACTCCTTTGCTGTCATGGAGCAGCTGAAGCAGTTGGAAATTTGATATCCTTTTTTCACATCCAGATTTGGACGGTCCTCACTGCTCCTTCAGGGAATCCCAGGTACTGCTGTGAAGGAGCCACTTTACTACTCCTTGAAATGCAAGGAGCACATCACATGTCTTCCCTGAATTATGCACAAATCAGTTACAGAAATGGATGTTCAGGGCTGACTTAATAACAGTATCGCAGGACTGAGCACCAGCGTGGTACTCTGTACAAAAGTATCAGGCATCTTCTTCCTGTTAGATCATCCCATTCTATTCACAATGCAGGCCTTTCTTTTCAAGCATACAAAGGTTTGCAGCTCTACGTTTTGGGCTGTCACTGCTTTTTTGCTTGTGGTTTAGTTTTTTTATGTACCCACGAGAGCAAAGAGGAAGCAAAGAGCAATCTTAGGTGGAGTAAAGATGCTTCAGATAGGGGCTTGTTAAAAGATGCATGCAGGCTGGTGAGGAAAGTGACATTTAGTGGTGTACTTTTCAAGAAAAAAAGGAAGAATATGGAAAATTAGCACCTAGGTATTAACAACAGGTAAAATGCCAGGTAAAATTGTCTTACTTGAACAAGTGTGATATTGCTTAATCAGTGCTTCAGCAGCTAAGCTGTGAACGGATGACATACGCTTCAAACTTGTGGTGACTCACAGGCAGCACGGCACATACCAGAAGGAGCAGCCATGGGATTTCAACATGCACAATGCTCTTTCATTCAAATAGGTTTCAGCAAACCCTAACTCAGTTTCTCACAAATTCTCTACCTGGGAAATTCTTTGTCCTGCTTGATATAAACCCAGTCCTGGGCCAGAATTAAGAAAATATTTAACAATGTTCATTCAAATGCAATCCAAATAAGGCATGCAATTAAAGAACAGTGGATTTTTCGCATAAATAGGGTGAAAAACCTTTGAATGAACAGCATTAAGCCAAGGTGCAAAACAGTAGCATTTGCGTTTTTCTTATGGGAACATACACACATAGACCGCAAACTGCCAGGTTTACACTTATTCTTGCGTGCATTTCTGAGGAAGATTATTGAAATGAACTTCAGATGTTATATTCTGAAATGGGTACAATACAATGCCTCAACCTGCCCACATACAACAATCTTTTTTTTCCAACCCCAACCCCAACCCCAATGGACTTGTCAGCAGTTTCTATCATTAGCAACATAATCCCTCCTCTCTCCCGCTCTCTCTTTATGTTTTCCCAGGGCTGCACCAATAATGAATAATTTACCAGTGTGGAGAAAGAAAAGTGTCACTACTGGAGTCTCAAGGCTCATCACTCACAAACCTGTCACATGGTCAAGAGTCATCAGTGCCATTATTTGTGTGAAGAAAAATTAGCACTAATCTACTGCTGAGTCTCTTGCTCCAGCCACTGTAAATGGTGCCAGATTCTTAACAGAGCAGATTGTCTGTGCCACTGCAAATTGCTTATCTCACTAAAGTCAAAAAAAAAAAAAAAAAAAGCCTCTTTCTCACTTCCTGGAGGACATCCCACATGTGTTTAGAATTAGAAAAGAGTCACTGTAATGCAAGGGGATGTTACCTTTTCCACATTGGCATGCTAAAGATTTGCCTCTCTGCTATTAATAAAGAATCATTGAATTCACAGAAGGGTTTTCAAACAGGACTTTCAAAGACACACATTTTTTTGCAAAAAGAAAATATGGCTTTCCGTGTCACAGAATAAGCACGTCAATGCTAAGATTTGAATTTTAGGAAGGAAAGGAAATGCCCTGTGCTGAACTATGAAACATAAGCAAGGCATAAAATAGAACAAAATGGTGTCTTGAGTAAATAATCAGGACAACAATGGAAACTATTGTACTGTGAGGTGCTTCCTCCTATGAAAGAAAGGAAGAGATGGGTAATGTGCTCAGTTTGATCCAGCAGTCATTTCCATCCATCAGTCCAGGGATTTTAAACCTGCTACTATCAGCAGGTTTTTGGAACACCCCCTACAAGAAATCCACAGCAAAAGCAAAGCTGCCATTGGCTCAGCTCATCCCAGCTGCAGAAGAAGTGACAGCTGGAGCTCAGAGGCAGAAAATCCCGTAGTCCCTCCTCGAGGCCTCAGTGGATCCCATCAAAGGCCAAGGCTTGTTCTCCACTGGGGACCAGCCCCCACATCTGGTGGAGTCCAAACAGAGCTTCTGGCAGAAAAAAATATTGTTTACATCTCTAAAGGTTTGAAATTGTTTCATTGTCTCTCTGCTTCCCTTTGTTCAAAATAATTTTCCAATTTTAATTGCTAGCAAAATAAACTTGTCTGAATAGGGTAGTTGTGAGTGAAAAATGTAACCCTTTGGACCCTTTGGATCATGAGGCCTAAAATCAGAAGCATTTTTTTAAAAATCAGAAGCATTGTTTTAAAAATAAAATTCGGAAGCAGGACCTTTTTATTTTGATCAGAAAAGTACTTAATTTGTTAAGAAATCTTTCCTTTTCTCACTCTGGGAGCTGGATCTCCAGCCTGGCTCCATGGCTGGCAGCCAGCCTTTGGGACTGCCCTCACACTTCTTGGCAGCACAGCATTGCCAAAACACACTCTGGAGGCACCCCCCAGCTACAGCAGCCAGCATAATCCCCAAAGTGGGAGGCTACATGAGAAACATAACACAGCCTTGGGCTGTATTATGGTTTGCACCTAAGAACCTCCAAGGACACTATGCATCCTAACAGCCACAGATACACCTCCTCTCAGTCTTTGGAGACCACTCAGTCTACACTTGAACCTGCGAGGAGACTGAGTTTGCTGTGGAGGAAGACAAGGTTAGATAGTGTGGCTTGGAGAAGGTCCCGTTGTCACAGCGAGAGGAGGACCAGCATGTGGGAGGGCTCCTTAGTGCTGGGATAAGGAGGGACCCCAGAAGTATCCAGCTCTTACGGAAATATGAGCATCCAAACACCAATGAAAAACCTCTAAGAGCCTCTCAGATAGCAAAATAAGCCTCAGTTTTAAAGTCCAAAGGTCTTTGAGCTTTTAAGTTTTTTCCAGGATTTATCTTGTTGGGGTTTTTTAATTAAAAAAAGGCAGAATTTCACATAAGTTTTCTGTCACTTGTGCAAACTTATGATATTGTCCTAAAGCTGGATTGCTGACTTAATTTCCTGAGTTCCATTCCAAGACTTGTCCTCTCCACTTACCCTCTTCTCTCAATTTTGATTGTATTGCCATTTGAGAGGGGAAAGTGGCCATTATTAAAAAAAACTTAGCAGGTGAGCAGCCCAAAAGACATCCTAATTCTCCTTCCTTCTCAAGCTCTTTCTGCTGCTCAAAGTCATCTATTCCAGTACAGCTTCGATGTAGTTGTGTCAAATCAACACACACCACTGCCAAAGAATCTCTACCTCACTGCACTTGCTGCATCCCCAGAGCCCAAGGTTGACTTCCTTCCCTATGGCCAAGGATTCTATTACTCATCACATCCTTGCCAAGAGAAATGACCTACTTTACAAAAAATTAATGCATTGCAAATGTGTTCTGGGACTGTGTGACCAAGAATCAGGGGAGGGGACTGACCTCCAGTGAGGTCCAGTTATAGAAGAAAAAGATGAGATCTGTGAAAGAGCAGCTTGACCAAAGAGGCACCTCCTGGTCGCCTTATCCTGCCTCTGCACAGCACATCACTGTTGGTGATCCAGCTCACTAGAGCAAAGAGGTAGAAACTTCAATTAAAGTGGTTGAAGAGACTCTTCAGAAAGAAAGTGACTGTGGCTGAGAGCTTGAGATAGGCTCTGTTAAGACTTGGGTTTTACTGGGATGTTGCTCAGGAACCCCTGGTGCTTTCTAGCTCCCTGAGCACATCCATTGCTGGAAATATAATAGTGTTTACCTTGTTAAAATCAACTTATGTCAAAAAGCAGCAAGAAGGAACAGAGTAGCTGTGAAGGCTCCTGGGACAGATTTCCACCATGCACTGCTCCCTGCAGCTTGCAAGGTGAAGGAGAAGGTATCTTGGCCTCTTGCCTGAACTCGGTACAAAGGCAGTCTTGACAAACCATGGTGCCTCGATTAACCATGGGAGGATTGGTCTCCACCTTCCTCAGGGAGGGCGTGAAATTTAACTGTGAAATTGCCTTACATCACTCCGTTGGTAAACAAGGGCCTTCTTTATCTGGCAAGGCATATATGGAAGCCATGAAACCTGCCAAATGCAGATCTGCTAGGCAGATTTTCCAGTGTCTCCACCCCCACAGAGCTATCATCTGGCTAGGTGATGGCACCCTTGATGCTACCTAGCTAGATGAGAACCTCAAAGACAACAGAGTAACAGGCACCCACAAAAGGCATTTTGCTTTCCTGCAGCTGCATTATGCTGCCCAGCATTTAAGTCTTTTCAGTCACATTCATTTTGCTTTTAAGAAAGAAGTTTATGACCTTTGCTCAGAGCAACTGGAACCAACCCGAAACATAAAATCTATAACATATCTGATGATGTCAGCTCACACTTCTCTGCAAGCCTTCCCCAGACTGAGTCGCTGCAGGAGGCTTCAAAGTGAATACTCAGTAGCATTAGCTTAAAGACATACTGCCAGTAGGCTAATATCTCATTAATTCAGGATGGAGTGAATTTTCCTGACTTGTGGATGTTCCCCTGTCTATCTCTCAGTGAAAATGAAGCAGTATGCCCTTCCTGCACCTCCAATTAGAAACAAGCTTGAGATGACTCAATGATTTTCATTTACAATCACAGCTGCAGTACTTGCTTTAGTTATTTCTTAGCACACACTTTACACCCTTGCACAGTGCAAGGTATGAAACATCTAAATTTAGAATTTAAAAATATATTTAGGAAGATTCTGACCACGGCCAACGTTCCTGGCAAAGTGTCCTCTGTCAGACGTACATCCCAAAGCCTTGTTCAGCAGTTGTAGACGCATCAAAGTGACCCTAATACAAATCAGAGTAGTAATCTGCCTCTGAACAGTAAAGCTCAGGTCTCTCACCACACGTATGACCTCCTGAATGTGATCTTTGGCTGGTAAACATAAAGTCCATTAGGACGTGCTAAACAGATATCACACACACACATATCGAAACTTCTGAATGCATTGCTCTCTTGCACCACCATACGAGGCATTAAGTGCTGAATATCATATTGATATAATTTTGATACACAGTCCACTTCTTAAAGTGGCTGGTGTCCCAAGCAGCAAGCGCCCCCTAAGCATGTGATGCTCATTTTTGTCTCTGCAGAATTGTGAACTCACAAAGATACACTTGTTGCACTCTCTTGGCTCTGAGCAGAATAGTATCAGTACACATCTGCAAAAACAGCTCCTGCTAGAGGACCACTGCAAAATTTGTAGCATCATTCATGAGTGGCCAATACCTCCCAACGACTTAATGAGCCTCTGAAAAAAAATTCTTTTGTTTCCAGAAAACCCTCTTATTAATGTAGTCTTCAGCATTTGTCTTTTGTCAGCTAATGCTTGCCTCATGATGCTGTGATAAATCACAAATGCTATAGTGCACTAGTTGGTTTCACTGCACACTAAACCCATTGCAAATATAGATGTAAACAGTTGCTTTGAAATTTAACCTTTTTTTTTTTTTCATCTTTCTTTACAGAGGCATGTTTTACAACAACCGATGTCTGCTTTCTCTCACACTTTATTAGTATCAATTAGCAGGGTCAAAGAGCTCCCCTTAGGAAGGTTTAAAACAACACTTTTCCCCTTCGGTTTTAATGCCCTACACCAGTTTCTGTGCCATCTACTGTGTAGCAGCATACCTCCCACTTGCCTTTGTGATCCTAAATATCTATGCCCTGATTCATTGCTGGGGCAGGCAGTGGGAGCCAGATCACAGCACTCCCATGCAGACTTTTTTATAAGAGCACAACGGTGGCCGTTAAAGGAAAGGAAATCTCTTGTTTGAGGAAAAACAAAAACACACACGCCTGCACAAAAAACCCAGAGCAACCTTATATTATAGTCTTCAGCTAAATCTGGAACTGCATGGACCTCAAGCCAAAACATAACCACAGCTTAGGGCAAATGGCATAATATGTATTGTAATTACAAGGTTCCACTACAATAACGGACCCACAGAGCCAGTCAAAAGGTGAGTTTATTTGTCTTTGTTGGCAGTGAGAATTTGGGTAGGTTTCTTTGGCTGAAATTTCTTATTTCCTTTAAAAGGGAGAAACAGAATCTTCCCCTTTCCCCATCACTCTCTACCTAAATGGCAGCTCCTACATGTTCTGTCAGTTGAGGTTAGCTCCATAACACAGATCTCTTTTCACTGAGCTATTATTTTACTAGTAGCTGTAATGGGCTATTATCTGTGTGACACAGACTCTGGAGTGGCAGAAGACACCTCTTTCTCCTCCACTGACAGATTGAAGAGCTAAATTATAATCTAAGGAACCAGGTGCCCAATTCTGTCAAAACATCTCTTGTGATTGTTTCTTATTCAAGAGAAAACTATACATAATCAAGTAAAAGCGTATAAGGGTTCCAGATCTAAAAAGAGATATCAGAGACAATATTAAGTAAGTGATGTTAATGCAAAGATGACCTTCTAGCTATTGTGTGTTTAGGGTTTAACAGCTTAAGAAAAGCTCAGTAAGGAAAACTGATATTGCTAGCTTTGCTAAAATAAAGACTTGAAAATAATTCCAAATCAAAGTGAAATTGACTGTCTGAATTTCTCAGAACAAGAGAATACAAAAAATAATTCATTCCATAGGTCAGAGTAAATATCTGACAGTTTTAAATTCTTTCATTTTGAAGAATTTATGTTTTAAAACTTCTGAGCTAACACACGAGACAGTATTATGCTAGAAATCCAGTGAGTGTTCTTCCACTTAAATGAACAGAAAATTATTTTAAAAACATTAAATTTTATTTCTTGAAGAATTACATGTAACATTCCCAGTGCAAGTTTAATGTCAAGGTGCCCTGCTCTAGGCATCCCATAGCCTTTGATTTGTAAAGCAACTTCTAGATAATTTAATAGCCATCAATGCTTTAAAATAAAGTCAGGGAATCTGCTGGTGTATGTAGCAATTTGTATTCTCTGTCTCAGACCTCATAACTTGTTCCTGTTCCTGTGTGATAAACGTTAATGGGAAAGCTTGTGACTTGTTTTCACACTATGCTGAAACAAAACCTTTGATCGTATTTTTCTCCCAACTATAATTTATTTATGTAACAACATTTACTTTCCCTATGTGCTGGAAGGAGAGGATGTTTGAAATGATGGAGCTTGTCTTCCCAAGTAGCCATTAGGTGTGGCAACCCTGATTTCCCGGAGATGGCCAAACACCTGCCTGCCCGCCCATGCAAAGTGGTGAGTGAATTCCTTCTTTTGCCTTCTGTATGCATGAGGCTTTTACTTGACCTATTAAACTATCTCAACCCACAAGTTTTCTCACTTTTACTCTTCCAATTCTGTCACCCATCCTGCTGGGGAGACTGAGTGAGTGAGCAGCTGTGTGGTACTTAGTTGCCAGCAGGGGTTATACCACAACACCCTATAAAATATAGTTCGATATCCTAGGAACAAAACTAAGAAGAGACTATGCTAGTGATTTTATGAGAAAACTTACTTCTAACCCAAATATTTACCATTGAAAACACCTGTTTAAGGTGAGTGGTAAACTTTACAGAAACCAAATCAGAAGAGTTCTAATAAAGCACTCCTGCTTCAGTTCAAGCAGGGACATCTTTGATCTCTCTTCTGAACTCAGCCTTGAGGTGGTTTCAGAGACACACAGCATGTAGGAGCACAAGGTGAGCTTTACCACTGGGATTTCTTTGACAGTTACTATCACACATCAAAAGAAGTGCAACAAACTAATTTAAACTTAAAATGAAGGAAACATGACACAGTGTTTGCTGTACTGGAGCACTGGCTGTACTCCTCTTTGGATCGTGTGGTGCCCCCACTCCAATATGTCCAGGCAGGTCCTGTGGATGTGTATTACAGACCCCACTCTGAACAGAATTCATGCTCACTGTCTGCAGTTTGGTGTTAGTACTAGTCCTCTATGAGTCTCCTCTTGCCTCCGCTTTGCCTGCGTGTAAGACTCCTTGCCCTTACAGGCAGCATGATTTTCCACACTCAGGATCTGTTCAAATGTAACTCTCTTCTCACAGCCGGGGAGGATCAAAGTAGAAAGCAGTTCCTTTCCCCCCACATGGGTTTAGGGGCTAAGGAGCCGTGCCTTCCCATTTTAATCCAGCTATTTCGGTATAGATGACAGGAACATGGTCCTGTCCTCTTTTTAAGAACTCTTGATCCTTTTTGAGCTGTTTTAGTGGAGGCGAATCCAGTGGCATAAAAATGGAGGCTCTGCAGTCGCAACAGCATGCACTACATTTATCCGTGTTAAGGGTGGTAACAGCATACTTGTTCCCTCTTTTCATCCTTCCTCTGTAGGCCCACACCTTACCCCAAAGGAAGTAGTAACCTCTGTTGCATTTATCTCTGCCATAGACTCTGCTGAAAGCTGGAGTGTCATCCTGTCTTACCTCCCTTTGCTTCCCCTGCCCTGTCCTGTTACTCCTGTTCTGACTTCAGTAATTTACCTGGAATTACAGCAGGGAATTGCTTTGCTCAGATGCCTTCCTGAACAGTGGTAATGACTGAAAGTATATCAAGACACAGAAAATTCACAATTTTCAGTTTATTCCAGTGATAGATTTTCATCCCTTACTTTTTTCTCCTTGCAACTTAGAGATCCCAAATTCCTGCCTGACAAGTCCACTAGCACCCTATATTTTCTCAGCCTGAAGGTGAATCTAGAGCACTCATGTAACTTTTCAGTCTCCTTCTCAACAGAATAATTTAGATCTGTTGAAGTCTGCAAATGCAAAGCATTTTCCCTCTATCTTGGGAAATATGTAAATTATACACACATATATACAAATGTATTTAACTCTCATTTGAAACTTTAAACATCTTTTTTAAAACATAGACGTGTCCATCATAAAGCCAGTGCTGTATCTACTTCCTACTTTGTGATACAGTGATTGTATTAACAGTGTTTGCAACAGCTTGAGATTTGGAGCTCACTTTGAACTATTTATCCATAAGACCACTACTACTTTTGGAGGCATTGCTTGCCAGATCCACTGCTGTGAAATTCTGCCACCATTCTTATTCCCTGCTCATCTTTCAATGTTAGACTGTATTGAAATACAGTTTCTTTGCCTAGACCAGTTTGCCAAACCTCAGGTATCACTCTATCTGACTTTCTTGCCCTTCTAAGTGTTTCTTTTTACGTCTACTTTTCAATTATCTGGAAAAATTGCCAGTAGTCATTTGATGACTATAAAATGAGCACTGAAGTTCAAATAAATGTGCTTACAGATTGCAAGCAATTTATATATATGCTTGTATTAATTTTGTTCTTACATCCAGATTATTTATGAATGCTCTGAATAGCACAGGATGACTCAAAATGACTCGTAACATGATAATTTCTCTTTATATGACTTCTCAAGACCTCTGAGACCTTTGCGATTGCTCTCTCAGAGAGCTCATTTTTCAATTACAACTGTACTCAATATTAAGACAAAATCGCTGTAAAATTTCTGTGTATTGTCAATTAAACTCACAGCCTCTAAGCATGAAAACTGCAGTGTTGAACCATGATTTTGGGCAGAGATCTGCTGGCCATAAATATGCAGTGGTGAGGCCTAGTGACCACAGTCCTGTAATACTACAGATTTAAATCTTCTATCAGTCTCTGCATTCAGGTGCTCCACATTATTAACAAGGATGCTAGCATGACACCAACCGCTTAAAAATGGTTCCTCTAGTGTCCTTAGCCTTGTTAAACAGAATTTCCCCCTGTATTTCAGTCCTTTTATTAGATTTGTAGATCTCCAGCTTTGTGCTACCCACATATTCACCAGCTCATACTTGGAATTTTCTGTCTTTCTATCACTCAGCTGAGCTCTCCTCCTGTGAGCGGTGCCTTTCTGCATGATCTCACATCTTTCCATTGAGGGCCAGCACCAGCAGGCCAGGATTCCCAGGGGACCCACAGTCACACCAGCCGCTGCAGCCTCACCTGGCTCCCACCCTGGCTGTGCAGCCGAACCAAAGCCGGTCTCCTGAGC
Source organism: Lophotriccus pileatus (assembly GCA_035583135.1). Classification (NCBI taxonomy): domain Eukaryota; kingdom Metazoa; phylum Chordata; class Aves; order Passeriformes; family Tyrannidae; genus Lophotriccus; species Lophotriccus pileatus. The sequence goes on from JAWWES010000081.1 coordinate 127,321,007, forward strand.
CATGCAGGGGTCTGTGCTGGCAGCTGGGCTTTGGCCACAGCAAGAAATAGTTACCTTCCTTCAGGCCATGCAGGTACCACAACTACAGAGGATCTATGATACACTTAGGAGAGTTTTAATGACCCCATTTGGGCCCTTGAGATACACAGATATTAACTAGACCCAGACATCTGAGCACTATGAATTCCCCTTTTGGTAGAGTATTATTTATATTGGTATTTCTAATATCTCCAACAATTTATTCTCTAAATGTAAACAGCTTTTTCCAGAAACAGCACAGTGAGACTGATTTTCTAATGTAATTAAAAAAAAAAAAAAAGCAAACCTTTTAGGACTTTTTCTTTTTTAACTTTATAAAAAAAGAAAGAAAGTCAAAAAGCCCATTTCATCATATTTTGCAGATCTCCTTTAAGAAAATATGGCTTAGTCAGGTAACTGAACACACACACTATGAGTATTATTTCTCTTAGACCAGGCCCTCTAATGAAAGTGAGTGGGAGAACTTCAGCTCATCCTATGTAGCTGGCAAAAATTAAATAAAAACACATTCAGCAAACTGATCCCTTTGTATTCTCCCACCTACTTCCCTAATTGTGAGGCAGTACTGCTCTGTACTGAGCTTCTGTAGCTTCTGTAGCCATTCCTGGAGCTACATCAGGCAGTGCTATTTGTTGCTTATTATCTGGCTATGAGGAAAATGGGTGGATTTTGCTTAAGAAAATAATTTATTTCACATATATAGTAGAAATGCATTCAAATGAGGTAGAAATTAAGGCCAGCATAACTACAGTCATCAGAAAGCTAAGAGATTTCGTGGGGATTTTTCAACAACAACAAAGAAATGACAACTTTTTTCCCCCTGATATTTATCTGAAAAGGACTTTTGAAACTATTTGATTTCTGGAACTAGGAGAATGTTTCACGTCCCTCCACTTAAGTAGCTCATCTGAGAGAAGTATGCAGCAGTTACAAAAATGCCTCAGTGGTGCCCATGCTATTGTCTCCCTTATTTGATGAATTTTATTTCATTTCCAACATCTCTAATACGATGTTTTCTCACTCTTTCCTCTGAAACATGTCTGCTTGTGGGCTAAGAATAGGTTGCATACTCAGCATTGTCACAAAAGCAGAGAAGAAAATAAGGGCTTATAAGTCTCCACTACCTTCTGGCAAACATTGTTCCACACATGCCCATTTCACACTTTTGTCTTCCCAGCCTGCTGGGGGGGTTCTGGGAGATTTTCACTGTCTTGCTCAGGGATAATGGGAATAGCAACTCTGTCCATAGGCACTGGAGGGGCAATTTTAAGTGGTTGATAACTACACCAGCTTTGCTGAGAGGAGCGCTTGATTCATCCCTGGTATAACTCTGCTGACTCTAATGGCTTTATACAAGGGATGGATTTGGCCCCATGTTGTTAGATGTCTGCATATTAGAAACAGAGTCATTTGCTACAAGGGAAACAGTCAACATCTTATTTGCATCCATGCATATCAACAATGCAATTAGGGCAAACTTCTTTGAGAATTGGATTCAGATGGTAATTAAAGTATTGTGTTATGAATTTTAATTTGGCATTAGTGAAGTAAATTATTCCGTATTGCTCTGTTCTCACAGTTTGGGCAGAATACATTATGCTTTACTTACTGAGACCTTTGAATTAAAAAAAAAGCGCCTAGTCCCTGTGTCCTTAGAATCTAATTGTGTGGAAGAAAATGAGTTACATAAAACATTTGCCAGTGATTCAAAGTCAAACAGCAGTGAACATCATTCCTTTGATACCCTCCCACAATTTGGGGACTCAGTCGGAAAGGTTGTGGAGGAAACTCTCCTAGGCAGCAATAATTTGTAAGATGCAATAAAAAAAAAGAAGGCACATAAAACCAACTACTTTAAAAAGACAGGTGAGACAGAAACATTTTAAAAAATAATCAACGTCTACATCTATATCACTGACAATGAATATGGCCAGCAGATACGACCTTAGAAATTCTGGGGGGACTTACAAAATCGTATTGGACTCCTGAGATACATGTGAGAGTCATACATGTGTGTGCATGTATGTATGTATGTGTGTACTTGTATGTTTTTGTGTGTGCATTTGTGTCTGTAGTTTTGAAGTCTGAACTTACTAAGTAGCGCAAACCCTAAGTTTTAGCTGCTAACTTTTTGCACTGATGCTGTGTTCAGAAACAGGCTGCTTTCTTTCATGTCCCAAACTTCATGTTAGTGGCTGGCAGAGGGTTTCAAAGAAAGGCTAGTAAGGACAATGACAGTTCTAATGTAACTCTTTGTTGAGCATAAGAAATCCAGGCATGTGTAAGTAGAAGGAAAGTAAGCATTGTTTTAATAGTTGTCTGAGGAGCTTTTAATGGCAATGAACGTCCTTGTGTAAGATGCTCCAAGTGTTTCAGTAAAAGATAATTATTGCTTACAGAATTTGCCCTCCAAGGTGACAAGACACAGGGCCCACAATAGGAGGGGTAAGATATTACTCCACTCATATTATATGGCACATGAACCTCTTTTCTTCAACAGTGTTTTCCTTTGATGCAGGCTTCTGGGCCTCCTGCATCAGCAGCTTCCAGACATTTCCAGCTAAAAGGTCTAGAAAAGGCAAGAGAAAAAAAAAATAAATCATGTTCAACCCTTCTGGGCTGGGTTGACCCTATCTAGACATGAGGTGCCCACCAAAGCTGCTTTATTATTGTCCCTCTTCAGCTGAACAGGTCCTGCCAGGAGCCTGCTCCGGTGTAGGCTTCTCATGGGATTAGTGTCCTTCAGGCACCCATCTGCTCTGGCTTGGGGTCCTCCAGGGACTACAGGTGAATCTCTGCTCCACCGTGGACCTCCATGGTAGAGGACAGCACCCTTTCTCACCATGGTCTCCTCCACAGGCTGCAGGAGAATCTCAGCTCTGGTACCTGGAGCACCTCCTCCCCCTCCTTCTGCACTGGTCTCGTTGTCTGTGGGGCTGTTGCTTTCTTATATTCTCACTTCTCTCTTCTGGATGCTGCTGGTGTTCTGCAGGGTTTTCCCCCCCCCTTGTTTAATATGTTATCTCGGAGGTGTTACTGTTGTCACTGATGGGCTCAGCCTTGTTCAGTGGCAGATCCACCTTGTAGCCAGCTGGCATTGGCTCTGTTAGATACTGGAAAAGCTTTTAGCAGCTTCTCACAGTAGCCATCCCTGTAGCCCCCTTGCTACCAAAACTTTGCCATGCAAACCCAATGCACCTTCCTTCTGGGAAATAAGTGAACAGCCAACATCCCTTTAGGGAGTGGGAGACCTGGCTCCCATTCCCAGCCACAGCGATGCTCCCAGCAGGATTCCCAAGAGGGTTTGCACTATGGGGTTTATGAAGGGGTACCTCCATCCCTCCCCCACATTACAACCCATCAGCACTGCTTGTGTCCTTCATAACAGACACTTGCCTGACCTAGTCTTGAGGATTTCTGGTGATAGAGATGCCACATTTTTTCTAAGTAGCCCATCCCACTATTTCACAGTCTTACTGTTAGAGTTGTTAAGTATGTGCTCATATTTAACTGACATCTTTCTTTTTGCAATTTAAGCCCATCAGGCCTTGTTCTTTGACCAGTGAGAAAAATCTTGAGGTCCATTTCAAGTCAACAAAGCCATGATAATTTCTACCTAAAGGTGTAAAATTAAGAAATGTTTGAATTTTTTGTTACATAGGAGAAGTGCAAGTCATAGAATCATAGAATAATAGAATTAACTGGGTTGGAAGAGACCTCTGAGATCATCAAGTTCAATCCTTGATCCAACCCCACTGTGATTACTAGATCATGGCACTCAGTGCCACATCCACCTCATCTTAAACACCTCCAGGGACGGTGAATCCACCACCTCTCTGGGCAGGCCATTCCAATGCCTGATCACTCTCTCCGTAAATATCCTCTCTCTAATATCCAACCTAAACCTATCCTGGCAGAGTTTAAGCCCATGCCCTCTTGTCCTACTGCTGATTGCTTGGGAGTCCTTTTGAGGTTTGGATTTCTTAATAGAAAAAAACCTGCAGCTAAAATTCCAGGGCATCAAACTACCATACAAAAGGCTGTGCTTTCAGTATTTCTCATGTAGACACTTAAAAAGCCAAATGTTTCGCAAAGACTAAACACTCTTATGAAAACAGATTTCTCCATTATTTTCATTGTAGATTAAAATATTTAAGACTTTAAGAATCTTTGGATGAGGTCCTGACCTCATGTTTGTATAAATATGGACTTGTGCAGCTGAAGTCTATGGAGCTATATAAAAATAACACCAGTGTAAGAGAGGATCCAGCCCAGAATATGTTAGCATATTCTCAGCTCCATGATATTGCCCAACACCATAACGACTGGACCCATATGCTTCCAAGTGTCCTGATGCAACTGCTGTTGGAGTGCTCAGATACAGCTACAGTATGAGACAGATGGTAGCTCCATGTAAAATAACATATCCAAAGGTACCAGCATAATAACCCTCACGGTATTTGTATCTTTGAGGTAAGTTTGCTACAGATGTTAGCCAGAGGACATACTAAGCTTATTCACTGGATGTCTTTAGGGAAGGTAGATGCTTCACTCCTTAGGAAATCAAAAATATATTACATTTTCTTTTCTTCTTGCTGAGATTAGTGTTTACCTTCAGAGGTTATGTGTCAGTTCCTCAGGCTCTGTGGGTGCCAGTGTGGCTGTTCCCTGTTTGCTGGTGGGGTGCAGTGAGATGTGGTGCGGGATGTGGCACCCTGCCTGCAGCAGGTATCACTGCAGAAGGGCAGAGCCCATAAGGGATAACATATTTTGTCAGCAGCACAGTGCAACGAAAATGACAGCAGTGGCAGTCAGTATCCAGTGTGCCCAGCTGCCCAGTCCTAAATGCTACAGAACATTAAAAAGTAACAACAACAACAAGAACAACAACCCTTTGCAGTCCCTCTTCATTAACTTTTTAAAGCTTCTGCTCACTTTGTGGAATCACCATGCTATCCTGTGGTCAATAATGTATGAAATGAAAAACTCATGTCCACTCTGAGATGAAAAAAGCGGAGAGAGATTTACAGTAACTGTTTAGTGCTATTTTAGGTAGCACTGAATTCAAACACAATAAAAAAAAATCCAACAAACACAAAAAAGAGCAGAGGAAAGAAAATTAAATTATAACAAAATAACTGGTCAAACATTTTAAAGACAGTTACAGTGGGGGAAATATTATGTTTTCTCGTCCTTAATTTTTTTTACTCTTTGTCACCTGCTCACAAGACAGACACAGGCTAGAGAAAAAGCCATTTTTCTTTAACTTCCTTTTAAAATTAATTTACTGTTCATGGAAGACACTTGTCTCTGCTAGCTGCCAAGATGCAGAATTAGGAGTAAATGCGCATCTTCGATCCATCCTCCCATCACTCTCCATCTCCTTGACTATCACCTATCTCATTGTTAGGCTCAGCTGAAGCACCTGTCCAAAGGTAGAACATGGCAAGATTTTTCTGACTGTGTTCAGCACTCCATGGCTGAAGAAATGTTTTGCCCTATGCAATTAGCACATTCATGTAGAGAATGGATAACAATGCTTGGCCATCATGGCATGCTGTCTGTCTCCAGTGTGACTCTTCCTGCTGCCACTGCTACTGAATTCTCTTGCAGAGGAAACAGCACTGACAGAATTACATACACAGCATTTGGAAAATGTAATTTGGATATGACCTCTCAGAGACGCTTCCTGAAGTGGTGATGATCCCATCCCTATTCCTGCTAACATGGCCTGCTTCATTGCTAGGGTTGCTGGCCCAGCCACCTCCAGCTTTAGCACGTGAGTCAGAAAATTCACTGTGGAATAGCAGCAGTGAATAGCTTCTTCATCTTACAACAGCTCACAGCAAATTGGTGTAATCTGCATTTCCAGCTACAGGAGTTTTGGAGCAGAATTAATTGTAAATGACTTCTAGCCTAGTTATAATCTAAAATACTGTTTCGTTTTGGCAGTAGAAAGGAACTGCACTTTCTGCATAAAGCCAATGCCTATAAAACAGAAGAAAGCAAAGCATAATCAGTGTGGTGAGCAGGAGATAAAACAAGCTCCTTGGCACTGGGCAATGGCAGAGGAAGTCTGTTTCCTCCCTGATAGCTAGTCAAACGTTGTTACCCTAAGCTGGGCTGGTTCTCCTCCCACCAGGCTGTTCATATACCATCTGTCCGTGCTGAAAATTATCAGGAGCATTATGTTGCGTCTTCACTTATTAAAAGGCTGAATGCAAACTTTCCAGAGCATACAGAGTGTTACAGCTTACTGCACTGGAAACTTTATACCATTATGTCTAGCGAGGCCCCTGAGTCTCTGTTTTAATGCCTTGGAAATGCGACAAAGTAGAGCCAAGAAAGGGCAAAGTAAAACCTGAAACTTGAAAATCAGGACCCACAATCTTTTCTCATTTCCCTCCTTCATTCACGGGAAACTAGATACAAACAAAATTTGTACCTATATTAAATTTTTCAAACAATGACATAGTAAAATATCTCCCACAAACATCTTGTCTGTTCTGGCTTTGAGGGTCAGAAAACCCTTGGAAGAAAACCACAGTGCTGGCACTTCTTTTTTTCCCTCAGGTCCTCCTCCAAAACTTGCTTTCACTAAAATGTGAACAGAAAGCCATCTTCAGATACCATCTATATAAAAGGTGAAATCCAATTCTTGCCATTCATATTTAAGAATCACATATAATATTTAAGAATACACATGCTAAAACACTGTATTACTACCACCAATGTCTGTTTTCCTTTGATGGGCCAGTTGATATTTCCTGAAGTAATACAACAATAAATGATGACTTGTCCTGTATCTTAGATATTCCTTCAACAAAATTAGAATATTGATCACATTAGAATAATTCGTATGTGAGTTTAGACTCATATTTCCATGTGCACCTCCAGGGTGGACAAAGCAATATAGAAAGGGAACAAAAACCGCTCACTTTTGCTCACAGAACAGATACACAGCATATGCTGGACATAGGGCTGTGCATCCTAGTATTCAGATCACTGCTTCGATGATTGATTCCTACTAGTATTTTGAGAAACATATTTTATAATTCCAGAACTAAACTCTCTACTGCTGACCGGTTTCATGTAATTGAAAATAGAATATTTATTCATAAAAATGCCTTCAGTAACTCTTGAGCAACTTCAACAAGTAGGAATGGATGAATAACAATTTATTGAAATCTGTCACTGATCACTGTATTTTTAAAAACTAGGGAAAATAACAGATCTCATTTCTGTTAAATAATCCTTTGAAATATTCTGCTCTAAGTGAAGATGTAATTTTATTTATTTTTACAGAAGACCAGATCCTGTTCCTTATCCATTTAAAACACACAGAGAAAAGCTAGCAGAAGCCTATTTTAAAAGCCTTCTGTAGCTCAGGAGACATCTTGTTCTGTAACTTTTGTGGTGTACTTCACAGATAGCTGATTCTCTTTGGTAAACTTCCTCATGGCTCTTATTAAGGGTGAGAATTTAGAAACCATCCAGGAGGTGTTAGGACAGTGCCTTTCAGGAACCTCACTTTACAGGCATTGCACGTGCAATAGCCTTGTTGAACAAGCATGGCCTGTGAGAGGCTCATCTTCCCTAAAGCCTTTGTTGCTCAGATTACCCTTCTCTGTTTATTCAATTTTTGCTTCTCACCCAGATCTGTCACAAAGTACACAAGCATATGTCTTTCTAAGCCAATCTCTATTATTTTATAAAGCCAAGTGAAAAACATACAGGAATTGATTGTGGTAGCTGTCAAGCCTGCAAGTGATTCAAGCACGTTTGCCCTTTCATTCGCTGCATTTTTGGGTGTTATATAAATAGAAGAGGAAATGTAAAATGCAGGTTAAGTCATTCAACACCTTTTTTTTTCTGATTTGTGCCCTGTTCTGTCACCTTCTTTGAAACTACTTTTTGTCGGTCAGCTAGTGTTGGAATATTTTTGGTTTAGAAAGCCAAAACAATAGTTTCTGCTGTGAACATTATCAGCTTTGTCAAAATCAAGTATTGAATCACAACCAGGATCCATCCAGGTTCTTCAAAAACCATAGTAGACACATTCCTCATTAGGCATCTGTTTATTCCAAAACACAAACACACAGGGGATAGAATTAGATAACACTTTTCTGGCTTACTAAATGGGTTAGACTTAGTAAATATGGTACTCGATTTTCAACTGATTCTACCATCTGTCAGCAAACTTATTGCTGTTAGCAGGGGTTTTCTTGTGGTAATTTCTGGGATTTTTTTCTCCTCTGTTCTTTTCATGAATCTATATGCCTACAAAGTTTAATGGAAAAGTAATACAGAAAAATAAATTAATCCACAAAATCTGAACAGTGCAGGTCAGATTATAATCAGAAATTATAAAAGGACTTGCAAATTGTTATTAAGAAGCAGCACAAGGGAAAAATATCTCATATGTGCAAGACAGTTCTCATTGTTTTCCCAGTGTATCTAAATACCACAAAATGCTACTGGGGAAAATGGTGTTTGTGCAATGCACAAAGCAGCAACAACTGTGTGCTTGGGCAGAGACTGGTGTAAAAAACGACAAATAGCTGGGAGGAGGCAAACACCCAGAAAATTGTCTAGCTAGGATCCAATATCATAAAAGGCTAAGCATAACATTGCTATTGTGTTTTTACACCGAAAAAAAAATTATTATTTGTCTCAGACCCATTCGGATTCTAAGTAGGAACAGAACTAAATCACGGAAATTTAGTCGCATGTCCTTGTGCTTTTGGTTCTGTTGTAGTTCTTTGTTTCCCAGACACCAGTGTTAGCAAAAGTAAGTCATAGAGAGATTTCTGGCTGACCAGCCAGGTCCACATCAGTCCTTGGAGAAGCGAACTTAGTGCTATTATCCCTACGAGAAGCAGTCTAACACCTTGCTAGGTTGCAAGCAGCAGTGCATGGTGATGCATATTCACCTTAGACCTGGGATAGGCAGTGGTTTGAAGGTCCTAAAACAGGCACCACTGCATGATGTACATGTGTTCTTTCTAGACTAGTGCTGCCTTGTGTCCCACAGGCAGGGCTATGTTGCTTTTGAAGAGCTTGACACACTTTGCTACTTGGAAAGACATTTTGGCCTCATCCAACAGAATGGAAGTTTTTTTCATTATTTCCAGCAGATTTCTACTCTCAGTTCCTGACAAACATTTTGTGTGTTTAGAGAATATATGAACTTTTAGAAGGAAGGTGTAAGGGAGAATGAAGACTTAGAGACACTGGTGATGGTGGTGGGTTTAGCAGTAACTGTCTCCAAGGCGTCTTTGGCAAGTTCCTCTGCTCCTCAGGGGTCTCCAGCACCAGAACTGCATTGCTGCTGCCTCACTCATTTGCAAGAGAACATTGCTCTTGAGGATAAGAGGGGACAACAGAGAGATCTTGTACTTCCCCTCCCAGTTTCAACTGGTTCTGGTATACAGTTTGTCAGACAGCAATGCTCTGCCCTTTTTTCACTCATAATTTCAGGCCAAGTTTGTTCACAGGTTTGACCAAAAGAACACTTTTAGCCCAGGAACAAAATAAGAAGAGGGCAAGTCATAACTTTGCTGTAGACAGCTTGGGCAGAGGAGTCAGCCTGCTGAGATTTTGGAAATTATTAATGGCAGAGAAAGGGACTTGGGAAGAAAAAGGGCAAATGGTCAGAGATTCCTTATAGCCAGGTGTGTCAATATATCCACAGCATTAAGCACCATGGGAGCAGGCAATCCCAAAGCTTGTACCAATTCATACACTGTGCAATGAACATAAGTACAAAAAGTAATCAAGAATGAGGTAAAGATTAGCACCCGGTATAAAACATCATCACAAAGGAGGACTAGGAAGATTACAGAAATGTTTGTGAGACTCTAGAAAAATTGTAAGTAAAGGCAAGGTGAAGAATGGAAAGAGATTGAACGAGATGTAAGACAAATGGGAACACACATTCTGCACACATAGAGGAACAAGAAACGGCACAAGAGGTGGAATGAGAGATAGAAGAGGTAATATATTGTTGAAAGGGGTGACACAGTAAAAAAAATAAAATAATTTATTTATTCCTATGTTCACAGTCTGTCATGGAGAAATAATCAGATACTTCTTTTCTATGAGAAGAAAACATACCATGATAAATCAAAGCTACATCCAAGACAAAGTCAATGAAAGAAGAACATCAGAAGGCTTAAATTAATTGTCCATATCAAAGACTCATGCCCTATTCAGAAAAAACAGCAGCAAAATAAATGCAGATATATTAGCAAATGTACTACATTAAAAAGCTATTTAAAATATGAAGAAAAAAAAAAGATATCATATTCAATGCCTTTACTTTCAAGAAGGGATTTGATCTGACAGCAAGAAACCATTCCTTTTATTCAAAACAACACTAGGAAAAGTAATCAGGTGAAGATAACATTGGATGAAAGTGCTGTCGGAGAAAATATTGGGGAAAACTTGCAAGAGAAAACTATAGTGACAGTTCTTGTTTCAGTTGCAGCAAGCATCACAAACCCAGTAAAGGCAGTAGACTGCAAACATCCCAATAGGATGTCATGGCCAAAACACCTAGAAAGAAGCATTCATGGGTGAACAGGGAAATAGAAAAGAGGGTTATGGATATTAATTTACCTACGTAGTTAGCAGGGGAAAGATTAGTATTGAAATATGCAGTTTCTACTTACTTCACCTACACTTATGGAGGACTGTAGAAGGCTGGATAGGGCTTACATTGCCGACATAAGAATGCTGTGAAAAGTGGAGGACATTCATGGGAGTGAGGGAGTGAGTGAGCAGCTATTTGGAAGCTGAAATGGACTCTCCATAGTCCACAAGGGAAAATTTCTGGGGGCATAACATTGTTGAATCTTGCACACAGAAACAGGATGTAGTGGCTGGAGGCTAACATCAATCAAATTCAAACTAGATTCAAACAATAAACTCAAAAGTATCTATTTTTCACAGCAACATTATTTAGCCACCAAAAATAAATGACCAGTGGCTGTGGACAACTTTTACTGCTTGAATTGAAGATTGGGAGTCTTCCTAAAAGACATTGCAGCACAAGAAGAAGTAGTCTACCCCCATCTAAGAATGGCTGGACAAAAGTCTGTAGTTCAGGTCATACTGAGTGTCAAGCAAGATGTCCCTTCTGGTGTGAAAATGTATAAATCTATGACATACCTGTCAAAATTTGGAGACTTAACAAGCTTATCACGTGTCATCTGCTGTCAGGAGATCACGGTGGAAAAGGAACAGTGTTTGTAGCACAGTTCCCTAAAAAATGCTTGATGTAATAGATTTTACCAGCTGTGATTATAGGAAGAATATTGAACTTCTGATTTAATGGGAAAGGGGATTATCGGAGAGTCAGAAGCTTTATTATTAGGGCCGAGGTTTGTTGTATTTACTTATTAAAAGGTTGTTTAGTCAGGCAGTGGTATTTGATGATGATACCAGGCTTGAAGAGAGGCAGTCAATAACAAGGCAGAGTAGATTACAGTTGAAACTGGTGTTGATATACCACAGACAGTGAGTGAGAGAGACAGATCAGTGTCTTGTAATTGATTGTAAAGAAATTTAAAGAGATGAAGGACTAAAAGGGATCAAGCACCCTCAGCAGGAATAGAGGGAGGTGGAGGGAAGGCTAAAAGAGAGCTGTAAGTTAAACTCTAAGCCCTTTGACAGTGCTTGTTGCAGCTTTTTTTAAAAATGTAGAAAAATATAAATAGATTTGAAGAGAGATCCTTGAAAGGCATTTCAAATGAGATCATTCCATAAGACCTGAACATAGGTACTAATCCTGTGTCCTCATTAGCAACGAAAATGATACAACATCACTTTATGTAAGCAGAAGCGGAAGAAATTTAATCCAGCCTGCTTCAACAAATGCAAAAAAGAGCATATATGTACTTGTGAGAGCCACAGTTTCTATCAATCAAATGTTGATGTGCAGACCTGGAGTAGGTGCACTACAATTACATGAAAGGTTAATGCAGAGTGTTTTGTGATGGCTTCTCTCACCAAATCTCTGATATTACGTTCTTGTGATCACTCATTTTCTGAAATGGCAGAGTCTGGCCTGAAGAATAACAATCAATTGAAAATACTCTAAGTAGTATTTATCAGAAATTTTATTGATTGAAGGGTCTGTGGAGATCATCTGCTTGTCACAGATCTGTGGAGATCATCTGCTTGTCACAGATTTCCTGGTAGCCTCACCTTTCATCCAGTGGTTCCTTCCCAGCAATATGCAGCAATCAAAAGCTGGCTCAAGGCTGCGGGCAGCCTGTATGCAGTGTTTTCAAAAATTAATATATTGTCAAAAGTAAGGGCTAACAATATCTGAGAAAATTCTTCATTCATGTAAAAAAAACCCTTCCAGAGGTTGGAGGTTAGATCAGAAAGTACTTTAGCCTCCTGCTATTTGATGGGCTCCCTTGCATGAGCAAACCAGTGGTGAAACCAGCCTGAAGGACCATTTCCAAACAGAAAGGATAAAGCAGTTGCCTGCACTGCAGGTGTCCGCAGGAGAGAAGTGTCTCTTCTCTAGGCATTTATGTGAAATGTTCCTTCTCCAGGCATTAGTGTAGTCCCATGGGAACTGTGGGCAAACACTACCTGTGCCCTGGGGCTTCCCACTGGTGGAGAAGGAGCTCAGTCCTTCTTGCCCTCCCTGATGTTCTCCCTGCCCGGGGCTCTGCACAGGAGTTAATTTAACCCTTTGTCATGCTCCATCTCACGGACCCTGTCTGTGTTTTTCTTTCTACCTAATATAGGCTTTATTCTTGTTCAAATTATTTATCCCAGTGGACCTAAACTTTTGCTCAGTTCCCTGCTGAGTTCCTGAAAGATAATGAACTGACTGATTTCTGGGTAATTTATGCATAAATTTATATACTGAGCTGTAGTTTAATCAAACTCCTTTGCCTTGTGTAGTATAATAGCAATATCTAATGAAAACATATGAAGTATGTGTTCCATAATTACCTCAGACAGCTCATTTCGATTCACTTCCTATTTAAATCCCCAAATTCCTATCTTCTTGCATTGTAAACACTTTCCTTCCTATCTCATCAATCTGAGTTATGTAAATGATGTGGGGGTGAGGGTAAAATTAAATTTTTCCCTCAGTGTTACCAAAGGCCCTATTCTCCCAGAAACATCTGACTTGGGTGCACACAAAATATGCTTTTTTATTTGACTGAAAAACAAAGTTAATAACAAATCACAAATAATGATCAACACCAGTAGAGTGGTATTACTAGAGCCAAGGCATACAGAATTCTAGATTAATTATTTAGAAGACACAGACATTAGAAAACTACCTTTGTGATACTATACCAGAGACACTTAACAGGCAATACATTTAGGACTGTGGTCTCAACTCTGCTCTCACTGAAGGCCAATAAATTAGGAATATCCAGTTTGAAGCCACTGGAGCTTCAACAGCGCAATTTGGTGTGAGAGAATCCAGCACTGTTTTCTGGGTCTGAGAGACAGCCAGTTTTTCACAGCAGTGAAAGAGAACAAAAGCTAAAGTAAAACTAGGTATTTACTGTTTAGCAAAATTACTCTTCACCAGCCCAACATAATATTCCAACATCCACCTGCAGGGATGCAGGTACATTTTTGCTGAATCCAGCAACAGTGAACGTGTAGTTATGTGTGGTGACATTAATGCATCTAGGGAAAGGGCAAAGGAAAAAAAAAATCAGCACTGATGCCAAATGAGTATAGAAAGAAACTGTGAGGAGCTGACAATTTGAAATCTACATAGCGTTTCTGCTTTGAGAGATTATTCTTTCCCCAAATTAATTCCAGAAATTTACAGTATAAGTGTCAGTCTGCTCCTTTATTATTTTTCCCAAGGATTACAAGTTGCACATATACCATCAATGAAATGTAGTTACCATTCTAACAAAACTGCAAGAAAACAGTACAAAGCAATATGATGCAAAAGCAGAAGAGGAAGAGAGTCTAACCAAGAGCACTGCAATAAGTGCTGAGCAGTTGACATGTTTCAGCATTTCTGCTTCACATACAGAGAACAAAGAGTGTTGGAGTAACTTCTCAATGAGAATGAAGTGAAAGCCATTTACACCAGCTAAAGTCTGCCCTGCTATCTAGTCTTAGAGACAAATTATCTTATATTCAGCAAAAAAACTGCTGAACCAAAGAGCAAATTCAACACTTCCGTATAAGAAAGACAGAAAAAGAAAATAGAAATTCGAGGTGTATGAGGTTTCAGTTCTCAAGTGCAGGATTTTAAAATCCAGATTTGCCTCCTCTTCATATCTCCCTGATTTCTTTAATTGCACCTTTTGGCCCTGTGCTTTTTTTCTTAACACTGTGTTACTGGTGGGTTGTTTCCTTATCTGGATCTCTTCTGTCTCCTGTGGTCACTGTTTGTTCCTGCCAGGTCATGACATCATTATCCTTCATGCCACAAAATTGATCAACACCCGCACTGTCTGCTTAAAAAAAAAACAACACCCCCCAAAAAACCAAAACCAACCAAACAAAAAAAGAGAGACCTCTGTATTCAAGTATTAGCAGTAACATGTTTACAGTAAACCACAGAGTTTTGCAATGCTGGGAACAAGTAATTTGTGAGGCAAAATTGACAGCAGAGTATGGCAAAGTGCCTGTAAGGAGACTTTTATCAACTAAGTATCATCTAATTCTAGACTGGATGATTTTCTCTAAAAATTGCATTGCAATGAAAAGCCTGTTTTGTTTTGTTTTTTCATCCTAGTGAATAGTTTCTACATAGTTTTTCGTACATGATTAGCTTCATTTTCAATCTCTTCTGTAAGAAGGGAGGGTGATATGAGGAGAGTCCAATCCTCCAAACAAGCTCCAAGAACCAGTCATAGCAGAACCTAAGACATCAGTTTTGGAATGTCTACACTAACAAATCATTAATTTCTTGAATCATGAAGTCAATAGGGATAAATCAGATTGTAACTCAGTGAGTGAAAGTGTGTATAAATATCCTTTTTGTGCTTTGAAGGAATACGAGTTCAGAGGAGGAGCCAACAAACTGCAGGGAACAGACACTGAACTCCCAATCCCAGAATTTACAGCAAACATGAGCCTCGTCAGCCCCAGCTGATGAGTTATTATCAAGCTGGTAGAACATTCCCTTTCATGCTATTTCTATCTTAAAATTCGTGTGCCTCGACATTCAGTTCACCTTTCTCAACCACCTCCACACTGCTCTGCTATCATAAAAATCTCCTTCAAGCATGCTACAAAATAGTAGAAATATCAGTGCCTGGAGAAGACTTATTGCTCAGGACTATGGAAGTCATTTGAAACTCTTGCTAGCTAGCCTTGGAAAGATAACCTAGCAACAACCTCTCTTTCCAACTAACTGTACTCCCAGCAAGGCATTCAGGATTACAAAAATGTAGGGAGGAGGAGGAACAGTAGGAGCAGGTTATAACAAAGGGAAGAAACCATGCAGCAGGTTTTTTTTGTTTTGTGTAGTCTATGTGCTATTGAAACAGAGCTGCTGAGTGCTACCTGCTGTTCCCAAGAGAGAAGTGATTACCCATCAGGTAAGGGTACAACAGTGGACAGGTTCAGAGGAAGAGATACAAGCAGATCTGTAGCCACTAGACCATAATTCCTTATATCCTGGAAGCAAATATAGTACTCCTGAGCAGCATTCCTTAGTTGTTTAGGAGACGGGTTTGAAACCTTCTGGCAGAGAAGGGCCCATCTGTTAGGGCTTGTCATGCCCAGCAGCCCTACAGAGGGGAGGCTGCTGCAGCTCTGTAGCCTCCGGATCAGCTGGCAGTGAGGCTGAGCACGTATTCCCAATAGGCTCACAGACACACCATATGCATACACACATACATACCTGTGACCGGCCACAGGGATCGACGCAGACAGAAAACAGCACTCACAAGCACAAACGGCGCCGTGGCCTCATCCTGTTCTCCTCTCTAGCTGATCAGGATGACAGCTGTTAATTGGAAAAATATATACCTATGTTTTAGGGGACCATATACCTATATTTAGAGGGACTATATGGGTCCTTCTACCAACTGGCTCTGAATTTTGTCTGCCCCAAAACTGTCTGGATCCCCCATCTCCCCAGCTGTTGACACACAGACACATGGGTTGCTAAGGTAGCCCTCTTCAGTTGCTGGTGAAGAACAGCCAGAACCTCCGGTCTCTCTCTGGCTTCCCAGCCACCAAGTCCAGTTTGATGTTTGGAAGCAGTCACACATTAACATGGGTACCCACACAGTGTGCATGGGCTCTGGCTTCTTTGCTTGCTGGAACACCAGGCATCTGGGCCCCTATGTCTCCTGGTACAACTCCAGTTGCTGGCCTTATATACATCTATGCATGCAAAATATCCCTTACTCGGGAAAATAGCTCAAAATAGAGTTTAATTTGAAAACAGGGGCAGCAGTTCATGTCTCGGACCAGGGTATTGATTTTCTGCCATCTACCATCATTTTTCTGGGATATTTCACATCATGTGCCTTTTATTCCACTGACCAACACCATCCTCCTGCAGGAGAGAACCCACGAGAGTAACAACCTGTTCTCCTCACTGAAGAGGAGACACTGTTAATTGCCTCAGGCTCAAGCCTGAGAAGACCTATGACACTTATACGAAGATCTCAGCTTTACTGTTTCTCCATGCAGTGGGTCTTGAAAGGTATTTCACATAGCTGATATTTCAGTTCTCTGTCTTGCATTGGCCTTTTTAGGCATCAGCGTGCTTGTAGCAAGCATGGGTAGAGCCCTTCTCAAATTTTCATTTGTGAAGCCTAGCCATGATGACGGTATATCCTTTCTCTTTCTAAAACACAGTTGCATGTGAAACAGCCTGTTAAAGCAGTAAGAAGCTTTAAAACACTAAGAAACATGAGAAACACAGTTCAGCTGTCACCCTGAATATAAATGCTTAGGTACCTGTCTACCACCACAAATTATTTGTAGCCTGTCTTCCCTTATTATCAAGTCCTTGATGACCATGACGCTTTAAATGCTAACTAGTTTCACCCAAAATTTCTTAAAGATGAGTGAGATCTTACAGCCTGTACTAGTGCTTCTATTTTTTTTCTCTGTGAAAATGGGAAGATGGATACCCTTTTAATGCCTCCTTTAGAAGAAAATCTTTATTGCAAACTCATTCATTATCACGTGTCAGAGAACTAAGACAGGAGAAAAAAACTCCAGTGAGACTTCACCCTGGCTTAGATGCAGAGGATACAAAGCTGCAACAGTCTTGGCTTCACTGGTTCTGAGGCACATCACTGTTTTCACCAGTTATGCAGACAGGAGAATGCTCACCACAGGCTGGATCACTTTGGGTTCTAGTCCTGTTAGGGGAAGGCCCCTTCCCATACACCCCATCCAGTCCTGGTGCTGAGTACAGAGCTGGCATTTTACTTCAAGGCTTCTTCATAACGCTCATCACTGTAGCACCTAATGGGTTCAAAATCTTTTATGACTTTATCTACATAACAACCTGATGATGGAGAGAGGTATAATTATCTCATTTGACTAGTGAGGAACTTACAGAGATTAAGATGAAAATAGTAAAAAAAAAAAAAAAAAAAGCCCATTAATTTTAGGTGCCCACTTTAGGATGTCTAGGAATTAATCTTTTAGAGTACTTAGCATAATGTAAGCATATACACTCAAGAATTTCACTGCATTTATAAGTGCTTGGCACTTTTTATGCAGAAACTCTCATCTAAAGCACTTTCAAATAGAGGAACAAGCAGTTATTGGCCACCTGTGAAACAGCCAGTCCAAATGACGGTCCAGCATCACACCAGAATTTGGTGGTGGAATGAGGAAGAGAGTCCAGTTTTCCAACGTTTCTGTAAAACTGCCCATGAAATTATCACCCTTCTTTTTCATGACATCCTGCCTCAAGCACTGAGTGTATCCTAACAGCAGTCATTGTCCAGGGCCCTACAGGTGATAAATTTTTTCTGACACAGGCATAACACATTATTTCTGCATCCTCCCTTCCATGAACTGCATGAGCCAAGAGCCCTTTAGAAACAATAGAGATCACTGTGAGTACAGCCCTTTCACAAGGTTTTTGATTAATATTTCATAGGTGGTCACCCATTTTTCTCATCCCTCTCTCCAAAATCTTGGTCTCCTAATCTTTTTTCTAATTTTGTAACTCTTGGCTTTGCAATCAGAAAGTCTCTAAAAACAGTTTCCCCAATATATTGTAAATTTCATAAGTACCATCAAAACAAGCAATAGGAATCTCTTTTTATTTCAGAAATATGTAATTTAAAATAGTGATACCACTGATATTTATCTTGAATTCCTTGCAAATTTTTGGGCTTGATTTTCTGAGGATATTGACAGTGTTGTAAAACAGCTCATTTCAACAAGTTCTGGGTGGGCATTCTGCTGCATCACCAATGTTCAGTGGTACATCAAAAAATTCCATCCTATCCATCCCACCTTTTTTGAAGGTTGTTTTCTGATATTGACTGAGCCAGATATTTTTAAAATGTACATGCTTTCCAGATTGTGGAAGTGGCAATACTTACGCCTGGTCTTTTTGAAACTAGCTCATCCACACAGAGTTGATATTTGCCAAGCAGCATCAAGTAAGTGTCTAGTAAGAGTCTTAATGTCAGGCACATCAGTTTCTAATTTAACTCATAAAAGAGCTAAAGAAATCCAGTAATCTCACTTTTATACGTACAAATAAGAACACGAGCTGCTTTTTGACTCAGACAGTAGCCACCATTTTGTATTTTCTCTTCTCATTTGATGCATGTTAGAGTGTTTCACTCACTTTCACCATGAAATAGAGTGAAATATTGCTGTGAATATTCACAATACACAGAATTGTGTTTACTAATTCACATGTTATGAACAGCAAAACTGTTTAACATTAGAAAAACGAAGTTCGTCTTGACTGCAGAGCTGGATTTCTATCATTTTGACTTAAAAATAAAGAAATAGATGTGGAAGGAGGAGGAATATGGCAGTAAAACAACAAGAAAGGTAAAACTACATAACACTTAGCACAAAAGAACATAGAACAAATGTAGGAAAGACTTGACACAGTGGGCTATTGCCTCTGCACAAGAAAAAAAAGGATACACAGAGGAGCCAGTGCTGTCATACAAAGAAAATGGCAATGGGAACGTTCTCCCAGAAACTGCATCACTCCCAAGACATCCTCAGCACAGAGCTGTATTCAGGTGGCATGAATTAGCTGTGAGTTAATACATTTTGGAGGGTTTTACTTGAATGGCACATGCACATGGGCCATATCTGAAAAATGACTATTCTATAGTTAGCACCATTGAACACAGGAAAACTGCCTCCCACAACAATAACACTATCTACACCATTTGTCATTTTTCCCAATATGAGACATGCCACTGAAAAGATAAACATGACAGCCTGGTAAATAGCCAAAACAACCCTTACAAGTTATGCCTATATCAAGTAATATTTTTGACCTGATTTGCACAGTATGAGTGAGAAAAATAAATATTTTATTTTTTAAGTTTACTGGAATAATAATGAAATGATCCAAAACAGATCTGCAAGTGACAGTCTGTTAATTTAAAAGTATATTATATGATAGAAAGCATCTTTTCCAATTAGCCAGCCATGACTGCACTGTATTTTGAAAAAACTGAGAAAATAAACTAGCCTGGCTTTGTCGATCTGATAATTCTCTGAAATTAATAGCCAGCAATTATCCCATGCATCTTTACAGATGCACGATTTGGCCATCAGTGAGGGCTTGACAGGAGGCTGTATGGCCCTGCAATATACTGGTGTGTATGCACATGCCCTGCAACCTACAGTGTGGTACAGGCTGGGGTTGTCAGCCAATTTATAGGAGAGTTGAAGACTTTCCTTTCTCCTGGAATGACTGTCTTTGAATGAAAATTTTTAGTCTAGTCTAAAACCAAAATACTGGTAAGCATATCTTACTAGCTCCAGGGAAGTGAATGAGTATATACACTACTAGAGGAGAAAAACGTCTGTTTGTGGACCAGAATAATTTTTAGTTGTGTGTTTTTCTGTGTATCTATGTAAATCATGCTAAAAAGAAACAGGAAAAACCCCCACATTTCTTTTACTGGAGATTTGATGGTTCTTAAGGATGAAAAAAACCCTACAACCAACACAGAAGAAGAGATAAAAAACAACTGAGGGACTACTCAGAAAAACAATAAGGAATGACTCGTTTCAGGATGTCTGTATGTATCATGACAATAATATCTAATTAGGTTAAGTGTTCTATTTAATAATTCACTGTGTAATGAGATAGAGTAACAGAGAGTAATGGGATTTGTCAAAGCCCAAGCCAGTGTAGTATAAAACATGTTAGATATTTAAAACACATTCAGAATAACAAGATCAATTGATTTAAAAGCCACTTACGATGTTGTGCTGTTGTGAACTGCCACATCCTATGGGTTATCTGAAAGAAAAGCTGTTTATTTGTTCTTTTAAAACTTTTTTTGCCACTGACTTTCAGGCAGAAATTATCTCTGTGCACTAGGCAAGATGCATAAAGCACAAAAGTATGAAACTATGGGTTCTTAAGCCTTTCTGAGACAGAAAAGAGGAAAGAGAAAATATACCTCCTATAAAATAGCCAGTACATAATCTCAGAAGTTCATTATAGCCTTGAGCACACTGGTTTGCATCCCAGATTAAAGGATTTTCAAAAGGAACTGTGATTGTCTTGTCACGGTTGAGCTAGATATTAGTTGGCTGAGCTGAGTATCAAATATGGGAAATTAGTTGCCATTAAAAGCTAGCTTCAGGCAGTTCATTTCTCATCAGCCAAGCTGTGTGAGCCTCCTGCTGTGGACAGTGAACATTAGCTTACTAAATACTGTTGCTAATCAGACACCGCATTACTAACAGAGGTGACTGAATTTAGAGGGGAGGGGTTGGATGGCAGATACTGAAAACCTGTCTGAGGTGAGATTAACATACTTTTCCTTATCAGAAGGGTTAGCTTGCCTTTTCTCCAGGCCTCTATTAAAAAAGATAAGCCCAAATGCTTCCCTGGCTTTGTTTCTGCTTTTTGAACCATTCTTTTACTATTATTTTCAATCCTGGGAAAGCCACAGAGGAGAGAAATTGAGTCAAGGTAACTTAAAAGTTAGATAGCAGGAATTTGCTGCATTACATGGTGCTTCAGGAACTTGCCAGTTTGGAGGATCACAACAATTTGTGACACCTTGGCAAACACAAAACATTTTTGAAATAAAATGTGTGAAATGTGAAGTACAGAGAGCTCCAGCAGGACATGACGTGCCATATTTGCACTTCTGCTGTGTTCCTTTTAAGGAAGAAATAGGGGTTTTAACAAAAACAGAACTGATCTGAGTGTATGACCTCACCCCAAATTCATTTTATTTTTATTTTGCCGGTGGTTTGGAAACATTAACAGCATTTTTCTTCTCTTAGCATGTTCCTTTGCATTTACTTCATTCCAGTAGTCACACACTAAGGTAGTAGTTTCTGATTTTTCTAGATCTTCAGGAAGATTTCTAGGTTCTGAAAAAATTCAGACAACCTGCAGGTAAATGTCTTTGACCTAAAATGAACAGGCAGATTTCCACATGTCGCTAGAATATTTTTGTTGATGTTATGAACGCCTTTAAAGTATTGTTAGAAATAAGCCCAGGACATTAGAGAGGGGGACAGAAAGATAGTAGGAAAATTAGTCCAGGAGATGCAGCATTCAGGAGCAATGAGAAGACCAGCTAAGGGGGGATGGTGACAAAAACCAATCACATCCCTTGTAAGAGAAACTCTTATACAAAGAAAAACTACACCACAGAGAAGATGCCTGATTCCTAGGACAGGGCACAGATGCAGCCTCACCACCCTGGCTGCCAACCAACTCCCCGAACTTCTACTTTGTTTTGCTAATGCAGAAGTAAAAGACTCTTTTGAATGTGAAGAGGAAGGGAGTGTGCCTTAGGTCTCTGTTATGATGTTTGGCCTCAACATGGTGAGTGAAATGAAGGCAGCTTCATTTTCTCGGAACTATCAGCTCTGATGTTATCCTGTTGGTAAGCATATCTGCTCTTCTTTTTATGTCTGTCTTTCTTCAAGAAAACAGGTAAGTGGAGAAGTAAACCAAGCTTCTTTTCATGAAAAAGGTCAAAAATCTCTGCTTCCTGAGGGTAATGATGAAGGTGATGCTAAGCTTTTCTTCATTTTCAAGATTTTTGTGCCCCTAGACAAGCCCAGAAGTAGATCTTTAAACACTGGATGAACTTCATCATCAAAATCAGAAGCCAGTAAGGGCTTTAGATGGCAACTAAGTGAGATCCAGGACTGAAATTCTGCATATAAAAATGCCAATATTTATGCCTAGCACCAAGGAACACCCAGTCTTGTCTACCTCTAGAATCCAGGAAACAAGAATAGGAAGCAAGAATGTCCAACTGGCCCCAAAGCAGTGGGCTTTTTGGCAGTGTTCTACCCCAGACAGCAGCACAGGGAAACACCTGGCCCACCCCTCTCTTCCGTTCACTGTAGTGCCTAGAAATGCCAGAGGTTACATTCAATTATTCACTTTATTGTTATACTGTTGGTCTGTGAATGTGTCCTTTTCTTTGAAGCAGCTGAAATCATCTGCCTTTACAAGGTTGTCCAGGATTTTCCTGTCTGTTTTAAATCAGTCTCCTACTAGTGTTACTGAGTGCCTGGGCAACCGGTGGATGAAAGAGCTGCAATAATGTTATCTGCCACCCCCATTATATTTGTGAAACACCTGCCCCTCTCACCAACCTTTTCCTCTCCAAGAGTTTCAGCTCTAGCATCTCCCCATAATGGCTGATGCTTCTTCTCCCTAATGGTTGCACCTGTCTTCCCTGCACCTCCTTCTCTGGTTTGTAGAGACCCCTAGAAGTTACTGGACCTCAAATTTGGAAATTTGTAGGCATCAGCAGATTTCACGTTCTGTTTTCTCCAGTTGTGCACGCCTCCCAGCTGTCAATTGTCAACCAGGTATATACAGCACCCTCTAGAGTTAGACAGGTCCTCCAAAGGGTGTTAACACATAACACATTGATGGCTTTGGAATCTTCAGGAGCTGCTCCTTACTCAGAAACATCTAAAATCTAAAACTATTCAGTGCATTTGGAAAATACAAGTTTTTCATACACACAGTTTTATTCAGGCTATCCCTTTCCCTGTTTTTGCTCAAGGCTGGTCCTCTCAACAATAACGTGGTAGGTTTAAAATGTGTCCTATTTATCTGAGGGAAGAAAAGGATCCTTTCAGCCAGTGCAGAACTGCATTGTACACACTCACTCATTGAAAATAACTGAATAAAATTCCAAAGATATTTGCAAAACTAAATCACCTAATCAGCAACTGTACTTTCAGTATTTGAGCTATTCCTTCATGGTTTGTCAGTACAAAACAAAATGTAGCTAAGTTACTCTGACTCACTACTTAACAGCTCTGCATACATTAGTGATTGCACTTTCTAAAAGCTTTAAATTGGTACCATTTGATGGAAACTGTCAAGCCTGTAGTCATTGTTTCTGACAGTATTATGTGTTTCAAGTTATTGTACTACTTAGTGCCTTGTTTCCTCACGTAATAGTTTTATGCTGGAAGGTCTGTTTTGTTAAAGACATTTTTACTATATGGGCTCAAAAGAGGATTATAGTTTCTCTGGGCAAACTGATCACATGAGGGAGGGGAAGCAGGTCAATTCAGCTTCCAAATTCAAGGAAGGTGTTTTATCCTCTACATATGGTGAATGTAAATTTTATTGAAAGCCCTGAATTAACTGCAGACTCCTGTTGAAGCTATACAAATAGTGTCATATGTGCCCTGGAAAGAGAGACTTCATTGTTTGTCTTCTGGTAGCACTGTTTTCTGGAGCCCAAAAGACAATTACTTCCTTGCAAACACAGGCAGATTAAATAAGCCACATTTTGTCCTTTTTGCCATCTGCCCCTTGCTTACTTTATTTTAAGCTGCATGACTAAGCTTTACTATCTGACATGTGAAGGTGGGACATGCTGTTTTTCTGCTCTGCTCCTTGAGGCTTGTAATGAATCCGAAGAAGCAGAACTGATCTGCAAAGGAGTGAGTCAGAAAATCAGTAACTGTACAATAATTACTTGCTGTGCCAAATAGCAGGACTTGGATCGTAACATAACAAAATCTCCTCGAGGAAGTTTCATGATGAAGGAAAAATATATATTTCTTTTTTCTAAAAAAAAAATGGTGGGGCTGACTTTGATCCTAATGCAGCTCCACCAGTGAAAAAGAGATCAGAGCTTTACCCAGCATGTACAGAAATCTATTTTGCAGGTAACTTTCAGAGCAGACAAGAAGGAAGGAAGGGAGGTGGGGACACTCATGCTTCAATCCCACAGTCACTCTTAAAAAGCATCAACCCATGTCGCTAAGCTTTCTTGCAGGACACAGACCCTCACAGGGGGCAACTGGGAAAGGAAAGTCTCAGGAACCAATACTCTGTGAGGACATTGCAGGGGCAAGGAATTCTCCTGTGGTGTTGGGGATGTGCTGCCTAGTGGGAGCTTCTGCATGGATCCCAGTGCTGGGAGCTAGGCTAGGGGCTAGTGGGATTGCGTGGTGGGCCACTCATCACACCACCCTGCCAGCGGAGCAATGCGTTAAAGCCTGTCTCTAGCCTTGGACCAGCAGGGACTGTTGTTATTTCCCTAAAAATCAGATGATGATTATGTACTAGCTGGAGCAACTGGTGGCATTTCAGCAGGCTGGGTTTCAGGCAACCAGGGAACTGAACAAATGTGAACAAAAATAATTTAGCAAAGGGGAAGGTGAGACAATCTTCTTTGTATATGAGACCCTTCCGTGTCCATGCTTATACAGGGAAGTATGAGTCAATATGCACGTCAGGAAAGACATTCCTCATCAGGAAACCTATTGTTCATAGGGACTATTGCTTCCCTATCCCAAGTACATGATATACTGGTTTAGAGGGTTTTCCTCCTTGTTTCAAAGTAGTGGAGAAAGGACTGTACTGGGGTAGGTGCTTTTATCTAAAACTATAGGCACCATATACTTAATTGGGATTCCTTTCTATAGCAGTACTACTACAGCAGTGGAGATAGAGTTGGTGATACAGCCCAAGAAGTCTGAGAACTCACTGGTCAGTGTAACCAGGCAGCATTTTTGACACTCCAACTGCACAGGCAGAGGGACCTCAGCTGGGGCAGCGAGTCAGGACCACCAGAGCTCAGAATAAGGGTAATCTGTAACCCACTGGCTAATGGTTGCCTGCTTTGCTGGGCCAAATTACTGAAATGAATGGTTTAGAGCAGCTAAAGACTAAAGCTTTGTCCTGCGGGGAGCACTGGCTTTCATTAAAGGTCAGTGCAACCTTTGTGTCTCTTCTTCAAAGAGCAAAGCAGACACTGGCAATTCTGGTTTTGCACCTTTCCTTTCCAGTGGCTAGCACAGGAGAGCCAGGATGGAAAAGATGACATTTCTATGTGAGTGGGTATCACACATGATAGGGAGGAGCATCCACCTCCTGTGGGAAAGTGCATCCTCAAACCCATGCCCTTTGCATGTTCTCCACTCCATTGTCTACAGAGAATTCTGCACATACTCTTTCCTAGCATGATGTCCATGTGTTTTTTACCTGTACATCTCATGGGCTACATTTTGTGGCAATTGCACAAGATGAAAGCTGGAGGATGGAGAGGAGGGTTAAGAAAGGGTTGCATCTGGTGGAGAGGGAGTCCCTGGAGGTAAAAATGCATCCAGTAGGCTGGGTATATGTGTATAGTCTTCCTTGATTTCCACTCTGGTCTTAAGAGGGCCAGGAAGTTCACAAGGGTGATTCAATGTTTAAATGGACTGAAATGACTTTGGAGCTGCTTCTTTGACTACAGAGGAACTACAGAAAAGTATGATCTGTATGATAGGTGCTTAATGACAGACTGAATCCAGGCCTCTACCTGAACAGTGATGACAGCTTACTAGGTGAGGAGGAGAATCATAGCAGAGGAAATAGATCTGTGCATGATTTGAGCCTTGATCTCATCTGGGTAAGAGGGCCCCTGGATGCTCAGAAAAGACATAAAGATATCATCTCCATGGTACATTTTTTCCTTTAACTCTATCTCCTGACTTATCTCACTTTTTGTATACCCATTGATGCTGTAAAACAGTTCTGTGCTTAATATATTAGGACATATTTACAGGTATGTCTATTTTAATACACAGGAGAAGTTACTCTAGAAATTATATGGACTGGTAGAATGGAAGTAAAAACAAGTTTAGGGATTGTTGTATTATCCTACTTTCTCAATCTCATGCCGTTCAGAGAAACACCATCTAGGACACTTCACAGAGAAGCTATTCACTATAAAACTATCAAAAGATTAAAGTTTTCTGTGTTTTATTGCCTTTGATACTGGAAGATTTGTTTATATCTTGAGAGGCCAACGTGTGCTATGGTAGTTGCTCTGATGGTGCGTGGGATCTTAGGGCTCTGAGGTTTAACATCTCCACCAGCCAACACAGATAAGAGCAATCTGAGAAGACTTTGCTGTCACACAAAGAACCTGGAATAACAAAACCCAGGCAGAGCAAATACAGAGTTTCTGCATTTGTTTGAAGTGCTGAAGAAGTGCAGGTCAGAGCTATAAACAGGGAAGGGAGGAAGGATAAAAACATTTCTGTCATTCTTTCAGGAGCTGTTGCTACTCAGAAAAGCTTGAGTAACTTGAAAGCTCTGTGCAATTTTTCTTTTGTCTAAGTATATGAGCTCGTACTATGTGGGCCAAAGACCTGTAATATCCAGCAGCAAAACAGGAATCCTCTGGGATTAGCAGTTTTGTTCAGATAATACTTTTACCTTTTCCCCCCCTTTTCTAATTCGTGGTAGTCTGCTTTACAAAGCACTATCACAAAACACATTGGGCATGCCACAAACTCTGATAGACCCTGCTCATACAGAGCAAAACTTCTTAACCAGGTTTCCAGGTGTCAGATAAATACTTCCCAAGCTTTCCCGTTGCCATGTTTTGCCACTCTGAAACTCACACAGAGTCCTCATGTGAAAGGTGCTAAAGCCAGTGAAATGGAAAAACTACTTTTATTTTTTAAAATGCCTGGTTTTTAATCAATTGAATTACTTGCTTCTACAACAGTCATAAAATGGTCTTTTTTTCTCTGTTGCCCTGCATTTATGCATCCTGTCCCCACTGAGGCACAGAAATCACGAGTTTCTTTAATAACCAGGATTCCTGGAGAAGATCAGTCCATCTCAGCAGCTAAGTTTACCTTCATTACCCATTGCCCCAGGCAAACTAACACCATCACAAAGTCTGGGACATAGGTCCTGTCTTAGGAGCTAAGTAGAGGTTTGGAGGCTGGCCACTCTTGCAGCCTGGGCTTTAGGATAGGAGGATAGTGCTTACATAGTTGCTCTTCCAGTGTTGCAATTAAATTATGCACTCCTGAATGAATTGCTGAGTCAGAGCACTAATGATCTGAACTCAATCAATGTCAAATGAAATTTTTTACCAGCACCAGGCAAAGTCATGAAAAAATGTGTTTTCACAATGTGCTATTCCTTACTGATGAACAATCCATCAACTTCTTGTTAGAGTCCTTTTCATAATCTCTCCCAAAACCTGATATACTTGGAAAAATTTGCAGAAAAAAGCTCTAGCTGTTACACAATCAAAGCAATATCCCAAAACACTTTCAGCTTGAACCCTTCTCTATTATAGCTGTGGAGTATAGCGTGGAGAGAAGGCGCTAATAGGCTGGGCCAGACCATTTTGGTTTATAAAGGTCAATGCCATCACCTTGAATCCTACCCAAGAGACGACTGGGAATTGCTGGTTTGTGGCACACTGGTGTTAAATGTTCCCTGCCTTTGATAAGTGGGATAATTCGCACTTTTAAATTCCCTTCAGGAATAGCTGCAAGTAGAATGCATTGCAGTTGTCTGATCTCGGGGTAATATGGACAAGCAGAAGTGGATGAGTGCCTGAAACAGAAGGTTATGCACACATGAAAAAACACAGAGATAAAAAAAATACAATTTTCAGCACAAATACTTTCTCAGGTATCCAGTTTCACAGATACTAGAGGTCTAACCTGGATGACTGCAGGCCCCTCAGGTCCTAAAAATCTGATGATAGACAATAATTTTATACTACTGATTAATAATGCAGATAAATTTCTAGAGATTCTGTGTAGATGATGGCGATCTCACCAAAGGTTCATTGTTTATGAATTGGGTTGTTTGTTCACATGGAATTAGCCATAATAGGGACATTGAGAGGTGCACCTTCTCCACATTGCAGACGCTGTAATCCTATCTCCTAACTAACCTCTGCAGTCTCCCTGTGTTCGTTTGAATGAGTGAAACACAGTGAAGCTTTGAGCTGACCTCTGCACAGAGACCTTTGAATGGATAAATCTACTGACCTTTGAGCTTATGCAGTATAAAAGAGCAACAAAGCCACTTCAAAGCAAGTTCCAGTTAGTACTATAAAGAACCACTGGCTTGTCAAAAATACTTTTAGATCAGCTAAGTCTGACATTTCCAGTAAAAACATGTTGGACGTGTTTAACCCATCTTTTCACTCAGTGTTATGCAGAGCTCCCTGACTGACAATACAGATGCAGTTTTTGATTCCTGTCCAGACATGTAATTCCCCAATAATCTCTATCCTGTGCCCCAGAAAAGAGATCTATTGACAACAGCTATTTAGATTGTGATTATCAACATTCAGCAATGTGAGTGGAGGCCTCACCAGACCCTCTGTGAGTCCACTGCCTCCAGGGACAGTGGCAGCTCCCAGTACCAACTCAAAAGCTGTGACATGAAACCGTCCAGGAAGAGTCAAATTCCAGACTTCACATCAAGTTGTTGCTGCCATCTCCCTGAAGACATATGTGTGGTGTCCAAATGCAAACTATGAAGCCATTTGAATAGTGAAGCAGAGTATTCACAGCAGGAAAAAACTCAGTTTTACTTGTGCTGGTGTCAGATCTTATGATCTAAACTATTTTTTACAAAAAACTTTTCTGCTGCATTTGACTTTGCCAATATGCTCATAGATCATTTCCCCACACACACACACACACCAATTTTCTCCACACATCCTTAAACTAAGACTTTATAACTTTGTTGTTCCTTAGATGGTCAGACTTTGCCATAAGATGTTCATGCCAGGAATTTTAGTTTCCTTCCTCCTGTGACATCATTTATGACTCATCTATAAAGCAGCATGACAGCTGAGCAAAATCAGGGCAAAAGACCTTTAAAAGCCCTTGTGTCAACAGTGAGGGAGAAAATATCTCCATAATTACCCACCAGGTTCTCCACATAGAAATTGATGACCATCCACTTCTCCTTCAGGGTACCAGCTTTTTAGGGCACTTATGCCTTTGCTGCATGTTATACAGACAGCAAGGTACCAGGTATGATGGAAACAAAGGAACTAAATTTATCCCAGCATAACAATTATATCAGAAAACTACTAAGATGGTTAATAAAGTACTATGCTTGTCAAGCTATCATATCATGTGAAAATCTCTAATCCTTCAAGAATCTCAGGAATTCTCCGTATGAAATCAGCATGGTCAAACAGCTGTTTCTCATGACACTTTGAGTAAGCCTGGTATCATCTGGGCATTTAGTTGGTTCAGATTGGCTAGGAGTTTAATATACAATTTTTCACTTAATTATTTCTTGCATGCTTTAATAAACTTTTTTCATGGACTTCTTGTGTGATCTGAACATGACTGTCAGGTGCTAAACAAGATGAATAAAACTCCTTTTTCTTTTCTCACTGTTATAGAACAAAAGTCCAGCTGTTGTCTGCCTTTTCTTATAATTGCTATCTGATAAGTAATATGTGACATCAGAGAAAGTCTTCATAAACATGTGCAAACTTTATTCACACAACAAAATGCCTGATGGCCAACGATTTAATAGGCATTTTACCAACCGTCCCCAAAATCCCTTACATTTAACATGAATGCTTACCTTTAGACACTTTTCCCTGCCCATGAGGTGATGTGAGATTGAGATGTCCTTTAAAAATTCACCAGACCTTCACACAGAGTGGAACTGACATCCTGTTGCAAGAAGGATGTTAGCTTGGATAAGCGATGCTGGGAATCCCCAAGACAAATCTATTGCTCTGGGTGTAGATTTCAAGATTATTCCTGGGATGGGCAGTAATATCTTCCTGAAACTTGACCGTAATTAATACAGTTATGAAGAAAAAAAAAATCAAAGAAATCAGGGAAAGCAAGTGTTAATGACACTGGGAATAGCCTATTAAATGGAAAAAAATTAAAGGGCAATACAATTCTTAATTAAAAGAGTAGAACAGAGAGAGGGAGAGAAGGTGGAATAAGAGAAACTGGAGATGCCACTATATAGGGGAGTGAGGAATCCATTGAGAGCTATGAGGCTACTGCATTGGAGAGGCCTATATGGCCTTGAAAGTACCTTAGCAAAGGTATATTAATGACAGCACATTAACAGATGTCAAAAGAAAGCATAAGCAGTTCTCAATAACTTTTTTTAGAGTTAAAACCAAAGCTTGGTGTTAATTTTCCATGTTTTTTTCTGTATGGTAAATATTAGTTTAGTCAGGTATTTTCACAAACACTTTTCATGGACCAGGAAACATATCTTTCTTTACTCTCATGCCCACCTACAAAACAGAGCTTGTGCATTCCTGCACAGACAATGCCTTGTGGGGTCAGCGTTGTTTTGATTTCCATACTGACAGTCAAACTGCACTCCTGCATCTGCCACGAATGCCTGAGCAAATCAGTGGTAAAATGATGTGTCTTATTATTCACTCCCTTAGTCACTTAATCACAGCAAGCATGATGCAGTTTGATAGGTGTCTCAAGACACACTCTGCACATCTTTAAGATGTGGTATTTAAAAGGTGTTCGAAAGAGACTGTCAATAGTTTTTTAGCCACCAAGAAACAACAGTATTGTAGTTGTGTACTACTTACTGAAAAGCACTCATCCAGCAAAACCAGACTGTTACAGCTGGTGCTACACTGTAAACCAAGCAGCAAACTCGCAATCTATGGGCACAGATATATCCATATATCCATGCTTGTAAAAGTTAAACTGAAAATTAACAGTCAGTCAAAACCATAACTGAGAAAAAAAATGCTGAGGAAACACTGACTAAGCTAAGCTTATGACAAACTAAATTCAGGGCTAATGCAATTCCTCCAGGAACTACTGTGTAACCTAAACTAAGATACAAGACTCATACAGAAGGAGGGAGATAACGCAAGAAACTTGGCAAATATTGAAGTAATATTTCTGGATGGTGATGGTTTAATGGGGCAGGATAAAGCCAGGTGAGAATGTAGGAAGTGCTGGAAACGTGAAAAACTCAGTATGTTCGGAAGAGAAAAAAAAGGGTGCCAAGTAACCAAAGCAGAGAATAGAAGTGTGGGATGATGAGGGGATGTTCTGATTTTTACTCAAAGTTAAAGACCTACAAATAACGATGGGCTACATCTCAGGCAGCTGTTTGCACTGAAGAAGACAGAGGAGGACAGGGATCATGATAACTGTCATCCCTGTCCCTGAGTCCTCAAAATGAAATTTGGCTTTCTTCTGCTTTCCTACTCACAAATTTTTTTCTTTCTCCTGTTCCACAGTTTTGTTTTTCACCAAGATATCCTCCTCAATACTCCAGACCCGAAAAAGCTTCTGAGTCATGGGAGGTAAAACATGAAGGCATTGCCTGTCTTGCCTATTCAGCAAATTGATCACCATGTATACTATCCCAACCTGTTGTTTCCTTTCCTAGGAGCTATGAGGCCTCTCTGGAATTAACCCCTTGTAGTACTGTAAGCAATGCAACAGCACTCCAAAATGCAGATGGAACATACAATATTCATAAAAGTTATTACAGACATTCCCACATCCCTCACAGAGGGAATCAAAGAAAGAGTTGAAGGAGAAGGAAAGTAAGCAGCATGGATAAACAACACATCCTTAGATCATGGAAACGGCAGGGAGGATATAAAAAAATAGTAGATGGATATTTGTTCTTCCCTCTAAGGCTGCACTATTTCTTGGCGTTCTGGCCAAGGATTCACACCTCTCTGCACAGCAGAGGATGGCATCAGCATGGGTGTAGGCAGAAGAACTTGCCATTTCTCAAAAAGCAGGGTTAGCCTTTGCATTAATTAAAGAATCAGGCTCCACTATCATCCTCCATCCTTATTACTATCCTTGGATTTTAGGCTATATTTAAAATCATGCAATTTCAGAATCCTTTATGAATAAATATGAATGTCAAGACCTGTGTGCATCTCTTATGCACACAAGATAGTAGAGTACATCACGTACCCACAGAATCTTATTAAATTTCTCTGAGACACATAATCCTGTAAACCTCATTCTGTAAACAGAGGCAGTAGTTGTACTTAATTTCTCTTCTCTATGCTTCACAATCTCCCCTCAACCATCTCCTCCCTCCAAGTCACTAACTGAGAACTGAGCAGGAACCAAACACCCACATAAATATGTGGATAGGGTACCTGAAGATGTGTAAGGTAAAGGAGAAAATCTTGATCAGAGAGTGAACACAATGCACTGAACACTTGCCAGTTACATAAAGGTATCTGAGTATTAAAAATGAATGCAGAAAACTGAAAGCAGCACAAGAGGCTTTATTTGACTTGAGTGTTTTCTATTTTTAAGAATATTTAAATAATAATTTAATTTATAATTATTTTATCAGTGGCATTAAAGTGAAATGGTGAAATATTCGGTCTGATTAACCACCCTTCACAGTCAACCTGTCAACAACTGTATCACCAATGTGGGACAATTCTGACCTTGGATAATTCCCAGTGGCAGGTGCAGCATAGTCCAGAGCAACCTCTGCAACCCCACAGGTAAACCAGAGCAACCCAGGCAGAGGAGCACTCAGAGTTTGAAAAGAAAAGCAAATTCTGCAATTGCCAGTCATGCCTCGATCATTTACGTTGGTGTTCGTGTTGCATACGGATGACTGGTACCACAAATACAGTTCATGGAAGAAAGGCTGCAGCAGCCAGCTCAGAGTCTCCAGCACAGATGCACCCCCTGAGATTAGGTCTCAAGTCTTTGATGCTGACTGAGAAAACCCTCAAAGTCAGAGAATTCTGCCCAGGTTGACAGATACTGAGTAAACAGAGTAAAAAAATTAGCAGGCAAAGCTTGTTTTATTATCAGCTCAAACCTGATACATGACAGGGATTTAGGCCAAGTTTATCTAGGCATTCAGGACATGTTTGAACTTAAAGACAGGCATTGTCCTGTCACAACAAGGGACAATATCACTCTTGAAGTAAGGTGCATGCTTCAGTATCCCAGAGAATAGGGAAAGTAACCTCAACCCACCTCTCTATGGGAGCCACACTTGAATTTGACACAAGTGAGAGTGTTCATTGTAGTTATTTGCAGAATATGAACTTTGCTCTTTTGGGGGAGATGGTGATAACTGGAATTGCAGCAGCTCAGAAGCAGATCTTGAAATTTTGCAGCTCAAGCTGATCAAATTGTTATTAATAATGAATATGATGCTTTTGTACCCAAGAGGAACAGGAGAAAAAGGCCCACATCTTGTCTGTGGGGAGTTGTGATCTGCTACCCCACAGTATTCAACTTTTCCAGCACATGATTACAGGGTAAGGAAAATCAAAATACATTCTTTTTATTAGTTAGCAGTAATGGCCTTTTATTTTTGATTATTTGTGCATTAACAGTGTGGAATGGAAATGTGCCATGTAAGGAAGTTATTCTTTGCTAATTTGCAGCTTTTAAAATACACAGCACACTATCTATTATGTATCATGCATTACAATTACAACAACAGTTTAATTAATCAACAGCACCCTGTTTTGTATCAGTCTGCTGCTGAATTCTGGGTAATGGTGTTGTTTACCATTTAGCAAGTAGCAACATTTCACTCTGTTTCACTACATTAAACTGCTCAAATAAAGCAAACGGATATTGGAAAGAGTTGGCCATCTGCCTTTATTTTCTTTTACTTTTGTTAAGGAAAGGGAAAAAAAATAAACCCCACCACAGTCTCTGAAAGGAGAAAGAGCACAGCCATGAAACTGATAGTGACAAAAAACACCCTTTTTTATCAGGTCAAAATCTCATCTAAATGCAGTTCTGATGAATGGTAAAAAGCTTGCTTTGTGGATTTGGAGTGGGTCTCAAGACCAGCAATGAAGTCTAATGATTATTTAATGGTGCCGCACTTGAAGCAGGATTATGTGAGACTCTCTTCCCCGTTAAGAGTTTGATGAATAGGTTTTGTGACAGCCATTTAGGAATAAACAAGAATTCATCAGTCTGCATAAGAAGAAGCCAGTTTATAGATTAAGTTTCTTGAGGTAATTCATGAGGTCAGTCCCATTTAGATGTAGACTATTAGGGCTCAGCTTTTGAGAGCGGCCATACAAGGGAGTTACTCCAAATGGACCTCGCTAATACAAAGCCCCCTTTCAGAAGGAAGCCTGAAATTTTTATGACCCTGCTGCTAGGAAGCACATCAACTTGTCACTGTGAAGATCTGCTGGGGCAAGACCTCATCACTCTATTAAAGAGCTCTGTGACCCTATTGATTTGAAGTATTTAAAGCAGGGGTGAAGTTCAAAGCAATTTCTTTTCTATACTATTACTCAGCCTCTCTATGTCTTGGCTCTAAAACATCTGCTGTCAGTTCCTCTCTGGTGTCTGACTCTGGAATCTGTCACTGGAGAACAGAGTAGTTTTATTTAGAATAAATTGGATTCCTTTTCAGTTTTCAGCATTTCGTATTGTGATCAATGGTTTACGCTCCTTCATGTGCCAGGAGACTTAACTGCCACTGTACCCTTTCATGTCTCCTCATGACTCAGCCAGGGCTTATTCCTGAAGCTCTATATTCAAATCTTTCCATTCTAACAGGTAAGTAGCCACTAGTTTTTCTAACTGGCCAATAAAAAAAAAAAATTACTTTTTAGGAAAGGAAAAAAAATGGAAAGGGAAAAAACAGTCCCAGAATGCCATATTGGAAACAAAACCTTAACAGGATCTTTTATGCTTATTTGCTCAGGGGAAAAAAAAAAAAGAAAAAAAAAAAGGAGGAAAACAAACAAACAAACAAAAAACAACACTAAGTAAACAACTCCATTATTTTTAAGTGTCAGCAAGTAAACCTCATATCTGGTTCTCAGAGGTTCTTCTTCAGAACAATGCAGGCTTCTCGTCTTCTCTGCACAAGCTGCAGGCATCAGGGCAGCTTCTCAACAAGAAGAATACATCAAGTTTGGTGTATTTATTACAGATATGGTTTGTGACACCAAGGTAGTTATTAAAGGCTATAGAGAGAGCACAAGATAAATATTCATTTTGATGATGTCAGACAAAACAATTGAGATAATGGAATGAGCAGTGGGATGGAAATGGTAATGAAATGGTTACAAAAATATTTAAGATAATGATGCATAGCAACAGAAAGAAATTAGGTAGGGTTTTCATTTGGAAGATAATTATGTACAGGATTACATAGAGCAAACCTATCTGTTATCTTCATCAAGGGAACTAACTTCTGCTGTGAAAAATGCACTTTCTCTCAAGGGCTGCTTTGTCAAATAGCTAGCATGTTCATACCCTACCTGTACTATTTAGACATATTTTATCATATATTCTAACAAATTGCCTAATAAAAGTAAGATAAAAAGGATATATTTTAGCTGACATAAATTTAGCCATTGTTTTCAGCTGATTTGTACTGATTTACATTGCCTACAAATCTGCCTCATAATACATGTTGTCATTTTATTAGTGCTGGTTTTTTACACAAAGCTCCTTTTAAAATTGAATGTGTTTCTGGGAGGAATGAATTATGTGTATTTCAAGATGGCAACTGCAAGGTTTATTCAGCAGTATCTGTAATAATCTAGAAGTCTGAAGACAGATGTAGCTATTGCTTGTCAATCAAAATACATGTCCTTTGCAGCATTGTATTTTCTTTAGTCAGCAAGGAAATCATGTTACTGTTGTCTGAGGTCAACAGTAAATGCACCAGGAGAATCCCTGACTGAGAATTTTCAATAAAGGCAGCACCAGAGATGAGGAAGGAAGATAATAGTTTGTATTCTGCTCCTCTAAGGGAAGGGATGATAAATAAAATTCTAAACCATTTTTAAAAAAATGGTACTGGTAGGAGTCACTGGCAACAGAACACCGTTACAAGCTGATATCATCTTGAGTTCATGATGCTGAATATGTTGGCATTTATAGCTCATTCTCTCAGGGCACATTTCAAAATGAAACTGAAACTTGATGGACCAACTGTACTCCATTAAAAAAATTTATAAAAAGGCTTTATTTTTCTCCCCAGCCTAAGGAAATTGAGAGCTTCAAAACACTGTTTTCTGCCATATAAATCTACATGTTGAAGGTCAGTCCAAAGGCAACAAATCAAAGCGTTTTTTTCTCATCTTTTATTTTAGATTATGAATGATGCAAGAATTTATAGAGCGTGCAAATTTATTACCGTGTTAATAGGCCCCCCTGTTTATATCCGGCAACATATGTTATATCCAGAACCACTAGGAAGCAGCAGCATTTTTAGGGATGAAGGGGGAGGCAATTAAAGAATTAGGTCTAATTACCGTGAAAAATCTCTGGAAGAAACATACAAAAATCTTCTGCAAACGAAACACAAAGAGAAGGCAGGGAAATATTCTTTAGCATGACCACAGTTGTAAACTGTAATTCTGATCCATGCATTCATAACCAGAAAGCAAACACAATCTCAACAGTTTTTTTCATGTAATTAAATTAAAAGAAACAGAGAAAGAATTTTGTCTGTGTAGACATTTTCTCTCTCTCCTAGGATCTTCATGGGCATTTTGTTTTTAACAACTGAGCATGTACTGAACCAAAAACTCACTAAACAGCAACCCAGCATCTTGTTTAACATCAGCTTCAGCCCCAGGACAGTGGTAGACCCATTTGGCAGTTTCTGGTAAAGGGACAAGAGAAGAAAAATAGAAATGGTGCAAGAGAGGTGACTGTGCTTCAACAGCAGAGTTATCCAAAGGCACTCTCCAAGGATCCCAGGCTGCACAACAGCAGTTTGATAGAAAATATAGAAAATGTCTCATTTAAAGTGTTTCTTGCAGATATGTAAAACTGGACTTGTAAAATGTTTACCTTTGACAAACAAAGAAGCAAATTAGTCAAAATTTGTGAATGTTGCAACTGAAAAAAAAAAAAAAACCAACAAAAAACAACAAATGTTTTGGGAAAATGTGCATACATGTCCCCTTTACGATTCTGCTCTTCTGTATTTGCCAGGCTTGCAGCTGAACTTGCCTCAACCATGTACTCCTCTCAAAAAGAGGTGAGATATTAGGTACTATCAGAGGTGATGTCAGAGTACAAGCACGAGGTAGCCAAAGGGCTGGCTGTACAAGGAATCACAATGACATTTTTTCATAAACAAAGTCTTAGGAAATTCAAATTTTTTTATTAAAAAAATGCAACAACTTTTCACAAGGAAATATTATGACTGGCTCTACAATTTTCTGTTCCTATTACAAGATGGAGATGTGATGCAGGAAGCAGAATAACATCAAACTGTAGGACTCAGCTTTTTGCATCAGCTGCTGTTGCCAGAAAGCAGGCCACTGGAAGATGTTTGTTATAATGGGAAAAATGTATGGGGGCAACAGTCTTAAGCTTTGCTATAAGTATTCAGGAATTCGGTAACTCTTTAAATACAGAAATCACAGTTTGAATTTAACTTTGGTAAAGTTATGTATGACAGTGGGAGTCTACAAGGAAAGAATTTTTTCCATGAAGGGTTAGGTACATGGATCTCCACAGGAAGATCCTGAACTCACCTTGATGGACAGGTAGATAACAGGTATGTCAGCCTCACTTAGGCAAGGACTGCACATGTGAGAACAATTTCATGGGCCCAGGTTCTTAAGTTGTTTTATATCCTAAATATTGATCTCCTTTATCTGTGTGTTGCCATAGCCATCTTTGTCTTTAATCATTCTTCCTCTACAGGTGTGTTATCATTTTTCCAATGTCTGTGTATTATGAGCTTTGCCACCAACAGAGATAATATCTCCCCATTCTAGGTTGTTCAGTGTGAATCCTTCCCATCCTGAAGTGTTATTAATCATGTTGTTATCACTTAAATAAATAATAATCATCAACAATTATTTCTATTTTCACAAAGCCACTAAAATAATAAAAAGAAAATCTAATATTAATTATTAATAAATATGAAAGGGACATGTGTTTTGTTGACATTTCATTTCTGTTTTTCATCTGTATTACAGTGTCATCTAGAGGTGCTGGATAAGATGAGGGTATCTCTAATTTGGGGATTGCAGAAACTTTAGTTTAAATGACCTAGCAAGTTGAAAAAGAAGAATCTATTATGTGGAGGGGAAGAGCCAGGACTAGAAAGCAGACCTTCTGTCCCTATTTGGCTCCCACAGTCAGTCAGAGATGTGGCTCAGCAAGAAGAGGACTTGTATAGACTTATTCCACCCTATCTTTCCTACTATTCCTCTCTGTTGGCCTGGCTGGGACACAGAGGATGCAAACCTGTGCCTGGCCCAGCCAGGGCATTAGGCAGCCACACTGCCATCAGCCCTGCAACACATCTCCCTCCTCCCGTGTTTCCAGCATGGCCTTGTCTTGTCCCTGTTTTGAAGATGTGTCTTTCCCCTCTCTTGATCCTCTGCATTCCAGGAACTAAGCTATATGATGGAGAAGACACATCTTCCCTTAGCAGAGACCAAGTAATTTTCCATCTGGTTTCTTACAGACATGAAGTTTTTGCAGCTGCCATGTGCATCTGTATCTATCTCTGCATGTGTTTTCCTCCTTTTCTTGGCTAGCAGTTTCTAAATCCATTTGCCACATTCAGCTGTATTTGGTGAAAATAGAGAGGGGATGAAGCCTCTGTATTCCTGAAAGAGCTCCTGCACTGGTCTATCCACTGCAGAAGTGAAAGATGATGCAGAACTAATGCCTTCAGACTGCTCCTCAGGAGCAGGGAGCAGGCCCTGGGAACAGCAAGTGACTTTACCCTTTGATGATGTCTGGCCTGAGTGTGATGTAGAGGGCAGAGTCCAGGTTCTGCAGTCTTAGTCAGATAGGGAAAAGGTCTGCTGCACAGCCAGTTCCTCTGAGGTAGGGAAAGAGTTCTCCAATGTGTTCCTGTGTAATCTAAGCCCGTAGGCCTCACCTAGCAACGTAGATGTCTAGTGCTGTGATCACTGAGGGATCCAGGAATATTTATTTCTCTTTGATGATGGAAACACTTGAATGATAAAGAAAATGCACAAACACCTGCTCTAGAAACCTGTCCTCCCTCTTCAACAGGGGTGGAAAAGTCACTGTTTCAGATTTACCTCATCTGTGGTTCCTGTGGTTTAAAAGCACTGGTGCATCTGTAGGAGAGCAAGCTGCTGCAGCACTTGATCTAGTGCATTGATCTCCCAGCAGAAATGAGCCAATATGCTGCAGACATGTACTGAGTTGGACTCTGTACTCTGTCACGAACAATAGTTTAATTGGCCAAAAAAGGTCTGGGTTGTCTGGGCTGGATTTGTGCCACAAAAGTCCCACGCCAGACTGTACTGCCAGGATTTGCAGGTGGTTTGAGCTTCAGAACTGCTGTTTCCAAATACAAGAGGAAGGTGGCACAGTCCTTCCCCATTTTTTGAGTCCTTCCCCATTTGCTGAAATGTTTGCACCATACACATTATCTTACTGAAAAAGAGGCTGGAAATCCACTGGCATGGCAGCACAGATTAAAGTATTATCATGTTCACTGTACAGTGTTTCACAATGCAGTCAGAGGGCATTTCTGTGGGCAACAGACATGGAAGTCAGAACCAGTGCGAGGAGGAGAGCAGCAGAGACAAATCTTTGAGATGATTTGAAATAGGATTGGCAAACAAGGTAAGTGAATGCCCCACAGCTGGACAAGAGTCCTAACAATGTACCTCATACTTTTGTCTCTTCACAGTATTTTCATAAGATGGGAAAATTGAAGGCAAAATAAAGACTTCTCTATTCTGTACAGTAACAGTAATATATTGGACAGTGATTATACAAAGTGATAAATTCTTTTCTCAAGAAGTGAAATTCAACATTACTGGTTGTTCAGCAAAATCTCCTCAAATTGAATCCTAATATAAAGCCTAAAACACTTACTGGCATGATAGTATGTGGCATTCACCTTTCCTGAAGTGTTATGCTATTTGTTTTCACCAAGCATTACCACTACATATGGTTTCACTTCACATATGTAATAGACAATAAATGCTAACTAAATCACAGATATATGTACAGATTCATGTGGTCAAACTTGTTATTTTAGGAAAACCAGAAAGTAACTAAATTGCCTTTCACTTGGTGGAATATGGTTTTTTGAGCAAGAAGAAGCAAACTGCCTCTTAAGCACTTATTCCCATAGCCAGGCACTTTTCTAGACTTCAAAGGCTGTGTTTAGCAGTCAGTTACAGGTTTGAAATCTTAATTTTGAATGAGGATAAGTATCAGAATTTTCACTTATAATATCAACATCAATTTGTTGGGTTGAGCCCCATATCTGTTTATTTTTACTGATATTTGCAAATTCATTTCTCTGCTCCTTCAGCTCTTCTACCTCCTCAGCTCCTTCCCATTCTCTTGACTCCTGTGCCTAAAGCCACACCAACACTCCACTGCAGCTACACACGGTACAGCACACACCCCCTCCACACTGTACTGCATCAAATTCTTATTGGGGACAATCCTATAAGTAAGATAGTGTGACTTTCCCTCTCCTTTCTTCTTCTTCTTTTCTTTCACAACATATGCAAGCTTCTCTCTTACCTGCAGTTCTCCTTCAAACTGTTTATTTGCTGGAATAACAGCATCTCATCACCTGCTCTCCATTACATATGTTACTCATTTGATCCTTCATTTTCTCATGAAAACTTAAACTTTCCATCTGGTGCCTCTTTTGTCTCTTCCACCTTGCATGTTTATAGGATAATGATTTTTTTTTTCTCTTTTACTAAAAACACACACATTTGCCTCCTTCACCACCATTTACCCTCTCCAGAGAGCCTCTCTTCCGTTTTCAAAGTCATTTCTCTTCACTGGCTTATACTGTCTGTTCTTGGTGAACAGTTCCCAGTAAAAATCTTGAATGACCTTTTCCAAACCGCT
Organism: Lophotriccus pileatus; assembly: GCA_035583135.1. NCBI lineage: Eukaryota > Metazoa > Chordata > Aves > Passeriformes > Tyrannidae > Lophotriccus > Lophotriccus pileatus. The sequence continues at coordinate 127,362,311 of JAWWES010000081.1, forward strand.
CTTATCCTCTTTCTTAATCACCTTTGTGAATGAGACCTTTCCCAGAATAATGTGTCCACATTCAGAAATTACCTGAAAGCACATGTCCTTTCATTCAGTGGGGCCTGAGCTGGTGAGGCCTGCCAGCAGACATAGTGAAGATTTGAACCACTGTCATGTGGTGGCCTTAAAGGTCTTGAAAACTTTTCTTCTTTTAATTTCCTCAGATCTGTTCATGCAACATACTCTTTAGAACCTCTGTGTTATTTTCCTTCCAGGTTTCAGAGCAGCAGAGGTAGGTGATGAGTCACACTTAGGCCATGTTTTCTTCTCTTTTTCCTCTAAACTCACTTCTTTTTCTCTGCCTTTCTATTCAGAGCTCCTATCATCTGTGAAAATTATAGTCCTGGCTGTAATTTCTATAAAGTTTCTGTGATGCATCCTTGTGAGGAGTCATGATCAAGTAAGATAAAACACAGGTTTTCATTTCCCTTGTCCCAAATCCTCCTTATAACCTTCTTTCTCTACCTCATCAGTCACTCACATGCATAATCCAATTATGCTGTTTGTCTCAGCTTTCCTCTAGACACCAACATCTGGGCTATATTTAAGGCCTACAGAGTCTCACTGTAGAACATCCTTCAGACAGATCTGTAGTAATCCCAACAAATTTCTGAAGCTGTTGTCCAGATCATGATAAAGCTTTTGGTATTTTCACTGAACTTGAGAAATGTAATATTGTATTAAGCCAAAATGATTCTGCAACATTATCTTCTCATCCCAATGCCCTGAAAACATCACCTCACTTTCTGCATCTCCCTTTCTGATTAGCAGGTAATGTCAGCCTGCACTGTGCACTTATTGGGTATCAAACAGGATCCTCCAAACCTTTTATGATGCCAAAGTTGGGGTTTTTTGGGAGGCAGGGAAAGGTGAGGGTTATGTCTCTAGTAAGCACTAGATATGTATACTGTTCTCCTTCAAAGTCTCATCTTGCAACGTTTCTACCAAAAAATCCTTACCATAAGAAGGTATTGGATCTAAGATCACAGGTTAATGCCTTCCTTAAATTCTTAAGGACTTAAATGTAAAATGTGGATCCTTAAAAATTTTCCTTTAACTCTAGAAGATCCAGAATTTCCCAGAATTTTGACTTTGCTCTATAAAGCTACTCAGCAGGTACCTGGGGAAATTTCCCCCACTGAGCATACACAGGCTGTGTTATCACATCAGAGCTGAACACAGCAGGGTGTTCTTCATGCCGGAATTAATTGGAATGCTCCTGCCTGTTGGACCTGTAAAGTCTGAAGTGCTGTGACACCACAAACTGGAAAGAGAAGCTGATGGTAATTTACTTTCTTTGAATCAAAAAAAAATGAAGTCAGTGAACTTGGGATGCAGAAGGCTCAGGGTTAAAGTTGCTGTCCACCTAAGACAATCTAAGTAAACTAACTTTTTTTTCTGTAAAAATTTAAATTTCCTTTATCTGGGATCTAATGAATATTTAGTAGGGTCATGCAGATAAAACAGTTTTAACAGAAAAAGCTAAGGAATTGTCACTACTCAAGAGGTGTCTGATGCTATAAGCCTGGAAAAGGAGTACAAATATAGATCCCTAAAAATTCAGGTAAGACTGGAAGTAGCTGATGATTTCCAAACGAAGCTTTTCACCACATCAGCAAATATGAAGTTCATCTGTGCAACTACATATTTCATCTTTATAGTGGTTTTAATAAAGAATTAATTTAAACTGCAGAACAGAACAGGAAGGTCAGTGGGAGTGTATGCACAAGTGTAGAAAGGAGAAATATTTAAACTCACATTACTGTTGTAAGACTAATAATAACATGAAGGACTGAAGTAAAAACCTCCCTAACAAGAAAGGCACTAAACCTAGAGATACTGCGGCTGTTATTGGCCTTTTTTTCTCCTCTCTCGGAGCTTCTCATTCCCAAAGCTCTTCTGCTCTCACAGGTGCTCTCTGCAGCAAAAACCTTTTCTGGTGGACCCACAGCTGGTCATGTAATTTCATTATCAGAGTAGATTCAATTCATAGTTTCCTATTTCCAAATAATAAGTTCAAAATTAATATTCGGCTTGCAGCTAATTTTCCTACACTCAAGAATAAGATCTTCATTCTTCATGTCTGGTCTGTTCTAATTGATCAGGGAGGTGCAGGGAGGGTTTCTGTTGCCTGCCTGGATGAGTTTAAGCTTTGAGTAGGTTTTTTTTATAATAAATTCTTGCCATGGATGAGTTAGAAGTTCATGTGCATGCTATAGTCTTCACTCACAGCGTGTGTCTTTTTTTAGGCAGGAGTTTTTTCCACTACTATCATGGAGAAGAATATCTGCGGAAAAATAAATACAAAAGAATTACAAAAGAAGCTATTTTTACAGAAATTTAAAAAAAAATGTTGCATTTTTTTACTCTCCATTCTTGCAAGATGATTTAATCAGGTATCTGGTATTAAGACCAGTGTTCCATGCCTACAGCAGAAGCATCAAAAGCACTGGCAGACATGAACAGAGAAGAAGCACTGGTGACAGCAATGGACAAGCTTTAATGTTTAACATGGACTTTAATTTTAAAGTGGCTTGTACATAATGGGAAAGTGCATCTTATAGAGGCAGTGTTTTTACACAAACGTTTGCAATGTTTATCCAACACACAGGTGATGTCACACTCAGACTTATTTGCCCCGAAAACATTGTGTACTATTTAAATTAATAGATATCTAAAAGCCTTGAATATTGTTTGTGAGGTTCCCTGACGTGCCTAAAGAAGACCACTAGTGCAGAATAGCAGAGTGAAGACACAGATGTTCCCAGACCACCCGCTGCTGAGGATGTGCAGGTTAACTCCCCTTAGGCATGGTGTGGAAAACAAGCTCAGCCATTTGCAGGGTATGGCCAATCCTTCCAAAATATTTTACAGGTATGTGTCAGTGTTTCTCACTAGTTATTTTGTATGCTCAGCTATCTGTCCTGGGAAGTCTGAGTTTATTAGACATCCATTATAATTGACACGTTGTTGAAGTAGGGGTGAATAGATGCATTAGACAGATGATTTTAATTGGCTTTCATCCAAAAGAATTAAAATAAAAAGACAGCTGAATTTCATTCACATTTTCAATTAGTAAAACTTCCTTTCATTATTATAATGCCTGCTGAAGCAGCAGCCACATCAGGGTGACAAATCCCGTTATCATGCTTTCTGCAATTGTCTTCCAAAAAGGCGTCTATTGAAAGCATTGTCTGAGCGTGTGTATAATGCTGACAATCAAGCTCCACTCAGAAAGCTGGGGGAGGGTGTCTGACTGTGATCTATATAGAAACGCATTTCTTTCCCGTGCTGCTGGTTCTTCAGTGCTGTGTGCTTGTGCTGGGGCAATGTGCTCTGACAGGCTATGCGTACTAACAAGATCAATCATCGAGCATTAGTGGAATTCTCATGCTTTCCACCTATTTTTCTTCCCTTTCTTTATTGAGCGTGATCCTCTGCAGGTGTTATTTGTTTGTCAGGCTGTTACATAGCAAATGTGGAAATAATTTTTTTTTAGGGAGTAGATAACAGCTGAACTCATATTGCAGACAATGGTTTCACACTGAAGTACTAATCGACGAGAATGTGAAAATAATTCTTTAGGCATTAGAGGAAGAAATAAATGGCTTCTTGGAGCTGAGGACTAAACAAAGGGACATTAGAGAGTGGATTTTTTAAATCCTTTTGAGTGGCTAACCAACCTAATGCACTTGTAATGGCATCCCAGATTCCTAGCTAAGCCAACTCACGAACTTAACCAGACAAAATTATATTATTTACTTATCCCACATGTGACATTGAAGAGAAATGTGTGGATAAGCAAGAAAGTCAGTTCATTGGGGGCTGATGTCATCCAGTTTCCTTTCACTGAGTAATATGCTAAGACTCAAATGTATTGCCTTAGGGTTGTTTTCCCTTTATTTATTTAACTATTTACTTATTCAATAGTTGCAACTTACATAATTTCCTACATCATCTAACTTTTGATGCCAATGTTCTCTTATATCATCCCACCTGAAACTACACATATGGATCACAACAGTCACACTAGAGGATAATGTTCAGTTTTCCACATACGGAAGCTGGAATCCATTAATTTCAAGCATATTAACAAGATATAGCTGGTCAATGCCAGAAATCCAGTTCACAAAGTGAAAACTTGGCACCATGATGCCACAGGATTTCTGCAAATCACAGCCCTTTCACAGATGAGGGGCACTAACATCTCTGCTAAAATTGACTTTATCTTTACATTGCGATCTCAAAGCTCTAATCTTTTGAAATTGCTTGATTTGTGCATTCTTCAGGATTTTGGATACCACTGCCTCTTCAGTTTTGTCTGCATAAAGTCAGGCAGTGAGAATGTCACAGTCAGTACCTGTGGTTTCACTGTGCCATAAGCTGTACCAGTTTCAGTTACAGCATGAGCATGATGGATCTCAGTGATGCTCTATGGGCAGGCAGTGAAAATTACATGCATCAGTTTAAATGATTGGTCCTAAATTAATTCTTATAGGAATATGTCCTCTGCCAATGCTTCAAAAGCCCAGATGGGCAGGTGAGCTGCCTGTTACTCTCCTGTAAAAGTGCTGCTGTAGAGAACTTAGGCAGAGATACACCAGTGGAGAAAGGAAGGCTGCAGGGCAGAAGAGAAAGCCAGCAAGTGGAAACCTTCTTTTCAACTACCTGCCTCCTCTTCTTTTGCAGTTCTCAGTGTCAACATCCATGTTCCCCTAGTTATTATTATTATATATGTTTTCATTGCAATAATTCTGAGAGAAATTGTAAGACTTTTCAGCACACACCCCATTCTCCTTTGCAACACCTTCTTTGAAAAGATGAGCACCAAATAAAATGGAGGAATCCTAATTATCATCCATGGTGAAAAGTCAGAAGATTGGTAGAAAGAGCAACATCTTGCAGTGTTGACAAGAATCAGACTTTTGAGGCAGGTTCAACCTCCCTCAGAAAAGCAGCTCCATTTCTGTCAGTTCCCAACAGACATGCCAGTTGGGTATATCAGGTCAACACTCCCAAGTCCATCAGAGATAAGGGACCTTGCAGCAGGCTCCTGCTATCTTGAGTTATGTGCAGGAGTGCTTCCCTGGGAAGACTCCTTCCAGTGACATTTCTGATCAGCAAGTTTGCTGTCACCTCATTTGTACAGCTATACGTGTCGTTCATTTTCAAAAAGTATTGTGAAAGTAAAGTATTCTTTGTTCTTTTTCACATACATCTACTAAAGTCCAACACAACTGGGCTCTACCAGTCTGGGAGAGTTCTTCACTCGTGGCCCTACCAGTTTAGTTTTCCACTTTTTCGTATGACTGGCCATCTCTGAAGGATTAGTTTAGCGTTATTTCAATATCTGTCAACATTTCCGTTAAGTAAACCAAGATAAGTTTGCTCTTGGTCAGGTTTCTGGTAAGGAAGAAAAAGCCTTTATTTTTTAATGATGCACCGGAGATCCTGAGGTTGCTGTAAAGCTTTCTTTATAAAATGTGAAATGTGAAAAACGAAAGAATAAACCAAAACCTAAAACTAAAGCCACTAAGGAATAATGATGAAAAGGGAAGAATGCAAACCATTTCTCATTCTTCCTACTTGAGATGCATTTTATAGCTAATACATTTAATGAGTCAACATTGACTTATATTGCCTGAAAGCTCACTGAATTATTGAGTATCTGTGGTATGGGTTATATGGAAAAAATAGTTTGAAATGGCTTTTTCCTCTGTGCAAATTTAATTTTATTTATATTCAGCTGCAGTTATTTTCAGAGGTTGTTATTAGATGAGTTCATCTTTCCTGTATATTTTAAAGAACTAATGTGGTTTAGTAAAATATAGACTTTTTACAGAAGCTTTAGAAGCTCTGCAGTTCGAAAAACACCTGAGGAAAGCTTAACTGAAAGAAGGACAAAAGAATAAATCAACAACAACATTTCTCTGAGACATATGTCTACTAATTTACCCTGAATAAAGCGTCTGTCATATACTGGGGTTTTTTTCAGATGGATAAATATTGACTTGGTTTGATTTTTTTTTGTGTCCTCTAAATAAATAATAACAACCTGAATATTTAATTTTTTCCCTTGGGTAATAGGAGGGCATGCTGGTGGTGAACAGAGATGAAGAGGGAACTGCTCCAGGCACAGGTATTCTTCACTGCAAACCTGTTTATTAGATTTTCCACTTCCAGTCTTGGGTGGTAGATTTATTTGGCAGAGATTAGATAGGAAGTAGAAAGAAAAGCTGTCTTGTTAACCATTTCCCATATGATGATTTAACATTGACTTGGCACTATTCTTTAGTGCCCTGCAAGCAGAGAGTTTTCCAAAAGAAATGGTATCTGCAGCTTTCTGATAGCTCTGCTTTGTAGACGTCTCGCTGAAAATCTGGCCATGGATGACACACCAGTGGGAGCCATATTAGCAATGTCATGCTTGTCAAACACAGCTTTGAGAAATATTATTTACAGGGCTAACTGGTAAACAAATCAATTTTGTGAAAAATGTTCAAGTTTCAGAATGTGATTTTGGTCCACAACAGAAGTAAAATGAGAGCTGTCAAAATTGTAGGGTTTTTGTAAAGGGAAATAAAGGTCCTGGGGACTAGCCAATAACTGGATTGTCAGGATGCGCTCCTCGGATGTGTGGAAATGCCAGAATTCAGTCTGTGTTTCTTCTGAGTCTGCAAAACACTGTCAGTTCAGCAAAAAGAAACATTTTCTCATGAAAAAAAAAGTCATTGACACTTTTGCTACCATCATCAGTCATTAGCCACATACTAACTGGTTGTCCATCCAGTCCAAACAGGTACCTCTGTACCATACACTGCATTTCTCCACTGCTCCTTCCTGGCTAGTTAAATCTTTCATCTTTGTTCCTGCTAATTCACCTGGTTCTTCTTAAGTGAACAAGAGTTACTAAACATTGAGATTTGCTATCACAGTCAAATACTGCCATTACCCTCCTTTTAACCATGCTGTCTTGTAGGGCTGTATACTCCAAACTGCGTGTGCCTCATGGTGGGCAAAGCGGAAAACTCTGGTTCTTGAGTGCAGCCCTCAAAAATCATAATATATACATTAACATGACTCAATTCTACAGGAAGATTGGTTTCACTGGACCACAACCTAAACAAATTACATTTTGAGCAGAAAATCTGTATGCATCTGATTATTTGATCTTCATCTTTCAAACTGTGTTCTTGTTCCCTGCAATCAGATTCTGTAAAGAAATACTCATTTGCTTAGCTTTCATACTCTTAAATCGGTGAAGCTGCTCTCATCTATCAAGCTAGTCTAGTGCACTTCACAGAATAAAGGTCTTATGTTGTAAATTCCTTTTTAAAACATCTTTCTGTTTGGAGAGTGAGTGCATATTGTAGAGGTATTTCCCCTTCTGAGAGCATGACACATTGGAGGCTTGATTTCTCTGGTCATTACCACAGTGCAAATAACTGGCCAACAGCAGCAAAGACCCAGAGTTGGCATAATGACAAATTCATCCCCATAAAATGTGATGACAGAAAGGGCACAGTCACAGCATATGTGAAATATTAAAAATCCCAAACTTTCATTAGCAGGAATTAATTTGCACAGTCTTGCCAGGCCTACTGCACATGCTTAACAAGTCGTGTAAATACATATCGCTGTCCTTCTGCTGTAGTTGGGAAGCTTGGTATCATTTAGGGATGAGCCTGTGGCTATGGGGAGCACTGGGAAGAGGTCCCATGTGCCCTGTTCCCCAGCCTGTGCTCTGAGCACCACAACATGCTGCCTCACAATAAAGCACGAAAAGAGACTGTCAGACAGCCTGGCACTGCAGTGTGTGAAGGGGGATATCCCAGCTCAGGATGACCAGCCAGCAGACATGATAAAACAAGTCTCAAGAAATGGAGAAAAATGTGTACCAAGCAGGTGGCTGTATCTTATGTGCCATACTTGGTTTGGGTTGGAAGGGACCTTAGAGGTCCAACCATCCTGTCATGCACAAGGACACTTTCCACTAGACCAGGTTGCTCAAACCCCCATTCAACCTGGTCTTGCACACTTTAAAATACCTTCTCTGAGGAAGGTGTTAAAATTTAATCTTTCAACCAAATGCTCTCTTCAAAGGCAATAGAAAGAGCTTGTGCTGTGAGAGCCTGTGAGGGGAACATTTTGCTGTGGAGGGTTAGAAAGAGCAAGCAAGGATTTGGGAGGCACAGGGAGCCACCCTTACCCTTCACCCGACTTCACTGAAAAGGAAGGAGCCACAGCAGAGGAAGGAGCTTTAAAATACCCTGTTGATGAGCCGCATTCACTCCTGTAGCTTTCACAGCACCTTTGCCAGTCAGGACAACAGGACTATTATCCCCGGAGGTCTCTCTCTTCAGTAGTAACACAGGGATGAGAGGCAGAACTGAGGTCCAGAGGCCCCCAGGAGGCAGGAGCTGTGATTCCCTGCATTTGCTCCTGTAGCTGCTTGACCACATGGGCAAGACCAACACAGCCCTTGGTAGGTGCTCAGGGCTCACAAACTCCACACCCAAAAGCCTTCATCGAGGGCTGGCAGCACTTGGTGTTCAGCTTGGCACTGCTAACATAGAGAAGCTGGAAGGAACTCAGTGATGTGATTTAAAGTTTCTTTTAAACACCGGTGCAGTCGTTAACCTCCCACATGGGCACCAGCAAGTACTGAGGGCTCATGTCACGTCTCCACTTTTTTCCACAAGGCCCCCGTGAAGGCATACAGAAAGTCCTGGGCTCACTGCACCCTATGGAGAGTGGTTGGACTAAAGGCTCTGAAGGTCACCATGAAGTGCTAACTGATGTGCCTTCTGTGCAGTCACCCCTCAAGGTCTAATGGGACCTTTGGTCTGAAGACCTTAATGTGGTAAAGCATCTAAACTGTTTCACAGATAAAAGTGTAGACTAGAAACGGAAAGCCTCCTCCTCCAAAGGAATTCTGCATTTCTGGGACATTGGTCACCTCTGGTTTTGTCTTGTTTAGCTGGTTTTCTTTGCTTTAGGTTGGGACTGCCTTTAATGATATCTTACCTCTCTCTCCCCATTGCTGAACTTTTAATGGAGAGTAGCATTATACACACAACGCAATAAATGTGCTCCTACACCAAAACCACCTGCTGAAGGAGGCTCTGAGTGATTACTAGGTTTCCTAAAATTGCACAGTGAACAAAATCTGACATACAATTTTACACTGTATTTGTACATAATTACTGTTTTAGGAGAAATACAGGTAAAAATATTTTCATAAAAATAATCCTCGTTTAAGAATTTATCTAATATTTTTAAATTAAGAAGACCCTGCTTCACACATGAGTAAAGGAGTCCTGTTAAATATGATATTACATCCTCAGGACTCACTTTTTTGCTGCCAATGCTGTATTGCCTGCCTTCCTCCTTTCCATCAACCAGCACACACATCTTGGTGGAAGTTTGCTGCTCTAAGCCAGCCCTTGTTGCTTCCAAACTGCATCAGCTGGGGCACAGCCTAACACTGACCCACCATGCTGAAGCACCAAGGGGAGAGAGAGAAAGGAATTTACAATACAAATACACCTGGATCACTAAAAGTGTCTGAATGGTGTCTCTTCCTTTTAAAAATATCCTGAATTCTAATTTAAGGTGGGCAATCATTTCTAAAATCTGTGTAAACCTCTCTTATTTTCTAAAGTCTTTAACTTTGCAATTTTTTTTGGTTTTCTAAATGATTGTTTGTCCTCATCTCAATTTGTCACTATACTTTCAAAAAGAAAGAACCAAAATAATTGCAGCGCTCTAAAAACACACAAAAGGATGGGTTTTACTGTAGCAGAAAATATGAACATTAATTCTGTGTACACCACAGTGCCCAAAAACTCATTGTGCCTGGGAGAGAGAAAGATCCACATTTCAAGCATAAGTGACAACTGGCATCACTTTTTGCATTCATACAATAACAGACTTATAATATTAAAAAAAATAGTAGTTGTTATTAACAGGCATCATGGTCCACCATGCCTTTTAGACAGACTATTAGTCAGAAGTGGATCCAATTGATTCTTTATCTAAATCAATATATTAAATGCTGGAGTCATACTGAGTGAAGATACATTGCATTGCTGCTTTTGCCTTGTTTTTGTTGTTACCAGGATTAGTTTAGGCTAATGTTAAACCATCTGCATTTCCATTGGTTTCCACAGCTGATAACTTACTGCAGCATATTTGGTTGTTATATTCTCTTTTTTCTAGAGAGTATGATGGTGCCCTTTTATTAGCATAAGCACTCAAACTGTGTCCAAGGTCTAAAAGCAATTTATACAAATTGTAATCACTTGAGAATTTTATTCTGAAATTAAGGCTTTAAGAGTTTTGATTAATTCACTAATTTCAAGATTTCTACTTTACATACTTGAACAGTGTGCATCAGCAATCTTTGTCATCCATGGTATATATTGCGTGTGACACTCATAAAATCTCAACGCTAACATTAATCCACAGTTTAATCTAACACCAAATAGTAGCAATGACGATGGAAATTACCTAGGGTCCTACAGGATTCAAAGATGATTTTTAGTTTAGGATCCTGTAAAGATGCTGTGGAACTTATCAGTCAACAACTTGAGTTCCATCTTAAAAGTAACGAAGTACACCTGAAATTTACTCTGATCAGACAAACATTAACTTTCCTATGCAGTATAGATCCTCTACAAATCCAAAAAATGGCATACCCTCCTGTTTCATTCTCGCCTTTGACCAGTACCAGGCAGCAAAAAGTTGGTGGAAGCTGTTTGGTCTCACTACATGGCCTGGTGAGAACAGACACCAGTATCTAACAGTACTTACCAGGTGCTTCTGTGCATCCTGTTTCACCCTTATCAGAGAACTGTGTCCTTTCAGCCTCAGTTTCCCAAGTCCAGGCAGTGTGATGCAAAATGCTGAGGGATATCACAAGCTCACTGACATTTATTATTTGCAATTATCTCAACAGCATTCCTCACATGGATACTGCTCTGAAGAACAGTGAATGCAGTGGAAAGGCCTATAAAGATATTCCAGTTTTGCTCCAGCTATAGCATGCAACTCTCCTGGGTAAAAGAGAAATATATGGGAGAAACCTCTCAAACACTACAGATGATCTCGTGGGTTTTTTCAGATACAAGGATACCACGGATGCCAAATGAATACAAGCCACATAACATTCATGGCTGACATGTTGTTAAAGATGAGTTTTGTGGCCAACAGATCAGGCAGAACTATGATGCCTCCTTCCACTTTTCTGCTATGGGTTTTCCAGGTGTGCATCTCAGGGTTTATGTTTTGCCTGTCAGAGCACATCCCCATTTGGTATGTGGATGGCAAAGGGCCAGGGGTAGAGTTAAAACTCTGTCTCTACAATCTGTGATTTCAATTTGAAAGATACATTTGAAACAACACAAAGACCTCCAAAAGCACCCAGGAACTGAGGAAATAAAAGCTGTACAGCAGTAGTCATAAAAGCCAGCATATGTGGTTTAACTGACTTTGTCTGGAGTCCAATTAAGCAATAAGACACGATAGGGTGTGTCGTATTACTGGGCCATTAATGCAAGTCTCTGGGGCACTTTGAGGCACATGGCCAAAGCGCAAAGTGCATTAACAGCCCGATAATACGTGCTTCGTCATGTCCCATTGTTTTTAGGGTGTGATAATGTTTGTCTTTTGAAAAGAAGGAAAAAAAAAATCCTCGAAAAATTTGGATATCAAAACCAAATTTTCATATGAGTGTTAAGCAGAATGGAAGAGCTACATTCTGCATACCATAGATTCGGAGATATGGGATGGAAGACTTTGTTGGCTACCTCGAGCTTCTTGTTACACCTCAGGCATCTCATGATGACCAGGTAGGGGTCATTTTCCTAACTTCTGACTGAGTTCACCTGGCTTTTGGGTGAAACAACCCCCATTTAAGGTGGAACATCAAAGGCAGGTTATAGTGTTGAAAAATTTATAGTGCTAAAAAAAGGTGGAAATATGTTAAAGTGCATTTAAAAAAAATAAAATTTCTTAAATTTCCACATCCAGATAGCACACTAGTAAGCCTTTTCAATTTTCTGGCCAAGAAAATTGGGGTATTGGCTGGCATTTTTTTGTGTGGGATACTGGAAAGACTTCCGAAGACTACTGGAAGCCTCATCTTAGAGCAATAGTGAAATAATTTGGTTAGGGTGACATCAAAACTCAGGCAAATTAATGGACCAGCAAATGAAGGGTTCAATCAATACAGATTTAAATGATGATAATAAATAATTATGTCAATCAATACAGCTTCATGGAAAATACACCTTGTCAAATTCATTTAATCATATTTTTGATGAAATTACTATATACGTTGATAAAAGTGCCTGCATTGACTTAATATACTTAGGCTGAATCACTTCATCTTAGTACCACAAGAATATTCTGATTAAAAATTAGCATCATCCAACATCAATATTTCAAATACTAAATGGATTAAAAACTGACTATATGACAGCATTCAGAAAAACACTGTTAATGGGCTTTTCTATCCAATTTAGAGGGCCTGTAGAGGAATCCCAAAGGTGGTAAGTGTGATGATGTTGTTCAATATTTTTGTAAGTAAGTTGGGGGGAAATAATGGAAAATTTTAGACAGGTAAATAAATACTGCTGAGGAGAATTACTAAGCAAACTACAGAATGAAAAAAAAATAGAACATGGTTAAAGTGAAATAAACTGAACATCATGTACTTCAAACAGGATGCTTACAGTTCCAGATACTCTATGTGCATAATTCTACAGAAAAATGCCTCTTTTGCACATACTGATTTTATATAAAACAACTTTCACTTTCACAAATGATGTGGGCTGGTTTAAACCATATTATTAACCTCAATTTTTCCTTTTTTTTTTCCAGTACTGGCCTCCCCTTACCTTCTTCAGCTGGCAGGGACAGAAACCAACAAAGTGGGAATAACAGATACTTTTTTGTTGGGGGTAAAAGGGTAATATGCAACTAAAGCAAGGTCACGCCTTCAACTGCAAAGCCTTGGCACTTTCTTTTACTCTGTGAAAACCATGAATGGGTGCCTTGTATGACATATCATCAAGTGATAGTGTCTGAGCAAATTCCTACACCCATGTTACAACATTGCTCTAGCTGGGGTACCACAGTCACAGATAAGTCTGTGGAGGTGGTAGAATCTGGAGCAATACGTTCGACAACCTCAAAACAATTAAATACTAAATCCTTGACATTTTCAGCCCTATGGAAAAAAAAATAAATCTCTATTGAAGGTAGGCTCCAGTGTCTTCCACTCCTGATCTAATCAATATCAAAATATTTTGTCTCTGTCTATAACCTATTGTGACCTGAAGGCATAGAGGGATCAGTTGAGCTGTCTTCCAGAGCCTGGTATCCTGCAACACTGGGACCAAATGAGACCTGGATGGTGGCTGTCAAACATTTTGGAGTCTGATGCCATCTGACTTTTGTCAGCTGATTCTACTTCATGCAGGACATATGATTTTTTCAAAGGCCCTTTGACTTGGTATTGCTCTTGATTTAAGAGGATCACAACAGGAAAGTTCTGATTTCAAGAACAGAAGTTTTTTCATAGATTACTGACATATAGCTGTAAGGAAATCAGTAAAAAAATTAATTCTTACAGTCATGTTTAGAGGAACATTCTCACAAGATGTATCTTTCTTTAGTTCTGGCTACTAAAAGCACTTCATCAGGAGCTTCCTTTTCCATTCCCAACAAACCCTGGTTACTCTGAATTGCCATCTTCTAAGGCCCAGTCACTGACTCTCGTTTTCACTGCAAAGTTTCACTCTCTACAAATGAAATCTGGAGAATAGACTATGACTGAAAGGCAAACATGATTAAGGAGAGAGAAATAATGAAAATAATCCTGTACAGATTAGAAGTCCTAACATAAAAATACTGAAGTGATTTTTGGCATGGAAAATGAAAGACAATATGTATATGAGAAATGGAAATTACTTTCATCTGTAAAATAGAGGGCCAGTGAAAAAAAGAAAAACTAGAATGTAACAGAATGGAAGTCTTTCCCGGCAGTGAGTTGCTTACCAGCCATCATTTGTGTACACAGTGTTGAACACAAATGCACCAGCTTTCCACCAGCACTGGTTCAGCTTTCTGCTTCTGGCTTTGGTATTCATACTTGGAAAAATCCAAGGTCTGTCTTCAAAGACTTTAATATTATTTTGAGAATTTGTCAGTGAAATGAGGTTTTGCCTTTTCTACTCTGTCAAGGAATAAAACAGATGGAAGAACAGAAGAGAAATATCAATTCTTCATTACGTACTTACAGTATTAAATAGATATATACATATCTATATATAAAGACACTTGTGCACATGAACAGATAGGCAACATTACTGTGAGATGAACTGCCTAAACCTGTTAGCATACACCCACAGCCACATGTGTGTGTGAACATGCACACATTATATAACTTTGGTTATGTAGTTGAAATCATTACATGAAAATATGCAATTCTGAACTGTTTCCATGGGAATATCGGGGCTTGCACATCATTGTGGAGAAACATCTGTCCTGATTTGGGATTTCACCAACGTACCTTAGCTTTACTTGCTTAATGTTGGTTGAGATTTTACAGTCAAAAGCCCTCAGGCAAATTAAACTAGCCATGTACACCCTCAGGGAAATGAGACTTTAGTTACATGCCTGTTACCAATTGATGCCAACTAGAAGAACTTCATGATATTAATGAACGTCTATAATTAAATAACAGTTAATTAAAGTGAGTCAACCAGTCTATGGGAAATCTCATACTATTTTTTGAACCTGACTTTTTAATGTAATTGTATTTCAAGATGTCTGAGAATCACTTAGCAATTACTTAGTGCATTTTGCAAGGACTGAGCAGAGTTCTACTGATTTTGACAGTAGTGGTTCAAATCCCGAGTTGAGAAATATCTCTCTTAAAATACTCAGCTAAACCTTTCACTTAAGTTCATTTCCTAAAATTTGCACAGAATAATGTATTTGCAGGATAAAGAGTACTTGTAGAGTGCACACATTTTCTTTTATTTCCAGTTTTGAATGGTTTTCTAAATGCAGATACTGTTTTAAATATCTCCTTAGGAAACAAGGTATCCATTATCTTATAACACAATCCCATTTAGGACAAGTAAGTGCTAAGGACACGTGAGCTGCTTGCATGAATTGCCGTCATGCACTACCAGCTGTATCCCATGCTCGCAGCATCAAAGGCCAGTGCTAAGGACCGTTAGCTGCACTGCCAGCTCTTACTGTGAGCTCTGCACTTTTATGCTGTACTGAGAGCTCCCACTTGCTGGAATCAGGTGATTTTTTAATGTTAAAAGCTCTGATTCTAACTAGAAGAGTATTTCTAGCTCATACAGTGGTAAAAAGGCCGAAAAGAGCTCCCAAGAGCAACTTCAAAGTCATCAAAAACCTGAAATAAAATAAGGGAAGCCCCATTCAAATTAAGTTCCTGATGTACAAAGTATGGGACTGGCTAGTGCAGTTCGCTTGCCTAAAGCCACAGGCTAATAAAAGTTAGACTCTGCTGCAGTTTAGAAAAGAGTAGTTCAGTAGTCTTAGCACAAAGTTAAGTAAATTCTGAGTCCTACCATTTTATTGCTCTTAAGTGAAAATATTTGATGTTTTTGGTTTTTTCTTTAGGCAGGGGAATCTTGCCTGGTATTTTCTACTTCTTAAATATCATCTTAAAATGTAGGACTAACTCTGGCACCATGATAACACAGACATTATAGTTAGGTGCTAGCCCACCTTATCACTCTGCAGCTAAATATGGACTCTTTTCAGATTTTCTGTACTGTTTGGCTCACTGGACATACCTGAATAGTCTGACGCCAGCAGAGACAATTAACCACAGTTGTCCCAGGCTGGTGCTTGCTTGGGTAAACTGAGAGATCCTTGACTGAACTCAGAGAAATGTCTGCAGTCTTTCGGGCTGAGGTCAGCTACACAGAGGAGCTTGGCAAGGGAACAGAAGGTGCATATAAGACTGGAAGTGTAGTTTTGAGCGGCATTTTAAGCTTTCAGAATAAAGTGTGAACAGGAATCTCCTCTGCCCATCTCTAATGATAATCAAGCTAATGAATTCTGCAATAGCTGCAATTTTAAGACTTAGTTAAGCGATTCTCAAGTAACCTACATGAATTTAACACACAAAAATAATTAAACATGCTATGGAACAGATGCTGCACAAACAACAGCAATCAAATGATTCACACTTAGCAGACCTTACCTAGCAGTTAGTTTACAGCATCTCTGTGTCTGAAAGAGAAAAGCAGACAGAATGTGTATAATATCACAACACAGCACACCTGACTCTCACCATTTAAGAAAAATAATTTTAATCCATTTTCATTTTGTTCGACCCTTTTATTCATGATGGATTTTACTTTTATATATGTATATATGCAGACATACACACACACACACCCTTAATACTTACATCAAAATCTGTTCTCAAAATTATTGTTTTGTATTGCATCTCAACAGCACACTGGTAAAAAAAAATAAATCTAAATGCAGACAACTCAGAGTCAGGTTTTAACATGGCTTAGGTGCACTTGCATGTGGAAAAGGCACAGCCATGTGCCCATCGACAGCTCTCATGATTATTCATTCAGGCTCATCAACTGTAAGCCAAAAGAGCAATCTGGTGATTTTAGATATATATATTCATGTAGACTGTTCATGGATCATGTGGCAAATATCTATATATATATCTACAAATTCTTCATACACTTGTGCATTCTGGACACTGGCTTGTTACCAAGGTATGTCATCAAGGTATGTTCATTTTATGTACTGTTTATCCTCCAGGTACTGCAGTGATAGTAAATGAGTATTTATAATAATTATTAGCCAAAGTTTGAGGTATCTAACCCATTTTCTACCTTGCCTAGGTAAGGAGTGAGCAAGCTAGAAAGAAGCCAGTGAACTACCCTAATAATCAGAGGGAACTGTAAATAAAAAAGAAGCTGAAAGCGCAAAGAACAACAAAAGGGAGCTGATTTACATGATTTACATGAAACTTTAAGATTGACTTAATGTGCACAGCTCCTGAGGAAGTTTCAGGGCCAAATTCAGCAGTGACACAAGTGATGGTGTAAGTTAGATATGTGTCAATCACAAAAAGAGTGTCAACCGGGAGAACTGGCAACATTCTTTAGTAGCACTTTCATGGGGTGATTTGATGATGGATGGTTGTGTGATCTAAATTGTAATTTATGCACTGTGGCAACTGAAGTGGAGGTTGGCAGCACAGAGAGTAGATGACAAGGGTGAAAAAATAAAACAGGCTTTCACCTTTAGTGACAATATCCCCATCCTTCCAGAAAAGACACTGGGGGTATTGCAGCCTGTGTTTATCAGGGCTGAACATAATAATCATGGAGTCATTCACAGGTGCCAATGAGAAGTATTTTGCTGATGTACTAAATGATCTCTGACACTTACTTCCTTTTCCTGATTGATTTCACCTGAATTGGCTCAATTGCATTTCAAGGGCGGAGGGAATCTAAATGTGAATTTCAAAAATTTAACTAAAATCTTATTATTATTCTCTCCTTTCCCATGTTTTGACTTCATGACTTAATACTCTGTGTGACTACCTGCCCACCACTTGAGGCCATCTCTTGAGGATGTATTAAAGATCACAACAACACAGACGGCAGCAGCTCTTTTGTTCTGCAAGGCTCTTGCTGTAAGAGGAATGTCTCTGACACAGCCTTATGCCAACCTGTTTTAGTTGACACAGGAAGAGATGTACAAGCCAGATCTGTCAGAGTTGAAGAGACAGAGAGCCACCAGTAATTCTCACCATTAGTGATCCTTTGTGGAGCTGCCAAAATTCTCCCATAAAGCTGCTTTTTTGGGCAGAAAATTGATTTTTTTTTTCACAGAAATCAATGTTTTTCTTAAAGGAATATTGGTTTGGGATTTTTTCCCCCCATGGTTATTCGAAGTTTTCATTGAAACTCTGTATACTTCAATTCCCAAAGTTTTTTGTTACCTTTTTTTTAAAATCTCACACACAATATAAATCGGAATCAAAGCAGTTTGATACAGAAATGCTGCTGTGATACCTGATTCCTGATCAGGCACACTTCATGACCTTATTGACCTGCACAGACTGACTTTCCTAATGAGATCAGGCTTTCTATGATGCACGGGGGCCAGAGCCATCCCCAGGCAGTTCTGCCATGGTTCCAGACAAAGAGAAGCTATGGTGCATCATGTGGTCTGCTCAGAAAGTCAAGACCTCAAAATAGATGAAGGACTGAGCTATAAACATAGCACAGGACACTGGGATCTTTCTGAGGTTTGAAATTGCATCATTTAGCTTTCTGATGAAGAGTTTTCCTCAGCAAAAGTCGCTCCATTTTTCAACCATCCCTGAGCCTTCATTTTTGACACTGATTTTCCTGTGTATTCTCCTCTGTAGAACTAACTCATAAGCTGGAAAACCTGGCCAGACATTTGCGTGGATGAAGCAATTGTGGCAGGGGACAGAGAATTTGTCTTTTGTTTTGTGTGGGCAAGAACAAAAGGCACAGCATTTTCTGCTTTGCACTATATGTTTTAGCTGACTGTGCTAAGTGTGCCAATGTTTTCGGTTTTCATCATTTCAGTGCTGCCGTTTTGCTTTCTAGAAAAGAGTGCCTAAGCTATCAGACTGAAGCTTTTTTATGTTGTATTTAAGTCCATAATAAACAACATTTAAACATTAATGTTACTGCTAAATTGAGCCATAACTTAGAAAAGCTGTTTCTTAAATCAGTCTTTTGCAATGCACAAGTGTACAAGAAACAGTTTGCTCTCAGTACCACTCCTGTAAGTTAGATAAATCATTTAATGAACAAACAAAATGTGTGATTGAGAAATCAAGGTGAAAAATTAGAAAATTTACTAAAATAAGAAAATAAAGAGTAAAATTTAATAAAATTATTCAAGAGCAATCTGAATATGTACAATGATAGAATTGTATGTACATTGTATGTACAATGTATGTACAATGTACAATGATAGAAGATTTATAAAACATTTTAGAACATTTCTTAACATTTTGAAAAGCAGTTTTAAGACATTTTTAACACCATATTATCATACAATTTTTTCCTTATATACATTATTAAAATTAAAGTTGAATATGCACATATA